>JASJET010000171.1:1442500-2642500 GCA_034092305.1 Diaprepes abbreviatus
ATATATATATATATATATATATATATATATATATATATATATATATACGGTATGTCCTTTGAGCCGTCGCCTTTTTTTATCTGATCTCAACAAGATTTTTTTTAATTTTTAAAGTTCTTTTGTGCATTGGTGTATAATTGTAACTAGGACATTCATTTTAAAAACTAATTCATACTGAAAAGAATAAATATACCATTTAAAAAATATTAAGCTGACTTTAAAGATTTGTAATAAAAAGTAAAAACTAAATTAAATACTGTTTTATGACGCAATAAGAACTGTAGATTTCCTTAGTAATTTTTTGAAGTCAGCGCAAAGTTTCAAATAAATAGAACAAACAAGCAAACTATACGACGAGACTTATCAACTAAGGTAAAAATAAATGGAACACAAATCTAAATATATAAGAACAATATAATAATGTTATGGAAGCCGGGTAAAAAAATCAATGTATCTAGAATTCATTTAAAAATAATCCTTTCAACTACTGGGGCGACTGCAAATTAACAATTTATAAATCAATTTCAATATAAAATGCATGTTAACTCATTATTAAATAATTTATATTTATATACTTTGTTACTACATGATTTTTTTATTTTTTAATATTCGAAATTTTTCATCATATAATTAACGTTCTTTTAAGTTGTTCTTGCGCATTAAAAAATTAAATGCTCCATTATATAGGTTACTGAACACTGTTTAGTTTTACTCGAGTGCAATAATACTCGTCCCCTTTAATAAATTAAAATGTCACAACATGCTCATTATGACTCGCTCTCACTCACTCATGTTTATCATGTTATCTGTCCTTGCGTATCATATCTTTATGTGAGCCACACCCAACTTTACAGTTATTATGGCACTTCCTTTCCTACACATTTCCGATGTGATGTGTTTCACGCGTTGCCGTGCTGCTTGTGAAGGTTTACAGGCAGTGTAGCGCAACTTAACTATACATACAGCGGCGAGTCAAGAATATGCCTAGAATATACAAGTTATGAAAATCCTTTAAGTTATTTTAATGCGTGACTACTTGGGGCATAATAAATGGAAATGAGCTGTATATCAATTAATCATGCTCCTCTCGTTTCTAAATTAGATTCTTGCAAGGTCTTGCGAGCGAATCTTTCCTTGTTATTAAGTTATACCTGTCGAATAAGTTCCGGAATGTGAATTCTGATAGGACGTATTTTAATCAAGCAGAAATATTTTATGGAGCACAGAAGATTCCATTTTGAAACCGTTATCATTTCCTATTTATGTCTCATATTTTAAAGTCACTAACGTGCTATAAGGTACAGGGTGAGTCAACGATTGGATGAAGTAGGTTTGTGCCTTTTCGGTGAAATTTACAAAGAAACTATATTGTTTGATACAGTTTATTTTTACGCAGATTTTAAAAATATTTAGGACTCTACAGGGTGAGCCAAAAAACTAGGACAGCATAAAGTTGTATTCTTTAAATAGAACACCCTATATACGAATCGTATTTTCGATTTAGCTTATAATTTTAAATCTTTTTTATTAAGGGTTTACTATAACAAAACTTTATAGTTTCTGAGATAATTAAGTTTAAAGAAAAAAAGTCACATTTTCAAGCATCAATTCAATCCTAAATAACGTTTTCAATTTTGTGACAAATATATTCAAATTTGGAATTTAGCAAGGCCAAGGACAAGTTAACATAATTCTTACCTAATATTTGCAATAAAAGCTACAGGGTGTTGAACACATCGGCTCAAATTTGAACAAGTTTAAATGAATAAATATCTTTTTTTTAAATGGTACACCCTGTATATTGTCATGTTATTGAATAGAGTAATAAAAACCCTAAAAGTTTTGTTCAATATATTCTATACCTATTTATAATAGTTTTTGAGATATTTCAGTTTTTCTTATTTTCCATACTTTTTTACAGAAATAGTCCTCATTATCATAGTAGCCATGGCAAAAACAATGTAAAAGAACATTTTTCTGTGTGTAAAATTTATAACCGCAATCGCTTCTTTTGGTTTTTATGTAGTGTAGTTTGGTTTTTTTTGCATTCATCTTATATTGTAAAATGAATTTTCCAAAGAATGAGTTAATAGATATGATTTATACAATAGGAGAGGCTCAAAAAAATTGCCTTCTTGCTCAAAGAATTTACAAAATGAAGTATCCTGATCGGCGTCAGCCTAATACCCATACTTTTCAAAACTTAATGCAAAGATTTGATTCTTCTGGTACTGTTGATTATCCAAAACGTAAACTGGTCAACAAACCAGTAACTAATGAAGAAAAAGAACTACAAGTATTGTTAAATGTTCAGGAAAATCCTTATATTGGTAGCCGTCAGTTAGCAGCATTATGTAAAACATCACAATCCACCGCTAATCGTACTACCAAGAAATATAGGTATCATCCATATCACATGGAATTACACCAAGAATTGCATGGACAGGATTTTGAAAGTCGTGTAAACTTTTGTCGTACAATAAATGCGGAGATTCAATTAAATCCAAATTTATTATGCAAGGTAATGTTTAGTGATGAAGCTACTTTTAGAAGTAACGGTGCCGTAAATAGACGCAACATGCATTATTATGCCACAGAAAACCCATTTTGGATTAGAGAGGTGCAACATCAAAACCACTGGTCATTAAATGTTTGGTGTGGTATTCATCATAATCGAATTACTGGACCCAACTTTTTTAATGAACCACTAAATGGCCATAGTTACCTGAACTTTCTACAAGAAGAACTACCCCAACTGCTTCAAGGTCTCGATAGGGATGAGCTCGACAGTATGTGGTTCCAGCACGATGGTGCGCCTCCGCATTACCATCGTGAAGTTCGTGCGTTTTTGGACCAACGATATCTGCAAAAATGGATTGGACGTGGGGGGTTTCATTGAGTGGCCACCAAGGACTTGCGACATCACCCCATTAGATTTCTTCCTATGGGGTTATATTAAAAATAAGGTGTATGTTAATCCACCAACAACAGTGGAAGATATGCGAAATAGGATTAGGGATACCTGTAGAACAATAACGCCACTAATTTTGTCCAGGGTCCGAGAAAATCTGCAAAAAAGACTAAATTTGTGCATTGCACAAGAGGGTCGTTTATTCGAACACTTATTAAAAAGAAATAATTAATCTCAGTATTTAATAGGTAATTTTTTGTTTCAATTTAGTATAAAAGTAAATATGTATTTGCCTTGTCGTTATTGTTGTGTTAATTTTTTCACATTATGTTTAATTAAACTATTGCCGTTGTAATAAAACGAATAATGTATTTCGTCATATTTAACCACATTCTGTTCGTTTCTGTAGTTTCTTTTTATTATTTTACATGGCTACTATGATAATGAAGACTATTTCTGTAAAAAAGTATGGAAAATAAGAAAAACTGAAATATCTCAAAAACTATTATAAATAGTTATAGGATATATTGAACAAAACTTTTAAGGTTTTTATTACTCTATTTGTGAAAATATACAGGATGTACCATTTAAAAAAAAAGATATTTATTCATTTAAACTTGTTCAAATTTGAGCCGATGTGTTCAACACCCTGTAGCTTTTATTGCAAATATTAGGTAAAAATTATGTTAACTTGTCCTTGTCCTTGCTAAATTCCAAATTTGAATATATTTGTCACAAAATTGAAAACGTTATTTAGGATTGAATTGATGCTTGAAAATGTGACTTTTTTTCTTTAAACTTAATTATCTCAGAAACTATAAAGTTTTGTTATAGTAAACCCTTAATAAAAAAGATTTAAAATTATAAGCTAAATCGAAAATACTATTCGTATATAGGGTGTTCTATTTAAAAAAATACAACTTTATGCTGTCCTAGTTTTTTGGCTCACCCTGTAGAGTCCTAAATATTTTTAAAATCTGCGTAAAAATAAACTGTATCAAACAATAAATATAGTTTCTTTGTAAATTTCACCGAAAAGGCACAAACTTACTTCATCCAATCGTTGACTCACCCGGTACAAGCTAACAGTCTGTTTTTGTTCGATGATTTTACAGTGCTTTTACACTAATGATACTCCCTTTTTCATACTATAACCATCGATTTAATTTTGCGTTTAATTGTTTGGAGGTGTGCGCAAAATATATACTTTGACGAAATTTTTTGGCGGTTGCGTCGGTTTAATAAGTGTTTCTTAAGGTGCGTATAAATATGACGAGTCGAACGCGTGACGAGCTTGCAACGAACTGGTCTTTGTCGGTTCGAACCCTTCTTCGACGCCCGACGCCAAAAGAGATTTCTAGCGTCCCGAAGGTGTAAACCAACAAAGGGTAAAGAAAAAAAAAATTAAGTTTTGATAATAATCTCTATATTCCGAAATAAAATTTAGTTAATTTTTTCTTATTTTCCAAATATTTAATAATGAATCCCGAAATCAGCTTATATGGAGTTCAACATAATTATGGTGCCGGGACATTAGAAATAAATCTAATTTTTTAAGTGATTTTATTAACATATTATCTCCTGTATTTATAAATAAAAAATATACCTTTTTGTTGTACTTTTACAAAATCTATTGATAAATCTTGGAAATCAGCCTTTACACGAGTTTGTGTTTTCACGTTCACTTGCCAATATTACGATACTACATGCTGTCAAATTGGCTGAAATTTTTTTTATCATCATATTTTCCTTATATCTTTAGATTTCGAAATAAATAAGAGGTAGTTTTTCTTATTTTCGAAATATTACTTAATTAATCTCGAAATTAGCTGATACGCAGGTCGTCAGTAATCTGTTCACGGTTCAATATGGCGGTTTTCAGGTTGCTAAAAATGCACCTACTTTTTTCAGGAGTGTTATTTTCTAATTCTCTTTAATATTTCAAAGTAAAAAAGCGAAATTTAACCAGTTTGTTTGGCGATGGTTCAAACTGCTGCAAAACTCCTATAAATTCCCTCCAATATGAGTTGTAATGAGTTTGTGGCCCTGAGAGAATAAGGGTTTTAAATCTGTCGATAACTCTTCTAAGAATGCTTCACGAAAAATTGCTATATTCTTATCTTCATACATTTCTTGTACTATGTGTTCTGTACTGAGGCAGATTACATCCAGATGCCTTCCCTGTGGTATTTTCTAATTTCCCGCAAATACCGTTTTCTCTAAAAGTATTTCCTCTGTATCACCTCTATTTTCTCTTTCCCTACGAGAAAATAATTTTTGTTAGTACTTTCTACAGATTGATTTTTCGCATGCCAGGCATATTCTGGTCTTGTTTCATAACTTTCAAATCTTCATCGAGACTTGCTTTTTATTTTCTAACTAAAAACGTTCTAATTCATGAACGTGTCTTCTTAGTATGTTTTTGAAGCATTCTTATAATTTTTTTCTTCTAGGGTACGGTTCAGGTTGGCGTTCCACTTTTCCTTTGCTTAATTTGCCTATAAGATGTAGATTCGCTAAGTTTTGGAGTAAAAATAGAAATTTTCAATAGCTAGCACTGAAAGTTGTAAGACAATAACATAGCAAGACCTTACATTTATACATATTTGAAGTATACTTAAAAATGTCATTACTGTTAATTGCCCAATTGAGATTTATACTTCTAAATCTAATTATCATTTATGTATACAACTCTCTCCTCAAATACATACTTAAGATATATACAATATGCTTGCGTTATTCGAATTCGGAAAGCCGAATTATTTATGAAATCTGTTCCAAGAATTTCTATGGCTTTGGTTTATGCCTTGTTGTGGAACTTAACATCCTATCACCGCTTTTCGGCAAAACTGGACTTCAATAGAGGTCCAAGTTTGTGGAAAGTGCAGGGATGTCTGGGAAAGATACCAAATTTGCCGACGATGGCCCTCGATAACAATAGAAATCGGCAAAATTTCAAAGAAATCTCGTTGAAAGTTCGAGGCATACTCGACACGAGCTCGACTCGCCATATTTATACGCACCTTTACAATTCCATCGCATATATTATGCCATCTAGGTAGTAAGTTCATGACTAGCAGGTTTCTTTAATATTTTTCACATTTTTATGAGATTATGATTTTATTTACTGTTGACCATAATTAAGAAAAAAAATGGAATACATCATAAAATTATTAAGTGTTTTAGATATAGTTTTTTTTTTGGATCTCTGGGTTTACTTTAAAGTATTTTAAAATTTTTTGATAATCGAATTTTTCGAAGATTTTTTACTTTAAACTTTACGACTAGGGTTGACGGATGTATTGTAACTCATCTAACGGCTTTTAATCATCAAAGGTTCAGTAAAATTAATTCAAACTATCGTTTTGTTTTAATAAAGGGCGCCACTTAATTTTGCAAGAGAAAAACTTACCGAATAGTCATATGTTGGAAGCTTGCAGTAAAAGACAGAAATAAATTTCACAACTACAAAATTGAATGCTTTTCATTCATATCGTTTTCGTTTTAACCGAATTCTGAAAGGAGATTCTTAATTCAACCGCTATGTTCTTTTTTTTAGTGTATGTTCAGGAAGTTGCTGCGGTAGTCTCATAACATTTTGCAGTAAAATCCAACTTGCGCTTATTATATGACAGACAAAAAAATTAATTTTGTCCGATTTTCTCCAAAATTGGAATCTAAAGTTATTTAAAAAAAAATCAATATGGAAGATCTAATATGGCGGATTAAAAATTTTACTCTTGATTTTGTCCAAAATTGGCGATAATAGAGCCAGTTGACTCGGATACTGTCGGCTAGAATAGAAATGAAAACAACTAAAATTTAATCCCCTTTCAAACAAGAGTGAATATAGTGAAATTTTTATATATAAAAAATAAAATAAAATAAATCGTAGTATTTTAGAATTATATTCAAGTTATGTTAATATGTAGCTAAAAAATACAAAATGTTTTTCTCTGATGTAAATTACCTAGTAAAATATATATCTTTATTACTTAATTATTCTCTCTTTTGTTTTGTAAATACTTTTAAAACCTTTTTTAAAATGTTAAACAGTGGGTAGGTGAAATACATTTAACATAACAACTGCCTAGAGACCTTTTCACTAAAAAAATCTTGTATTTAAAACATTTTTGTTGTTCATGATATAAATAAATATAAAGTAATATTTACAACAATATATGTACAATATACCTACGAATATCTGGTGTTGGCTTCATTTTTTACCAACTTCATATAGGGCATAAGTTAAAAATATGAATATATATATATATATATATATATATATATATATATATATATATATATATATATATATATATATATATATATTGAGCCGCATTTACACAAGCCTAATTTAACCAAAAATATTAAGTAGTCGATCCTGTCAAATAAGAATCAAAAATTGAATATCCTCTTAAACATAAAACTAAACATATAGCAACAGAGCAGCAAAATGTCAAGGTGTGTACTGGTAAAATTAAATATTTTTAAAAAATTTTAAAAAGATATGTTTTTTATGTGGTGTATTTTAATTATATAAAAATATTTTTAGGGGGAAAAAATTTTGAAAATGCCTTGAATAAAAGGCGAAACGTCAATTGTTTTGTGTTTTTATTAAATATAGAACCTAAACCCAAGAAAAGACAAAATAAAGGAAAAATGATATAATATGTATATATATATATATATATATATATATATATATATATATATACATTTAAAACTACGTACAAGTTGAAGACTGCGTCGTTTGTTTGACAGCAATCACCGGGAGATACTGTTTTCGTTGGTTGAGTTTTTTTCCTTTGTTACTTTTTTAGGCTTTTATATTGTCATTTTTTTGCCTTATCCTTTTTTGTGTTGATTCTTAAAATTAAGGAAAGAAGACTTATCAGCATTAATTTATCAAATTATAGTAATTTTGCTAAGGTATTTTTACACTCTCATAATTAAAAGTGGGTTTTTTGTGTTCTGTGATTTGTTAGAGCTCTTTTGTTTTTTTATCATACTGGTGGCCTTTTAATTTATTTTTTAAATATTGGCTGGTTTGTCCACTGTAGACACAATCACAATTATTACATGGTATTTGATAGACTACATAGGTTTTTTGTTTTTGGAGATCTTAGATTGCCAAAATTTCTGTTCAATAGGTTGTATCCTTGGTGGGCAACTGTAATATAATGGAGTTTAAAAGTATTATTTATATTTTGTGACAGGCCAGAAATATACCGTAGGGAAACATAGTTTATATTAGTTTGTTTTTAGGGTGACTTTGGTTGTAAAGTATAGAAATCTACTTTTAAAGATAAAGCTAATTAATCTTTCAGGATAATTATTAATTCATTGAGCCTCTTTTGCGTTTTTCATTGCGTTTTCACGCTATTCGGGGAATAACCTTATTGCACGGACAGCAACACTGACTTTTTTTGGCATATCGGGTGTGGTAATTTAAAATTTACTTACTACGTTACTTTGTTTTTACTAAGTTGCCTTTAATAATGAAGGGTTAAATCTAAGAAGTCAATTTTTTTTCTATTTCTATGGTGAATTGAATTTTATGGTGGTAATTATTAAAATAATTTGATATACTTATGTTTGATGGTATAGCTGTAATGTAGTCGTCTACATATCTATAGAAGAAGGATATATGGAAGTTTAAATTACTGAAGATGTTTTCTACCAGATCTTCCATAACAAATTGTACAAGTACGCTTGATATAGACGCTGCCGTTGCACATCTTTGATGTTTCCTTACTGGATATTTCTAGCTTGTCAGAAAAAATAAACCAAACTTTTAAACACCTTTATATTACAGTTGTTCACAAAAGATACAAACTATTAAATAGAAAATTAATAATCTAAATTCCCCAAAAACAAAAAACTCGTGTAGTCTACCATGCACCATGCGATAACTGTGATGGTGTCTACATTGGGCAGATCAGCAAAAAATAGAATAAATAGCCACAAGTATGATAAAAAAACACAAAACAGCTGTAATAAGTCACATAATGAAAAAAAACACATTTTTAATAATGTAAAAACTCTAAAAGTAGAAAACCATTCAGAAAAAAAGAGAATTCTATGAAACGATAGAAATTCAAAAAAAACACAAAAACTGTGAATTCAAAAACCGACACCGAAGCCAAATCTACCATAATATATATATATATATATATATATATATATATATATATATATATATATATATATATATATGTATATATAATTTTTGTTAATATTAGACGAGATTTAATTTTCTTTTATTTTTTATGATTATTTTAGCTTGCCTGTTGCAAATATCAAGGAGATGTAGACTCAAAGCTGTATCGAAAATAATAGACGGGAAATTGTGTTACCGCGGAGTGGGTTTAGTGCTAGAATCTGAACTAACACGCACTTATTTAGTAACAAGGATAAAAAAGTATGAATGGAATATATTTATCGATATTTATGGTAAAATATATTCCTTCCTTGCTTTCCATTTAAAAGGTTGTACACTTAGTTATATTCTTATTTAGATATTCCTTTCAGAAACTTAAATATTTTATTGAACATCATAGCATTGTACAAACTGTTCATTTTATTATATTCCTATGTCAATTAACGTGGAATAACAGAGATATATAACTAATCTACTCTGGATTAGAAAATTGGTAATATAGCATTTTCATTGTAAAAAAAATTACTTGTAGAAAAAATTGCTTAAATCATATTTTAATACCTATTTCTATATTTTCTTTATTAAAAAACCATTCATAAACTCATAAATTTCACACTTTGAAATGTTATTTAACACAGCAGATTAAATTATTGTAAAAACCGGTTCGCCTAATAGCGTATTATCGACATTTTCGTATATATCCGAGAATAAAAAAATCCATTGATGATGATTATAAGCAATAATTAGTAAAATTGATTATTAATCATGAATATGAAAAATTCAACGTAGCGTGATATATGGTGATAGTGACGACACGCGTTTGCCGAGGTCTCGGCGATAGAAAAAAAATGGCCTTGAAAAATATATTTATCGTAATGGAATGTGGTAAATTAGAGTTGATAATATTTGTGAATGTACAATAGACACAGTATCTCAAATATGTAGTTATATGACACGATTAAAATACAATAACTTTTAAATGAAAGATTTTTAAAAAAATTTATTATAGTTAAAAATTATCATATCAGTTATTGGGGATAGGTTTTGTGACTGTCTCTGTGCTCTCTTGTTTTTAATAAATTACTAAGACTTGTAGTGCGTATGTGTATAATCAATCTGATCAATATTGATTAGCAGAATAGTTCAACGACAAACAACTTGGTGATATACGAGTTGGAGCTGTTGGATAACTAATTGATCGTTGACTTCTGCTTCTAAAGGTTATGGAATTTAGGTTAGCTCTTGTACAGAGGTTAAAGAATTATTTTTCTGATCTCGTGTATAAAGCCAAAATAAAAAATTATGTTTTAAATAGTCTGGTGGCATACAGTATCAGATGTATCGCCAGGAGCGTATTGCCCCCATCAACATCTAGAAGTGATGAAAATTTCTTTAATTTTGTTCTTTTTTCGGATGTATCTACTCTCCATAATAACGAATTAGTTAACAGACATAATTTCCATTATTACAGTGATGAAAATCTCAATTTATTTAGAACCGTCGATCTTCAACACAAATGGTCTGTTTGGGGTGAAATAATTGGAACGCGTTTGTTAGGCCCAATTTTGTTCCGATTGCCACTTAAACGGTGCTATGTTTCTTAGATTTGTTAGGCACAATATAACTATATTCTTGAAGAATCTTCCAGTGAATATTGGAGAAGGAATGTGGCTGCAATTAGACGGTGCTCTTGTACACTTTCATGTTAACGTCAGAAATGAGTTCCATACTCAATATTCCAATGAATGGATAGGGCGTGGAAGAACACAATACTGACCAGCAGGCTCTCCGGATGTAACAAGTCCTGATTTTTTCTTATGGAGATCTATTAAAAATATTATTTATATTATATCCATAAGGACACCTGAAAATATGAAAGAAATAAGAACAGCATTTCGCTCTATAATGCCAAATATGGTAATAAAGTTAAACAGTCCTTTTTGAAAAGAATTTGCTTATGCATTCGAAGAGATGGACATCTTTTTGTGCATTCATTAAAATATCAGTTTGTAAAATTTTTTTAAATAAGTTTGTCATTTCACTAATAAAATATCTATTTACTATTAGCCTAGTTTTGATTATTTTTTTAACCGATTAGTGATTACGTAGCATTTATGCAAGTAATAATGTCAACTCCGTCAACACCTACTTTTCAATAATACAGGGTATCTCAAAAGAAAGTTCACATTTAAAAAATCGATTTAAAAAAGTCAGGACTTTATTGAAAAAATGTTTATTACATATTAAAATACATTGTTTGGGAATTTATTTTTTTAAAATGATATCGTCCAAATGTAATCCGTTGCGCTCACGGCATTCATTTAATCGAGCACTAAAATTGCCCATGACGGCTCGGCAGGTATTCTCCGTGATGTCTGCCATTTCGTTGCGGATATTTTCTTTTAATTGTGCCAGGGAAGTCGGTTCGTTGGCGTAAACTTTTGATTTGACATAACCCCATAGGAAAAAGTCCATAGGTGATAAATCAGGACTGCGTGGAGGCCAACTTATGTCACCTTTCTTTGAGATCAATTTGCCAGGAAAAATTTTACGCACTCGTGGCAGAGACATGTTGGACGTGTGTGAAGTTGCTCCGTCTTGCTGGAACCATGTTCTTTGGTTATAGCCAGGAAAATTTTGCAGTTCAGGCACGAAGAAGTCGTCTAACATCTCCACATACCGCTCTGAAGTCACTGTTGCTGTGCGTTCCCCTTCATCTTCAAAAAAGTACGGGCCGATAATTCCTCGCGCCGACATCGCAGCCCATACAGTCACTTTCGGCGAATGTAGAGGTTTCTCATGTTTGTGTTTTGGATTGTTTGCACTCCAATAGCGGCAATTTTGCTTGTTTACATGGCCATTAGGATGAAAATGGGCTTCATCCGAAAAGAAGATGTTGGTAAACGTTGAAAAACGTTCAGTCATCTGGTTTACGAAGTCAAGCCTCTGACCAGCATCCTGAGGCTTCAATTCTTGCACCAACTCAATTTTATAGGGGTTCAGCTTTAAATCTTTGTGTAAAATGCGGAATAATGATGACCTATGCACATTTAAAGCAACAGCACGCTTACGAATCGAAACGTTTGGGTCGTCACGAACAGACTGAGTAACACTCTCTACGTTTTCGACCGTTCTCGAAGACCTCGGACGCCCGGATTTTGGTTTATCTAGTGTTGAACCGGTCTCTTCAAACTTCTGGACCCATTTTCCAATAAGCCGAGCGCTTGGCGCATCATTTAAGTGACGAATTTGTCGAAAATTGCAGAATTTTCTACGCGCTACAGTCGCCGAATTACCGTTTTTGTAAAACTCACGTACGCACAAAGCACGGTCCGCTCCCGAGAAACGCTCCATAGCGACTAAATTCCCAAGAGCCAGGCTACCGATTGACATACCCCCCGCGCCGCTCGGAATAGTTGCGTTCACGCAATAAGCAAAACAAATGTGTACTTTCTTTTGAGACACCCTGTAGTTGCGAAAAATGTATGTCTAAAATATATGTAAATATTCGACCTGAAGACTGTTCTTCTCTGTGAATTCCACTCTCCCACTATCACTTTCTCTACTGGTTTCAACCGTCTAATGGTCCCCTCAATGGAGCTGTAACGAACCAATAGCGAAATGCATAGAAACAGTTATCTCTTTATACATGTACATTTGATCGCTAGCTTGGTTTCTTGTGGAAACTGGCAGATTTTTCTCCAAAATTTCAATTGGCATCTTTTGTGCTTGCTGGTTGAAGATCAACCGCAGAGGTTAAAAAAACTAAAATTCAAGAAACCACTAAATTTATAATAGCACAATACAGTTTTTGTTGTGTATGAAGTGTGGAATATTAGTCTATAATGAAAATGTACGAATTTCACTTTGATGTTAAAGATCGTCTTGCTGGCCATGAATATGTTTAACTATTTATATTTGATCGGCAAGATAGTATTTTTAGTTATCACACATAGAGAGCCTTTTAATTGTTTTGACATTTGAGATCAGTTACATTTAGTTAACACAACGAATCAATTTTTGCCATATGCATCTCAACCGCAATGAAACCAACCCTTTTTTGAGAAGCATCATCACTGGTGATGGAAAATGGGTCATCTACAGTAACATCATTTGAAAACGATCATGGTTCAAGAGTGATGAACTAGCACAAACTACATCTAAAGCTGATTTACATCCAAGAAAGGTCATGCTATCAATTTGTTGAATATTGTGAGTTACTTCCAAGAGGCTCGACGAATAATGATGTTTACTCTCAACAACTGAAACTAGATGAAGGAATCAAAGAAAAACTGTCAGAACTGACAAATTGCAAAGGAATTGTGTTCCATTTCCACTCGTGGAAAATTATAAGAGCTTGGTTGGGAAGTGATGTCGCATCCCTCATACACTCCTGACCTGGAACCATCAGATTACGATTTATTTCAAAGTTTACAGATTCTGAATGATAAAACGTCCATAAACAATGATGACCTTAACTCGGACTTGGTTCAATGTTTTGCCGATAAGGATCACTATTCTATGAGTGCAGAATCATGAAGCTACAAGAAAGATGGCAGAAGGTTATTGAACAAAATAGAGAAACAGAACTAATTTAAAGTTTAATCTTTGTATAAAAAAATAGTTTTAATTCATACAATAAAACCAAAATTGGTTTCTTGCAGACCTGATATTTAAATAAATAATAAATTCTAGTGAGTGAGTAGATTTCTTTCAAAGAGAGTAGAATAAACAAAATAGTAATTAGAATATCATTTCCACTAATTGTGTTTCAAACTCACTATTTAATCGCTAACAGATAAAACTTCAGTTGACTTGGGAAATATTAAATTTCGAATTTTATTTTAACATATAGAATTATCTATTCCAAGCTTTCTGGGACGTAATATATTTTGCAAACACACTATATTCCTACATTTTTCGTAAATCATTTAAAAACTCAAATATATTTTAAAATTTTGAACTTTGTTAGTCATAGTTACATAATTCGCACGTAAATTATTATTTGCTTAGGAGTGGGTAAGATTACTAGAATTTTAATATAATGTATATACGTCAATGACTTTAGATATTTGAAATAGATTAAAGTGTTTTAAAAAGGCTATAAATAATAATATCACTGTTATCGAAGGTGAATAAACTTGTCATATTTTTTCAAATACTTTAATGCTTTGATAATACATACACACACATGCATACACATTGCGAATCATTTTTCAATTGAAATAGCGTTTTAACGACATCCACGTGTTTTAAAATTATTTTCTTAATTAATTAGATAAATTTTGCCTTTTAAAACATTTTTTTCATGTTATGTGATAATGACTGTGTCTTTTGAACAAAACCTGGCATTTCGTACATACTCACTTTGAAGTCCTGATGAAGGGAATATAATTTCTCGAAAGCTAGACTAACCGATCGATTGACGTTGGCTTCGCCCCCTTTTCGAGCGCTCTTGGTATTGTCAGTAGAGGCTCAGGAAGTTTACCGGTACAATAATCACGCTTGAGGAGAGTTTTCCAGGTAAAGAAAGATTAAATACATCGTCTCTCTTATTCAGTTTTCAATTTCGATGGATACGCGAATCAATCTTGCCTTGTAGTGTTTTACAATAGGGATTTGCTGGCAGTTATCAAAATCAATTTTGTGCCCTGTCTCGAGCTGATATTGGAAGAGGGCCGATGTGGTGTGTTTGTTTCTCCCATTAATTTTCTAGATGGATTTTGTCCTTGGGGTTTCTTGGAGATGAGCCTATTGTTTTGTGTGGTTTGTAGGCTGTAGATAAAATATGTTATGTTTTTGGAACAATCTGCCATTTCTACCTGTTATGTCTTTTATGTGAGGAAGTATGGTAGTAAGTTTTTGTTATAATTTTATTGCTTTATTTATACTTGGTGATTTGTACCCATTTTATTTGAAGTCCCTTTTTATTTGTGATAGTTCCTTTTTTCCTTGGTTGTCGGTTAGACGGAGGGATCTTAATATTAGGGTGTTGGCTACGCCCTATATTTGTGAGGGGTAATGGTGAAAATCAGCAGGAGGTATCTGTCCGCGTAAGTTCGTTTATGTTATACTATATGTCGCAAGTGTTCATCCATTGTCTTTGTCACAAGGACATCTAGAAACGAAAGCTGATTGTTTTTTTTCCTCAAGTTCGAGAGTGAACATTATTTTCAAGTGGATGTAATTTAGAAACTCATGGAAGAAGTTAAGCTGTTGTTTGCCATGAGGCCGTAGCATAAATACATCATCCACGTAATGACACGGGAGTTTGGATTTGAGGTGGGATTCTTCAAGAGCTTTTTAAAGCAATGTCTGGTGAGATCCATAATGTGAGCTGGGAAATCCTCTCTTTGGACCATCTAGTCCAGTGCTTCACACCTCGGTATTCTAAGATTTTACGTCGAAGCTTGCAATGAAGTTACCTTTGTCAGTTCTTATGAATTGTAGAATTGCTAAAAACCGCTCCGAGTTTTTTAGTACGATGCGACTTCCTCAATATGTTGTTGCATGAAGCCAGAAAGGCATTTTTATAGTTGTTGAGTGAGAAAGTTGTAAGTAAGCGTTAACGATAAGAAGGGCATTTTGCTTATGGATCTTTGAAACTCTGTAGAGTCTTGGGCGCCGACTGGATTTTTCCCGTACTATCAATTTTCGTTTGACATCCAGTTCTATGGGTGACTCCATGATTTTGGTTGTTTAATCAACGAACGGATGTATTCGCGGATTAACAATGAATCACATGTTTCCATCCGTGAAACACTATGCAATAACATAAATATATATATATATATATATATATATATATATATATATATATATATATATATATATATATATATATATATATATATATAGATGAGATACTTCGGGTATAAAATTTCCGGTATTTTTTAACAAAATATAAATATAGATTTGTGGAATGATATTTCTACTTTTAAAATATTTTTACAAAATTAAAATCGGTCGTATCTAGGCACGCTGAAAAAATAGTGCACTAAAAATTTCAAATGGCAATTACGCAAAAACTAAAGAACTAATGGCGCCTGGTTTTGGCACGCATAAAGTACATATAAATTACCATTATTTCGCGAAGGACTAGCACTACAATTTTCTAGTTTTTTCTATTTGTCTCCATTGCTAATGATCCGATTGAGTCAATCCAGTGCTCATTTTAGTAATATTTTTATTCTTTATCATTCATCTATTTACACCATTGAAATTGCTTGATTAGTTTTGATTTTATAAGCAAAAAAAGGAAAAAAAAAGCAATTTTTTGTTTGAAATGTTTCTAACAAGTGGAAAACAACATAACAAAATATCACTACAGATTGTTTTTAGTGTGATGACACAGTCGGTGTCCTGGTAGTATTTTTATCATAGAATTGCTTATTTTTTCTCTAGTGATTGGCTTAATACCGCTTGCTAACTCATTGGTAAACGTCGCACTAACGAGCATTTGGCCTCAAAAACCGGACACAATTAATAACGTCGTTGTTTTTGACTCTAGACTTGTCAAAATCAATATCTGGGGATTTTTGAGGGCGCTAAATTGATTTCTGGCATTATTTTACCAATCGAGTGAAGGGGCGCTGACTTAGGGTGGGGAGGGGGAGGGGAGTAATATTAAAAAAACGTAATGGGTATCGTTTTATATGTTTTTAGGTGCTCCGATTTCATTTCTGGCATTATTTTGCCAATCGGGTGAAGGGGCGCTGACTTAGGATGGGGAGGGGGAGGGGAGTAATATTAAAAAAACGTAGTGGGTATCATTTTATATGTTGACTTAGGGTAATTGTACGTTTTCCCATAAAAAATTTATCTCAAGATAAAAACAAAGTCTCTTTGCTGTGTGATCAAGTAGGTCCTGAAGCACAACTTCAACACTCGCATTGGCATTGACTCTTGTTTTGGATAGTAGAGTTTCTTTGCTTCTCTAATTAGAGTATACCAAGGAAATATACCCTTATTGGAATCGTGTAACAACTCCCACTGCCTCCTTGTAAAGTCACCTTCAACAAAGATTTGCAAAGCTTGTTCAGGTGTGTAATTTTTTACTTTCGGTCTCTGAGCCGTATTTATTACCTTCCTGTAAAGTTGGGCTCTTGTTGGTGTTGAAGTTGCAACTATTATAAGTTAAGAGGCCGCGGCATTTCCAGACATTCGTTGACTTACGCTGGCTGCATAGAAAAGGTATGATACTCGTTTTGGAGACATTTCATCATTTCGCATAGCTTATGTTCCATAAATGATACCTTATCTTCAAGTATGCTGGATGTGCTTTGTTTAAAAAGCATGTATATCGTTTTACGATATACCTCAATAACATTTGATGTCAAATTTGTACCTACAGGAAAAAAATATGTATGTAAGTAAAAAATAACCAAAATTACTGCAAAAAAAAACGGTTTTTTTAAGAGGTGGAAACATGGGGAAAATGTTTTGACTGTTATGATATGGCTAAGGTCTATAGTTTATTATAAAAAAAGAATTATAGCCCGACCCAGCTCGGAACATTTTCAAAAACACAAATTAGTTAAAAAGAAAAACAAAAAAATAGAACATTTTCTTGCATATTGTTTTAAGTCCATAAGAATACTAAACAGTCATTATATTTTTAAATAATATATAATAAAATTAAATACATACCTTGTTCTTCAGATTCCATCACAAATTTTTTTTTAATATTCATTTTACAAAATACCAAACACCAAACACAAGTCTAAAAAAATCTATCAAGAACGAATGCGTGCGTATTGAACGAAGCTTAGATTGCAATTAAGGGGCCACTTTATCATATTTTTATGATAGTACGGTTACTCTAGTATACAAAAAAAATAATTTCGATGATTACTTGTATAGTTTGCATTTCTCCTTTTTGTCCGGGTTTTGAGGCCAAATGCTCGTTAGTGCGTCGTCTCGTTCGTTTGGTTTCCTGAACTGAATTCTAATCTCATCCTTAAACAGAATATTTTTTTCAATTTTCGGTATTCCACTGGACATCTGGCGCATTCTAATGAATACGTTTTATGTTTTTGTCTTGGCTCTAAACTTGCGGCAGTATAAATTGATCTATCCAGCTCTGATATCCTTCGCAATATAGAGACACAGTTCGTGCTGCTTCAGTTTCAATACAGTGTCTAACTGATGACGTACTGCTGTGTTAGATAGAGGAAAAAGCAAACGCTAATCACTACCACTTTCCTATTTCAATACAAATAATTTCATTAATTTTAGGGAACTTTGTATATTGATAAATGAGCGAGGAACAATGAACGTCAATAATATGTATTAAACATCATTATATTTAAAACAAGTGAATATATCCGCCTACTAGATGAATAACAATTACACATTTATGGCTAATTTAAAATAATTGTGGAGCAATAGCTAAAATTAAAAAAAAAACTGATAATTTTATCCGCGAATTAGATATCGGTATTTTCTCGTGAAGCCTCCCATCATCAACGTAGTTTTTACTGCAATTATTTCACCAGGAAACCAGCTGAATTGACACGAGTTCTCTGCAATTTGCAATCGGTAATTATTTCTCGAGCAGCATATTCGAATCGACCTCCTTTTCGCTTTAAACGAAAGTCCCTAACTGAGATGTTACTTATTTATAGATCTTGCAATCTGTATAAATAGACGACGAGAGAGCATTACCAGTTGGGAATTAATTACGCCGTGTTGGTTCACATCTGTCCTCCTCGCGCACGAGTTCGCTGTTTTTTTTTCGGCTTTTACTTTTAATGACCTCGATCGTTTACGAGTCAATAAAATTCACTTTAATTGTTGTAAAATCTTGTTTTCATAAACTGCTCTCGATCGTGCTGTTTATTAGCGTTTTTGCATAAACAAATTTTTATTATAATTTTGGGTTAGGTCAGGGTGTTTGTTAAGCAGTACTCATAATTCAATTTCAAATGCACATTGAAATTAGTAAATTTTTCTTTATTTTTTAGGTTCTGTTCACTTCAACATCCGTTTTTACAGTGATTATTTTTAGCGAGAGTTCCGAGAACAATTTTTATTAATAATTCGATAACATCGTCTAATATATGTCGACAATTGAAAGATAGCTAAAATAAAGCTTAATAAGAATGAACTAGATAGTACTGAAAGAAAAATATCAAACGTCAGATCGGTAGAGGTACTAGACATGACGACAACCACAACATTTGATTATTAATTATACTCTGAGGATAGGAAAAGAAGGCAGGAGATAAATTAAATTCATCCAGAACTAACATTAGGCATTAAACAATCCACAGTCCAAAAGAACATGACCATTTAATTAGACCAACTCCTCCAATGAACTGTTGATACTGTTCTTGATCGACCGAAAGAAGCAAAAACCAAACCATGAATGATCGTCAAATTATTAAAGTAGTTCGGCTTTATCAAGAGAGAAGCTCCTTCAGAATGAAATTACTTCTGTAAAAATACTATACCAATAACGTTTGCATCTACTTTATTGACTGCTGTTGGAAAGATTTCAGGAGAACGGTATCACTACATAGTATAAAACAAAGTCGCTTTCTCTGTCCCTATGTCCCTTTGTATGCTTAAATCTTTAAAACTACGCACCGGATTTTGATGCGGTTTTTTTCAATAGATAGAGTGATTCAAGAGGAAGGTTTATATGTATAATAACATCCATTAAATAGTGGAGAAATACTGTTATTTTTGAGGTTTCTAATGTGATGTCGTTAATTATCATATTTTTTTCCGCTTACATTGCAAACGCAGGCTGAACCCTACGAGATTTATCAAAATAATGTACTAATTATTTGTACACATTGAAAAGGTCTACAGAAAACTCCGCGATGGTATATGTCTATCTCTTATGGATATCCCACAATAACATTTTTTTGTCATTTACTTTTTACGACAAATAATGGCAAATTTTGAAGCGATTTTAACCAATACAGCATTAATCCTTATCCAATTAAATAGCTTAAATACATTGTTGATTTAATATAGATCTATATGGTCCTTTACAGCACAAGATTTAAATGAATATTTTCGAAGATATTACAGATTTAAAATTGCGGGAAGTAGCGCTTGCGGCGGTACTGGCCGACCGGGGCGGCGGCAGCGTGCCTATAAATAGCGCGTCGGAGGCCGATGTAATAATTGTTGTAAAAATAAAATAAATAGTCACAGTTTTTCTGTAGTGTATTTAGTATCAGCATTGCACCCGTGCGAAGCCGGGGCGGGTCGCTAGTAGATGATAAAGATATTAGAAAAAGTTCCGAAGATGAAGAGATGGCGTAGAAAGACAACTGATGGACACTGCAAAAGAACAAAAAGAGTAATTTCTAGGGCATATACTGAGAGAATCTCGATACACATACAATACTCTTGGCTCAGCAATATAATAAACTGGTATATCCACACACCTGGAATATATTTAGATAGGCTGATGAGGGCGCTTTAGAACATGACAGTTAGCAGATATAACAATTCATAAAAAGGGTGACATCATTAATTATAGACAACTATAAACCCATAAGAAATAGACGGATTTTGTATTTCAGTGTATATTCTCAAACTATTACAATCGGCCAAGCGCTTTCGGTCTAATTTAGACCATCCTCAGGGCTCAGACCCACTTGTCAAAGGGCACACCTTAATCCTGCCAGTTTGAAAACAGTCTCCAGTCGCGAACGCAGCCTCCACACAGAACAAGATGTATACAATTAAAAACTTTTAGAAACTTTTAAAATTAAAATTAAAACTAGAACATTCAACACACTGCGCACATTGACATTATTAAAACAATAAACCTTTTTAATAACAACCCAAAAGGGTGAGGTTATGCCACACACAGTCATAGCATAATATAGCAATAAAACCTCCCAAAAATTAAAACTACATACAAGTATGTGAAAGCCTGAGTAGAGATTTTCTGTATGAGTTTTCATTTTTGAATTTCTTGTCAATTGTATTTTAAATCAATAATTCATTGACAATGAGTAAAAAGAGAAAACAGGACAGAAAGAAAGGGCATTAAAAGTTTATTAATCTACAGCGTTACTGTTATCGGCCATTCTGTGATATATTTCGAACACTTGGGTTCAGTGGCGTGAAATAATTTCCATCTTTGTAAAAAATGCAACAAATTACACGAACATAGACGTAGTTAAAATTTGTTGAAATGTGTTAACTATTAATATATTCAGAATGAAGTGTCTGAAACTGAAAAAGATGATCAAAATTATTATAAGATTGCACCCCACGCAATCACAGCTCCCAAACATTTAAATTGTTTAATGGTTTAAGGAAAAAGTTTGAAAATGGGGTCGCGGTCATTTACGTTGTTCATTCTTACATTGAGGCAATGATCGGGGTTTCTCCTTATCTCCCTGCATATTTCAAGATCCTCTCTGTAGTCCAAGGTTTTAGAGTTATTACCCCTGGAGTGGTATAAAATTTTACTATTATGAGTTGGAGAGAAACTGTGTTTGGTAAAACTAATAACTAATATGGTGACCAAACACAGCGGCCTGAGGTTTGTTGATATGTTCTCTAATTCGGATTGCTAATGGTCTAATAGTTTTTCCTATATACGTTGAAGGGCAGTCTGGGCAAAAAAGTTGATAGACCCCACTTGTTGCCTTTTTTACAAAAATGGAAATTATTTCACGCCACTGAACCCAAGTGTTCGAAATATATCACAGAATGGCCGATAACAGTAACGCTGTAGATTAATAAACTTTTAATGCCCTTTCTTTCTGCCCTTTTTTCCCTTTTTACTCATTGTCAATGAATTATTGATTTTTAAATACAATTGACAAGAAATTCAAAAATGAAAACTCATACAGAAAATCTCTACTCAGGCTTTCACATACTTGTATGTAGTTTTAATTTTTGGGAGGTTTTATTGCTATATTATGCTATGACTGTGTGTGGCATAACCTCACCCTTTTGGGTTGTTATTAAAAAGGTTTATTGTTTTAATAATGTCAATGTGCGCAGTGTGTTGAATGTTCTAGTTTTAATTTTAATTTTAAAAGTTTCTAAAAGTTTTTAATTGTATACATCTTGTTCTGTGTGAAGGCTGCATTCGCGACTGGAGACTGTTTTCAAACTGGCAGGATTAAGGTGTGCCCTTTGACAAGTGAGTGTGGTTGGTGAGTACTGAGTAAACTTATTTGCTGACCATATTCTCTTGTTTCTAGGGTCTGAGCCGTGAGGATGGTCTAAATTAGACCGAAAGCGCTTGGCCGATTGTAATAGTTTGAGAATATACACTGAAATACAAAAGCCGTCTATTTCTTGATTTCTTCGGTGTACAACCTATTAATAACTTATAAACCCATAAGCCTTTTTTCACAAACAAAGTGGAGGAGACGGGATTGATATCACAAGAGCAAAGGAAAGATCGAGATTACCCTCATCCCATTCGTATAGAAGACAGTACAGTATGAGACTACCAAAATCAGTGAGCGGGGTGGGGTGGGGGGTGTCAGCGAGATCCACGATCGTAATGACGAGCCCCAGTTCACAAATGTACAAGTTACTCATAATAATAATTATCATGAAATTAATGCTAAGCAACTAATAGAACGAGTAGCTTTGGATCCGAATTTAATACATGTGTTGACTATGAAAAGGCTTGAAAGTACGTAAACATCTTTGGGTGACCCTAGAGCCTCGGTATATAAAATTAATAGAAAATATATATAGCGATGCAACTAAATAAGCAAGAACAGACACAGTTACACACAATATACCCATACTCCAAGGATGTACGACCTACTAGTCTTGAATTCACCATACAAATCTTTTCATTCTATTTAATAGGCCATACCACTCTGTATACCGATGCATTTTAAACCATTAGTTGCAGTAAATGCTAATTAATAACTATACTGTTCTTCCGTAAAATCATTAGCGAATGAAGGACACCACACAATAACATATTTGTTTGAAAAACAAAGGATACAAGAATGTAAATGGAAATAGATGATTACTATTTTCTTTGTGGATGTTTCCGAACTGATCCGCAGGTCTCGTTAAATATATAAATATGTTACGGATGGAAAAATATCGTATTATCCGGGAGTAAAACCGTTTATTGATGCGGGGGTTTTGTAGAATTTAGCAGACGATTCGCCAAAATCTCATCCTGTGTAAACTGGGATAGATTTGCGTGCGTATCTATTGGTTAATGTTGGCTCTTCCCCGTTGGTTTACTTTTCAAGAACCGATGGCACTGTCAGTTTGGAATTAGGTATCGTTTTAGTTGTCTCGCTCGAGGAGAGTTAACCCTAAAAGAAGATCTTCCAACTCACGTTATGGACCTCGCACTGTTTATTTTTTAGTCGACGGCCAGATATATAGACAGATAGATGACTCTTTCATGGGTTCATCACTATCTCCAGCTGTTGCGAATTTATTAATGGTATAATCTGAAGTCAAAGCTCTTCAAAAATTACCAAAATATGGTGCCACTACTTAGATGACGTATTTGTGATACGGTCTCATGGAAAACAATTGGCCATATACTTCTTTAATTTCCTAAACTCGATACACCCCAATATCAAGTTTTTTCTAGAACTTTAAGAAAACAATCAGCTTCCGTTCTTACAGATAAATTAACCTGCAACACATAAGAACAGATACTTCAATGCCAATTCACAGTATCACAAAAATTCTCTCAGGGAAAAGAACGATCTACCGACAATAGACGGATCATCGTATTTTCATACATTAAAGATACAACAAATAAAATCAACATACTACTTTGGAGATACAGCATATCTTGAGCTTACACTTTATAGACCACAAAAGATTCGTCTAAGAAATCTAAAACCTGGAAAATCAAGGACTATAAAGATCGCATACGATACCTGTAGCAAGACTTAATCAGATCAACAGAATCATCCTCATCCAGGCGAGGATCCAATGGAACGGTGGGGGCAATTGTCCCCCCCCAAGAGCTTTGAGTTCAAGAAAATAAACCCGATTTTTTAATTTATACTAAGAATTCTCCCCCTCCCCCGCCAACATGTTTTTTCTTGTAATCGCCCCTCACCCTAAGAGCTTTAAGTTTAGGAAAATTGACCTGATTTTTCCTCTTATCCTAGGAATATGTATGCTGTTGGCATTTCCGTCCCCGTCGATAGCTTGTTTTTTCTCGTGATCGCCCCCCCCCCCAAGATCTTCGACTTCAGAAAAAAAAACCCGACCCTCTCTTATACACTATAAATGGGGATGTTGCTGGTGCCCCCCCCCCCCGTCAACAACTTGCTTTCGCTTGCCATACTGTACTTTTGTGATATCACCCCCCCCCCCCCAGAAAGAGGCTCATCATACTTTTATTGAATTTTAAGTAAGTCGTAACAAACTATCTACTCTTTTTACATTCTGCTGAAAATTACATGTCGAGCAAGTTTACAAATTTAATATGTAAAACATATTAAATTAATTCTAGTAGCTCTTTTCTCTCTGGTAGGGGACGTCACGGGAGTGGATCACTTTGCAGCGTGAATCGGCCACTAGCAAATGGGTTGGAGATGAATGCTCCTCGGACTAGCTCGTTATGGTGTGTAGTGAATTGAAAGAACTTTGTAGCTGTGTCTCCAAGAGTGTAAGCAGCTGGAGATCTTGGTGCAGTTGGGTGTTCTCCAGAAACCTAGAGGCATTCTATGCCATGCGAAAGACCTTGTTCTACTGGGCATGCAGACAGATCCTCCGCATTTTGGAGATGCCCCCCATGCTGAGGCTGCGTATAGTAACACTGGACTGATGACTGTTTTGTAGATACTCAGCTTGTTTCTGAAGGACATCCTACAGTGTCTACTTATTAATAGATAGAGATAGCCGTGAACTTGAGTGTCTGTTTGATTGCAATGTCTGCCTAGGCCTTTCAGATCAGCCTCTTATCGTAGAGCAGCTCGAAATACATCACGCTGGATGACCATTGGATTGGACGATCCAATGGTAAGGTGTCCGTGTGCTGTCTTTCAGGTTTTGGTGAACAGGATGGCTTAGCATTTATCCAGGTTCACTTGGATCTTTCAATTATTCATCTAGGTTTCCAGGCTGTCCGGGCGTCTTCGAAGTCAGGACGTGATGCACCTGATAATGCGATGAATCATCAGCGTACAGCAAGAGGCTAGTCAGATTGGACTTTGGGACGTCAGCGATGTCGATGTTGAACAGAAGGGGGGGGGGAGGGTGAACTAAAAGCCCTGTGGTCCATTGCTGCCTTAATTCGCCTTGAAAATGTAAAAGTTTCCACCTTAAAAAAGAATGTTCTGCCAGAGAGAAAGAAAAGAACCAGTCTTGTGATTTGTAGATCGACATGTCAGATTCTGTCAAATGCTTTTGAGGGCCCCTAAGTGCGCCATTGTGTTGAAAACCGAGACCATTTCCAGGGCTAGTCTGGCTATTTGATGGATAGTTGAAAGTCCTGTCTGGAGACCAAACTGATCCAGGGGGATGACTTCCAGGTTCTCTGACACGTTTTTATCTTTAGTAGAATGACGATTTATACCACTTTTGCCAGTAGCGAGAGCAAACTAGTCCAACAGAATAAAATCGGCTAGGCTTATAAATAATAATTTCTATATTTCTCGCGCTCGAGTTTGTCCTAAGTACACCCCCCCCCCTCCTCCCTCCCCAAATAATGTTCGAATTTCTATTTTATAAATTTTCATTTACAATGAGCTTTCTTCAAGTAAAAAATAATCCCTCCACTTCTGTTCCATTTTAGATAGTAATATTTAAATCGATAATTTATTGAGTACAGTTAATAAATCTACAAAAACTTGGATTTGTTCAGGAGTTATGATTTCTCTG
The DNA here is from genome assembly GCA_034092305.1 of Diaprepes abbreviatus. Lineage (NCBI taxonomy): Eukaryota > Metazoa > Arthropoda > Insecta > Coleoptera > Curculionidae > Diaprepes > Diaprepes abbreviatus. The sequence goes on from JASJET010000171.1 coordinate 1,468,390, forward strand.
TAATATAAATTTTTCAAGAAGGAAAAGAGCAATAAAAAAAGTATTATTACAATTGTTATTAAATATTTGGAGCAGTTTCTGTGCGCCCAGTTAAATCATTGCCATAAAAACAACGAAACGGTTAGAAGGTAAAGCAGGTATGCTATTAGAAATTTACCAGGAAATTTTGTTACCACGCAGATTGATGATGTGACTCCGACTTTTAGATAAAAAGAAAAGATAGAAGACATTACTCGTAGTCCGACATGACTGCGATAAAAAATATTAAGGTGACTCTAGAAATCGTGATTATTAGAAGAGATCATTGTTAATTTACTACTGTAGGTTTACTGGTCCAAGACTCAATTCCTGACTGACTGATATTATATGATATATTTAATTGCAGTTTTGAAGACCTATCCAAAAGATATTAAACTCGATAGCGTAAACAAAAAAATTCTTGTCCCCCTACTTTTCACATAAAAGGAGGTAATATAAATTTAATTATTCCAATTTAGCCTTAAGCCTGTTTTCGGCAAATTAAAAGCATATTAATCCAATTAAAATATACATTTAATTTCGAAAAAAATTCATATAGAGCTGAAAATTGGGGTAGGTCTTATATACACTATTAAAAATAAAAAATCATATAAGTCACTGGTGATGTAGATTATTTTCAATAGCCTGTTTCCCATTCCACAGATCTAATCAATGTATGCTAAAAATATTATTAATTTTTCTTATTTTGGATACGTAATCTTCATTAAAATATGTAGAGAATATTGAACTTCAGTTGATTTAAATAAAGAACAGCAAACTGTCAATATTTCCATGTTATTTTTAATAAAAAAAAACATATTTTGTCTGTAATGGAAAATTCATTTGATTCGTATAAAATATAATTATATAGCTGAGGTTTTATTAATAATGCAATTATTTGGAAAAATACCAAGCACTCAGTCACGAAAAACCGGTATTTTGTGGAACATGATTTGGGAAACACTAGTTTAGAGTATCGAATAATATTATTAAAATAAATCAATTTTTTCGCAGAAAATATTAACGTGTTAGTGATGAAATTCAGCACGTTAATGACTTTTAAATATTTTAGAGTTTCAAGCGATGCAGAAAAGGATGCACAATTTATAGTTGAAAAATACGAAATAAAGGATCAGGTAATGAAAGCAAGTAAAACAAAAAAAAAGATAAGAATAATGTTTTGTGAATTATATGAAGATGAATGACAACACGTTTCAGAGACTAGCATTACAGATATGTAAAATTAATTTAAAATAAATAAAATAATCACCAACGTCAAGTTAAGGAGTGGTTTAGAACCTTCAACGACGATGTCCGGTTTCTATAATCTTTTCCTTTGTTGCCATTGCCCATCTCGAAGATTACAGACACTCACAGCTTTTCTTATTCATTTCTTCCAATTTCTCCTAGGTCTTCCTCTTCTTCTACGATACTCTGAATACCAAGTCATGGTTTGTTTGGGCAATCGCGAGTCAGCCATTGCTTGTATATGACCGTACTAGATTTATTGTTTTGTATCTTCTATTCCCATCTATCATAAGTCTCCTCATTTCTTATTCTCTGTGTCCATGATATTCCTGCTGACCTCATCAAAGCATCCATTTCTACATCTTCTACTCGTTTTTATTTTTCTCTAAGTCTCCAAGACTCAGCCATATAAAGTATAAGCATCCTACCACTCTTTTAGCTTGGATAATTCTTACACGAATTTCTTTATCATCTGTTCCCGTTCTATCAAATATGACTCCTTAATATTTATAATCGTCGCATCCTTCTACTTCTGGAGGTTACTCTTATTATCTCCTATGCATAAGTATTTAGTTTTCTCAATGTTTATTGTCAAACCCCATTCCTCATACGTTTTTTGTAGTTTTCTTACCATCTTTGTCGCCTGCTTGATCATCAGCAAATTGTTATGTATATATAGTTGCGTCGGTTAGCTGTATTTCCATTCTACGACATTTCTGCTTCCATTTTGACTAAGCTTTTTTCGCATATATCTTGAATAATGTGGGTGAGATGCAGCATCCCCGTTTTAAAGCTCTGGTGATTTAGATTATTTTCGATAGCCTGTTTCCCATTCCACAGATCCAATCAATGTATGGTTTATATTCGTATTCGTCAACGTTTCCCACAGTTTAGTTATAGGGATGTTATCGTACGCCCTAGTTAAATCTATAAATAATATATGAGTATCTTGATTTGTAGAGGCTTTTTTTCCAATTATTTCGTACAAAAAATGTTATCATTGCAGGATCTACCCCCACGAAATCCGCCCTATTCCTCTTCCCCATTATATATTTTTTTTCAATGAGGTCTCTGAGTATTTTTCTGTAGAGTCGATTCATTAAGCTTATTATCGTTATACCTCTGTAATTCTGTTAATTTTCATTATTTTCTTTTCTATGGATTGAGATAATGTCGCCTCTTTCTGTTGTGTAAACCATTGGCACATTTATTAAATATCCATGTAAGAATGTTAAAAAGCTTTATTGTTCCACTTTTTAGTAATTCTATATAGATGTCCTCAGGTCCACATGATTTTCCATTTTCTGTTTTTTTTTATAGGTTTTGACGATATTATTACTACTATCTATTTCAACGTGTTCTCCTCGTATGTTAACTATCAGATATTATTTCGATAGATGCTGTTTCCTGTCATGTAGTTTTTATGAATTTCCAAGCTTCAGAAAATTTTCTTCCGCCAATGCTTGTGTCTATTTCTTTACGTTTATTATCCCACATTTCGTTTTTTCAAAAGCTGACAGTTTTTCTTACTTCTCTTCTGATTTCTTCATATGCCTCTTTTTCTCTTGGATTTTTTGTACTTAACCATTTCATAGACCTCTGTTTCTTTATTTTTACTAGATCTTCGATCTTCTTCGTCCACCAATGCTTGTTCCTTGTTTTCATGTCTTTATATGCGAATGTTTCCTGTGCTGATCCAAGTATTCATCTAATCTCCGTTGGTATAAGTATCTAGTGCTTTCTCCGTCTAAGCTGTCCAAGTTGAATTTAGGGTAATTCGCTGCTTGTTTGTCTAAATCGATGTTCTGTCTGGTCTGTTGCTGTTATAACTTCCTTGATATTAATAGGAAGTGATCGGATCCAAAAGTAACAATCTTACATCTTGAACTCGAAGTTTGTCTTCTGTCCTATGATTATATAGTCAATAATGTATTTCTGTGGTTTTGTGGATTGTTCCTAAGTAAATTTGTGGATTCTTTTGTGTTAAAAGAATCCGTTGGTTATTTTAAGATCGTTAGTTATACAGAGGTTAATTAATCGTTCATATAAGACTTGCTGTACAGGGTGAGTCAACGATTGGATGAAGTAAGTTTGTGCCTTTTCGGTGAAATTAACAAAGAAACTATATTTATTGTTTGATACAGTTTATTTTTACGCAGATTTTAAAAATATTTAGGACTCTACAGGGTGAGCCAAAAAACTAGGACAGCATAAAGTTGTATTTTTTTAAATAGAACACCCTATATACGAATCGTATTTTCGATTTAGCTTATAATTTTAAATCTTTTTTATTAAGGGTTTACTATAACAAAACTTTATAGTTTCTGAGATAATTAAATTTAAAGAAAAAAAGTCACATTTTCGAGCATCAATTCAATCCTAAATAACGTTTTCAATTTTGTGACAAATATATTCAAATTTGGAATTTAGCAAAGCCAAGGACAAGTTAACATGATTTTTACCTAATATTTGCAATAAAAGCTACACACACACAAGAACACATCGGCTCAAATTTGAACAAGTTTAAATGAATAAATATATTTTTTTTAAATGGTACACCCTGTATATTTTCATGTTATTTAATAGAGTAATAAAAACCCTAAAAGTTTTGTTCAATATATCGTATACCTATTTATAATAGTTTTTGAGATATTTCAGTTTTTATAATTTTCCATACATTTTTCTGTGTGTCAAATTTATAACCGCAATCGCTTCTTTTGGTTTTTATGTAGTGTAGTTTGGGTTTTTTTTGCATTCATCTTATATTGTAAAATGAATTTTCCAAAGAACGAGTTAATAAATATGATTTATACAATAGGAGAGGCTCAAAAAAATTGCCTTCTTGCTCAAAGAATTTACAAAATGAAGTATCCTGATCGACGCCAGCCTAATACCCATACTTTTCAAAACTTAATGCAAAGATTTGATTCTTCTGGTACTGTTGATTATCCAAAACGTAAAGTGGTCAACAAACCAGTAACTAATGAAGAAAAAGAACTACAAGTATTTTTAAATGTTCAGGAAAATCCTTATATTGGCCACCAAGGTCTTGCGACATCACCCCATTAGATTTCTTCCTATGGGGTTATATTAAAAATAAGGTGTATGTTAATCCACCAACAACAGTGGAAGATATGCGAAACAGGATTAGGGATACCTGTAGAACAATAACGCCACTAATTTTGTCCAGGGTCCGAGAAAATCTGCAAAAAAGACTAAATTTGTGTATTGCACAAGAGGGTCGTTTATTCGAACACTTATTAAAAAGAAATAATTAATCTCAGTATTTAATAGGTAATTTTTTTGTTTCAATTTAGTATAAAAGTAAATATGTATTTGCCTTGTCGTTATTGTTGTGTTAAATTTTTCACATTATGTTTAATTAAACTATTGCCGTTGTAATATAACGAATAATGTATTTCGTCATATTTAACCACATTCTGTTTGTATCTGTAGTTTCTTTTTATTATTTTACATGGCTACTATGATAATGAAGACTATTTCTGTAAAAAAGTATGGAAAATAAGAAAAACTGAAATATCTCAAAAACTATTATAAATAGGTATAAGATATATTGAACAAAACTTTTAGGGTTTTTATTACTCTATTAAATAACATGAAAATATACAGGGTGTACCATTTAAAAAAAAAAGATATTTATTCATTTAAACTTGTGTGAGCCGATGTATTCAACACCCTGTAGCTTTTATTGCAAATATTAGGTAAAAATTATGTTAACTTGTCCTTGGCCTTGCTAAATTCCAAATTTGAATATATTTGTCACAAAATTGAAAACGTTATTTAGGATTGAATTGATGCTTGAAAATGTGACTTTTTTTCTTTAAACTTAATTATCTCAGAAACTATAAAGTTTTGTTATAGTAAACCCTTAATAAAAAAGATTTAAAATTATAAGCTAAATCGAAAATACGATTTGTATATAGGGTGTTCTATTTAAAAAAATACAACTTTATGCTGTCCTAGTTTTTTGGCTCACCCTGTAGAGTCCTAAATATTTTTAAAATCTGCGTAAAAATAAACTGTATCAAACAATAAATATAGTTTCTTTGTTAATTTCACCGAAAAGGCACAAACTTACTTCATCCAATCGTTGACTCACCCTGTACAAATTAAGAATAAACCCTTTTACATTTGCTAACCAAACAAGAAATGTTTCAACTAAAAATCCAGAAAATTTAAATAAAACTAACTTAACAAACAAAAGAGCGTGTAGGATTTGGGATATTTTTGGACCGATTTTGCGTAATTTAAAAGCTGTCCTTAATTTATTGTAAATTGGATATTTAGAATTTTTTCAAATGATTGTAATAAAGAACTGCAGGAAAAAAAAGCTTAATCCTTATTATGTAAAATTAAAATTCATTATGCACTGCCGGTCTGTTATTATTTAAATCTTTTATGACAGCCAGTTAGAAAATCCAGCAAAAATGTCCGTCCGGCGATCTGGTGCCGTCACGTCCATAGAAAATACAGTTAGGCGCACATCCGATTATACACCTGTAGTCAGTCTGAAAATACCTCAAGCAGAACTGAATATTAAATTATATGAAGTAGCCGAGATTGTCTCTTTTTGTTGTCGTTACTGTGGTTTCAACAATGGTATTATTTTAAAAGGTTTTTTTTGCTCGTTTTCGAACGAATTTTTTTAGAAGGTTAAAAATTTGACCCTAAGCTTATATACATATATATATATATATATATATATATATATATATATATATATATATATATATATATATATATATATATATATATATATATTTATACAGTGCCTTCATTTCAAAACGAACCATCCTTAATAACTTTGTTAAATAGAAAAATTTAAAAAAAAAGAAAAAACACGTCAATTTAGATATATAGGAGGAAGTTTAATTTTGCATTTGTTAAAAGTCTGTCAATCACCTCCTCACCTCCAGCTAACCTCACTTTGATATGTCAAATGGGAACCCCCACCTTGTGACACATCATTGTAAGCAGCATAAAATTGTCTATCCAATCGTATAAAAAAAATTAAATCGGTTGACGTACAAGCGAATAGTGTGCAAAAATGTCTTGTAATAATGCATAATATATCGGCCTCGAACTTTAGTATGTCAAATGATTACCCTATAGTGTGATACATCATTTTAAAGGACGTACGATCTGCTATCCAATGATGTCAAAAAAAATTAAGTTAATAGACGTTATAGGCAATTAGGATGCAAAAAATGTGTGTTAAATATAAGCAGTTTATTCAGTTTTATTCAGTTGAAGAAAATTATTTTATTAAATGTTCAAAATGTGCGCCGTTATTAGCGAGACAATAAAAAAGCCTATTTTGAAATTCCCCACGAACATTGGCAAGGGTTTCTCTGCTAATTCCTCTACATTCCCGAACAATTCGATCTTTTAAATCGTCAATATTTTCAGGTGGGGTTTTATAAACCTTGCTTTTTAAATACCCCCAAAGAAAAAAGTCTAGAGGGGTTAGGTCTGGAGACCGTGCTGGCCATTCAATTGCACCACGTCTGCCAATCCACGTCCCTGGAAAATGTTCATCAAGCCACTCTCGAATTGCCAAAGCGTAGTGCGGGGGAGCTCCATCTTGCTGGAAATGCAAATTATTTTCATTTAGTACCATAACAGCATTTTCATCCACTTGATTTTCTAAAGATTGCACAATGGCAGGGTATATTGTGTTTTCTAAAAGGTTTAAATAAATTTGTCCAGTTGAATTATCTTCCAAAAAAAATGGCCCGATGATTTCATTGCCATAAATTCCTGCCCATACGTTAATTTTTTCGGGATATTGAGTATGCCCTTCTCGGAAAAGGTGCGGATTTTCATTATCCCAGTATCTGCAGTTATGTCTGTTAACCAGTCCATTTAGAAAAAAAGTTGATTCATCACTAAAGCAGATATTCTTAGGTAAATGGGGGTCCTCGTCAATTCGTTGGCACATTAATTCGCAAAATTGAATTCTCCTATCAAAATCGTCTTCTCCGAGTTCTTGAAGAATTTGAATTTTGTAGGGAAAAAACTTATTTTGTTTTAAAACTTTATGCACAGAGCCAGCAGAAATGTTGGTTAAATCTGCGACCTTTGAGATGGATAAAGTTGGATCTATTGCAAACTGTCCTAGTACCTCGATTTGGCATGCTTCATCTACAACCCTTTTCTCAATATATTTTTTATTACAAACGGATCCCGTTTCTTCAAACTTTCGTACCAATTCGAGTACATATTTATGGCCCACGTTTTTGTCTTGATGCCTCTCGTTAAATGCTCTGGCGGTTCTACGAGCGCACCGATCTTCAGCTCCATAGAGAAAAATTATTTCTATTCTTTCGGCTAGCGTATACACCATTTATATTCACGTTTCAACTAGGCGTCACAATGACAATTTTAACAATAATAAACAACTGGTGTTTAAAGATCTTAAAAATTTTATTTATTGCAGTGATTTTTTGTACCTATCAGGTACCGCAAAAAATATCATTGAAATAAATACACTAGACTGATTAGACTGCAATGAATTTTGCGATGAATTTTAAAACAGGCTTAGTTTTTTTCTCGCAAATATTTTAACTGTTTATTATTTTAAAAAAATATTTATTTTAAATTTAAAATAATATTTTACTCTATGAAGTAGCCATTTGACATAATAAAGTTTAATGTGATAAGGTGTCTATTATTACCACACATCTTTTCTTGCTATTCGCTTGTACATCAACAGATTTTGTTTTTTTTTATTGGCTAAATAGGAGATAGTATGCCCTTTAAAATGATGTATCACACTATAGGGTAATCATTTGACATACTAAAGTTCGAGGCCGATATATTATGCATTATTACAAGACATTTTTGCACACTGTTCGCTTGTACGTCAACCGATTTAATTTTTTTTATACGGTTGGATAGACAATTTTATGCTGCTTACAATGATGTGTCACAAGGTGGGGTTCCCATTTGACATATCAAAGTGAGGTTAGCTGGAGGTGAGGAGGTGACTGACAGACTTTTAACAAATGCAAAATTAAACTTCCCCCTGTATATCTAAATTGACGTGTTTTTTCTTTTTTTTAAATTTTTCTATTTAACAAAGTTATTAAGGATGGTTCGTTTTGAAATGAAGGCACTGTATATATATATATATATATATATATATACATATATATATATATATATATATATATATATATATATATATATATATATATATATTTATGTATATGTATATATATATATATATATATATATATATATATATATAATATATATGTATATATATTTATTTATTTCTTCTTAAACCATTCAATAATATTTTTTTTTAATTTGTCACTTACTGTGATCGAACATGAAATCTCGAGGTTGTAAATAATACTTAATCTAAAGCAAATAATAAGAAAAATGTTTTTGAAAAATCCTTCCACGATAGGCGAAACGTTAAACAGCCTTTGATGTCACATTAGAAGAAAAAGCCTATACCCAAGAAACTAAAAAATTGTATACATATATATATATATATATATATATATATATATATATATATATATATATATATATATATATATATATATATATATTTTCACGATGTCTCACCAGAATTTCATTTGGTACTTTCAAGTGTGGTTCGTCGCGTTACTCGCTTAGAAGTGATGGTGGTCTCTGTTGTCCTTGGTTGTATGAACGGCCGCCTACAGAATATCTCACCTATAGATTCCGTCAAGGTTTAAGTTCGAATATAAGGTCTGAAATATAGAAAGTACGTAAAAGGTGTCTGGGAAAGGCAGTGGTGAAATCCACTGGTGAGTCCATCGTCCTTAGCCAGGACGACACACCATAACTTTTAGTGGTTTATCATTGTAAAATACGATTTATGAATTGTATATTTGCAATAACCTTCGAGTTTTGTTAAATTGGCTTTCCTTCTGATTGGTCGAGCGGATTTGCAGGCTCCTCCACCCCTCTGCAGAATGAACACCAACGAATGTATGCAAAAAATGTCAGAAATCCTCAAAGACGACTCTTACAAACAAAGAAACAGAGATCCAACAACATACCTTGAAAAAGTTACAAAAGTCAAGATCTAAGCCCTAAAACTAGACCCAGAAACGGAAAAACCAAGCAGATGTCCAAAACTGTATGGCCTACCAAAAATACACAAAAAAATGCACCCCTCAGCACAATATTGAGCGCCGTGGATTCTCCAACACAAAAACTAAAAAAAATATATAGCAAGTTTAATGCAACCAAGAATCGAACTGGTCGATTCCTTCGTGAAAAACTCCGAACTTCTGACCAAAATGTCAAAAAATCCCAATTTACACAATTGAACTTTCAGAGTACTGTGTAAAAATACATATTTTATAATTATTATCAAACATACAAATAAACAAATGGCGCACTAACAGGGTCCCCGCTTTCACCCGTTATAGCCAATCTTTTTATGATATATTTGGAACAAGGGACACTGCAAAAGACACCTTTGAGATCTAAATTTTGGAAACGCTATGTGGATGATATTTTTATTATATGGCCACACGGAAAAGAACACTTAAACGATTTTCTCGTATACCTAAACAACATCCACCATATAATCCAATTCTCGCTAGAAATCGAGCAGGATAAGAAATTTCCTTTTTTGGACCTGTTACTAACTAAAAAACCCAACAACACCCTGGATTTTAGCGTATATTGGAAACCCACACATACTGACCGATATCTCAATGCAATATCACATCACCATCCTTCTCAAAAACAAGCAGTAGTCAACACACTAATATCAAAATCTCTCCACCTAACAGAACTGGACACAAAACACGAGAATATAAAACACATCTCAACAGCTTTAGGAATGAATGGTTTCTCAGAATTAGATATAAACAAAACCATTAAATGACAAGACAAGACCAAAACAAAATCCAAAAACCAAGATCAAACTAGGAAGAAAGCCATAATCCCATACATAAAAAGATTAACGGACAGAAACAGAAAAATCTTAAGAAAATACAATATTCAAGTCACAACCTTAAAAAATCATGGCATTTACTGCGTTCCGTGTGCAGATTGCCATAGGACAAACAAACAGGCGCATATCAGCAAGAATTCAGGAACATAAAAGTGGTCTCAAAAACAAACAAAGAACCTCAGCTCTAGTACCAGTACAAAACTACAAAGTACGCGTCATAAGGGAAACTCTAGAAAAAGAAAACGGACAGCTAAGTAAACGGGATGGTGCTTTAAATATTCCAACTACATGGAAAACCATAATAAATAATCAAAAAAACACCAAATACACGAGAGAATTGCACACAAAAAACAAGTTTATCCCACTCGGTAGAGGGGAGGAGCCTGTGAATCCGCTCGACTAAGCGCGTTAACTTAACAAAGCTCGAAGGACAACAGAGACCACCATCAGTTCTAACCAGACGAATCACATTTGAAAATGCCAAATGAGATTTTGGCGAAACGTCGTGAAAACGATTTTTTGAACGAACGGATTGAAACCCAGAATAACCAAATCATGCATTCCACCGTCAGTGAAACCTTACGAAATAACGTCTTAAAACAAAACAGAAAACTCAACAGAAAAAGACGAAAGCATTTAACCTTTGATAGAAGAATGAAAATGGAGCTCATAGATGAGACACCAGAGAGTAAAATGAAGAAAACAATTTTTTTAATTCTAATTTTAAGTTACTTATCACTGAAAAGACTTTAAAAAAGTGTGAGTGCTCCGTTGTACACTCAACTCTCATATACTTGGTCTTGATAATATGAACCTACAAGTTTGTATTAACATTACAGTTTCTTAGGTTCTTTTGTTCTTTAACCAAACACCAGAGTTTTATGCCTCAGCAATATACTTACTTGTACAGGGTGAGTCAACGATTGGATGAAGTAGGTTTGTGCCTTTTCGGTGAAATTAACAAAGAAACTATATTTATTGTTTGATACAGTTTATTTTTACGCAGATTTTAAAAATATTTAGGACTCTACAGGGTGAGCCTAAAAACTAGGACAGCATAAAGTGGTATTTTTTAAATAGAACACCCTATATACGAATCGTATTTTCGATTTAGCTTATAATTTTAAATCTTTTTTATTAAGGGTTTACTATAACAAAACTTTATAGTTTCTGAGATAATTAAGTTTAAAGAAAAAAAAGTCACATTTTCAAGCACCAATTCAATCCTAAATAACGTTTTCAATTTTGTGACAAATATATTCAAACTTGGAATTTAGCAAGGCCAAGGACAAGTTAACATAATTTTTACCTAATATTTGTAATAAAAGCTACAGGGTGTTGAACACATCGGCTCAAATTTGAACAAGTTTAAATGAATAAATATCTTTTTTTTAAATGATACACCCTGTATATTTTTATGTTATTTAATAGAGTAATAAAAACCCTAAAAGTTTTGTTCAATATATCCTATACCTATTTATAATAGTTTTTGAGATATTTCAGTTTTTCTTATTTTCCATACTTTTTTACAGAAATAGTCTTCATTATCATAGTAGCCATGTAAAATAATAAAAAGAAACTACAGAAACAAACAGAATGTGGTTAAATATGATGAAATATATTATTCGTTATATTACAACGGCAATAGTTTAATTAAACATAATGTGAAAAAATTAACACAACAATAACGACAAGGCAAATACATATTTACTTTTATACTAAATTGAAACAAAAAAATTACCTATTAAATACTGAGATTAATTATTTCCTTTTAATAAGTGTTCGAATAAACGACCCTCTTGTGCAATGCACAAATTTAGCCTTTTTGCAGATTTTCTCGGACCCTGGACAAAATTAGTGGCATTATTGTTCTACAGGTATCCCTAATCCTGTTTCGCATATCTTCCACTGTTGTTGGTGGATTAACATACACCTTATTTTTAATATAACCTCATAGGAAGAAATCTAATGGGGTGATGTCGCAAGACCTTGGTGGCCACTCAATGAAACCCCCACGTCCAATCCATTTTTGCGGATATCGTTGGTCCAAAAACGCACGAACTTCACGATGGTAATGCGGAGGCGCACCATCGTGCTGGAACCACATACTGTCGAGCTCATCCCTATCAAGACCTTGAAGCAGTTGGGGTAGTTCTTCTTGTAGAAAGTTCAGCTAACTATGGCCATTTAGTGGTTCATTAAAAAAGTGGGGTCCAATAATTCGATTATGATGAATACCACACCAAACATTTAATGACCAGTGGTTTTGATGTTGCACCTCTCTAATCCAAAATGGATTTTCAGTGGCATACTAATGCATGTTGCGTCTATTTACGGCACCGTTACTTCTAAAGGTAGCTTCATCACTAAACATTACCTTGCATAATAAATTTGGATTTAATTGAATCTCCGCATTTATTGTACGACAAAAGTTTACACGACTTTCAAAATCCTGTCCATGCAATTCTTGGTGTAATTCCATGTGATATGGATGATACCTATATTTCTTGGTAGTACGATTAGCGGTGGATTGTGATGTTTCACATAATGCTGCTAACTGACGGCTACCAATATAAGGATTTTCCTGAACATTTTACAATACTTGTAGTTCTTTTTCTTCATTAGTTACTGGTTCGTTGACCACTTTACGTTTTGGATAATCAACAGTACCAGAAGAATCAAATCTTTGCATTAAGTTTTGAAAAGTATGAGTATATCTATTAACTCATTCTTTGGAAAATTCATTTTACAATATAAGATGAATGCAAAAAAAAACCAAACTACACTACATAAAAACCAAAAAGAAGCGATTGCGGTTATAAATTTGACACACAGAAAAATGTTCTTTTACATTGTTTTTGCCACGGCTACTATGATAATGAAGACTATTTCTGTAAAAAGTATGGAAAATAAGAAAAACTGAATTATCTCAAAAACTACTATAAATAGGTATAGGATATATTGAACAAAACTTTTAGGGTTTTTATTACTCTATTAAATAACATGAAAATATACAGGGTATACCATTTAAAAAAAAAGATATTTATTCATTTAAACTTGTTCAAATTTGAGCCGATGTGTTCAACACCCTGTAGCTTTTATTGCAAATATTAGGTAAAAATTATGTTAACTTGTCCTTGGCCTTGCTAAATTCCAAGTTTGAATATATTTGTCACAAAATTGAAAACGTTATTTAGGATTGAATTGATGCTTGAAAATGTGACTTTTTTTCTTTAAACTTAATTATCTCAGAAACTATAAAGTTTTGTTATAGTAAACCCTTAATAAAAAAAGATTTAAAATTATAAGCTAAATCGAAAATACGATTCGTATATAGGGTGTTCTATTTAAAAAAAATACAACTTTATGCTGTCCTAGTTTTTTGGCTCACCCTGTAGAGTCCTAAATATTTTTAAAATCTGCGTAAAAATAAACTATATCAAACAATAAATATAGTTTCTTTGTAAATTTCACCGAAAAGGCACAAACTTACTTCATCCAATCGTTGACTCACCCTGTACTTGCCGCTGTTAATTAACTTAAAAAGAAAAAAGAGTTTAGTTTAGATACAGCAGTGTTAATCAGTGGCATGCATTAAAATATAAAATCTGTAAAAGTACGTACTCAAAAAGAGCGATTGACACAGATCATTTTTAAATAAAATAATATTTGCTTCAATATTCTCACATTGAATAAATAGGATCTCCTTCCAAAAATGTACGTTATTAAGAGCAAAACTTTCGAGTTATTTTAGTAAAAATCACGTAATTTTTCTCTTGGCTTTAACTTGTAATGTTAAATCTATTAACATATTAAATATTAACGACAAAAAGCCAGTTTTAGCTTTCCTTTCATTTTAAAAATTTATAAACAGGTAATGAAAAGCGAAGCCTAATGCAAAATTAATGTAATTAATTAGAGATTCGCGGTATTACCTAATTAAGAGTGCTGTGTAGTGGGTATTTAATTTAAAAACCAGGTTGTTTTAACTAAGTTCTGCGAAAATCAAAAACATGTATGAACATGCGAATATGTAATATTCTAAATATATAATAGGAGATTTAAATATTGTCGGATAGTTACAGGTAATATTTTAGTAATTAAAAGAAAATATTATGTGGAATAATTATGATGTGCTTGCATACAAAAACCTAACTTGTTGAGTCAACTAATTAATTATTATAAATTTAATGTCTCTGACTAGGTAGCCAGTGGATACTTTTCTGCGATACCGGTAAAACATAGATCCTATCTATGCGCGCTTTAACATTTTCCCAATTCTTATCACTAGAGGGAAATCATGATTACATTCTAACCCCTTCCACCACCTATTTTTACCTTCCTACATCCCCAACTACTCATCAATGTTTTAATTGCCACAACTCTTCCGTAGTGTTCTATTTTAGCAGACAGAGGACGCTGCCATGAGCTCATTACTATCTCCAGCTGTTGCAAATCTATTCATAATCTATTTCGAAACCAAAGTTTTTGAAAAACCTTACCTCAAATCCAAGCTCTGGTTTTGCTACATAGATGATGGTTCCATGGCAAACAACAGCTCAACGCATTCATGGTTTCCTTAATTTTACCCACCCAAAGACACAGTTCACTCTGGAAATTGAAGAAAACAATCAACTCCCATTCCTAGACGTCCAAGCGATAATGGATCGACACCTGCAACATACAGAATCGAACACCAACTCACAAGGACAGATTCTACTGATTCTCACCATCATTCCTCACTAATTAAGGTCCCTTCGTCTAACCGACAACCAAGGGAAAGAAAGAGAACTATCATGCATAAAATAGCCCTCAAACAAAATAGCAACCATAAATAAAGCAATAAAATTACAACAAAAACCCAAGTTTTATATCTTAACCACCTACCGATTATATACAAATCACCAGACTTCCATACATAAAAGGCACAACAGACAGAATCGGCAGATTGCTCCGGAAACAACATTTCTACACGTTACGAACCACATAAAATAGTAGGCTCATCTCAAAGAAACTCAAAGAACAGAACCGATTTGGAAAATCAAGGTACATGCGACACCTGCCGTAAAACATACCTGGAAAAATATCGGTTAGGCTATAGGGGCATAAACTCAACATAAGAAATAAGCAGACATCAGTTCGAGACATGACATAAAATTGATTTTGACAACTCCCACCAAACAGCTAACATAAAACACTACAAAGCAAAATTGATTCACGAGTTCAGTGAAATTGAAAAGAACGGCACTCTGAATAAGAGACACGATTCAGTTAATCTTTCTACCTGGAAAACTCTCTTCAATCGAAATCATTGTGCCACCACCGTGCATCAGGATATAGACTGACACCACCAGCGGTTCTCAAAAAGGGGACGGAACCAATTCCAGCTAATAGGTGCGATCAACAGCCGCGTATAAAGCACGCTGTAGATTAAAACTTCCTCAGTTGATCAACAACCAGCAAGCACAGTTTCTATAAGAGGCCAAACGAACGAACGAAAACCAAGAATATAGGAAAGAAGAATCATAAGAAATTTACCATCTAAGTCAACCAAGTATATGCAATGACTTGTCCAAGTTGTTAAGTGATTCAAAGGACTTCCGAGGAACTTGTAATCAGAAATCCTGTCAATAAAATTATTGTTCATTTTCAAGAAACATCGCCATCTGAAATGCTTGAGAACTTTGTTCAGACCAGCAGATTAAAGTATCATTTGCAAACAAAATAAAGTTGCTTGTAATTTTTCCTAGTCGGTCAATCAGTCAGATCATTGCTATAAATTAATAAAAAAGGATCAGTGATGTTTCTATATTTAGAAAAAATCTTTCTCTGGTTGGATTCTTTCACTTGCATAACTTGCCTTCTGTTCTTAAGATAGGGCTTTAATAATATCAGTGCCTGCAGGCATAGAAAACAATATTGAGCGATTATCGCAATCAAAAGCTTTAACTAGGTCACAAAAACTCCTACAGTAGACGTTTTTTAAAAATGAATATATGGCACATTTGATGTATTTTAGGATTATTGTTTTATCATTTCCATCTTTCTGTCCGTATGTATGTCGCAGTCTTATAACTTCGTCCGTTTTTAATCTTTGGCAATGAAATTTCGCAGGAACAAGCGCGAAATATGAACCTGCAAATTGATTTTTAAACTCCCCCCCCCCCCTCTCACTTTCCAACAGCAAATTTTTAAAATCCACAAGAATTTGATAAAAATGTGTTTACTAAATATATGCAACGAAAATTATTACTGATATATAAAATAATTTACGAGATATAAAAAAATCTGTAAATACTTCATTTCCTTCTTATTTTTTTTATCTGATACCGTTAAATAGGTCTTTAAAAATGTACATATATATATATATATATATATATATATATATATATATATATAAAATTTTGTCATTACATTTTGTCTGAATGTGTTTAAGACCGTTTTTTAAGTTTAAAATCGAAACTGAGCAACTGATTGCATTTTAGATTTATTCAAAAATTAGATTATTTGAGAGTATTTTGCAATGGGTATAATTAAAACATCGTCAGACCGTCAGAAAAAAACACCTTCAACAAAAGAAGAGTTTACAATGTCAGACAGGATCTCTAGTGGAGTTTTTTTACTATTATTTCCAATGATATTTAATCCAATTCTGTAAAATTCATATTTTTAAGAATTTTTATGACATTTCAAGAGCGGATGGAGAGATTTGCCCTCTTGTGCTCTAGCTGAGCATGTTTTTCATCAAGATCACAATATTAACTGGGATAGCACTGATATTCTGGAAAGAGTTCCTGCTTGTCACAAAAGGCTCTTCCTTGAAATGGTGCACATTAACTAAGATAGTAACACCATGAATAAAAAAAAGTGACACCGAGGGTGTGAGTGCCATTTAAAGTTATATTTTAAAGTTGGGAAAAGAAAAGTGTTTAAGCATCGTGGACAGTCCACCTCCAGATGAATAGTTTTTTCCATTAAATTCCCTTATATTGTGTAAAAAATCAAACAAGTAATTTTTTAACTCTTACGGATCCGTATTTTCCCCCACTACTTATATCACCTACGACACTTCCCGGTTGACACATGACAGGTGTTACTATAAAATGGTGGAATACTCAAGTAGGATGTTTGGTTGTTTTCAAATTTTCTAGAATTTCTACGAATTTTTACAATTCATCAAAATATGCCTTTATAGTTAAAAACTGCTAATGTTGGGTTTTTTTCTCTGTTTTTCAAACGTGTCCTTGTTTCATGATCAAACCATATTGGTGAGTTACTTAATAATTATAAGTTAGGTTAATACTTTAATTGTTTAATTAATAATTGTAGAGATGTCCTGAAGACGAGATAAATAAATTCTCGAAAGCTTGACAGGATCAAAAAAGGGTGTTTCTCCTTACCCAGGCCTACAAATTTAAACAGACTGCATCCCCAATAATCCTAGTTTAGAATATTATATATATATATATATATATATATATACATATAGAGGCAGGGGCGGATCCAGCCTCTCTCTTTGGGGGAAGCGGTGACATCACAAAAGTACATTATGGCAAGCGAAAGCAGCTTGTCGACGGGGGGAGGGGGGGGGGGGGAGAAACCGGAGACATTCCCATTTCTAGTGTAAATGGCAGGGTCGTGCCTATTTTTCTGAATTTGAAGCTCTTGGAGAGGAGGGAATGCCAGCAACATACACATTCCTAGTATAAGAGGCAGAATCGGGTCTATTTTCCTGAACTCAAAGCTCTTTGGGGGGCGGCTATCGCGAAAAAAACAAGTTGTCAACGGGGAGGGAGTGTCAGCAGCATACACATTCCCAATATAAAAGGCAGAATCTGTTCTATTTTCCTGAACGCAGAGCTCTTGGGAGGGGGGGGGGGGCGATCGCAAGCATACACATTCCTATACTCTATTCAAGAACTAGAGAGAGGAATAAACCTGTTACCGAAATCCCCAACGTACTTGCTCCAGTACCGCAGGTAACGGAGGACTGCCGTAAATCTAATCATATTTAAATATTATAAGCTTTTATAAATTTACTGCAATAATAAAATTTCTGATAGTTCATTTTTATTTCTGTCAGTGAGAAAAGTACACCTTACAGTGTGTCCTTAGTGATTTATCTTGTTTGTGCTTGTTTTTATATATTATTTGAGATTAGTAAGATACCGAAAAAATATGGCCTCCACTTCTATGTTTATTCCAAAATCGTTAAACCAAGGCATTTTTTCTCAATAAAAAACTTATTACGATGAATGCTTATGATGCCCTAAGAAATTAATATCTAGATAATAATGTTAAAAGCTCTGTTGAGATGTGTTCTAACATGACAGGAAAATCTACTATGTACCGAATACTGAAGGAGAAAAAACGACTGGAATGTTTCGTACTCACTCATTCGATCACAGGCAGATGAAAAACCTAGTTGGAAGAAGAGATGAAAACTGCAATAAAAGGAGTTGTACATACATTTTATTATGAGAAGCAGATCCCATCCGTCAACAAAATTCTTACTAAAATCAATGAAGATCGGGATTTACCTGAAATTAAGAGAACTGAGCTCAGGAAATTGCTCAGAGAACTTAATTTTTGATGTAAAAAACCAGATAGGAAATCTGTTCTTATAGATCGTCCGGAAACTGTCCGTTGGAGAAGGAAATATCTCTCTCAAGTAAAAGGCAGAGTTGCTTGAAATAATACATTGTACAAAATTAGTAATTTAACTGACTTTTTGAAAGATTTTTTTGAACAAAGTTACTGCGGAAAATTGGGAAAAATCCATATAATAAAAGAATAAAACAAAATGTGGAAACTCAATTAATTGAGCGACGATAGCTTCACTGAATTTGATTACGAATTAGATACGTAATGTTTACCAGTGTAAACACAATTTGTTTTTGTTGTATTTTATTGTTTAATGTTGTTTATATATTTTTTTTTATTTTTTTTATATATTTTTATTTTAGTGTGTCCCATTCTTTAATTTTATATATGTTTAATTCCAATTAGCCGTAATTTCTTTATTATTATATTTGTGTCTTTTTGTTAAGCGTGTAGAATTAACACGTGTATATTTTTTTTAAACCTATCGGATATTTCATATAATAAAGGAAATTAAATTAAGATGCCAGTGCAATAGAAATAAAAATAAGTAGGTCTAATTTTAACTGTAACATATAAAAATTAATTACATTTGAATCCCTTTTTAGTGTTTAATTTAAGAAATAAATAAACTGAAACGTCAAATTTCCAAAAAATGTTTATAATTAATAATAAAATGACCGATAGCCCAAAAAAAATTTTAATATTATATGGACGAATTTATTTTTTTATATATGTTTAACTTCTTTTCTTTTTGACAATGAGTATTTTGTAAGTATTTAAATTGTTAACTTCGAATTTTTTGAAAGAATAAGGCTACGTTTTAGTCTGAATGTGCCTAAAACGGTTTTTATGCCAAAATTAAAAATAATAAAAATACAGTTGTGATTTGTGTTAAATATGTCAAAATTATCTGTATTTTGTACTGTATGTGAATTATTAAGAAATCATAAGAAATAAAATAATAATATAAAACTTTTTATTTTAAATTTATTACCGAAATAATATTCTATGCCATAAATACTTAGTGATAAAATAAACCTCTTTCCGACGCCTATGACAAGGATTAAAATCCTTTTTAACACTTCCAAATGTCTATTGTTATCCAACCCAAACAGTTCATTATTATAGACCGGTATTTTTGATTATATATAGGAAAAATATATATATCTAATGGATTTTGCCAAAGACACCGAACTAAAGAACACAGGTAGTTTGCGAAGAAAAAAGGGTAAAAAATGATTTATTACTCTCTCTAGTCTTTGAATTAACTGTAGTATAAGAGGTAAAATCGGGTATATTTTCCTGAACTCAAAGCTCTTGGGGGGGGGGGGGCGATCGCCCCCACCGCCCCCCCCCCTTGGATCCGCGCCTGTATAGAGGTTTAGTTTGGAATATTGTTTCAGTCAGTCGCGATATTGATGTAGGTTGCTCGGAAAGATTTCCGGTATTTTTTGATACGTGTGTGTACATATTTTGGGAGGGAGGGGAGCATTACCTCTTTGAATCCGCCCCTGCATCTAGAATTGGAGAATCCAAAACTGTTTTCAGTAATTTATGTGTGGAAAGAAAGGACGTTTTCAGAATAAGCTACAAATTCTTGCAAAATTCCCCACCCTCGCGCATTAGAAATTTATTGATCGAGATGACTTTGTCAGATTCTTGGATGTTTTCTAAACTGTCAAAAATAAGACTTTAATATTTTTACAGTGTGCACTTTGTTAATTAGGAGCCAATTGAAAAAATACTTTTAAGTTGATTCGCGAAAATAAATTCCTGACGTGCATTAGCTTTCTGCGAGAACTTGTTTTGCACACAGTAAAATACCTAGATTATATTAATAGCTACGTAAATTTTTCTTATCATTATTTACATTAAACCATGTTTTAAGACCTGTTAAAAATCGTGTACGTTCCGCATCGAGAATATTCTCTTTCACTGTAGTTGCACCGCACAACCATCCGGTGCGGTGCATTTCTAACTGTATTTTCTAGCGACGGATCCGCGCGATTATTTTTGCATCGTTTCTATTTAGTGGCTTATTGTTCTTTGTTAATGATTCGTGAGGAATTCTCTCACAAGCGGTTTCATTTCGTGTTAAACCTGATATGCCATACGACTTTGAGTAGGTACCACACACACACACACAGCTATATTAAATTACTTATACGATTTGTATGTATGGCTTATTTTAGATTTATAATGATGTTGTAAATTGAGTCACTGAATATTTCGTGACGTTCGCGAAGGTTAAATGATGTGACATTTGAAATAAGCTTCGCTTGAAGTGTTCGTTGTTTTAACAGGTCCATAAAGTCGAAATTACTCATTTTTTTCAAGGATGAAATCAAATCTTTTAATTAATTCAAATAGGAATGATTTTGCAGTAAAATTGTGTGCGACAATTCTATTGTTTTATAGAAAAAATTAATTTACATATGAATTTTTTATATGGAAATATCGAAAATTAAATTTTAAACAGTTTTTTTCTGTCTCATACGTAATTTAATCTTGATAATTTTCGTAGAAAGTATTCATCAAAAGATAATGTTTATTTATGCAAATTATATTTCGTATACCTCACTGTCTTATTAAAATTACAGTAATATTTCATTTAAAACTAAATACAAACCAAACTAAAATTGCATATCACATTGACATTATCACTAATGGTATCACAAAACATCACAACATACTGAACTATGTACGAAGGACAAATACGGATTTCCCAAAATAAAATGGAATGGAGCTGTCAAACGAAAAATGTTCGGAGTATGCTCGGTGCCATATTGGGGAAAATGACGTTTTGGTACGTCAAATTAATCGTCAAAAGTCAAAAAAATAGTGTCATTGTTGTTATTATGGTGAAGTTATTGATTGTCATTAAAATCTTTGTTTGTCCCTGGATTAAATCTATTTTATATTACTTAACAACCAGGTAATATGCACCAAGCCATCAGTCAAATATTTAGGTGTAAATATAGACCATAAAATTATCTTAAACTGACACTTTAGAACTGTTAAACAAAAATGTATACAGAGAGCCAAATACCTTAGGAGTCTAACTTACAAAGAAAAAGGCATATCAAGAAAAACAACAACTCATATATACACGGTGAGTCATCGATTGGATGAAGTAGGTTTGTGCCTTTTCGGTGAAATTAACAAAGAAACTATATTTATTGTTTGATACAGTTTATTTTTACGCAGATTTTAAAAATATTTAGGACTCTACAGGGTGAGCCAAAAAACTAGGACAGCATTAAGTTGTATTTTTTTTAAATAGAACACCCTATATACGAATCGTATTTTCGATTTAGCTTATAATTTTAAATATTTTTTATTAAGGGTTTACTATAAAGAAAAAAAGTCACATTTTCAAGCATCAATTCAATCCTAAATAACGTTTTCAATTTTGTGACAAATATATTCAAATTTGGAATTTAGCAAGACCAAGGACAAGTTAACATAATTTTTACCTAATATTTGCAATAAAAGCTACAGGGTGTTGAACACATCGGCTCAAATTTGAACAAGTTTAAATGAATAAATATCTTTTTTTTAAATGGTACACCCTGTATATTTTCATGTTATTTAATAGAGTAATAAAAACCCTAAAAGTTTTGTTCAATATATCCTATACCTATTTATAATAGTTTTTGAGATATTTCAGTTTTTCTTATTTTCCATATTTTTTTACAGAAATAGTCTTCATTATCATAGTAGCCATAGCAAAAACAATGTAAAAGAACATTTTTCTGTGTGTCAAATTTATAACCGCAATCGCTTCTTTTGGTTTTTATGTAGTGTAGTTTGGTTTTTTTTTGCATTCATCTTATATTGTAAAATGAATTTTCCAAAGAATGAGTTAATAGATATGATTTATACAATAGGAGAGGCTCAAAAAAATTGCCTTCTTGCTCAAAGAATTTACAAAATGAAGTATCCTGATCGACGCCAGCCTAATACCCATACTTTTCAAAACTTAATGCAAAGATTTGATTCTTCTGGTACTGTTGATTATCCAAAACGTAAAGTGGTCAACAACAGTAACTAATGAAGAAAAAGAACTACAAGTATTGTTAAATGTTCAGGAAAATCCTTATATTGGTAGCCGTCAGTTAGCAGCATTATGTGAAACATCACAATCCACCGCTAATCGTACTACCAAGAAATATAGGTATCATCCATATCACATGGAATTACACCAAGAATTGCATGGACAGGATTTTGAAAGTCGTGTAAACTTTTGTCGTACAATAAATGCGGAGATTCAATTAAATCCAAATTTATTATGCAAGGTAATGTTTAGTGATGAAGCTACTTTTAGAAGTAACGGTGCCGTAAATAGACGCAACATGCATTATTATGCCACAGAAAACCCATTTTGGATTAGAGAGGTGCAACATCAAAACCTCTAGTCATTAAATGTTTGGTGTGGTATTCATCATAATCGAATTATTGAACCCCACTTTTTTAATGAACCACTAAATGGCCATAGTTACCTGAACTTTCTACAAGAAGAACTACCCTAACTGCTTCAAGGTCTCGATAGGGATGAGCTCGACAGTATGTGGTTCCAGCACGATGGTGCGCCTCCGCATTACCATCGTGAAGTTCATGCGTTTTTGGACCAACGATATCCGCAAAAATGGATTGGACGTAGGGGTTTCATTGAGTGGCCACCAAGGTCTTGCGACATCACCCCATTAGATGTCTTCCTATGGGGTTATATTAAAAATAAGGTGTATGTTAATCCACCAACAACAGTGGAAGATATGCGAAACAGGATTAGGGATACCTGTAGAACAATAACGCCACTAATTTTGTCCAGGGTCCGAGAAAATCTGCAAAAAAGACTAAATTTGTGCATTGCACAAGAGGGTCGTTTATTCGAACACTTATTAAAAAGAAATAATTAATCTCAGTATTTAATAGGTAATTTTTTTGTTTCAATTTAGTATAAAAGTAAATATGTATTTGCCTTGTCGTTATTGTTGTGTTAATTTTTTCACACTATGTTCAATTCAACTATTGCCGTTGTAATATAACAAATAATGTATTTCATCATATTTAACCACATTCTGTTTGTTTCTGTAGTTTCTTTTTATTATTTTACATGGCTACTATGATAATGAAGACTATTTCTGTAAAAAAGGATGGAAAATAAGAAAAACTGAAATATTAATTAATTAAAAGTAAGGTACTCGGCTGTTATGGACATATGGACACAAGTGTTTATATTAAATCCATAATCAGAACTAGCCGTAGGAAAACATTTTTAAAAGTACGCTCATACTATTGAGATATGAACAGAATTTAGTGTATAATTTTGTATGTCTATAATCTCAAATTACGAGACATTCAACTTTCTAAGGATATTTTAATTAAAAATTAGGAAATACTGAAAATAAAGAACACCACCTAATTAACATTTCATTCGTTTTTTCAAAAAATAAGACGTTGTGAAGAAACGGTTCGTCAACATATTGCTTTTTTTAATGACCGACCAATAAAATTGCATACATCCAGAGGTTATAATCAATTGACACGAATTAGATCAGTCAGGTGAGTCATTTTATCTCTTTCTACTATTCGTTTCGTTCAACTACTTATGTCGATATAAATTCGGAAAGCTATGCAAATTGCTTCTACCCTTGCCAGTTAAAAATTACCGATTATATTTAGCCCGTATAATTTGCCTACGGCCACAGCGTATTCATTGTTGTTATAAGTGAACTTTCCCCAATATGGCGAATAGCATGTTCCGGACTTTTTCTGTTTATTACACGATCAGTACATTTACTTTATATGTGTTTGAGGACAATCTTAATTTTTTTTTAAGCGAAGTGAGAGAATCTGAAAAGATAACCACGTTACTTGACAAGCAGCCGTACCCATATTTCTGAAGAAAATTTAATCTATGCTTTTGTCCACACTACCGCTCAAAAGCATTTGGCTACCTGCATTTTTCTTTATATTACAAACAACACATCTATTAAAACCATTTTATCAGGTTTCCATGTTTGAATTTCATCATAAAATGCGTATCTAAAATGAAATACAAAGAAAAGAATTAAAATATTTTTTAAGTAGAAATGTATTACGTAAACAGATTTAATATCCTTTTTTTATTTGGATTTTATTCGTTCATTCTAGTCACTTACATAAGTAAATTCTTTGAAGTTACTGTAACAATTTGAAAACACATTATGCTTTTTGTATTCTATAAAATTCGTTTAATATATTATTCATTTGTTATTTCAGGTTCATGAGCCTACAAATCAGTTTTGGCTCAAGTAGGTGTCATCAGGCAAGCCGAACTTACACAAAAAGCCACCCATATATACAAAAAAAAAAAATAATTACAGTATTTATTTCAAATTCAACATTATTAATAATTTTATTAAAATTCCAACATTTACTTTTTCAACTTTCATATTCTCATGCATCAAACACGTAGTCAAACCATTCTGCACATTTGCTATTGAACAACTTAGTATATTATTTGCTATACAGTGTAAAAAATAGAATATGTGCACATGTGAATAAATATGGCGACATTCTTGACTATTTTAGAAACAATCAGGATAAATTCAACATTAATGCAAAACGGATAAGTAGTTTTTAGGCCTAAAACCATTGGTTTACTTGAAAATGTAAAATAAAAGTAATAAGTACATAATTTATAAAGTTACTTTGTAATAATACAAGTACATATGCAAGCATTACATAATATTTTTTCTCCTTCTGTAAAAACATTGTACATTTTTAATTTGCTAGTATCAAAGTCTGCAACGTATATGTTTCCAACCTTATTTTATATTTCTATATAAAGGAAGTTATTTAATGTATATATATATATATATATATATATATATATATATATATATATACATATATACATATTTACATCTACAAAAATTGCAAAATTTTTTATATAATAAACATATATCACAGTAATTACACTTTTATATTTTTAATTTAATTAAAATTAATAAAAACAAAACAGATTTCAAAATAGTCTTAAAGTTTAAAATTTAAAACCATACAAACAGGTTAAAATAGTGAAGATTATAAAATAAGCAAAAAATAGGAAAAAAGATTATTATTTATTTTTTAATGACGTTCTTTCACCTGTATGAGTGTATATGAAATCGTTCCAAGCATCATTACATTATTTCTCATATTTATTATAGAGTCGTTTCAAGCATGTTTTATTCAAAAATCAAATTATAGTATATCTGACTTAAATTTTTGACATCTTGCTTGTCATTTATAACATTTTTATCTTTTTTTATGTGTATCATTTCTTTGATGACTAATTTATGATAATTTCTGTCAGTATCTAAAATATGTGTTTTTAAAATCAAATTCATGCTAAGATGTTTGTTCATGCTTATGTAAAGATGTCGATGCGTTTTTAGTATACTTGTGTCCATTCACTCTATTTTCAATATATTGTGTCGTCATGCCAATGTATTTCTTAGGACAGTTTTGGCATGGAATTGCATACATTTAGGGATGGGTAAATTTCACTCTCGGTATAGTTTTGAAATTTCAAGTTGAAATTTTCATGAAATTTATGAAATTTATTTGAAATTTATGAAATTTTTGAAATTTATGGAATTTGGAAATTTTCACTGAAATATTTGTAACTTTCAATGAAACATTGAAACTTGTACAAATTTCCCTGAAATGTATTAATATTTCCTGAGTTAATTTGGTCACAAATACGATGTTTTTCTTTTTTGTAATTACCCTACATGAAATAAATAAAGCCAATATTTTTTTACTTTTTATTTAAAAAGTAATAGACCACAGAAACAAAACTTAACATAAGTAGGTATATGTACTGTAAATTGGCTTTATTAAATGAAGCCGAATGGAACAAAAATATAGATAGGAAAATCCAACATTTATTAATGCAGATAGGTATAGAGTGTGTCTGAAATTGGCCACGTCACGACCCACACCCAGAAACTATAAAAGTTAGGAAGATCGTTAAATGGGGAAAGTCTTAGGCAGTTACGTTAGTGATTTAACAGCACTTGGGGATTGATTGCAGGCTGTTATGGTTTTTGAAATATTTCCAAAAAAGCAAAACATTGCATTTTCGAAAAACCACAGTAACTTTTTTATTTTTGGATATTTCTAAATTTTGTAAAGACATTACTAGAGCACCTTTTTATGTAGAATACAACTGTCAACTCAAATTTTCAGTTCAAAGTTTCGGTTGCGTGGAACTGGAGACATCATTGTTTTTTTAAATACGGACTTAAATTTTTTTATTTTGGATTTGAAGATCTTTTGATCTCCCAAATTTAATGATGTATCACACTTATCTCTTAAAAGATTATTTTAGGTACTTTCCATAAGAGCCTGTGTGTTAGAGAGTAACTCTTAGTCTGTCTCTATCTCTAAGTCTTTAGCACAGAGGCTCTTATGGAAAATATCAATAATAATCATTCCATATACAAGTGTGATACATCATTTACTTTGGGGGATCAAGAGCTCTAAAAATACGAAATAAAAGTCCAGGTCCGTATTAAAAAAATACAAAGTTGATGATGTCTCCACGCAACCGAAACGTCGAAATAAAAAATCTGAGTTGGCAGCTGTATTCTACGTAAAAAGGTACTCTAATAATGTATTTACCAAATTTAAAAATATCCAAAAATAAAAAAGTTACAGTGGTTTTTTTCGAAAATGCAACTTTTTGTTTTTTTGGAAATATCTCAAAAACTAAAATAGTTACAATTAATCTGCGAGGGCTAATAAATCATTAACATAATTGCCTAAAACTTTTCCCATTTAACCGTCTTCCTAACTTTTATAGTTTCTGAGATACCAATACCGTCGTGGCGTGGCCAATTTCGAACACACTGTATAAAAGGGAATAATGTAATAGTGAACTTCTAGTATTTTTCTTTATTATCATCAGTATCGTCATTTTCGCTCACATCAGTCATATTCACATCGAGATCATCTGATGACGAATCATGCAGAGAATAACTCTCTTCCTCAGAGTCTGCAGAGGGCGAAGAAGAGACATAATTTTTTTCACTTTCATCTTCCAAATTCTGACTACTTTTAATTTTTTTATACTGGGTTATTTTCAGCTGCTTACTTATTTTTCTTTTGTTTATTAATTCATTCTCCTGGACTTGGGAGACAGGAGCATCCGTAAAAGCCACGACATTGGGTGTTTCTAAAAGAAAAATTATTCTAATTTAAAAAAGCATACGAAATAAATCTAGGAAAGAGAGAAGAAAAAAATAAGTTGTTTTTTTTTCATCAAGGAACTTGAAAAAAGTTAGTATTAAAAACAGAAAACACACCTACCTAATTTTGAGTTATTTTCCTCATTCTGATTACCAATTCTTTTGAGAAGTCGATAATTGTGTGAAATGAAACTTAATTTAACAGTTCGAGCAGTTGTCAATCTGTTTCTTATCTTTCTGTGTATTCTACCAAAAGTACTGAAACTTCTTTCAGTGGATGCCGAGGATGTGGGCATGGAAAGAACTCTGACTGCAACTTCTGCCAGCTGTTTACTATTAATACTTCCAACCCCTTTCCACCAACTAATAGGCTCTAGATGATTGACAGTCTTCCAAATGATTTCTTTCATCCATGCACCATCTCTATTCCGGTAATTAGTCAAATTCGATAAGATAGTAACAGAATCGATGTCATTCTCGTTCATATCCTTAGATATGTTATCTACAAAATCCATGGCAGATAGAATTTGTTCCGAATTAAGACTAACACCTTGGTCTTTAGGATCGAAAATAACTGCTGCGTAATGAATTGGCTGAAGAGCATAGTCTTTACGAAAACAAAATTTTTCCATCACAGTACGCTCTTCCTGTGTGGTGGTGATAGGACTTAAAGGAATCCTCTGAACAAGATTAGACTCTATGTCAGTAAAAGCATATACGACTTTTTGTATAACTGGTTCATCCGACTCTAATGTAAATATCCACTTGACAATAGGACGGATCAGTTCTGCAAGATTTACTACTTGCACCAAAAAAATTTCATTGTCAAGTATTTTTGATCTATTCTCTTTCGTAAATAGATCACATGTTGACTCATCCACAGCTAATTTTTGGAGTGTAGATTTAGCTTTTATAAAACCATCCAATGCTTTGAGGTTACTTCCCCATCTTGTGCTTACAGGAAGTGATAACGATATCTGAGCATTTTTTTCCTTGTTGAAAGCTGCAGTCAAGATGTGAGATTTCTTGACATGTTTAACAATGTCCACAACTTTTTTTATAATTTTGTCAATCGAATCGATTTTTAAAATATCCTGAACTAAGAGATTGAGAGTATGTGAAAGACATCCCAAAGGTATGATATGTTTGTACTTCTCTTTTAAAAGCATTGCTGCTTTTCGTTCGTTAGCAGCATTGTCTGTCATGACAACCAAAAACTTATCAGCACCATATTCTTCTAAAATATTTGCCATTTGTTCAGACAAGTATTCTGAGGTGTGCCTCTGCGTTTCACTGGCAATACTTCTTATGAAGTGTGGTTGCGGATTCATAATAGTAAAATTTATTATAGCTTCATTCCTGGAAATGAAAATGCAGACATATTTTACTTTTAGGTTGCACACTCTAAGCAAACTACCACCACATACCACATGTCACAATATGTGAAGTGAGACGTGACATATCGTGGACGTGGAAGTAAAAAAAGAGTGTTATTTTTTCGTTTTTTTTTATAACTTACCGCATGTTGCTCCATGAATCTGTAGCCAAAGCCAAGTTTTTCGACTCCGTGATTGAAAAATTCACTTCAGCAGAGATTCTATTATATTCCTGATCTAATAAAGGCCCTGAAAGTGTTTTCCTGGTAGGGCATTTCCAGGATGGCCTAATAGTTTTAAAAAATTCGATCCAAGCTGACTGATCTGTTAAACTTAGCGGAACTTCACTAGTATAAACTGCTCTAGCAAAAAGAACATCCAGTTTAGCCTACAATCAAACAACACCAATGAACTAATGCATTTTAAATAAAATTAACTACTATTCTCACTATTAATTTGATACTAAAATCAACTTACTTGTTCATTAGGTAACATTGTGTCAGTGTATTTCAAAATGCTTGAGCCTGACCTGCTCGACGAAGTGATTTTTGGTGATGCATGGTATTTTCTTAATGAAAGAGAAAGAGATGCACCACTTTGGCCGATTTCACTCGCTTGACTCCCTTCCGAATTTATTTCATTGGTGAAACTTTCCGTACTTTCATTTTCTGAAATTAAATATCCATAATGTTTCGGGTAATAAAGCGAAGTAATATGTAAATTTGTTTTTAATGGAATGAATCACCCTACACTGTACTACAGTACTACTGTACCGGAGAGGGTGGTCAAAATAGGTCCTTTTTATTAGGAAACATCTTGAATTCTTGACCCAATGCCAATAGCCAATAGGTTGGACTGGGACTCGGACTGGGTTAAATGACTTTTTCTGCAGCCGTCCCGAAAATATAAGTTCCGGTATAATTTATTAAACCGAAAGTGCCACTTTACAGAAATCGTACCGAAAGTAACTTTTTTTTTACTTTCGGTTTCGGTACGATTTCTAAACTAACTAACTTAAATATTTTCGGGACGATTTTTTCCACTAACCGCGAAAAGATATCAAAACGCAGTTTGCATCATTTAATTTTTCTCTAAATTCCCGAATAGAAATGACCAATTTTACCCACCCTGTATATACCCATTATTGCCTGTAATATTTAGATAATTAGATATTTTATTACTTACCATTACCGCCACTACTGTTATCGTGGGCATTGGATTTATACTCCACTTTTCTGACTTCGCCAACAGTTTTTGTAAATTTCCCTTTTTGTATTTGTTCTTTAACAAAAGTCGGGGTTTTGAAGCATTTAACTAAGTGTTTTTCTAATCGAGTTGCGTTTTTATAGAAAACAGTGTGACAAAAAACACATTTCACTCTTTTGTCGTCTTCGACTTTAAAATAACTCCAAATACTTCCCTTTGGTTTAACCATATTCCATATTGCATTTATAGATTGTAACGTAACGATGTTAGTTGTAACTTGTAAGCAAACATGAACGAACGTGAAGAAATCTGGAAGAAACCCACGTCGGAGGAGTTGGCGTTGGCGAATGGCGAGGGCGGCTGGCAACTGGCGACTGGCGAGTGACGACACCGACACCATAATAAACGCGGTGCGAATGTGCGCTGGATCGCGACTCGCGACTTGAAAGGACGCGGACTGACTTATTTGGATTGTAGAGGGAGGGTAGCATGAGAAAGTTTCGCGAAATTTATGAAATTTTCAGTGAAATTTATGTAAATTTCTAGAAATATATTACTTGAAAATTTCACTTGAAATTTTGGAAACTTTCATTGAAATTTCAAATTTTAAGGCAAGTGAAATATTACACTTTTAAAAATTTCAAATGTGAAAATTTCATTTGAAATTTTCACACGGCACAACCCTACATACATTACGTTAGATCTTTTTTTGGTGGGAACTTTGCTTTTTAATTTCGTATAAACTGACCCAAGTAAATTGTTCGCCTTATGGCATACCGTTATGTTATGTTTATCCAAAATATATTTTATTTTTTCAGACAGTTGGTTTACATACGGTAATGCAATGAAAGTGTTTTGTGTTTTGGTATTGTTAATTTTATTTTTTTTTTGTTTGTGTTATAATGTAAATAGGTTCTTTGTTTAATTATTTTTTTTATGAGTAGTTTAGGAAAATGGTTCTTCATTAGGGTCTCTTCTACTTTTTTTAGCACTTCTGGGCGAAATTCGGGTGAAGATAATTTTATAGCTCGATCAACTAAGCCGATTATGGCACTATTTTTTTGTTTATTTGGATGTTGAGAGTTAAAATTGAAATACCGGCCCGACCAAGTATCTTTCGTGTACCATTTTGTATGAAGATTGTTATCCGTCTTATTTCTGTGTATAGTTAAGTCTACAAAGTTTATTTTTTGTTCCATTTCAATTTCAGTTTTGGGTGGAAATTATTAAAATATTGTAATAAGCTATCTATTTTGTTTTCGGGTACAGCAGCCAAACAGTCATCTACATAGCGTTTAAAAAAGATTATATTAAAATCCAGTTTTTTCAATACTTCTTCTTCTACATATTCCATAACTATTTGTGCTATTGTTGAGGAGATTGGTGAACCCATAGCACAACCGTCTAATTGTTGGTACAAACTATCTTTGAACTGGAAATAATTATTATTTATTGTAAGTTTTACAGATTCTATAAATTTATTGAGTGTCAATGTTGTGTGTTCTTTTAAATCGTCCCATTTTTCTTCCAAAACTTTGGGAATGATGTCATTGGGTATATTTGTATACAAAGAAATTACATTTAGTGAAACTAATTTATAATTTGTTGGTATTTGTATTGTATCAATGAATTGTTTAAATGCGAAAGAGTCTTTTATGTAATGATTATTTTTTCCTGTGATGTTTGTTAAGCAATTTGATAAGTACTTGGACAGGTTATAAAATGGGGACTGTATGCTTGAGACAATTGGTCTGAGAAGTGTATTTGGTTTGTGTAATTTAGGTAACCCATAAATTTTTGGTGCTATAGTCTTATGTATTGTTAATTTTTTACTTTCTTCCTCAGTTGTATGTTGATTTTTTAATAGTTTTTAATTAGTGTGTTATTTTTAGTTTGGAACAATTTTGTAGGGTCACTTTTAAGTTTCTTATAAGTGTTAGTATCATCAAGTAGTTCGTTAATTTTTCTATCATAATCAGATGTATTCATAATTACGGTTTTATTACTTTTATCAGGTTTTAGAATAGTAATTTGAGGGTTATGTTTAACAAATTGTTTTGTTTTATTAATTTGCTTTTGTATTTTAATTTGGAAATTATTAGTTTTAGCTTTATTATGTCTGGTCTTTATTTTGTGATTTGTAATGACATTTACTATTTTAAATCTGATGCTATCTCTTATTTCTTCTGGTTTGTTATATATGGCAGACTCTATATTTGAAATCTATTCATTTAGAGGTAGCTCTTTTTCATTATTGATAGGTAATGAAAAATTTCCGCCCAGTGCGAGTACTTCTGACACATCTTGTGGTATATCTGTGTCAGAGATGTTATTAAGCCATGTTTGTGTGTTTATTGGTATTTCGTTTTTTTCTTTGTGATTGACTAGTTTTAAAATCTGTTTTGTTTTTATTAATTTTAATTAAATTAAAAATATAAAAGTGTAATTACTGTGATATATGTTTATTATATAAAAAATTTTGTAATTTTTGTAGATGTAAAATAAATATACCTAGCTCTTCTGAAGAAGCTCACTATGTAGAGCGAAACGTCAGAAAGAAAATTATTGTCCTTTGTTTCTCTAATGGAAAAACCTATACCCAAGAAAATATTAGGAAAGAATATATGTATATATATATATATATATATATATATATATATATATATATATATATATATATATTTAAATTTTTAATTAATATATTACTCAAGGTTTAATTAAATAGCTCACCTTTAATATTTTGTTGTGAGTCGGTGCTAATAATTGGTAACAATTATTCAAACGATATATCATCTGTGATCATCTATAGGGTATACCTAGTGACGATAACTCGTTTTGCTCGCAGTAGTAAAATCTATAGTTGAAAACATTTCTTACTTGATGTGATTAACACAAAAAAAATCACCCCAACACATTAGAGATATTCTAACTTTGTTTGCGTCTGTCATTGAGTTAACTAAAACCATAGACTTATTAAATTTGATTGCAAATGAAGGAAAACCGGTGACGTTAGACGGCTGTGAGATACAGACGGACGAACATAAACCAATAAAGCAAAGATCATTAGAGGATAACACCTATTTTCTTTCAAAAAATCTCCATTCGATTTTAGCATGCCATAACCCTTCCCAATTATAAATTTCCCACTACAATACTGCTTCAATTTGAATAAACTTCCAAGATATTTGCATAAAAATGTAACTATGCTAAATACGTTAGGTTAATAAACGTTTAATTGCCTTGTCATTATTAATTTTTAATAATAATTAATTACCATTTAATTACTCTTAATTAATTTTATTTTTAATAATTTATTTAACTTCTCAATTTGTTTTTTTTTTGTTAACTAATATGGAAGTAAAGAAGGAAGTGTGTTGTGGTTTAATAACTTTGAAATGAAAAATATGAATTCTACCACGTACGTTATTATTAATATGTATGTCATGATAAAGATTAGAATCTGTTCTTTCAACTATATAATAATGAATTTTTCTGGAAATTTTAAGGTAATTATTCTTAAAGTGTGATGGAGTAGTAGCCCAAATTATTTTATATATACGATTAGTTCCATAAAAACGTGTTGCACCGTATTTGAATACCATGTTTATTTGGGCATATTTACTTGATACGTCCAACACTCGAAGCTCTGAATTACTCGGGGTTGTGTATTAATAGTCAATCGTTTTATATTTGTGAAGTCTATCAGACATATTCATAATGATGCGAAATTACATAAAAGATTCGAAGCAGTTTTTTTTATGGAGATACGAAAAAGGCCAAAAAATTACTTGTATGTATCTTTGGTACAGTATTTTAGTTCGAAAGAGAACATCGATAGAAATTCGTCTTTAGTTTTACTGACGAATTTTTTTTTGGGTCAGGAGTTCTGGTAAAAAAACTTGGTCTACCCAGAGTTATTCTCTAAATGGTTTTAGGTTATTGTGTCTTTTTACTAAAAATCTGAAAGCAGCGAGAAGGAAAAGTGTTTAATAAAGTCTACCGAACGCTGGTTTGGACATGATCATGCCTCATAGATACTACAAGACAATAATCCGAAACGCTGTAGTTATTTTTATCAGGACTTGAAAAGGGAAAAAGGCATTACTACCATGGAGTGGCCTCTTTCTTCATCTAATGTAAATCGTACTGATAAATATATGGGGTATAATGAAGGTTCATCTTCATAAAAAACGCATATGCACTTTATATCAATTAAATATAGAAATTCGTAAAAATTTATCACAGAATTATGCAAGAAGTTGGTTAGCAGCAATTATAAACAAAGTGGCGACTGGACCCTCTATATTCAAATGATCGCGTTTTAAGGTGCATATGAATATGGCGAGCAGCCCCTTGATAAATTTCCTTTGAATCTTGCTAGCTTCGATTGATGTCGAGCGCACCACGCGAATTTCTTTAAAAAAATCCTTGTTCATTTGACGGCCGGTGTCAAAGAAGATAATAAAAGGATCTGGAACACAAGACAATTTCATCATACTTCTTGTGTCGTCGATCTTGCTACAGAGTAAATTTTTTTGAAAGAGCTATCCAATAAGATAAAAAAATCTTCTCCGCGATCCTCCTTTTAATTTTGCCAATTCAATTGCATCATATTTCTGTTGTTCGCGAGTAACGCGACCAACGCTCGCAATGATTCATTTTATGTCGGTTTTTGGTGCTCAACTTAAAGCATATTTTTTATTTAGTTGGATGCATTACTTTGCAACGAGACCGACGACTCGAGAATTAGGGTGAAATTGACGACTCGTATATCGTATCTTATTATCTCCTTTGACACCGGTCGTACGAGGGTTTCGTAAAAAATTCACGTGATGCGCTCGAAGAAGGCAAAATTTAAAGCAGGCTCGTCGCGAGCGGGCTCACCGTATTTATATGCATCTTAAGATTTCTT
This sequence comes from Diaprepes abbreviatus, assembly GCA_034092305.1. Lineage (NCBI taxonomy): Eukaryota > Metazoa > Arthropoda > Insecta > Coleoptera > Curculionidae > Diaprepes > Diaprepes abbreviatus. The sequence goes on from JASJET010000171.1 coordinate 1,503,946, forward strand.
CACTTTAAGGATGCGTATAAATAAGACGAGTGCCCGTTACTCATCACGCGAAGTTCTTAAATAACCCTTGTCCCTATGGCAGTCGACGTCAAATGAGATAATAAAAGCCAATTTCATCATATTTCTCATGTCGTCGGTCTCGGTGGAAAGTATTTTTTTTTCGAAAGAACGTGCCATAAAGCTAACAAGTAGATAAAAAAAATTCCTCCTGCTAAAAACAGACAGAAAATGGATCACTGCGAGCCTCTGAAGCGCTGCTCGCAAACAACAGAAATTTGATGACGTTTTTATTTTTTCCTTTGACGCCGTCCGCTAAAGTCGGCAAAATTCAAAGAAGGTTCGACACAAGTGCGACTCGTCATATTTCTACGCAGAATCCAACACAAAAGGTTTTTATGTTTGGAATCAGATAATGTTTAAAAGAAAAGTTGTTGTACACAGAGAATATATTAATAATGTGGAAAGTAATTAAATAACATTTACAATCATTTTTTTTTTGATAAGCAAACACGCACAGATGGACAATACTTAACCAACATATTTAGGCTCAATTTTTAAAATGTTTAGACGTCCAATTTTATCTGTCAATAGTAAAAACTATTTTTATGGAGTTCCTTTAATTGGAGTCATTCTTCTTATATATATATATATATATATATATATATATATATATATATATATATATATATATATATATATATATATATATATATATATATTTGAGTAAGATCGACCACTCAATTGATTTTCAAAGTACAGAATATGTCAAATGAGGTTTAACAAGAAAACAAACCATAAAACTTTACTTACTTAAGAAATTCCTTATGTTAATGTAGTGAAGCTATTTTATTCGAGACTTACCTGAAAAGAAAAGAAAAATTTATATTAGTTTGAAATATTATTATGAAATCAGTCCTATATGTACATATATATATATATATATATATATATATATATATATATATATATATTGTATTTCTGCCAACAGGGGAACATAGCGTATATAGGTTAGCATAAAAATAGCAGAACGGTCAAATAACTAATAAACAAAGAGTTATAGAAAAAAATTTTAGGGTGACTTTGACCATTACCTTTAGGTTCATTTCAAGGTCAAGCAAATTTTTTTAAATGGAAATGAAAAAACTAAGGAATATCTAAGTTGTCTAGATTTTGATTTTTGGTCGTTGCTTATTGGTTGTCTACTAAGATAATTTTTTGTACACAATCGATCTCTCAGACGAAACGGATTTCGAACATACAGATATCGTAAACTGTCATAATTTTCGATATTGAAGTACTGAAAATCCTCGTTGGTTTCTTGAAGCATGTACACAGACTTCTCAGAATTGAAATGCGTGGGCAGGACTTTATCGCGACCAAGTGTTTGAGTATTTTTTTATTGACGAAATTTTTGATGGTCAACAATACTTACAACTTCTCACAGACCGTATTGGATTACTGGTACAATTTTTGTTCTCGACATTTTCCAGTAAGATTTGATGTTTAAGTTTTATTTCCATTGTAATGTTTGACCTTGATATGACCTTCAAAGTCAAAGATCTCATGGTCATATCTGAAAGTAAAATTTACCACCCAAAAGTATGTCTCCCCATTTTAAAAATCTTCACCTTGAAATGATCCTGAAGATAATGGTCAAGATCAAATCCATGGTCATCACCATTAGCCAGAGAGCAATCCTGTTACTTCTATCTAAAACATTTTTCAGAAAACTTACTCTTGGCGAGTTGTTCTGGTGTTCTAATATTTGATCTGGATATGACCTTCAGAAGTCAAAGGTTCAAGATGCTCACCTTCGCATCTGAAGGTTAGGTAAAACCAGCTTTAAAAAAATTACCTTCTGTTTTCAAATTTTCGGCTGATTTTTCACCAATTCATGAAAACAGGATTTTTGACCTTCGAACGAACCTTAGATACGATTTGATTCCATGTGTTATTTATATCAGTGGATAGGATTTTCCCCGTTATCCATTTCTGCAATAAAAAGGGGGACCAAATCTAAGCTCACAATAAAATGCGCCGTTAGACTCCCTAAAATTTTTGCATTTTTTCCATAATTCTTTATTTCTGAGTTGTTTGATCGTTTCGGTACTTTTATACCAGCCTGTAAAGATATGACGTTATTACTCAAAAGTGGTCACCCAAATCGTACGCGGACATCTTTTTGGCGACTGATAGTAATTAAAATGCAATACATTTATTACAGGGTTATTTTAGACCTCAACTCGCATCCAAAAGAGCAAAAATACATCGATTACATTAACAAGTGTAAAGCGACCGCTTCCTGTTCTTTATAATGCGTTCACATTTACAATTTACATCGTTAGAGCATCAATTAAACCCAAGTAGAGTAAAGGACTAGACAGACAAAGCTGGCGTCTATTGAAAGGACGAAACGGTTCCCTGTCTGTGTGCCACTTTGTTTTATTTGTTCATTATATCGTTACTGTACAACGGAAAATTTTATATACTTAGCAAATGGAATTTTATATGAGGAGCTAGAATGGTTTCGCATGGCGCTTAAATTAAAATCTTTTCACATAGTCTTATTTAATACAAATGCAAGGGCAGATCCAAGTAGGAGCCATTGAGTCAACGGCATCCCCAAAATATGAACATGTGACAAAAATTCTTTATATATATATATATATATATATATATATATATATATATATATATATATGTATGTATGTATATTATATTTTCCAGATTCCTGAAGCATAGCTTATATCATTTTCTTTTATTTTGTCTTTTCTTGGGATTAATTTCTTTATTATTATTTAAGGAATTTCTATCAATTTATTTATAGATCTTCCCAAAAATATTTTTTATATAACTAAAAACGTTCATACAAAAACATATTTACAATTTTGGAAAACAAACAAACACTTTAAAAAACTATTCAAATTTTCAAAAAAGTATTTAGTTTTACCAGTATATACCTTGACATTTTGTTTATTTATTAATAATGAGATGAAACTTTTACATCATCTACTCAGGTATTGAGGAGAGGAATGCGAGTGTGTTTTGTTTGTTATATTTTACAATGCACCAAAAAACCGAAAAAACGCATAAATTTAATTTTATTTTTAAGAGGATATTCAATTTTTGATGTTTATTAACAGGATCGAATACTTAATATTTTTGCTTAAATTAGGTTGATGTAATTGTGGCTCTAATTTCCTATATCCGTTCTGTCGTTAAAAATGTCTTTATCTTTTTTGATTTCTATCATTTCCTTTATTTGGAATTTTTGATAAATCATATCTTTGTTTTTAATTATGTACTGTTATAATTGTAGGTATGTTTTTCGTCCTGTGTGGGTATGTTTAACGCTGTTGAGGCGTTTTTCGTATATTTATGGCTATTAAATCTGTTCTTTAGCAATTGGCTCGTCAGGCCTATATATTTTTTGGGACAATTTGAGCAAGGGATCGAAAATACTACATTTGACTTACTCATGAGAGGAGTTTTACTTTTTAAATCAATAAATAGGGTATTTAATTTATTATGTGGCATACGAACATATCATGCCTTTTTAAAATGTGTTTTATTTTTTCTGACAGCTCACTAGTGTAAGGTAATGCTACATATTTTTGCTGTTATGTTTCTTGTTATTAGGTTATTAGGTTATTATAAAATTTATATGTTCATTTATTAATTACTTCAATGATAGTCTTTTCATTGAAATTATTATTCATTAGTGTAGGTAGAGAGATGCCACTATCAGACAGACCGATTATAACACTATTTTTTTGAGTTACTAAAATCAATAAAATTCTCCAAGAGTTTAACAGTTTCAATGAAAAATTACAATTCACATCCGATGCAGAAAGTAATAATAAAATAAACTTTCTGGATATTACACGCAGAAAAAACAAATTTTTAACTGAATGGTACACCAAACCAAGTTGGTCGGGTAGATATCTAAACTGTTTCTCAAATCACTCAAAAACTTAAAAAAATAGTGTTATAATCGGACTGTCTGAGCGTACCATCTCTCTAACGTCTCCAGAATTCCGACACAGTCGCATTCCATGTTTCCTCAGTACCATAGACAATGTAAAAGAATTAATAATAAGAAACAACAAGTAATAGATTAAATTAATCACTAAAAATAATCTTAATCTAAATGTTTAATATAACTCTCATTGACTCTTAACACTTTTGAGTGTTCGACATAACAGCTTCTGTAGTAGCTGTTGCTGTTTCAGTTGGATCGAGTTGGTCGAATGTTTTTCTACTGATTCAATGAGAGTGAACTAAATTTTTTGCTTTATTGTTTCCAAAAGATAGAAATCTAATGGTGTTTGGTCTGGAGACCTTGGTGACCAATTCCACAGTCTTAGACGTTTAGAGTTTTTTATTGAACGGAATCAATTTATATATTTATTGAATAAAAACAGCAAAAAAATGTTTTCACCCCTATAAAAAAATACAAAGTATGCCATAATTGAGAAAAATGACACGTATCAATCTCTTCTCGAAAACCAAAAATATGTAAGTAATTCTACACGAAAATATCAGCCTTTTAATAATTAAAAAAAAAGTTTTTAGCGGGGAACTTTGGAGTAGATATCACCTCTTAAAAATGCAATTCAGGGCCTAAAAAATACGTGATGGATATATTTAGTATATTTCAACATATTATAGAATGAGAAGATCAAAGACAACTCTATTAAAGATTCAGATGATGTTGAAGAAAGCTGGGGAAAAATCAGAGGAAATGTAGATAAATCGACCGAGGAAGCATTGGGATACAGAGAAGTCAACACAAATTCTAAGCCGTCAGCTAAGCACTGGTATACTCCTGAGGTGAAATCATTGCCAGCAGAGAAACGACAGGCTTACCTCCGATATAGAAATAACAAGTCAGAAACAGAACACAATCGATACAAAGAAATAAGAAACAAAGTAAACGCCGACATAAGACAAATCAAATACGAATATTGGCGAAGGTTCACAGTAGATATGGAACATGACTTGTACGGGACACAAAAGAAGGTATGGAACATGATCAGAAGAAGGAAACAGGATATAAACGAATATACACAATCCCAAAAAATTTCTGAGCACGAATGGGAAGAACACTTTAAAAAACTATATAGAAATACAGATCAATCACAACAGAACAACTACCCACCCGAAAATGCATTTGAATATGACGAATACACCAAGGAAGTAAGCCTCCAAACGACGAAAGACACGATAGCCAAATTAAAAACGAGAAAAGCCCCAGGACCCGACAATATTCCCAACGAACTAATTAAATATGGTGGAAATGCATTACACGAAGAACTAACAAAACTCTTTAACAAAATAATTAAAGACCAAGAGATACCCCAAGATTGGAAGAAAAGTATAACAGTACCTATTTTCAAGAAGGGTGATAAGAAAATCACGGAAAACTATAGAGGAATAACTTTATTAAATTCAATAATGAAATTATTCACCAAAATCCTTGAAGGTATAATAACTGACTATTGCAGAATATCAGAAGAACAGCAAGGTTTCCGCAAAAACAGATCTACAGTAGATGCCATATTCATCGTAAAACAGATAGCAGAGAAATCTATTGAATTTGCTAAGCCGGCTTTTATGTGCTTTATAGATCTCACTAAAGCCTTTGATAGGGTGAGACTGGATGATATTCTGCAAATAATGCGAATTAAAGGCATCCCAAACAATTTAATTAATAGTTGAACAGCTAAATTCCAACACCACAACACAAATCTCAGTAAGCGGCAACCTAACTAAGGATGTACCGATAGCGTCGGGCATACGACAGGGGGATTCTCTGAGTCCATTACTGTTTAACATAGTAATGGACCAAATAATTGAGAACGTCAAAAGAGCGGCACCAGGGTACAGAATGAATACAGGGAAAATAACAATAATATGTTACGCTGATGACGCCGTCATAGTCTCGGAAAATGAAGACGATCTCCAAAGACTTCTATTTGCATTTCACACCATAAGCAAGCAATTCAACATGAAAATATCCATCGATAAAACTAAGTCAATTGTAATAAGCAAAGTGCCCTTAAGATGCAAACTAGTAGTGGATGACAAACCAATAGAACAACTCATGACCTTTAATTACTTAGGAGTTGAGATATCCGCAAATCAAGACAGAACAAGAGAAGTAAGAAACCAAGTAAACAAGGCAAATAGAATCTCAGGAAGCCTGGCGGATATAATATGGCACAACACATACATGAGCAAGGACGCAAAAACAAAAATTTACAAGACTTGTATTCGACCGATAATGACGTACGCAATAGAGACGAGAGCTGACAACACAAAATCAATTCTAAGAACTGCCGAAATGAAAGTAATAAGAAGAATATCGGGATACACATTAAGAGATCACATACGCAATTCAACAATACGCGAGGAACATGGAATGCAGGATATGGTAAGATGGGGACGGAAGCGCAGAAGAGCCTGGAATGAGCACGTAGGAAGAATGGCGCAAAATAGGATAGCGAGAATTGCCCGAGATGGAACACCGGAAACCAGAAGACCAATGGGTAGACCACCTAAAAGATGGAGAGAGTCCTGGATTTCAACATCAAATGAGATGAATGATTGAGTTGGAAAAAACAGGCTGTAAGCCTATAACAAGAGGAAGAAGAAGACAGAATGAGTCTATTAGGAGATGAAACCCCTAGAACGTCCTTTGTCAGTTTTAACCTTCGTGCAACAGGGTGAAAATCGAATCGAAACAACTCATTCCTATCCAAAGATATGGGATTACTTTAGAGAGCCTATTAGAAGTGAAAATACCAAAAAAAATATAACATGCCGTTTTTGGGGTAGGTTAAAAATTCCGAATTGCCTGCAACACTTACATGTAATTTTAATACAAACCAAAATTTATGGCCAAATTATTCAAGATGCATCGACTGTAAAACAGTTTTAAGTCATATGATCGGATAAAAAGTCCCATTTAAGTTTACCTTCCTAACTTCACATTAACTTTTTTGTGTGCTAACACAAATAACAAGATAGGAAGAATTTGTGTCTATATATCTACATTTTTTAAAGAAATCACATTTAAATGTTTAAGGTAACCTGAGTGCTTTTAAACAATAAAATGCATTTTCTAAACAAAGTAACCAATTGGTAGTAGCTCGACTGCATCGGCCGAGAGGTCAATGTACCAAATAGAAGGTCACTTTCGAGTGAGAAACTCGCATCTTCCGCCAAAGCACGTGGGCCGCATTACATGGTGTATTTATATGTATGTGCCATCATCTATGTTATAAGCATTGCCATAGGCGTTCATAAGGGGGTCGAACTGCTTTGTGTACCGTTCATAAGCAACTTAAATTACGCAAGAAGTTCTTTGGAGAATGCAAAAAAAAACATTTAATTTTGCATTTTTAAGATTCCGAATTATAAGAATTAAAATGGAAAATATTCTTGGCATAAAAGATGTGAACATTCATTTTATATAGACAATGTACGCTAATAGCCGATATAATAACAAAATTATGTTCTTTATAAGTCGTTGACTGGTAATAAAACAATTGAAAACAAATTAAGTAACCAAATTTGGTATCGCAAGTTAAATAGTAATGGTCGTGAACTGGATTAAAATTGATTATCCCTTTTCCAAAGTGATTATTTTATGTTTGCTTCATGTTGGTAGCATGACACTGTAACGAGCTAAACCCATTTAGTTATTACAGTTCTTTATGGCATCGTCCATGTAAGTAATGCCACCTATTAATCAACGCATTTAATTGATCAGCTCATTTTCAGAACATGCCTTTGACCGTTCGTACATTTATTCTTTATTATCTTTCTTTAAAGGATTTTTTAAAAGTTAATAGTTATCAATTTGACTTATATCAAGTTTCTTAATTTTATTTTTATGTTTATGGATATTATAATTATTTTAAATCCGGATTATTTATTTACAAGAGCAAAACGACTTCGATATGTAATAAAATTTTTATAAAAAGAAATTGATCCTACTTCTAAAAGTGCCCTAAAAAGTGAAAAATTACTATACATATGAAATTGAAATTTTTGAAGTCGGTGCTAAACTAACCTGACAAAATGTGATTCGCATAAACAGATTAAAAATACTTTATTTGTAATTCCTTTCTTAATATAATTTGTATATATTAGTAGTTATTTATTTTATTTAGAAATAATTCGGCGCCGACTTCAAAAATTTCAATTTCATATAAAAATTTATTTTGTGATTTTTCACTTTTAGCGCACTTTTAGAAGTCGGTTCAATTTTTTTTTTATTTTATTTTTCGATTTTGTTTTCAATTCATTATGATATCGATGAATTATTTGAACTAAGTACTAATCGAAATTAGTGTACCTCGCAATGAATCCAAGGTGGCAAAAAAGTACCAATTTTATCCAAAGTAGTAAAGCACCATTAAAAATTCTTTGATTCTTAGAGTTCTCCAAATACCAGTGAAATTGTGTCAAACAAATATTTAGTCTGTCATAATAAATCCACTATCTTAAATTTCAAATTAATTTTGGATTGGTAATATATGCCCCAAAGCCTTCCAATATCGATATTTAAAGAACTTAAGAAGTAGATTTCTTAGCCGGATATATTTTATACTGCATATTGAGTTTGTATACGCCTCAAGAACCCCACAATATCAATTTTAGACAGAATCGAGACATGTAGAATCTTTAATCCGCCATCTTTAATATTTTGAAAATAATTTTAAATTCGTAATATGCGATCCCAAAAACTCCCCATATCAATTTTGAAAATAATCGGACAAAATTAATTTTTATCCGCCATATTGGTTAGGCCGTATTGAATTTTTTAAAAATAATTTCAGATTCGTTGTGTGCGACCCGGAAAACTTCCCCACACCAATTTTGGAAAAAATCGGACAAAATTGTTATTTTTCGTCCGCATATGGATTTTTTTTTTAAATATTTTGGATTCGTTATGTGCGACTCCGAAAACTCCCCCACAACAATTTTGGAGGAAATTGGATAAAATTAAATTTTTTGTCCGCCGTATTGGATCTGTCATATTGAATTATTTAAAAATAATTTCAGATTCGTTATGTACGATCCCGAAAATTCCCCCATATCAATTTTGGAGAAAATCGGCCAAACTTTTTTGAGCACCATATTGCCAGCGCCATCTTGGATTTTACTGGACCAATTTCGCCAAAAAAATATGGGACCATCGCAGCAACTTCCTGAATGTAACGTAAAAAATTTCATTCAAATCGGTGCCGCCATTCCGGAGGAATCGGTATACAGGGTGTCCAAGATAAGGATCTTAACCATGGGGATCTCGGAAACAGTTGGAGATACGAGGTCGGTTAAATTAGAGAAAAGTTGCGCAATTTAGTGCTAAATTAAACGCAATTTAAAAATTTTAAAAATTCAAAATACTTCCGGAGATTTCCGGAAAAAACCGAATTTTGGCAAAATCGTTTTTAATTTTTGTAGGCTTTATTTAAAGAGATATCAAAAAATAAAAGGTAGATTCTTCTTGCCACTTTTTATTTTTTATAATTTGGTCTAAACAAAATTTAAATCCGACGTTTCATTTCTGAGATACCATCATGAACTTTCATTTTTTATATGGAACAAAAAAAAGTATCCCATGTATTTGATAGCATTTTTTATTACAAATTCAACGGTGTATCACACTTGCATATCAAGTGTGTAGTTCATTGGCTTTTATAAAACTGATATACCTTTCTCTCTCGCTCTCATGGAGCTCTTATGGAAAGTACTTGAACTACGTATTCGATATGCAAGGGTGATACATCGTTGAATTTGTAATAAAAAATGCTATCAAATACATGGGATACTATTTTTTGTTCCATATAAAAAATGAAAGTTCATGATGGTATCTCAGAAACGAAACGTCGGATTTAAATTTTGTTTAGACCATATTATAAAAAATAAAAAGTGGCAATGAGAATCTACCTTTTATTTTCTGATATCTCTTTAAATAAAGCCTGCAAAAATTAAAAACGATTTTGCCAAATTTCGTTTTTTTCCGGAAATCTCCGGAAGTGTTTGAAATTTTTAAATTTTTTTAACTGCGTTTAATTTAGCACTAAATTGCGCAAATTTTCTCTAATTTAACCGACCTCGTATCTCCAACTGTTTCCGAGATCCCCATGCTTAGGATCCTTATCTTGGACACCCTGTATATACATAAAAAAAATTCATAGTCGACGAATTGAGAACCTCCTTTTAGAAGTCGATTAAAAATATTATAAACTCTTGCTTCGAGAGATTTTCATAGTTGGAAAAAAGTTGATTTTATTATTACCGACATATAAACGGCTATTCTAGTAATAGAGAAAAAACAAACAACCTAATTCACTATAATTTTAAATATATATAATGAATGTTTTATCACAAACTGTACGAGCGATACGATATATGTCATTAATGTGAATACGTTTGTTTAATTATTTTTTGGATTATCAATCATTTTCTCATTAAATTAAAAATATTTTTTAGAGCACTAGACGTTTTGGTGTATTTATTTCTTAAACCATCTTCATAATTACGGTTAAACATTAAAACGGGATTAAAAAGTAAATAATTTTTTCTGTCATAATTAAAATTAGACTTACTTATTTTATTCCTATGGCACAGAAAACTTATATGGAAATATTTTTTTTTACTTCATGCACTTATACAATTTCGTTGTTTTAATGTATGTGTAGAAAGAATATCGAATTTTATAACAAAAATTGAAAAATCAAGAGCTTTATATGTGAATATTTGAAATTTATGGAACTATAAGATTGTTATAAATACTACTTAAGTCATTTGAATCCGACCTAAAGTTTACAGTATTGGAAATTTTTTTAATGAGGACCATTTCTTTAATTGTTGCGACGCATTTTTGATGTACATACATAAAAAAATACATTTTAATAAAAAACCAAATTATTAGTTAATTGATTTAACTGTATAAAATGTTTATATGAAAATTATATATATATATATATATATATATATATATATATATATATATATATATATATATATATATATATTTTTTCTTGATTCTTGAACCATAGATTTTATCATTTTTCCTTTATTTTGTCTTTTCTTGGGTTTACGTTCTAGGTTAGAAAAATATATATACAGGTTGATTGAAAAGTTTTGAAAGCGACACCTATTAACCAGTACAGGAATTAAAATTTATACGCCATTTTGGTATTCCATCTTCTATATGAACACACACAAAAGTTTATTTCTATCTGTTAATTTATTCTTTGTTTACAAGCCATTTGGAGTTGACGTATCAGTGAATTTTTATACAATGGATTAAACCGAATATCGTGCAGTGATAAAATTCTTTGTTTTGGAAGGTTTATCGGTAACAGAAATTCATATACAAATGGTGAACGTGTTAAAGGAATCTGCTCCTTCATTTTCAACTGTGCGTCGATGGGTTTTAAAGTTTAAACGTGGTCGTACAAGCGTTGAAGATGAACCACGTGGTGGACGTCCAAAAAGTGCAACAACACTAAAAATCATTGAGCAAGTCTATGATTTGTTGGTAAAGATCCAAGTGCGACTAAGCGTGAAATTGTTGATACCATAGGCATCTCGGACGAACGAGTACTCTATATTTTACATGAAGAATTACGTACGAAAAAGCTATTCGGAAAGATAGTGCCGCATTCGTTAGGAATTCAACAAAAACAGGTGAATCGTTAGGGGTATTGATAATATTTTCTGAGTAAAATTCAGTATTATCAATAAACCTGAATTCACCAGTACGTAGTGCTTCACCTATAGCTGTGCCATATATATTGTTCACGTCAAAGTACATTAAATATGATGATGGAATGTTAGGATCGTACTCATTCTCCATGTATTTATTATTAGCCTTCCTATAACGGTTACTACATTGAGAAATTCCACCTCTAATTCCATTTTCAATCATTAATAACTGATCTACGTATGTAATTAGTTCTAAGGTGACCTGAGAAATGAGAAGGCATGCATCATAGGCCAAACCAGGAGCTGTATATGCCTTTAAACATTCCAAGCCGTATGTTTTTAAACATACCTTTCTGAAATTTTCAAAAACATCAGCCAAAAGTAACACATCAGTTTTTAAGTACAATTCCATATATTCACGTAAATTTTTAATTTCAAAAGTGTTCCAAACATTCATAGCATGTTCATATTCTTTTAACGTTACCGAACATTTTTTGATTTTATTATAAAAATCTTCAATTTCTGGCAATTTAGTATTTCTAGTTTTTCCCGTCTATTAAGATAATCATATGGAAATATACCTTTTTTTGATAGCAAATTGAATTCTTCCGTATTTTTACAAAAACTTTTCGTAATATGTTTTTCCGAAGGATCTAAATACGAAATTCGAAAACAAATTTGTAAACGTAATTTTGAGCGTTTTAAGCAGAATAAAACCGATTGTGCGTTGTTTTGTAACTGTAGATGAGACTTGGATTTACCATCATGATCCTAAACTGAAACAAGAACGTTTACAGTGCACTGAAGCTAGTTGTTCAGCTTCAAAACAGGTCAAGTCAGAACAATCGGCAAAAAAGGTTATGGCATCAGTTTTTTGGGACTCAAAAGGGATTTTGTTGATTGATTATCTTGAAAAAGGTAAAACAATCAACTTTGAGTATTAATGCAACCTTTTGAACCAATTGGATAAAAAACTTCGTGAAAAAGGACCCGGCTTACAGAAGAAAAAAAAATCATTTCTCATCAAGACAATGCACGTCCTCACACAAGTGCTTTGACGATGGCTAAATTGAAAGAATTAAAGTACGAATTGCTTGAACATATATATATATATATATATATATATATATATATATATATATATATATATATATATATATATATATATATATATATATATATGACGTAAAATGCGAACAGTAAATGCATACCTCGTTCCATCATATCCTTTAGAGATTGCACAGTTTGAATAAATTGTTACAGAACACAATTTATCCTATTCCACCACCATCGAGATGATGGCCTACCTGTACCACCATACCGAGAAGAAACTTAAAACTTACCCTCCCCGCCACAGTGATACGGCAGAGGTACATGTTTGCGCAAAGGACAGATTGGAAAGAAGTATGCAATACTTCGTCCGTGTGAGATGCAATAGCAGTGGATACATCCACATTATGCCGTTGTAGTGCTGAAATCACATTTAGCAAACCTACAGCTATATGCAACTCCATGTATGAATGAAGTAAAATGCGAACAGTAAATGCGTACCTACTTAAGTTTTGACTTTCTTCTCGGTATGATGGTACAGATAGGCCATCATCTCGATGGTGGTGGAATAGGATAAATTGTGTTCTGTAGCAATTTATTTAAACTGTACAACCTCTAACACGGAAAGGATTGATATTTTAGTAAACCCTTATTGCAAAAAACGATATGTTTGAAAAAGCTAATTTTTAATTTTTTTTCAACCTCATATAATTGACATTATAATTCAAAGGAAAGTACAAATTTTAACATTTTTGAAAATTGATTTTGCAAAAAATTATACGCAACGAAGGGACTTCCTCAAGTAAAAAAATGAATTGGCGTCAAAGCACTGGTCGGAGTCTAATGCTTTAAAAATCAATATCTATTTTGTTCAAGATCACTTTAAAGCAAATAAAAACTATGAAGTAAAAAAAGCTGAAATAATGTTAATTAGAAACTTGACATTTAGATTCAGGGTAATGCATGGTTGCTGCACTCAAGGTGCAATTATTCTTAAGCATTTAAAAGCTGTCGAAAACCATTGGCGGCTCATATAATAATAAATCAAAGGGTAATGAATAATGCGAGATTTAATATTTAAATATTTCTAGTATTCATACTTTATAGGCAAGAGGCAAAGATGCTTAGAAACACGAGAATATGACCAGATTTGTTTTCCTCTCCGATTAGGGTCGATCTCTATGATTTCAACCGTGCTGAATACGATTAGGACGTTTATTTTTTTCTAAAATTGAGGGAACATTGTCGGAATTAAAATCAAAATGCTTTTATGATTTTTTTCTTTCTACTCGTAACGTAATGGCATACACTTGAGTCGACGTTTCGAATTGTCTCTGTCTGCATATACATTATTGAAGTTCATAATGTAAAGAAGTTTTTCAGATTTAAATAATCAGTAGGAAAAAATTTGTTACGATTTTAGATTGATGATCTTGCCACATAGCTCGCGCCATATGCGCGTTTCGTACAGGTTTCGACCTCATCTTGATGTACCTTATTTAAATCATGCAATACTGCTGTACTACTTATAAATTTAGGTGGACCGAGTTTGACTGATAGTTATTGATAAAACAAAATGTCGAAACAAGTTATATTGGTGTTTCGGCGGAGTTTCTATCGATGCAGGTTCAATCTGTGATGGACATTTTCGATGGATACTTTCGTCCCAACAGCCTGTCGCTAAATGTTTTCAAGACACAGTGCATTATGTTTGGCAACAGATTATATGATCAATTTATATTAACATTTGAGGATACAACAATAACATCAGTTGAGCTGTTGTTTTGGGACTAGAAAGTTGGACTCGGGGGCGCACATCGAGAGAATTGCCACCAAAATATTGTTTTGCATTAAGAATTATTTCGGAGAGAGTTGGAATCGATGCAGCTCTGTCCAGACTCAGATATGGTTTGATATTTTGTGGTAATTCCTGTGATATCAATAGAGTTTTGATTCTGCAAAAAAGATGTTTACAGTGTATTTTTGCAGTGAGACAACAAGACAGTTGTGGAAATATCTTGATTAGTAACAATATTTTGACGATTATAGGTATGTACATTTTGGATTCGGTGATGTTTATTGTTGATAACAGGGATCTTTTTGAGGGTGCATCTATTATTAAACATAACTACATTACTAGAAATAAAACAAATCTGCTTCCTGATCAATACAACTTTAGTTATTTGCAGAAAAATGACGAGTTTTCTATAATAGAAGTTTTTAATTATTTACCTGAAAATGTACACTAACTACCGAGAAATAGAATAAAGTGTGTCCTAAAAATATTTTAGTGTAAAAAAGCCTTTTATACATTGGAAGAGTTTTATGAGTGTGATAAAGGCAGCATTGTCTCGAAGTTAGTAATACTTATTGGGACAGATAAAGACTTAACTACTACCTATAAACTGATCTATTAAGGCTTTGCTTAGAAATTATTTCTGTGCTGATTCACCAACCTCTTGAATTCTCGCCATTGCATGATAAGTATTTTTGCCACAAGTTGTTCAAGTTTTCATATCAACATTATCGTCGCCTTCTTGAATGAAGTAGCCATCATTATTGCAATAAATAAATCCAGATGGTACATAAATAGTAGAATATTTCTCTAATTCTTTTTTAGCTGCGATAGTAAGAAAGCGTAGTAGATCGTCATTCACCAAAACTGTGAAGTTAAAATATCAATCAAGGACTTTTTACTGGACGTGCGACATAATAATCAATTTAAATTAAAAACGAGGAGTAAACGAATTGTGGAGATATGTGATGTGATATGTGATGTGATATGTGAACAATAAAACTATACTCTCCAATATGTTGAGAGCCCGATACATCATTTTTTTTTGTACTCAACAAATTGATTTCTGTAACAGGTTTGATAGGACAGTCTTTCATTTGGAACGGGGTATCCTTTAGTTTTCTGAATTGTATCTATTTTTCTCAAAATTAGTGTAGTTACTCCATTTATAGCATTTTGATCATTGCTACTGTCTAAAAATTTATAAATTGATAATACAAGAAGAAATTGAAATAAAACCACGGTATTAGATTTCTATTTTTCTATAACAGTAAATTTCAACAAGATCAAATAAAAGGTTCGTACAGCTAAGGAGAAGTTAATGAAAAACAGATGTAGAGAAATGAAGGAACTAGAGAGAAAACACCATTCTTTCAACACGTATAAGAAGGTTAGAGAAGTTTATGGATTGTTCAACAAGAGGATCCCTAATATATTAGTAGACAAAACAGGCAAACCTCTCATTGATGAATAAGAAATCCTTAATACTTGGACTTCCTACATAACAAAATTATTTGAAGATCAAAGACTTATCAAACGACGTACATGGAGCTGAAGAACCGGAAATTCTAAAGTCAGAGGTTCTTTATGGCATAAGACGTGCACAATCCAGAAACAACTTCTTTACATTGTGAACTTTATTACTATATATGCAGAAATAGATAATTCTAATGTTAGTTACTAAACTTTTGCCTGCAAAAAGTGCTTGTTTTGAGACGATGTTATAAATATTTCACACACGGGGTAAAATCTTGACATCTAACCGAATCAACTAGTAAGATTATCTTCTTAACGCGTTTGAGATGTGGCTGTCACTCTGGATTTTAAAAATTACGTGGATGGAGTATATAACAAATAAGACTGGAAAATATATGGAACTTCTGAACACAGTGTAGAAGAAAAAATTAGAATACTTTGGTCACATAAGGAGAAATGAAAAAAAGATATGGTCTCCTATAAAGGGTATTACAAGGATAGATTTTGAGAATGAGAAGGATTTCTTGGCTCAATTATCTACAAACATGATTCGCGATGACAGCTACCAGTCTTACAACAGTCGACAATGTTTTAATCGCCAGTATGATCGTTAACATCCAAAATGGTTAGGCATCTGAAGTAGAAGAAGATTAGCGGTTTCCATAATGGTATGACGGTGAACCTCGCAAGATTTTCATCGATATTTTCCAAAAAAAGACTTACAGATCTGTTATAGAGAGGTGACAACATGGTCTGATTATGATAATATCGATTTTTATTTTACAAAGATAAATATATATATATATATATATATATATATATATATATATATATATATATATATATATATATATATATATATATATCACCTTACAGTCGTAGCGTAGCAAGAATGAAAAGTTATTGTATTAAAACAAAGTATAATTAATTCTCGCTACATTGTAGTGGAAACATAAACAGTCGGTATTAGGTAGTACTTCGCCCACAACATCACTATGTTATGAGAGAGCATTAGGTATCTAGGTCAACTATTATAAAAGCGAAATTGTGTATATATACATTAAATAAATAGGTTCACTGAATACTAATGGCCTCACGGCATAGTACGTAGGTTTGCCAAAAGGTGAGTGCGAACAATACAAAAATAGACAAATTTGTTTTGTGTTTACAGACGTATATGTATATATCAAACCTAATTTTAGAATATGTTTTCAGGTGTTATTCTGGTGTCTATTCTTCCACTATCCTTAAAATTATTAAAACTGAATACTGATTACCATAAGTTTAAGAGATAGCGATCAACAAAATTTTAGCAAAAATGCAACACCATGTTTATTCCTCGGAATTATCATATAGTTTGTCAAACAAGAACAAATATTAGCTCCATCAAGCGAAAATGCAGGGGGGGGGGGGGCGATCGTCCCCTCCAAAAGCTTCAAATTCAGAAAACTAGACTCATCTCCCTGCAGCATTAGAAACGTGAATATCGCCGTCAACCACTCTCCCCCTTCCCCCCAATCAACACCTCGCTTTCGCATGTCACACTGTAAAGTCTTGTATCCAAATGATGTGGAGGGTTATTTCGATCTTTTCTTTGTTCTTGTAATATCGCTGCCTCTTCCCACAAAACAGAGAGGCTGGATCCGCCCCTACGCCCCACAGATAGTTGTTGCTAAGTACCAAAAATGCCAAATGATATGTTGGCGGAAAGTCTATTAGTCTCCATAAGAAACAAAACTAACAAACAATTGTACTCCCGGACTATTACACAACCAATGTATAAGAAAGAAAACGTTTTTTTTTTATTGTTTTCAACATTTTATGGTAACATGTAAGATTATAATAATATTTTATGTAATTACGGCTTTTAAATTGTATGTTATTTTAATTAAGGGTAAAAGATGTTTAAACAAAAGTCGAAACGTAAAAACACATCTTTTTTTAACATTTACATATGAATCCATATATATATATATATATATATATATATATATATATATATATATATATATATATATATATATATATATATATATATGACGCACCGCATTTTCGTCGGTTCATATAGGGAGAGCGACAAAATATTGTCGAAATTTAAATGGAATGACTGGTATTTTGCATATTTTGATAGTGCAGGCCAAATAAGGGTAAGTTACTGTTGTCTATCTTATATTAAGATGAGCCGTTTTTGAGATAACATATTTCACTATTCTTGAAATTGAAGACCAAAATTTAAGAGGTGTATCTGCCTTGCCTATGCAAGCTAGATGTTTTAGATTGTCTTGGTTTTCTATTAAAAACATTACAACTTATTGTAATAAAAAAAAAATATCTTAAAAAATGTACAGGGTTGATAAAAACTTACATTTGGTTTTTATGATCATTAAAATTCAATTAACTTTCTTATTTTAAAGTGAATACCCAGTATTTAATATCGAATTTATATTGTAATTTTAACGGTTTCTAAAATTCTATTAAGATTTTTTATCTATCTTTCATATTTTTTCAGTAATTTAACATCTGCAATTTTAAACATAAATTTTTTGCAATTTATTTTCGAAAAATAGGCATTGACTGTCAGTTCGCTCGTAGACGCCATACAGTGAGCTTTGAAAATGGTGAATGAGATTTCACCGAAACGTCAGCTGCCTTACAGTCCTGTGAGGGATGCCCGAAAACCTTCGATTACAATGTAGCGAGAATTAATTATACTTTGTTTTAATACAATAACTTTTCATTCTTACTACGATACGACTGTAAGGTGATATATATATGTATATATATATATATATATATATATATATATATATATATATATATATATATATATATAATGTAACAGAATTTATACCATTGTGCATTTCATAATATTAGTTTGTGTTTGTAGTTTGTAGGGTTTTAGGTTTATTTCCTACTAGTTCTTAATTTATTTAATTAGTTTTACCTTTGTTAATTTCCTCATGTGACGTCCATGAAAGAAGGTCTGGAACTTTTTAGAAATTCTATTTCCTTATTTTCAACATGGAACGCCTATGACAGAAGGTCTAAAAATCGTCGGATTATCCCTTTTATTTATTTTTGTTACACCTTGTAGTATGAAAATCTATATAGAAAGATCTGTAATCTTCTGGTATCTGGAAAAAGGGTATATAAAGGGTCCAGATCGGCTTGGTGGACAGTTTAGTTTGAGACGTTACCCGTGTAACTCGAATTCTTTGACAAGTATCAAAAGTGAAGTTGACAATAAAAATCTTTTGAAATAATAGTGTGTTCAATAATACAGTGTGTGTTTAAACTACCGGCCGTCCGAAACAAATTGGTGTCAAAGATGCGATCAAATCCAAAAGAGTTTAGTTCAGGTTAGAAAATTAGAAAAAGTTAATTGAAATTTTATGCTAGGCGAAACTAGGAAACAGAAAGCAAAAATGGAGGAACAACTTCACACTAGTTTAAATCAGATACTGGAGATGATGCATGACATGAAAACAAGCAAAGATGATATGAAAAAAGAATTGATGACACTAAAAACAAGCCAAGACGATATGAAACAAGAATTAAAGACAAGTCAAGACGATACGAAATAAGAATTGATGACACTGAAAACAAGCCAAAAAGATATGAGGAAGAGCCAAGAAGAGATGAAACAAGAGTTGAAAGAAGACATTAAGAAAAATGAAGAAAGTATAAAATAAACCTGAAGCCCTACAAATACAAACTAAAATTATGAAATGTACAATGCCATAAAGTCCGTTATAATATATATATATATATATATATATATATATATATATATATATATATATATATATATAAGGTGGCGCACTACATAAACCACCAACAAATAAAAAAAGCTTCCTTATAGGAAAAATTAATAATTATTTTAGGGCCTGCAAACGTCACGTTTGACATAAAAACTTAAATAGGTCAAAAAAGCTTAGATTTAGGTATAGGACATGACACACAAAACGTGCTTAGATTCTTGCGAAGAATCCAAAAATGCAATAATATATAGGATGTTTTATTTAAAATAAACAAGTTGACACCTACTTCTAGTGGAAATACTCTAACCGGGTTGCCCCCATCGATACAAGTATAATGTGAAATTTTCAAAATTTATCTATATACAGTTTTTCATATATAGATAGAATTGATTCCTTGTGAGACACCCTGTATATGAATAGTTCCAATAATAAAATATTTAGGTGGTTTGTTATACCATTGGGATCCAAATCAATTGATCTAGAAATGATTACTAAACTGAATAGCAAAAAATTGCATGTTTATCCCCATTTATTCAAAAATTGAAAGTCATTGTTTGAGCCTTTTCTCCGATTTCAACAACCAAGCACTGAAAATGATGTTAATTGTTAAAATTAAAACGGTACTAAATCAACCTTCCCAATCAGTGTACGTTTTGCACTGACAACTTTCTATGTAATAAAATTTTAATGGATTAATGCAATAGCTTCAAGTAATAATCATGAAAATGGCAAAAAAAACATTACAAGGTGGAAGATAAACCAGAATAAAAAAGGAATTAAAAAGTGATAACGAACGAGGCATGTAACTAGTATTCATGAAGTTACAAGTACCGTAACAAAGCCATTCGTAATCCGGCGCATTTTAAAAGAATCTAGGAAATCAAAGTGCCAATATAAAAACCTACATTATACAGGGTCATTCACCGTAAGTGGCCTACCAGTGGTTTATGGTCTTATATAAGATATGAAGAGCCTATGTTTCTGGCTTTTTTTAATATCTAATGGGCAAACCGCTCACCGAGAACGACCTTGTATATCAGACATATTAAAAGCCTTTAGGCGTTACGGCAACTTGGAACTTTTTTGTTGCTTTTGCGTTCTCGTAAAATATACACGGAAAATCATTTCAATTAGAACATCCAAGTGTTATTTTACAGCTCCCTGGA
Organism: Diaprepes abbreviatus; assembly: GCA_034092305.1. Taxonomy (NCBI): domain Eukaryota; kingdom Metazoa; phylum Arthropoda; class Insecta; order Coleoptera; family Curculionidae; genus Diaprepes; species Diaprepes abbreviatus. Next base: position 1,524,924 of record JASJET010000171.1, read on the forward strand.
ATGAATGAAAATTGTATAAATTAAGTTTTCTTTTTATAAGAGCCATTTTCATTCTGAAAGTAAACTAATATTTTTTAATTTGCACGTTTTGATTTATCAAAATAAACCCTTTAATTGATTGGCACACCTTGTTCAGGTTGAGTTTATTTTTTTTTTAAATCAAAGACCATTGATTTAATTAAAAAAATCATGATTCTTTTGTTTCTTTTTTTAGATTTCCACATAAAAACTCATTTAATCATATTCATAAAATGAATTTTATTATTGAGTATAAATACCCACATAAATAATCCAAATATTAATTTTAATATGATTTCAAGCCAAACGGTTTCATACTCCCTCCAAGGAATATTGACTTATACCAGGTATACAAAGATACCAAAAGTATGAAGCTCTGTGGGAACCCTTTCCATGTTATCGGGTCCTAGGTGACGTGGTCTGCTGTATTTCTTACGAACTTTCGGACGGTTCGCGTGGTTGCAAGGTCCCTTGATGTTCTGCAGGAAGTTCTTTGGTGTCACTTACTTACTTACTCCGTGGCGTTACAACCCCGTGTGGGTTTTAGCCGACTTGACAATATGCCTCCATTCGTTTCTGTCCTTTGCTAGCTCCATCCAGTTCTCTACATCCATATCTTTAAGGTCTCCTGCTATATTATCCCGCCACCTGAGCCGGGGTCGTCCAAGTGGTTTTCTTCCAGTTGGCGTTTCTTCCCACACCAGTCTCACTATTCTTTCGTTAGAGTGTCTTATGAGGTGGCCTGTCCACTGGAGTCTTCTAGACTTTATTTCTTTTACTATGTTGGCGTCTGCGTATAACTCTTCAAACTCTTGGTTTGTTCTTATTCTATATTGTCCCGTTGCCCCATCCAGTAACGGGCCAAAGATTTTCCTTAGGATTTTTCTCTCCCAAACTCGCAGTCGCTCTTCGTTTGCCTTTGTTATTTTCCAAGTTTCGCTGCCGTACATCACTACTGGTCTTATAACTGTTTTATATAGATTTATCTTTGTTCGTCTTGTTAGTTGCTTCGATTTTATCAGGTCTCGAAGGGCGTAGCTACATCTGTTCCCAGCTTGGATCCTATTGTTTATTTCTTGTGATCCGTTATTATCTTCAGTTATTGTTGTTCCAAGATACTTAAATTCTCTGACGCGCTCAAAGTTGTAGTCGCCGATGGTGATGTTCTGTCCAATTCTGTTTCTGTTTCGAATATTGCGGCTCGTATACATATATTTAGTTTTGTTTTCATTTATTTGTAGCCCCATCTTCTCTGCTTCCTTCTCGAACCTGATAAAAGTTTCCTTCATTTTTATTCTTGTGTTTTCTATTAGATCTACATCGTCTGCAAATGCCAGCAGTAAGTTTGGTCCTTCTCGATGGAATATGGAAGTTGGTGTATCAATTCTTGCATTTCTGATTATGTGTTCTAAAGCTACGTTGAAGAGTTGTGGTGAGAGTGCATCTCCCTGCTTCAGTCCATTGTTAATCTCAAATGTATCCGAGTACTGTTGCCCAACTCTTACCTTACATCGTAGTCCTTCCATACTCATCCGTATCAAGTTGACTAGTTTTTTAGGAAAGCCAAGTTCTTGCATCGCTGTCCACAGTCTCATCCGGCATACTCTATCGAAAGCCTGTTTAAAGTCTATGAACATCTGATGGAGCTCTCGATCGAACTCCCAGCATTTTTCCATTCCAGTTGGTTAATAAGATCATGGGAATCGTTTAGACGCTGCTCATTGCCTATTGTCTTCGGATTTGCATCTCCATATCTCTGTATTTGGCGATCTTCTCGTTGTATTTTGACTTTAGGTTGTTGTCATTAGGTACAGCAATGTCGATTAGTGTAGTTCGTCTAGAAATTTTATCTGTAAGTATAATGTCTGGTCTGTTATGAGCAACTGTCTGATCCGTCAGAACCGTTCGGTCCCAATATAACTAGAATTCATTGTTTTCAAGAATAGGCTCCGGATTGTATTTGTAGTAAGACACTTTTCCTACCTGCAATAGTTTTAACTTACCTGTTAACTCTTGGCGGAGTATCTTAGCGGCTGAGTCGTGTCTTTCCTTATATTCGATTGTGGCAAACGCTTAGCATCCTCCAGTTATGTGCTGGATTGTCTGTGATGTTCGACAGCCATATCTACATTGGTCATGTTCTATTGAGGGATCTCTGATGATGAATTTCCGATAGTTCTTCGTCGGAATAACCTGGTCTTGAAAAGCTAACAAGAAGCCCTCCGTTTCCGGAAAAATCTGTCCTGAAATCAATCAGTAGTTCGAGGCTGAGTTATCGACATTGTCTTGATTGAGCTCATTTGGATGCCATCCATAAAGTGGTATATGTAGCCAGGTTTGTAACTTCTCTTGGTCTGTTTGGTGATGAGAAGCAATATTCTGTTCCCTCAACTGTAGTGGCGCATATGGCTCAATGTAATGTGGAAGAGTCCGCTAACTTGTGGAAATATGAACGTAAGTTTATTATTTGTTGGTCGAACTGCTTACGAACATTCACCAATCCTCTTCCTCCTTGATGTCTTGAAGGCATTGTACGTTCAATAGCACTCCGAGAATGATATTTTTGTGCTTTTGTTAGGAGTGTTCTTATTTTTCTTTGCAGGTTTTGAATATCCGTCCTGCTCCATTTTACAATTCCAGAAAAGTAGCTAAGTGCAGAGCAAGCGTACGTGTTGAGCGCCTTAAACAAATTTCTAACATTTAAGTTATTATGAACTAACTCGCATTACCCTCTTGACAAATTCGGTTGTCAATTCGGCTTTCATAGTGCGATGGTCAATTCTTTTAGCCTGTTTCATACCTAAGTATTTGTATGTTTGTTCTGCTTCCACTGCAGCTATAGTTTCACCGTTCTGCATTTCAAATACTCCTGGTTGTATCTTACCTTTAACGATGTTCAAAATACGGCACTTGTCAAGTCCAAATTGCATTCCGATATTCCTTGAGAACTCCTCTACAATTTTAAGCATTTGTTCCCACTGGTTTCTGGTGACAACCATCAGTTTAAGATCATTCATGTATAGAAGATGATTCACTCTTCTATCTCTTCGTTGTTATTTCTAATACTAAAGCCGTATCTGGTAAAGTTCAAACAGGGTGATAGTGGATTCATTTTATCTAATTTTATTATTTATATATTTATATTTGCATTACTAAACTTATATTTTACAAATAGGTATATGCGTATTATTTTAAAAAAATAAGAAATTAAATTTTCATTTTTTAGGGATAACCTTCAGCAAAAATTAAATTTATTATTATCAATAATAATCAATGCCCAATAGGTAGGTATAAAATATTTTTAAATTAAAAACCTAAACCACTTTTTACTTATTTATTATTTAACATAAAAAACCACATGGGTAGGTTTTCCATTACTTTTCACTTTTTCATTCGCTAAATAATATTTCAAGGTATATTTTCTTTTCTTTTTTGCTTTGTCAGAATTTCTCTTTACTGCCAGAAAATTCTTATCAGGACTTACTTTCTTGTTTGTATATAAATTGTTGAGGGGTAATAATTTATGGCCAGTTAATCGCTCATAACTATATAATGATTTGTCTAGTTCTATATAAAAATTTTTAATTATCAGCAAAAGTCATATGGTAACTTATTTTGAAGATATCTTAATTCTCTGACATACACTCGTGTATAAAATTCTGATCATTAGTAATCAGAAGTTTGATAAAATTAAACCAGCCGCTTTTATTCAATTTTCTCATTTGACAGTGCTTCTAGTGCCACCTATAACATCTTATACATAGATTCTAGGCCAAAAAGTAATATAAATGATACCACTTTCCTTGGATTTTACCTGATACTATTATTCAATCTTATCTAGTTATCAACAGCATGGCGTGTGAAGGCGGACAATTTATGTCTACACAATATGACACTGCATAAAAAATGTATTTAAAAGTTACAGTATTCCAGTTAAAAAATACATTCGTTGAATATTTATGAATTTTCGTAATTCCCTTTTGAAAAGATAAATTTTGATAAATTAAGTCATTGAAACTCGTACTAGAAATAGCACTCCATTTTATTAGTTTTTATTACAAGGTGTGATATCGTGTAGAATTAGATATTAAAAAACGATCAAATCAGCATTAGTTGTTGTGCATCTTTTATGCCCTTCACTAAAATTGATACCTCTTTAAAATATTGTAGATTGGTTACTTCTGAAACATCATACGATATCGTTTTATCTATATCCTTCGTTATATAGTCCTATATACATTCAATTTCACTACATTGTCTAACTCTAATTGTAAATAGAGGAAAAAGCAAACACAAACCACTATCACTCACTCATTTTACAAAAAAAATCAAATTTACTTTAATTTTAATTATGTAAGAAATTTTTTATGATAGATGGACGGTATTAATATAAACCAAACATCAGCATTTGTAAAACAAGTGAAGCTGAAGGACATCAGCATATATTCGAATTTACAGTACTAATTTTAAATTATTTTTAAGCAACAGTGATAACAAAAATATAGTTTTTATTTGCCGTAATAGTTTAGAACACAGCACATAAAACTGAATTTCCCATTAAAATTTTTTTAAGTTAAGAAAACTCACACGACAGTTATTATCATTGCACTCCACGTTTTTCCTTTAAAGTTTTACAAATATTTTGTGTGTATGGGGTTAGGAATTTGTATGGGGATTACAAATCTGTACGGGAATAGGAAAAATGATTTTAAATTTTTGAATCCGTTTTAAAAACATGATCTGTTAATAAAAAAAATGATTTAAATAAATAATTTCTGCTTTTTAGTCTCTAGTGTCAAATCGATTGGAAAATTTGTACCGAATAGACAAAAAAACAAAACACACAGAGAAGAAAGGGAGTTAAAGAGGCGGTAAATAATTTTTAACCTTCCCTAGCTGGTCACCAATACGAAAGTATACTTGTATGGCAGCATGCCAGCTTCTTATACTGGCATGAGTCGTATTAAAATGTCAATTCTATTATTTTAAATAACAGGTTTAGATAGTAACTATCTCTTTCTCTAGTATATCTCAAACAATAAATCGGTCTTCCTTGTTTTAGATAACAGATTAATTGAGTGTGTTCAATAAAAAAAATCTCGAAAATTAAGGGTTTGTTTAAAATATATTTAGGCTTGAATAATTCACTTTTGAATTTTATCAAAATTATAATTTTTCAGTTCAAAGTAATCTCTTTAAAGCTAATATCTGCACTCTTGCAAAATATTGGAACAGAATATATTGCCATTTTATTATTGATCTTGTATATTAAGCTACGTACAGACGAGAATATTGTTTTTATGATTATGATAGTATATATAAATTATTTTTTTATGAAATTTTTGTTACAAAAGAAAACAAACCAAATAGTTATAATGTGAAATATTTCGCCAAAAAAAGTAGATCAAAACTATTTTTTTGTATATTCATTTTGGAAAAAATCGTGGAAAACCACAGTTGATAATTTTGTGTCTAACAGTAGTACAATTTACATCACCTCACTTAAGGCATTTATTTTTGAAATTTTTTTCTATTTATTTTTATAATATTTAAAAACTATGTACATTGTTTTTAATATAAGGAGTTTCACAATTAAATTACTTTAATTAGGTCTTCTGTAAAACTATTGTCTCTTCAATACTTTTGGGGTACATTATACATTGGGTATTTATATTCAGTTAACAACTTTCATAAAAATAATTGTAATGTTGACATTTCCTTTTTAACTATGTAGCTTTAATTTAAATGAATTAAAATAATACCATGTACCATATTATAATTTTCATTATAAAAAACAAAAATATTCAACTTCAAAGTAGATAAGGAAAATGTCAATGTAATTTATGTTAGATATCTAATCTATCTAAACAAAATACATTTATTAACACACTTTAAATATAAAAGAAACTGTAACTGCAAGAATGGATATTCTTAAATTAATATAGATAGACATTTTTAAATCTAAATATATACACGAGATTTATTGCTTGTATTTGCTCCAGGCGCGTCTCCAAGGGAGGGAGCGGTGGGGCCGATCGACCCCTCTCCAAGAGCTGTGAGTTCAGCAAAATAGACCCCATTCTACCTCTTTTACTAGGAATGTGTATGCTGCTGGCATCTCCCCCCCCCCCCGTCAACAACTTGTTTTTTCTTGCGAAAAAGGAATGTTGCTGGCGTCTTCCCCCATCGATAACTTGCTTTCGTTTGCCAAACTGGATCCGCCCCTGATTTGCTATAACTTTACATAACTGTTTGAGGATCTGGAATAACATTTTCCTAGAATTGAATTCTTCAAATTGCAGGCAAATAATCACTACATTCACGATGTATTTTTTTTATTTTCTCAAAATAATACGTAATTAATTAAATACAGATTTATTTACAATTAATAATATATTGAAACCAAGAGTTGACTGTTTATTATTATTAAAACTTAAAGCAAGTCCATACCTATAAAATTTATATAATTTCTAAACATACTTAATTAAAACTATTTAAACATTCCATATCATATGCAATCATTTGTATTTTATTAATATGTAATATTGGTTTTTAAATGTATAATCATTTTAAATTATAACAACATTATAACAGCATATCACCTTGGATACTCAGCTTAAATATCGATTGAATATTTACTCACTGGTAAAGCAATGTTGTTAATGTTTATGAGGAGCGGATCCAGCCTCTCTCTTTGGGGGAAAAGAGTACAATATGACAAGCGAAAACGAGTTGTTGACGGGGGGGGAGGGTGACACTGACATTCTCGTTCCTAATGCAACACTTGGGGGGGAGACGTACCCGCCTCCCCTGAATCCGGGCCTGATGTTGATAAATGTATATCTGTATATCGACAGACTTTGTGGAGCCAGTGTATGTTATTACATCCAACTTTTTCTCCAAGATGTTTACATTAAACATTATTTCATAGCTTTTTTAAGACATTTTATTTGAAGAAAGCACACTATAATATGAGTTTTTGCTTATTTACCAATATAAAACTATTTTCAGAAAACATGTCTTGTACGAACTCACTCATGCTGTTTAAAATAATTACGACCATGTCCATTTTACTTTAGCCGTTGAATATATAGCTTCTTTTTTTTCTTGGGAATCTAAATTATTATCACATCATATCCATAAGATTAAACCTGTTTCTCTTAGATTTACAATTTGAATCTATGGTAAAATTTTAAATAAATATTACAAAATGCTTGAAATCTTATCAATCATAATAAAATAAATTACCAGATGCACGTCCTTCGAAAAAGCATCGTAACTTTAAAATTCCCATTCCTGTTCGAAATTTCTAGTGAAACAATATATAAAAAGCATAAAAAGAGCAAAAACAAATTCAAATAATAAAATTTTTATAAAAGAAATTGAACCGACTTCTAAAAGTGCGCTTAAAAGTGCAAAATAACTATAAATTTTTATAAGAAATTGAAATTTCTGAAATCGGCGCCAACCTGACAAAAAGGGATTCACATGAAGAGTTTAAAAATAAAAATACTTTATTTGTAATTTAATTTAGAAATAATTTGACGACGACTTCAAAAATTTTCATTATGATATCCATAAATAATTTGAACTAAGTACTAATCGAAATTAGTGTAGCTCACAATAACTCCAAGGTGGCAAAAAAGTACCAGTTTTATCCAAAGTTGTAAATCACCCTAAAATGAACCACTAAAAATTCTTTTATTCTTAGAGTTCTCCAAATACCAGTGAAATTGTGTCAAGCAAATATTTAGTCTGTCAAAGTAAATCCATTATCTTAAATTTCAAATTAATTTTAGATTAGTAATATTGGCCCCAAAACCTTCCAATATCGGTATTTAAAGAATTTGAGACCTAAATTTCTTAACCCGATATATATATATATATATATATATATATATATATATATATATATATATATATATATATATATATATATATATATATATACTGCATTTTGAATCTGTGTATGCCCCAAGAACCATTTTGGATCCGCCATATTGAATTTCAAAAAAATAATTCTAACGTCCTAATGTAATCTAAATCTAAACCCTTCAAAGCCCTCTGGTATCATTTTGGACGAAATCCGGAAATTTAAAATTTCTAGACCGTCATCTTGCATTTGACATATTAGATTTTCTTAAAATAATTTTATATTCGCTATTTACATTCTCAAAAATGATTCAGTCCCACCTTTGGATAAAATCGAAAAATGTAAAATTTTTAGTCCGGTTTATTGGATTCGCCATATTGAATCCTGAAAAAATACTTTTAAATTCATAGTTTACATCCTCTAGAACCCCACATATCAGTTTTGGAGAAAATCGAAAAATGTAAAATTTTTAGGACGCTATATTGAATCCGGCAGATTAATTTTCAAAAAATATTTTAAATTCGTAACTAACACTAACAACAATCCCCCAATACTGATTTTAGACAAAATCGAGAAATGTAGAATCACTAATCCTCCTCTTAGATCCGCCATATTTAATTTTTTTAAATAACTTCAGATTCGTAATGTGCGATCCTAAAAACTCCCTCATACCAATTTTTTGAAAAAAATCAGACAAAATTAATTTTTTATCCACCATATTGGATACGCCATATTGAATTTTTTAAAAATAATTTTAGATTCGTTATGTGCGACCCCAAAAACTCCCCTATACAAATTTTGGAGAAAAACGGACAAAATAGATTTTTTCGTCCGCCATATTGGATCCGCCATATTCAATTTTTTAAAAATAATTTTTAATTCGTTATGTGCGCCCCCGAAAACTCCCCTATACAAATTTTGGAGAAAATCGGACAAAATTGATATTTTTATCCGCCATATTAGATCCGCCATATTGAATTTATTAAAAATATTTTGGATTCGCTATGGGCGACCCCGAAAATTCCCTCACACTAATTTGGGAGAAAATCGGACAAAATTAATTTTTTTTATCCGCCATATTGAATTTTTTTAAAAACAATTTCAGATTCGTTGTGTACGACCCCGAAAGTTCCCCAACATCAATTTTGGAGAAAATCGGACAAAATTATTTTTTTTGAGCGCCATATTGTCAGCGCCATTTTGGATATTACTGCACCAATTTCATCTAAAAAAATATGGAACCACCGCAGCAACTCATGAACGTAACGTAAAAAATTTTATTGAAATCGGTGCCGCCGTTCCGAAGTAATCGTTGAACATATATGAAAAAGACGAATTGAGAACCTCCTTCTTTTAGAAGTCGGTTAAAAATATAAGGAATTGTCAAACCAATATGGTCACGTTATGGTGCCGAGCAAGGGGGAAGGAGTCATATTTGTTCTAAGGGAGATTATATATGAGCGGTCCAGTTTTAAATGTCTAGTTCATGAGAACGCTTTATTAATTTTAAAACATAATTTTTAGACTGTGGTAAATATACTCGTGTTATTGTTATTTTTTAAAACAATTATATCACATCAAATTCACTTTATAGCACGTTTTTTTTATTTTAAGGATTATCCTTAAACTAATTTTGTAAACCCTGTATTTTGGATTTTTCAATGTTAAAGATACCAATTTTTTTTTCAAAATATTTTATACAACTAACGAAATACATTGAATTAGAATGTATCACTATTTGCTTACCTTTTCTTTTTCATAACTGACCGTGAATTGAACATTCAACTTTTGCTTTATTTTTACAATTCCTATTTGACAACAACAGAAACTATTTGAAGTTTCGATTAATGACATAGAAAAATCGATATTTTTCATAAGACAACTCGGCGAGAACTAAAACAAAGGTCCTAATAATGTGTGCGATATCAATTGTAAGGTTTATTTTTAAAAGCACCCCACTTGGAAGTCTAATTCCAAATCTTTACAATTTACATTTGTGTACAAAGCAACACATGAGAGCTGTAACATGCGCGCGTAATAGAGCATCAAATTTATTAAAATACGCTGTCTAAATTTAGAAAACGACATTAAGATTGAATTTGAATTTAAAGGAAATAATTCTATCGGCAACTTATAATGTATTTAAATTCTGATTTATGTGTGAATTAAATTCTAGGTGGATTGACATTCAGCTTCATTTCTTTATTATTATTATATTGTTTACTTAGCTTTCGATCTGTTTAATTTCTTTTTAACCGAGTTCTAAAAGAAGGAGGTTCACAATACGCTGCGTATATATATATATATATATATATATATATATATATATATATATATATATATATATATATATATATATATATATATATATATATATATATAATGGCGTATCCAATATGGCGAATAAATGGTTTTGGGATCACACATTACGAATCTGAAATTATTTTTAAAAAAATTAAATAGGGCGGATCCAAGATGGAGGATTAAAAATTCCACACCTCTCGATTTTGTCTAAAATCAGTATTGAGGGATTTTTGTTAGTGCTACTTACGAATTTAGAATATTTTTTGAAAAACTCAATTTGGCGGATTCAATATGGCGTTCTGAAAATTTTACATTTTTCGATTTTCTCCAAAACTTCATGGGTTCTTGAGGGTGTAAATTATGAATTTAAAAGTATTTTTTCAGGATTCAAAATATGACAAATCCAATATAGCGGACTAAAAATTTTACATTTTCCGATTTTGTTCAAAGATGGGACTGAACCGTTTTAGGGAGTTTCTGGAGTATTGTATTACGAATATAAAGTTAAGTTTTTTCAACTATTAAGTTAATAATATACAATATGAAGCACTGAAAATTTAACATTTTCCGATTTTGTCTAAAATTGATATTGCGGGGTTCTTAGGGCGTATACAAACTCAACGTGCAATATAAAATATATCGGGCTAAGAACTTTACGTCTTAAGTACTTTAAATATTGATATTGGAAGGTTTTGGGGTCTTTATTACCAATCTAAAATTAATTTGAAAGATAGTGGACTTATTATGACAGACTAATTGTTTGACACAATTTCACTGGCATTTGAAGAACTCAAAAAATCAAAGAATTTTTTGTGGTTCATTTTAGGGCGATTTACAACTTTGGATAAAATGGGTAATTTTTTGCCACCTTGGAGTCATTGCGAGGTAAACTAATCTCGATTAGTATTTAGTTCAAATAATTTATGGATATCATAATGAATTCAAAGCTAAAAACCAAAAAATAAAATGTTTATAAAAAAATTGAACCGACTTCTAAAAGTGCGCTAAAAAGTGAAAAATCACTATAAATTTTTATATGAAATTGAAATTTTTAAAGTCGGTGCCAAATTATTTCTAAATGAAATAAATAACTACTAATATATACAAATTATGGTAAGAAAGTTCACATTTTATCAGATTTTAGTTTGGCGGCGACTTCAAAAATTTCCATTTCATATAAAAATTTATAGTTATTTTCAGTTTTTAGCGCACTTTTAGATGTCGGTTGATTTTTTTTCTAAAAATTTTATTGCTTTCTTTGTGTAGTTGGCAGGTATTTTCTGTAAAATTTAAATTTAGCGCCGACTTTAAAAATAAAAAAGTGCCTAGTAAAGAAGTCAATAAAAAATGGTTAACAGGCCGGGGGAGTTACAATCTTATGAGGTAATTTTGAAATTTATTGTTAGTAGACTTCTGATTACGTAGAAATCTTCAGAATGATAATAGTCATTATGTAGTATGTTATGTCTCATTTTCATTTTTGGGGAAAATTTTTTATTTTACAACTGTGAAATGTGAAAAATTGTTTTTCAGTAAAAAAGTTCCAAGCAAACTTGTTCGAATGGCTGTTTTTTCAATTATTCATAAACAATAGAAAAATATATTGCATTAACTTTATACTGGAACTAAAGGAGCCTCTTGTTGCGTACAACAAATGTGCAGAATTTACAGTAAAAATATTCAATAGTTTTTTGCACAGTGAGTTTGTTTATAACTTTTTGTATTTTTTTTTTTGATTATTTATTCTCAGCAATCTAGACGTCTTACAGCGGTCTGCGGGTACGCAAATGAAAGTTCTAGACTTATACTCGTACTAACAATAACAAAAAAGAACGAAATGAATTGTTGATCCTAAATTGTTGAAACAGTTAAACAAACTTGGGATTCGTTTTTTTCGTTATAAACAAATAAAATAATTCTTCGATAATTGTTGATATCGAAATGCCGATAAGTCGACGCGATAGCTGAGATTATGACGCACATTTTGAAAAAAAAATTGTGTACGACTACTAGAAGCTGAGATAGAGTTTTTTTTTCAAAAAATCGCTGCGGAGTTGTTTATTAGCATTAAGGGAGATGATTGAACTATTGCTTGCAGCAGTTTTTAACTCAATTATTTCAAAATTGTTGATGTAGCAATAGCTTAAAGTTGTACCTAATCCGAGAGTCAGAAATTGAGCAGTGGAGGGGGCGTTATTTCAGTCTGGGGCGCGCAGAAAAAGTGACCCGGACGCTTCAAATTCGAACAATGGATGATATATTTTTGTAATCAAATTATTGTTAAACATAGTAATAAACAAATTATTACACTTCTATACATTTTATGCATAATTACAATTTTACCATGCTTATGTGCTTTTCAAATTGCGAAAAAATTGTTACAGTGGTCAATAGTATACTATTAATTACGAATGTTAAAAATTGGATCGATTTTTAATGTACCATTAATATTTATAGAATTATAGCATGAACCAAGTAGCAACATTTATTAATAATATTATTATTATTCGAGATGCAGGATAAACTATATTTGACGATTATATTGTAAACGATTATCCAATCGAAAATTATTGTAATAATAAGGGTTTCAAAAATAAGTGTCCATCAATGTCTAAGAAATGAAGAACGGAATAAATATGTATGTTAGCAAAAAAATTTGTATGTGGAAACTGTTCGTCCAATAAAATAAACAAAAAATTTAACATGTGTTTTTCTTGTACAACCAATAATTTGGCGGCAAATGACAGTCGCAATTTTTTTCATACTAAAACTCCATAAATATTAATGGTACATTAAAAATTAGTAGTATACTGTTGACCACTATAACGTGTTTTTCACAATTTGAAAAGCACGTGAAAAATATGTTTATTGTTATGTTTACCAATAATTTGATTACAAAAACATATCATTCATTGTTCATCTCTCGTCGAGAAACCACAAATTTAAAAATGTGACCAATATTCGCCGACATAATCCAAATTTTTTCCGCGAAACGAATGTGAAGCATCCGAGTCACGTTTTTTTCCGCGCGCCGCAGGCTGATAGAACGCCCCCCTTCACTGCTCACTTTCCGACTCTTGGAGTAGGTGCTACTTTAAACTATTGCAACATTAACAATTTTGAAATAATTGAGTTGAAAACTGCTGCAATAATTTAACCATCTTCCTAAGAGTTCCTACTTAAATAATCCCTTAATAATAAACAACGCAGCAGTTCCTAGTAATCGTACAGAATTTGTTTTTTTTTTTTTGAAAAATAGGCGCCAAAATCTCACCTATCACGTCCACTTATTGGCATTTCGATATCAACAATTATCGAAGAGTTATTCTATTTGATTATAACGAAAAAACCAACCACAATTTTGTTGATCTGTTTCAACAATTTAAAATCAACAATTAATTTAGTTCTTTTTTGTTATTGTTAGTATAAGTCTCGAGCTTTCATTTGCGCACCCGCAAATCACTGTACGATCTCTAGACCGCAGAGAATAAACAATTAAAAAACATAAAATGTTGTAAACAAATTCACTCTGCAAAAAACTATTAAATATTTTTACTTGAAATTTTGCATACTTGTATGCATAAAAATGCTCCTCCTTTCAGTGTAGTATAAAGTTAATGCAATATATTTTTCTATTGTTTATTTAACAATTGAAAAAACTGCCATTTTAGCAGGTTTTTTTTTGCAATAACTAACAAATAAATTATCCAGTTTGGATGAGCCTTAGCTCATTTTGTAGCTATTTTCAAAGCCCACAACTTTTATTTGAAACTTTTTTACTGACAAACAATAGTTTATCCTAGAACTCGAAACAACTGTTTTTCACGTCTTAATTGTTAAATAAAAAATGCAATATATTTTTCTATTGTTTATAAACAATTGAAAAAAAATAGCCATTTTAGCAGTTTTTTGCAATGACTAACGAACAAATTATCCGATTTGGATGAACCTTAGCTAATTTTGTAGGTATTTTCAGTGTACAGGGTGAGTCAACGATTGGATGAAGTAGGTTTGTGCCTTTTCGGTGAAATTTACAAAGAAACTATATTTATTGTTTGATACAGTTTATTTTTACGCAGATTTTAAAAATATTTAGGACTCTACAGGGTGAGCCGAAAAACTAGGACAGCATAAAGTTGTATTTTTTTAAATAGAACACCCTATATACGAATCGTATTTTCGATTTGGCTTATAATTTTAAATCTTTTTTATTAAGGGTTTACTATAACAAAACTTTATAGTTTCTGAGATAATTAAGTTTAAAGAAAAAAAGTCACATTTTCAAGCATCAATTCAATCCTAAATAACGTTTTCAATTTTGTGACAAATATATTCAAATTTGGAACTTAGCAAGGCCAAGGACAAGTTAACATAATTTTTACCTAATATTTGCAATAAAAGCTACAGGGTGTTGAACACATCGGCTCAAATTTGAACAAGTTTAAATGAATAAATATCTTTTTTTTTAAATGGTACACCCTGTATATTTTCATGTTATTTAATAGAGTAATAAAAACCCTAAAAGTTTTGTTCAATATATCCTATCCTTATTTATAATAGTTTTTGAGATATTTCAGTTTCTCTTATTTTCCATACTTTTTTACAGAAATAGTCTTCATTATTATAGTAGCCATGTAAAATAATAAAAAGAAACTACAGAAACAAACAGAATGTGGTTAAATATGATGAAATACATTATTCGTTATATTACAACGGCAATAGTTTAATTAAACATAATGTGAAAAAATTAACACAACAATAACGACAAGGCAAATACATATTTACTTTTATACTAAATTGAAACAAAAAAATTACCTATTAAATACTGAGATTAATTATTTCTTTTTAATAAGTGTTCGAATAAACGACCCTCTTGTGCAATGCACAAATTTAGTCTTTTTTGCAGATTTTCTCGGACCCTGGACAAAATTAGTGGCGTTATTGTTCTACAGGTATCCCTAATCCTGTTTCGCATATCTTCCACTGTTGTTGGTGGATTAACATACACCTTATTTTTAATATAACCCCATAGGAAGAAATCTAATGGGGTGATGTCGCTGGACCTTGGTGGCCACTCAATGAAACCCCCACGTCCAATCCATTTTTGCGGATATCGTTGGTCCAAAAACGCACGAACTTCACGAGGGTAATGCGGAGGCGCACCATCGTGCTGGAACCACATACTGTCGAGCTCATCCCTATCGAGACCTTGAAGCAGTTGGGGTAGTTCTTCTTGTAGAAAGTTCAGGTAACTATGGCCATTTAGTGGTTCATTAAAAAAGTTGGGTCCAATAATTCGATTATGATGAATACCACACCAAACATTTAATGACCAGTGGTTTTGATGTTGCACCTCTCTAATCCAAAATGGGTTTTCTGTGGCATAATAATGCATGTTGCGTCTATTTACGGCACCGTTACTTCTAAAAGTAGCTTCATCACTAAACATTACCTTGCATTATAAATTTGGATTTAATTGAATCTCCGCATTTATTGTACGACAAAAGTTTACACGACTTTCAAAATCCTGTCCATGCAATTCTTGGTGTAATTCCATGTGATATGGATGATACCTATATTTCTTGGTAGTACGATTAGCGGTGGATTGTGATGTTTCACATAATGCTGCTAACTGACGGCTACCAATATAAGGATTTTCCTGAACATTTAACAATACTTATAGTTCTTTTTCTTCATTAGTTACTGGTTTGTTGATCACTTTACGTTTTGGATAATCAACAGTACCAGAATAATCAAATCTTTGCATTAAGTTTTGAAAAGTATGGGTATTAGGCTGGCGTCGATCAGGATACTTCATTTTGTAAATTCTTTGAGCAAGAAGGCAATTTTTTTGAGCCTCTCCTATTGTATAAATCATATCTATTAACTCATTCTTTGGAAAATTCATTTTACAATATAAGATGAATGCAAAAAAAAACAAACTACACTACATAAAAACCAAAAGAAGCGATTGCGGTTGTAAATTTGACACACAGAAAAATGTTCTTTTACATTGTTTTTGCCATGGCTACTATGATAATGAAGACTATTTCTGTAAAAAAGTATGGAAAATAAGAAAAACTGAAATATCTCAAAAACCATTATAAATAGGTATAGGATATATTGAACAAAACTTTTAGGGTTTTTATTACTCTATTAAATAACATGAAAATATACAGGGTGTACCATTTAAAAAAAAAAGATATTTATTCATTTAAACTTGTTCAAATTTGAGCCGATGTGTTCAACACCCTGTAGCTTTTATTGCAAATATTAGGTAAAAATTATGTTAACTTGTCCTTAGCCTTGCTAACTTCCAAATTTGAATATATTTGTCACAAAATTGAAAACGTTATTTAGGATTGAATTGATGCTTGAAAATGTGACTTTTTTTCTTTAAACTTAATTATCTCAGAAACTATAAAGTTTTGTTATAGTAAACCCTTAATAAAAAAGATTTAAAATTATAAGCTAAATCGAAAATACGATTCGTATATAGGGTGTTCTATTTAAAAAAATACAACTTTATGCTGTCCTAGTTTTTTGGCTCACCCTGTAGAGTCCTAAATATTTTTAAAATCTGCGTAAAAATAAACTGTATGAAACAATAAATATAGTTTCTTTGTAAATTTCACCGAAAAGGCACAAACTTACTTCATCCAATCGTTGACTCACCCTGTACATAAGTTTTGTTTGAAACTTTTTTACTGAAAAACAATAGCTTTTCCTAGAACTTGAAAAGAACTGCTTTTTTACATCTTAATTGTTAAATAAAAATTTTCCCCATAAAAGAAAATGAGACATAAGATACTACATAATGACTATTATCATTCTGAAGGTTTCTACATAGTCAGAAGTCTACTAACAATACACTTTTTTGCCCGATGCTATTTCCGCTAGCCTATAAGTTAGTTGTAATATAAAACAGTTATTACCCATTTATTAAGCGTAGTCCTTGTGACAATATCAATTTGATCAGTTTAATATTAATCGTAAGATGTTAAAAATCAGAAAAAAAAAGAACTATGACAGTCTGTACCTCGAGAAGTATTCAGTTTTCGGCTTTATGTTATACCTTTATTTTATCATGTAGAATCATCTCTCCAAGTATACTGATCCATTATCGGAATACCCTATATAATACTGGACTAGCGTAGTATGCTAATGTTATTATACCAGCCATTTCTGCCACACTGAAATTAAATTTGCAAAAAAAATCACTTTTATTTCGTTTATTTCGTAAAATCTTTGTATAATTTTAATATATTCACAAGTATAAGAAAGCACAGTTACGTAGTTTGCAACTAATTTCGACGCAAAGCAAATTGATGGGACTTTTGATTTATTATAAACACTCCGGTTCATCTCCCTTCCAAATAAACTTTATTGTTACTTAACACTACTCAGTTGTCTAGGGTATATTAAAGAGAAATAAAAAATAAATTAAAATTAATAATAACAGAGATTAATATTTTTATACATAATTTTTTATTAATTGATTACTAATTAAATTAGATGACCTGCTGGCATATTTTTAAATTATTGCACATTGGGCACTGAATTTGAACAAGTCTGTAAAGTGTAGTCATCTAATGATATAAAAAAAGTTGTATTTCTTCGCATGATTATAAACAATTACCAGAAAAAATTCCCTTTTTATGCATATCCATCCATTCGACTGAGAGTAAAGTCGAGTTTAAGAAAAATTTATCGATCACATAGTAAACCGCAAGAAAAAAGCAACGAGACCTGGCTAGATAAGGGCAATCTTATATCCGATAATTATTTGGAAAGGAAAAAAAAAAACGATGTGACGATGAAAGAGCAGATGTACGTAGGGTGAAGTGTGTAAACGTGCACGCTTACAGCTGCAGAATAGAGAGGAAAATGGACTCCGACTTCAGAGACCGCCGCCGATCAATACTCGTTTTAGGCAGAAAGGACAAACCCAAATTGGTCCAAATATTTTTCTGTTCATTCGTTGCTGAACTCTGAATTTTCTATAATATATACATACATACATATATATATATATATATATATATATATATATATATATATATATATATATATATATATATATATATATATATATATACATACATGTATATATATATATATATATATATATATATATATATACATACATGTATATATATATATATATATTTTCTGGAACCGTAGATATTTGGTTTTATTTCTTATTTATTTTTTTGGTATTACGTTGACATTAAAAAATATTTTTCATGTTGTTGACATTTCGTTGTTTATTCAGAACATTTTCAAAAATAATCGCCACTGAATTAGCAATAAAGGATAAACCACACGACAACAAAGACGCAATATTTTTCAGTCTGACATCGAAGTTGGTGGACGGCAGGTGTAATATCCTGCCGACATACCTTGAAATTTATGGTTCATATAGCAGTTATTTCCTGTTAATGTTGCTCTCGGTCCGATACAGCTCCACTGACAAGATCATGAGGTGATCGAAACGCGTATGGAGAGAGGACCAGAGCGATACTTGCAGGAAATAAACTGTTTGTACATATATTTTTCATATTCTCTGCCTGAAACTATTTAAATACGACAGAAAGATTTCTTTATTTCTTACTGAAATTTTGATTGTTTAAAAATTTCACTTTACTCCGTTGATTCATAGATGTTCGACTGGCGATGTTTTTCAGTCTGACATCGAAGTTGGTGGACGGCAGGTGTAATATCCTGCCGACATACCTTGAAATTTCTTTATTTCTTACTGAAATTTTGATTGTTTAAAAACAAAGACACAGTTAAAGCAGAATTAACAAACATTATTAGCATCCATACCATAAAAATCAGACAAAAAAACTGAGGCAAAAGACTTAGAAATAAAATTAAGGCAAAAATATCTCGTATAAATGTTAAAAAATTATTGTTTTAAACCCAGACAAGAGCAATAAAATGGTAATCATGAATAATGCTGATTATAAAAACAAAATGAATTATCTGTTGAGTGATCAAACATCATAGAAGAAAATGAATGATGATCCAACAAATATAAACTAAAAAACATATACTAAGTTCTTCAAAATTACTAACAAAAAAAGATATCGGTGACGTTGAAGCAACAAATCCCTGAATCCATAATGCTCTCCAAATATATGCGGACTATCTAAACTTCATAAACCAAACGTTCCATTAGGACCTATCGTTTCCTGCTTACAATCACCTTTTTGTAAATTATCAACATCAAGCTGTATCTCAAATATTACAGGTAAAAATAACATTTTTATTTTTGTTTTAAAAAATCTATAGGTAGTGTTAGTGTCTCACAAAATTATAAACTTGTCTCTCTGGACGTAGCGTCATTATATGTAAACATACCAAACGAACTTATTAAAATTTTATTATCTGAAAAATGGAAAGAACTAAAAAACTACACATGTTACTACACGTTTCTTTCTTTTTTTTAGTCATCAGTGTGCCAGAATGCAAACTAAGTCCTTGATAGTTTTATAATGTAACAATAGTTGTGTCAAAATCTTAAGGTGTGTACAATTTTGCTCAATATCACCGTTTGATTTGATTTTCCTAGATATAGTGTTATAGTTTTATATATGTATTGTTGTACTTATAGTATAGTTCAAGTTTTAGACAATTATTTCTGAAAATAATGTTTTTAATATGTGTGTAATTGTTTCATATTTATATTTATAATTTTGTTCCAAATTGTAGACAATTATTTTTGAATAAAGAATGAAACGTCAGTATATATATATATATATATATATATATATATATATATATATATATATATATATATATACATATGTTTATGCGACTTTTCACAGATTCCTCTGTGTGAGTTGCAATAGCAGTGGATACATCCACATTATGCCGTTGTAGTGCTGAAATCACATTCAGCAAACGTACAACTATATGCAACTCCGCGTATAAGTGAAGTAAAATGCGAACAGTAAATGCAAACTTCGTTCCATCATATCCTTTCCGTGTTAGAGGTTGCACAGTTTGAATAGATTGCTACAGAACACAATCCATCCATTTCCACCACCATCGAGATGATGGCCTACCTGTACCACCATACCGAGAAGAAAGCTAAAACTTACCCTCCCCGCCACAGTGCTAGTTGTACGTTTGCTGAATGTGATTTCAGCACTACAACGGCATTATGTGGATGTATCCACTGCTATTGCAACTCACACAGAGGAATCTGTGAAAAGTCGCATAAACATATATACGCCATCCGGCGGGAGGTCGGCGAAACCGCATTCAGTATTTGCATGCTTCCTTTCGATCTGTCTTTTGCACAGCCAGGTGCATGTCGGTACCCTGATGAGTCTAGTAGAGACGAAACATGTGCCTCTGCCGTATCACTGTGGCGGGGAGGGTAAGTTTTAGCTTTCTTCTCGGTATGGTGGTACAGGTAGGCCATCATCTCGATGGTGGTGGAAATGGATGGATTGTGTTCTGTAGCAATCTATTCAAACTGTGCAACCTCTAACACGGAAAGGATATGATGGAACGAAGTTTGCATTTACTGTTCGCATTTTACTTCATATATATATATATATATATATATATATATATATATATATATATATATATATATATATATACGTTTAATTTCATGTCGTTTATGTCTTTATTGTCAATTGTTATAACGGTATTGGGATGGGTGTTTCTGCTTACGATCATAAATTTTGTTTTTCTGTATTTATTACCAAGCAATATATTTTTTCCACTTCATTAATTCAGCTAAAGCTCCTGTTCTTTAATAGTCTGAATGACAGAGTCGTTTGTGTATCATAAATTATTTATAAATGACTTTTATCCCTGCTCAACATTTTCCAATACCTCTAAGAAGACATTTTCAACGTATAGATTGCAAAGTATTCGAGATAGAATACATCCTTTTGCGAACATCTTTCAGTACTTTAAATTTCTCTGTTGTATCTCTTTAATTTAGTTAAAGCTTAGCATCATGATTACAATAGAGATTCTCAATTATGCGCATATCATTTTGATCTATGTTAACATTACGTAAGTACGTTATGAGGGTATCGTGTTTGACAGTATCAAATGCCTTTTTAAAATCTGTGAAGACTAGGTAACCATCCTGACGTTGATTAAGACAATCCTACATGAGATCATTAAAATAAAGCACTGCTTCTCGATTTGGCACATCATTTTCATACCTAACTCTTGTAATCGTTTGATTTTTGGTAAATGATTCATCACGATTATTAAGAGAGGATCCTGCTTTAGGAGGCCTTAAAAAAGTGTTTTTGGGAATCTTTTTACGAAAGGATAAATAACTGAGTGAAGCGAACTTTTCAGAGTATTTTCATGTATATTTTAGCTTAATAAAAAATGTTTTTCAACGTAAAATAATGAAATACAGTCGATTTATGTGCACATTTGTAGAGCGCCTCGCAACTGAAGTCTCCGATCGCTAGGAAAGATAGAGGCCGTTATTCTTGTCTGAAACAGACAAACCAAAAAAAAATTTTTTCCTTTTTAGTAACCTAAGAAAAACCCGAAGATATCATGAAACTAAAACTTTCTCGAGATTTAAAAAAAAAACTAAATTTTTGGAAGAAAAATTCACTTCAACCTGCCATAAAAGTTGTTTAAAAATAATTTTTCATCAATCTTTTTAGTTTCAATAGAAGAGGACATAAAACTGAAAGATTACACTTTGATTCGTTTCAGTTGATTGTGAAAACTGGAAAAACTCGCAAATCAGCTCGATGCCCCGCTGATTTTAGTCATGTATCTCCGGAAATACTTCGAACTATGGGCACATATTCTTGGATATCTTAGATACAGATTTCAGCAATAAAAAAATCGAATTTTCGAACCTTCTAAAGAAGGATCTCCCCATAAGCGGTAAATTTTACATCGAGCGACATGTGATTTTTTTGAAATCATTAGAAAGTGAGTAGTATTGTAAACTATATTAAAAGTTTACCAATTAAGTCAATGTTATCTTTTTCGACGCATTTTATTGATTCCGCCAATATACTGTCAGGGTCTAGTGCTTTCTTTGATTTTGTTTCCTCTATTGGCCTGGACTTTAAATCACTGGAAAGCTTCCTTGCATATTTCCTTCATATTTGTTTTATCTCTTCTTCGTCCGTGACCATATCTTCAGTATCGTTTTTTTGACAGGTGGCATTTCTTTTTGTAATTTCCAGAAATTTCCTCGCCTTTCTTATATATAGAAGTCATTTTCACAAGTTCGATGCGCAATTAATAGTTCCCAAAAGCAGGAGTTAAATTGAAGCTCGCCTACCATCCACTTACTCTTCGATAGACATGGTTTTAACCATGTGGTTTTGCCCGTGGAAAGAAAATTTTTGATATGCCACTGAACATGTATTCTGGTAAATTCTAATCGATGAGTTTTGTGATTTTGAAAAAGACATGTTATTTAAACTTCTGAAGATGAGTAGTGCAGTTGACTCAGTCTAAACTAAACAACTATGACTTCTTCAAAAGATCGCATTCATGATTCAATACGAAAAACACGCGATATTCCAAATAAAAATATAAGAAATTTTACTTAATCCCCAGTCCAATTTGGACGTATCCCTAATATACAGCGACTTATCTACACAATAGGCTTCCCTTCTAATACACCATACGAGGTTGTTCTAAAAAGTGTAACACAAACAGTGTATTGTTAACAGGTAAACCCGAGGGTAAACAGCTGACGAGGGCTTAAAGGCAAGGTACCTATACAATTTCAGGTGTACAAATAAATTAGGTTTTATATTAGATCTTACGGGAAAATCTCTTTTATCAGTATACTAAGTTTAATCATACAAATAAGAAATCAAAATAAGGTTTCAACAAATATATCTCTTTTACATTTTACACTTGCAACTTGATAATTTTTTTGCATAAGCTTCAACTGGATTATTATTTTTAACTGACCTCGAACAAGGTGAAGGTTCGCGATTCTACCAATACAATGAATGATAATTTTTGCGTTATGTCCGTTCAGTAAGTTGCTGTGCAGGTATCATATAATTTTGATTGTAATTGGTTCAGTAAAATCCAAAAAGGCGCTTATAATATGGCAGGCAAAAAAGTATTGATCGAAATTGGGATTTTCAGGATTGTAGATTATCAATTTAAAATTAATTGGATACTTTTTGCGATCTTAGAGCTTTACTGGGTATATTACACATCTCGATTAGTACCTAATTATTAAAATAATTTGCCGATATCGATATGAGTTCACTCATCAATTAAAATTAAAATCTAAAAATAAAATTTAATAAAAAAGAGGTATCGAGCGAAAGATAATTCTTGAAATTTTTATCCGTAAATGAATTTTTAGAGTGGGCGTCAAATCATTACAAATAGCTAGATACACTGTGTCCCACGACAAACTGCCGCGACCGGTTGTCTCGGAAAATAGAATTTGAAAAATTTTTAAAATTTGGCAGTTTACTAAAGTAGATGGGGCAATAGACATATTTCATATATAATGTCCTATTTCTAAGTCTAATTCTTTTTGACATATTTGAAATTTTATGTCAAAAATGGCGTTTGCAAGTCTGAACTAACATTTTTCCAATATGAAAGCCTTTATTATTTGATCAGGGTTGGTTTCCTTCTAGAAAGAGACCTACTTTAGTGTACTATATTGATATTTTTGATAATAAATAAATACAGAGTGATTAAAAACTGAAATTAAATATTATTTGTAAAAAAATCATTAAAAGTCAATTTTTTCAAAGGTAAACCTCCTATTTTTATAATGTTTTCTTATTTAGCATTAACAATAGGGATGATTTTGAATAAGGTTGTCTATTAGAAAAACTGGTAGTTTTTGAAAACATGACAATTTAAGATTTTTGTGCTGAAACACTATAAGGCTTTTAGGTTTTGTTATTAGTTGGTCATGATGGCAAAACGCGATGAAAAAAAATAGAACACTACAGAAATGTCACTACTTCTTACCATTTAGCAATTAATTAAAATCTTACCGGGGCGATTAAATCATACGCACAAAAAGTATTTAAATTTGTTTATTATTTATGGGGAATATAACAGAGTTTTATCACGAACATGCCAGACATTTGCTAATATATATCCTATAAACAGAAAGCGTCACGGAACAGTATTAAATGAATATTGGAAAATTTCAGAAATTTTGGCATCATTGAGGGACAATTGCATAAAATGGAACCTATTCTTAGCGATGAAAACGTCGAAATTTAAATTCTGGGTTATTTTGCGGATATCCTATGACATTATTAAGACAAGTTGCTCTACAAACAGAAATTCCTAAGAGCTTAATATATAGATATCTGTTGAAACACAAATTTCACCCTCATTTAATATCTTTGGTTTAAAACCTAAGAGATACTGATTTGTCGAAAATAATGCAATTTTACGAATTTATATCAACGATGATACAAGAGGACCAATTTTTGGACAACATAATTTGCACTGGTGAAGTAAAATTTACGAAAAATAGTCTTTTTAATAGACACAATTCCCATTTTTGGAGTGACTCAAATCCTCATGCAGTAAGATTGCGGAATTTTTAAAAAACCTAGCCATTATTTTGTGTAGCAAGGAATGAATTTTAAATGGTAGTTTATTAATAATACAAATCAAATTATGTCCCCATTTTAAATTATGTATTAACTTTTGTAGGAGAAAGATATTTAAATATTCTAGAAGAGTCAGACAATCAATATTTAAACAATTTATCTCTGGCGGAAAACAGGCAACTTTTTTTACCAACACGAAGTTCCTGTTACCAACATTTTATGAAAAGTGGATTGCCAACAATGTACCTTTTCTATGGTCTCCTCCTCCTCCCAATTTGACTGTATTAGATTATTTTATATGGGAAACGACCCCCCCCCCACCCAAGAGCTTCGAATTCTGAAAAATAGTCCCGACTCTGACTTTTGCACTAGAAATGGGAATATTGCTGGCGTCTCGCCAGAGTCGACAACTTGCTTTTGCCTGTCATACTGTACTTTTGTGATTTCACCTCCCCCCCCCCCCCCCGAAAGAGAGAGGTTGGACCCGCCCCTGTGGAGGACTATATAGCAAGGGTAAGGGACGCGTTCGAAAGTTTATCTCCAAATTCAATTAAACATGATGAACCAACTCGGAGATACGAAAAATGTTTTTTAAGTTCAGGGTGGAAATTTTGAACAATTTTTAAAAGTTGTTTTCCTGTGTAGGTAAGTCAATATAGTTGAACCAAAAGCAATAGACTTTCGAGATAAGTTAAGCTAAGGAACAGCTGAAAGACGCATGCTTCCACTGATCCTGTCATGGGCTGTTATTGTCCACAAAATGTAGGGAAGCACCGTTGACAATGCCGTTATATATTTAAGATTGAAGTTATTTGAGAAAGGACAAGCTTATGTAGCTTTAAGCCGTGTAAGATTTTTAGATGGACTTAGGAGAAAGGAAATAAACTGTACGTTAAATAGTTGTTATATATGTAATTCTCTTTTCAGGCAGAGAAAAGGAAAAATATATATACAAACAGTTTATTTCCTGCAAATATCGTTCTGGTCCTCTCTCCATACGCGTTTCGACCACCTTATGGTCTCGTTAGTGGAGCTGTATCGGACCGAAAGCAACATTCGCAGGAAATAACTGATATATGAAATATAAATTTCAAGGTATGTCGGTAGGATATTGCAACCTTCCACCTATCGACCTCCATGTCAGACTGAAAAATATCGCCAGTCGAACGACATCTATCGATCACTGGTGTAGTGAGAAATTTATAAAAAAAATCAAAATTTCAGTAAGAAATAAACAAATCTATCTGCCCTATTTAAATAGTTTTTATATATGTAATTCTCCTTTTAGGCAGAGAAAAGGAAAAAAGGTCGGTAGGTGATAGGTTGCAATATCCTACCGACATACCTTGAAATTTATATTTCATTTATCAGTTATTTCCTGCGAATGTTACTCTCGGTCCGATACAGCTCCACTGACAAGAGTATAAGGTGATCGAAACGCGTTTGAACAGAAGATCAGAGCGGTATTTGCTGGAAATAAACTTCTTCTTCTTCTACGTTGACTAGGGATATCCCTGTTTGTCATTCTATCTACACCCGCCTTATTCTGCTGATGAAGAGAACCAGCTCTGGGCCCATCTCTTTGGTGGTCGTCCTGGTAATCTTCTTCCTCTTGGTCGTCCATACATACAAACTTTGGCTAGTCTCTCTTCACTCATTCTCTCAACGTGTTCTTTCCAACCTCTTTTTCTTTCTTTTGTCCATTTGACCACGTCCTGCACATTACATTTTTCTCTGATTAAGGTATTTGTCAGCCTATCTCTGATTGACACGTTCAGCATTGATCTCAGTACTTTCATTTCGGTGGTTCTCATTTTCTGCTTTGTCTTCTTAGTGTCTGCTCTTGTTTCCGTAGCATAAGTTAGAATTGGTCGTATCATGGTCTTATATATTTTTGTTTTTCCCTCTATTTTCATGTATCTGTTTCGAAATATAACATCTCTTAAGCATCCTGCCACTTGTAGGGCTCTTGTATTTTGTGACAATACTTCTCCAGTAAGCTTACGACAGCTTGTTGTGTCAATGCCTAGGTATTTAAAGTTCACGACTTGTTCAATTATGGCATTTTCTATCTGTAGCTTACATCTTCTTGGTTCCTTGGAAATTACCATACACTTTGTTTTATTCGTTGATATCTGCATATTGTACTTCTTAGCTGATACGTTAAATAGGTGTATCAATCTCTGGAGGTCGTCTTCGTTATCTGCGAGTAGGATCGCATCATCTGCGTAGCATATTATATTGATATTGTGTCTGCCCATCTGGTATCCGCGTTTCGGTCTAATGTCCTCTATTATGCGGTCCATTATCAAATTGAATAAGAAGGGGCTTAGCGAGTCTCCCTGCCTTATCCCTTCGTTTATCTTGATGTTTTCGGTTAGACCTTCGGATGTTATTATTTTTGTGCTGGAATTTGTGTACAAGTCATCAATTATGTTTATGATCTCCGCTGAAACATTTTTCTGTTTTAGGATGTTCGTTATGTGCTGCTTCTTGATGCGGTCAAATGCTTTTGTTAGGTCAACAAAGCATAAGTATGCAGGGTGGTTAAATTCTATTGATTTTTCGATTATTTGTCACACTATAAATAAGGCATCTGTCGTTCCCCTGTTTTTTCGAAAACCCTGTTGTTCCTCAGAGATCTCTATTTTCTCTTCAAGTTTGTCACGAATAATTGCTGTAAATAGTTTGGTGACAGAGTTAAGAAGTATAATTCCTCTGTAGTTGTCCGGGTTTTTGTGGTCACCTTTTTTGTGTACGGGAATTGTATAGTTGGTTTTCCATTTTTGCGGTACTTGCTCTTCTTTAATAATTTTATTAAAAAGCTTTTGTAACTCCTCGGTAAGCATTTGGCCTCCGTATTTCAATAATTCGTTGGTAATTAGATCTGGTCCAGGAGATTTTCTATTCTTTAAATTACGTATTTTATATTCTATTTCTTCCGATGTTACCTGCATTTTTGTAGTGCTCAGATTTATGGATTTTGCTGTTATGCTAGTGTGAATCGTATTTGTATTACCAAATTGTCTTTCAAAGTATGATGTCCATTCTTCCTTTTTGATGTGAGCTGTACTGATGTATTCATTAACATTTTTTTTCTGTTTCTGAATCATTCTCCATATTCTCTTCTGCGCACCGTATAAGTCATGCTCCATGTCCTTTGTGTATCGCTCCCAGTATTCTTCCTTGCATCTTCTAATCCTCTCGTTTATGTTGTTTCTCGTTTGCTTGTATTTTTGATATTCTTCAGCCGAAGGATTACTTTTGTACTTCAAGAAAGCGTTTTTCTTTATCTTTGCTAGTTCTTTTATTTCTTCTGTGAACCACGGTGTTTTACTTAGTTTCTTCCTCCCTCTACGCATTCTTGTTCCCAACGCTTCTTTTGCAGCGTCTAGTATATTTATCGTTATTGTAGTCCACATTTCTTCTATTGTTTGGTCCTCGGAACAAGGTTTAGTAGTTATTTTTTTTGGAAATAAACTGTTTGTATATATTTTCCTTTTCTCTGCCTGAAAGGAGAATTACATATATAACAACTATTTAAATACGGCAGATAGATTTCTTTATTTCGTACTGAAATTTTGGTTTAAAAAAAACTGTGTGTTAAGTGTCAAAAAAAGCTTTCATACGTCTTGAGGCCTAAAATACGAAAAATCAATTTTAAAGAATTATATGAAAAGAGTGGCTAACAGAGCCACGGTGGCCGTTTGATGATATTTAATTTCATGTTTAATGTAAATAATTACTTTGAATATATAAAAAAAAATATCTAAAAATTTCATTCATTTTTTAAATTCACTTCAAATTTGAGTTCCTGTCAAGACATCCACGAAGTATAATCGTCATTAAAAATATGGTAAATATTTTTCAAAATCGGGTTAGACTTAGTGGAAAATCGCTGCGTAGAATTCCATCTCTTAGGGAAAAAAGGGGAGTTAAAAGATTGAGTTAGTTATCATCCACAATAAACCGGTTGTATGTTCTACAGATACACGTAATGGCCTAATAACTAAAAAAGCACTACCAGTATAATCATCTACTATTCTCGTTGGCAACCCGCAGGCAATAATAAGTTATTTTATAACCGCTATTTATACTGAGAGCCGGAGGAATTACATCATTTTTAATAACTTAAATGCACAACGAGTACCCTGTGCCATACAATGAGAAAAAATTGCACTTAGAGATTGTAATTATTTTGCAAATATACAATGGATAAATTTAAGAGAGAATGAAAGTTACTTAGTGGAAAAATGGTGAATTTCCGAAAAAAAAATGGTCAGGTAATTACTAAACAAAACTAAAAACACTAAATAAAAAAAATATTTTGGTGTTCCTCGGCCGATTCTACGCAAAAAGTGTTTTGTGTAATTTTTCCGTCCGACGCTTATTGTTGAGTTAAAAATCGTTAAATATTTGAAAAATTTCGTTATTTGGCACTTTTCAAAATAAATAACTTTTGATTAAATAAATTCTGCGTGCAACAATCCCTAGTTCAAGATAATAACTGCAAACTAATGGCGTGGTAACAAACTCGTTGCTAGAAATGAGCAGTGATATCATGCCAAGAACATATAACTTTGACAGAATTTCTCGTTTTTGTAAATGATAAGCTATACAAAAAAGTAAACATGCAGGAAATGCCACGGCAGATACCAATCAACTTAGCAGAATATATAACAATCTCATAAAATAAAAAATATAATTCTAAAACCAAAAATGTTTTGCACTTTCAGATTCTTCTTCTTCTTCTTTAGGTGCCATGTCTGTATTCAGATGTTGGTGGTCATCATGTTTACAATTTCCTGAAATCTTTCTCTATCGGCTGCAGCGCGAAATAGTTCTTCTACCGTGCACTCACACCACTGCTTGATGTTACGCAACCATGAAAGCTTCTTTCGGCCTATCCATCTTTTTCCTTTCACTTTTCCTTGTATTATAAGGCGAAGTAGCTGGTATTTAGGTCCTCTAATTATGTGACCGAAGTATTCTGTTTTCCGCCTCTTTATAATGTTCAAGAGCAGTCGATCTGTATCTATCATTCTGAGAACATCCTCGTTGGAAGTGTGCGGAACCCATGATATCTTTAGGATTCAACGGTAGCACCACAATTCGAATGCTTCCAGTTTGTTTAGTGTTGTGGTTTTTAGTGTCCATGTCTCGCAACCGTATAATAGAACAGACCATACATAGCATTTCAGGACCCTTTTACGAATATGTATTGACAGGTTCCTGTTGCATAGAACTGGTTTCCATGTCATAAAGGCCTTCCGCGATATTTCTATCCTAGCTATCATCTCTTCATCTGAGTCCCTATTCACATTCAACTAATGGCCAAGGTATTTGAAATGGTTTACACGCTCTATCCTCTTCCCATCGAGCCAAAGTTGACATTCATCTACAGTAACCTTTCCAACTGTCATCCACTTTGTTTTTGAGATGTTGATTTTAAGGCCTCTTCGGCAGCTCGCTTCATTGACTAGGTTTACTAATGTTTGGAGGTCCTCGATGCTTTCTGCAAGAATGGCCGTATCATCAGCAATTCTAATATTGTTGATTACTTCTCCGCCTAATCTTACTCCTTCTTGTCTGTCATCCAAAGCCTCCCTAAAGATTTCTTCAGAGTATACATTAATGAGACAGGGTGACAGAACGCAACCCTGACTTACTCCACGTTTGATGGGTAGGTTTTGAGTACAATTTGGATAGAGGCTACTTGATTGTAATACAGATGTTTTAGCAGTCTTATATCGTAGTGGTCTAGACCTGCTGCTTGTAGGCACTCAAAAAGTTTATCATGTTGAACTCGGTCGAATGCCTTTTCAAAGTCGATGAAATAGACGTAGATGTTCTTTCGGAATTCACAGCTCTTTTGTAGAAGAACGCGAATACAAAATAGTGCCTCTCTTGTTCCTAGACCATTTCTAAATCCAAATTGCTTATCACTCACTCTATTTTCGCATAGAAGGAATATTCGGTTCTGTATAATTCGTAGAAGTATCTTAAGTGTGTGGCTCATTAAACTAATCAGCCTAAAGTCGCTGCATTTGGTGGGTCTACTTTTCTTTGGTAATGTTACAAACAGCGATTCTAACCAATCATCTGGTATTATTCCTTCGTTGTAGATTTTATTAAAAAAAGTGGTTAAGTAGGAAATATTTTCCTCATTTAGAAGTTTAAGCAACTCAGCAGGGATTTCATCTGGTCCAAGTGCCTTATTATTTTTGGCTTGCTGTATTGCTTTCCTGACTTCTGATTTCAATATACTGGGGCCCCTGTCTATCTCGCTGCTGCATATAGTATGTGTATGTGCAGCGTTTTCTCGAGTAGCATCGTCAAAAAGGTCACTGATGTATCTCTCCCATTCTCTGCACTGTTGTTTGTGATTACAGATTCTTCCGTCGGCGTCCTTGAGTAAATGAGCATTTTTTGGTTTTCTGATTCCGGAGGTATATTTAAGTTTCCTGTGGAGATTGAAATTGTCATGTTTTTTTTTGGAGGTTCTTTATTTCTTTACAGGACTTTTCGAGCCAGAGTTCTTTGGCTTGCTTAATTTTTCTTTTTATGAGTTTATTGACTTCACTGTATTTGTCAGTATCTCTATTTTTATATTTCCGTCGCACCTCCTTTCAGATTAGACCCCCTAAAACCCTCAATAGCGAAAACAATATTTATTACTTTACAAAAAATCCCATCTAGCCCTATCAGTACTACTCTAACTTCATGATCATCTTTATTTTCTTAATTTACGAAAACTTTATTTCCAATTTAATATAATACTCAGTTGAGTTACACACAGCAAGTGCAGTGTTTGTTCGTGAATTATTGTTCAAGCTAAACACTGTATATTCTGACGAAGATAAAATAAATTACCGAAACGTTAATGTTTAAAAAATGTAAAATAGAAAATATAGCACCATTATCACATTTTGATCCCATTTTTAATGGTCCATAATCCCAAGAAAAATCGAGTTCGCTCATAGACGCCATACAGTGAGCTTTGAAAATGGTGGATGAGATTTCACCGAAACATCAGCTGCTGAGAGGGACTCAGCACATACACGGGATGCCCGAAAACCTTCGACTACACATCACACCCGTGAGAATATCCAACATAGCATAACATATATATGGGTATATATATATATATATATATATATATATATATATATATATATATATATATATATATATATATATATATATATATATATATATATATATACAGGGTGATTCAAAAATCGATCACGAAACTTAAGGGGGTGATTCTACTTGACAAAATAAGGGTAGAGCTTCATATAATTTTTTTTCAAAATGTCATTCGTTTTCGAGTTACAAGCCGTCCAAGTTCAAGTTTTTATTTTTTGTTTTTTGAATTACTCGCTTACAGGAAAACCGATTTGACTAATATTTGAAAGATAGGCTAAGTCTTCTGCGCTTCATCATTTTAGTAACAATTCACATTGATTGTTTGCCGCTAGAGGGCACTTTACCTACATTGAAAATTGTTTTTTTGTCATAATTTTTTAGTGTTGACAGCTACAGTAGTTTTTGGCATAATTTCTGAAAGACTGATGCCAGGCCTTTAAAAAAGGTGCTCTTTATTTACATCGCTAAACCCAACGGTTTAGACGTAAATCACCCTTAAAAATTAAGTGGTAAATTTACTTTTCTCATTTCATTACCACCAGCTACCAGGTAAATAGCTATCAAAGTATACTAGAGCTGTCAGTTTAACATCAAATAAATTCGCTTTTTAAACTATTTAATTTATAATCTTAAAATAACTAATAATGGCTAATCACCAATATTCAAATATCGAATATTGTGATATCCATTTTTGTTATGGAAAAGCAAATGGTAATGCAGAGTTGGCAAGAAGATATTATATGGAGAGTTATCCGGAAAGAAATATCCCTCATGCTCAAACATTTTCCAGTGTGCACAGGAGGCTTGCGGAATGTGGTTCCTTTAAAAGTTATAATGGAAATAGGGGAAGACCTAGAACTGCTAGAAACGTGCAACAAGAAGAAAGAGTGCTTGAAATTATTGAAGATAATCCAGGTATTAGTACTAGAAAAATTGGGAATGAAGTGCGGCTCTGTCAGGCTAGTTCATGGAGGATACTAAGAGAAGAACAACTCTACCCGTTTCATTCAAAAAAGGTGCAGGCTCTTTATGACGATGATCGGCCGAGACGGTTGGAAATGTGCAATCAGATCCTAGCTAAGTATGAACACGATAATCGATTAATTGGCGTCATATTATTCACTGACGAAGCTGGTTTCACTCGTGATGGCATAACAAATCTACACAACATCCACACATATGCTTACGAGAACCCAAACAATGTGGTAGAAACGAAACATCAGCGTAGATTTTCACTAAATGTGTGGGCAGGGATAATAGGAGATTACCTTATTGGTCCTCATTTCTTTGATGGCCCATTAACTGGTGACGTATACTTAGATTTTATCCAAAATCGTCGCCCATTGTATCTGGAAGATGTGCCATTGGAAGTAAGGGCCAACATGTGGATCCTCCAAGACGGAGCTCCGCCCCACTTTAGTATACGTGTCCGACAGTATTTGAATGCAACGTATCCTGAGCGATGGATAGGACGAAGTGGACCATTGGCATGGGCAGCGAGGTCACCAGACCTTAATCCTATGGATTTTTCTTTTGGGGTCGTTTGAAACAATTGGTGTACGATATTCCAGTAATCGATTTTTGAATCACCCTGTATATATATATATATATATATATATATATATATATATATATATATATATATATATATATATATATATATATATATAAATAACTATCATTGCTAGGCGCAGAATTTGAAAATATTTGCTAAACCAAAAAAATGCCTTTTTTCAAATATATAACGATTTTTAATTCAAAAATTATGCGTCGGAAGGAAAAATTACAAGAAACACTTTTGTTTAGAATGGGCCGAAAAATAAGAAAATATTTTTTACGTTACAAAAAACAATTTTTCTAATTATAAAGAATTTTTTTGTTTATAACAAATTATCTTGCCATTTTTCGGGAATCGACCCTCAATATCCATAATGAAGGGGTCAAAATAAAAAAATTTGGTGGAATCATATCTCTTCATCGGCTACGAAAACCCACTGGACTCCTCAACTAACGTATCGAAAGCAATTTTTGTAATGGATTTTCATTAATAATAAAATGTTCTTCCAAACTATAATGAGGCATTTTCCTAAATGTATATGTTTCACTTAAAAAAGGGCCAAAAATGGCTGGTTCAATTTGTTGAGATACTTTTATATGCGATTTCCTAATCAATTTATTATTTACTAGCGACCCGCCCCGGCTTCGCACGGGTGCAATGCTGATACTAAATACACTACAGAAAAACTGTGACTATTTATTTTATTTTTACAACAATTATTACATCGGCCTCCGACGCGCTATTTATAGGCACGCTGCCGCCGCCCCGGTCGGCCAGTACCGCCGCAAGCGCTACTTCCCGCAATTTTAAATCTGTAATATCTTCGAAAATATTCATTTAAATCTTGTGCTGTAAAGGACCATATAGATCTATATTAAATCAACAATGTATTTAAGCTATTTAATTGGATAAGGATTAATGCTGTATTGGTTAAAATCGCTTCAAAATTTGCCATTATTTGTCGTAAAAAGTAAATGACAAAAAAATGTTATTGTGGGATATCCATGAGAGATAGACATATACCATCGCGGAGTTTTCTGTAGACCTTTTCAATGTGTACAAATAATTAGTACATTATTTTGATAAATCTCGTAGGGTTCAGCCTGCGTTTGCAATGTAATCGGAAAAAAATATGATAATTAACGACATCACATTAGAAACCTCAAAAATAACAGTATTTCTCCACTATTTAATGGATGTTATTATACATATAAACCTTCCTCTTGAATCACTCTATCTATTGAAAAAAACCGTATCAAAATCCGGTGCGTAGTTTTAAAGATTTAAGCATACAAAGGGACATAGGGACAGAGAAAGCGACTTTGTTTTATACTATGTAGTGATGTTACTTCTTCTTCGAGTATTCACATATGATAAAAGAATACATTAAGAATTTGTTTTATTAAATTAAAAAACAAAGTTTTAGTAAGAAATAAACAAATATTTACTGCCATAGAATTAGTTTAATAAATTACCTTCCTTCAGACAGTTAGAGGAAAAATATACGGATAGTTTATTTCCTGCAAATAGAACTCTGGTCCTATATCCATACATGTTTCTACCATCTAATCATCATTAGTAAAGCTGTATGGAAAGAAACGCGTATAGAAACAGGGCCACAGTTGTACTTGCAGCAAATAAACTGTCCGTACATTTTTCCTTTTACCGCCTGAAGGAGAATATGGAATCTATTAAATCAGTTCCACCATTTTGATTTTGATTATATTTAAGATATGTTTGCGTATAGAACCTGGTGAAAGTTTGACATATGAATTTTTTCAATATTTTTTATCGGGAGTTTTTGCGAAAAAAAAACTCCAAAGTTAGCCCCAAATAATATTGCTCCTATGGAAATCTGATTTTTACCCCATGTTCAGAAATAGAAACAAGGTAATGGTACCATAGAATAAATTTTCAAAAATGATGTGATCTATCTTTTACCCCACCTTAACTAATATTTTGGAAAAAAATATTCGCCTAAACTTTTTGTTTTGATAATTCTGTTACAACGAAATGAGAAATTGGGCAACACTGCCAATATATATTTTACCCTGCCGGATCTCTTTAACATCATTTCTTGAAATATTTTTTTACAAATTTGCCTTTCCAGCGGACTATTGACATAAAATGCAGAGGTTTGATGATCACATTTATGAACGAGTATCATTGATAAACAACGCGTTGATATATGTCACGTAAAAAGGTTGAAACTTTGACAGAAGTTCACAAGCAAAGAATTGGAATTACCTCAATCAATATTTATGAATTAAATAATTTGATGTTCTTTTACTAATTTTAGAGACCTTGAAAACGACATATTTTCTTATCGAAGGTTTTCAACAGTGCGATCTTTCTATGCATTCATCATAGGCCCTTCTACAACACCACTGATCATTCTTAAAATGAGTCAATGCAATGTTTGCTCTATTAGTATATTTTCTCATTGGTTCTACCACGTCGAGTCATTCAGAATGCAGCGATGTGCATAATGTTACCAGGCACATCATTAAAGGTAATTTGTTACTTGTTATTATATTGTAAAAATAATAATTTATCATTTGGTAAGTTGACTGTAAAATGGAAAAATGATATATTTTTGTTTAAAGAAGAAATCGATGTTGTGTTTATTTTACTCGCTCGTCAGCCAACAGTTTTATATTGAATGTTGTTTGGCATGTTATATATAATATTGGGATGAAACCACTTATCTACGATAACACTTGCTTAATATTGTTGTCAAAATTGATAAGGTTTATAGAGTGCAGGCATCTTGAGAAACAGTTAACTATTCAAATATTTTACTAATTTTATCTGTTGAAATGAAAAAGTCATAGAAAAAACATATACACGGCAGTGATCCTCAAAAGAAAAAAATTAACCATAAATTAATTACTGGAAAATTATTAATAAGCAATTCGAAAATGTCAATCACCGTATTAATTAATAAAAATATAATTGTCAATTAATGAAGTAATTGGAGATTTTTTCCTCAAATTATCAATTAATTAAGTAATTTAATCCCTAATATTATCAATAATTAAAGTAATTGGTAATTTTATTTCTACAATGATCAATTGACAAAGTAATTCATAATTTCATTACCCATTACCAGAGTAACTGAAAATTCATTTTTTAAATCACTCATTACAAAAGTAATTAAAAAGCGAATTTTCCAAATTAATCAATTATTTATTGGTAATTTTTTCTGAATTAAACTAAAAAATAATTTAATGTTTTTTTCCGCAAATAATGCAGCTTGATATAAAATTGCATAATTATTTATTGTACAGGGTGAGTCAACGATTGGGTGAAGTAGGTTTGTGCCTTTTCGGTGAAATTAACAAAGAAACTATATTTATTGTTTGATACAGTTTATTTTTACGCAGATTTTAAAAATATTTAGGACTCTACAGGGTGAGCCAAAAAACTAGGACAGCATAAAGTTGTATTTTTTTAAATAGAACACCCTATATACGAATCGTATTTTCGATTTAGCTTATAATTTTAAATCTTTTTTATTAAGGGTTTACTATAACAAAACTTTATAGTTTCTGAGATAATTAAGTTTAAAGAAAAAAAGTCACATTTTCAAGCATCAATTCAATCCTAAATAACGTTTTCAATTTTGTGACAAATATATTCAAATTTGGAATTTAGCAAGGCCAAGGACAAGTTAACATAATTTTTACCTAATATTTGCAATAAAAGCTACAGGGTGTCGAACACATCGGCTCAAATTTGAACAAGTTTAAATGAATAAATATCTTTTTTTTTTAAATGGTACACCCTGTATATTTTCATGTTATTTAATAGAGTAATAAAAACCCTAAAAGTTTTGTTCAATATATCCTATACCTATTTATAATAGTTTTTGAGATATTTCAGTTTTTCTTATTTTCCATACTTTTTTACAGAAATAGTCTTCATTATCATAGTAGCCATGGCAAAAACAATGTAAAAGAATATTTTTCTGTGTGTCAAATTTATAGCCGCAATCGCTTCTTTTGGTTTTTATGTAGTGTAGTTTGGTTTTTTTTTGCATTCATCTTATATTGTAAAATGAATTTTCCAAAAAATGAGTTAATAGATATGATTTATACAATAGGAGAGGCTCAAAAAAATTGCCTTCTTGCTCAAAGAATTTACAAAATGAAGTATCCTGATCGACGCCAGCCTAATATCCATACTTTTCAAAACTTAATGCAAAGATTTGATTCTTCTGGTACTGTTGATTATCCAAAACGTAAAGTGGTCAACAAACCAGTAACTAATGAAGAAAAAGAACTACAAGTATTGTTAAATGTTCAGGAAAATCCTTATATTGGTAGCCGTCAGTTAGCAGCATTATGTGAAACATCACAATCCATCTCTAATCGTACTACCAAGAAATATAGGTATCATCCATATCACATGGAATTACACCAAGAATTGCATGGACAGGATTTTGAAAGTCGTGTAAACTTTTGTCGTACAATAAATGCGGAGATTCAATTAAATCCAAATTTATTATGCAAGGTAATGTTTAGTGATGAAGCTACTTTTAGAAGTAACGGTGCCGTAAATAGACGCAACATGCATTATTATGCCACAGAAAACCCATTTTGGATTAGAGAGGTGCAACATCAAAACCACTGGTCATTAAATGTTTGGTGTGGTATTCATCATAATCGAATTATTGGACCCCACTTTTTAATGAACCACTAAATGGCCATAGTTACCTGAACTTTCTACAAGAAGAACTACCCCAACTGCTTCAAGGTCTCGATAGGGATGAGCTCGACAGTATGTGGTTCCAGCACGATGGTGCGCCTCCGCATTACCATCGTGAAGTTCGTGCGTTTTTGGACCAACGATATCCGCAAAAATGGATTGGACGTGGGGGTTTCATTGAGTGGCCACCAAGGTCTTGCGACATCACCCCATTAGATTTCTTCCTATGGGGTTATATTAAAAATAAGGTGTATGTTAATCCACCAACAACAGTGGAAGATATGCGAAACAGGATTAGGGGATACCTGTAGAAAATCTGCAAAAAAGACTAAATTTGTGCATTGCACAAGAGGGTCGTTTATTCGAACACTTATTAAAAAGAAATAATTAATCTCAGTATTTAATAGGTAATTTTTTTGTTTCAATTTAGTATAAAAGTAAATATGTATTTGCCTTGTCGTTATTGTTGTGTTAATTTTTTTCACATTATGTTTAATTAAACTATTGCCGTTGTAATATAACGAATAATGTATTTCGTCATAGTTAACCACATTCTGTTTGTTTCTGTAGTTTCTTTTTATTATTTTACATGGCTACTATGATAATGAAGACTATTTCTGTAAAAAAGTATGGAAAATAAGAAAAACTGAAATATCTCAAAAACTTTTATAAATAGGTATAGGATATATTGAACAAAACTTTTAGGGTTTTTATTACTCTATTAAATAACATGAAAATATACAGGGTGTACCATTTAAAAAAAAAAGATATTTATTCATTTAAACTTGTTCAAATTTGAGCCGATGTGTTCAACACCCTGTAGCTTTTATTGCAAATATTGGGTAAAAATTATATTAACTTGTCCTTGGCCTTGCTAAATTCCAAATTTGAATATATTTGTCACAAAATTGAAAACGTTATTTAAGATTGAATTGATGCTTGAAAATGTGACTTTTTTTCTTTAAACTTAATTA
Organism: Diaprepes abbreviatus; assembly: GCA_034092305.1. NCBI lineage: Eukaryota > Metazoa > Arthropoda > Insecta > Coleoptera > Curculionidae > Diaprepes > Diaprepes abbreviatus. Next base: position 1,564,086 of record JASJET010000171.1, read on the forward strand.
TCTCAGAAACTATAAAGTTTTGTTATAGTAAACCTTTAATAAAAAAGATTTAAAATTATAAGCTAAATCGAAAATACGATTCGTATATAGGGTGTTCTATTTAAAAAAAATACAACTTTATGCTGTCCTAGTTTTTTGGCTCACCCTGTAGAGTCCTAAATATTTTTAAAATCTGCGTAAAAATAAACTGTATCAAACAATAAATATAGTTTCTTTGTTAATTTCACCGAAAAGGCACAAACCTACTTCATCCAATCGTTGACTCACCCTGTACTTTGGCAAATGATTATCATTTACTTTCGATAACAGAATATGTATGAAAACTATACTTATATTATGAATCACTCCAAAAACAAAATGAGCTTAGCAACGCATCAGAGTTGGTCTCAAGATATACCAATCAAAAGGTGTGAAAAAAAACATCAAATTAATGTAAAAATTTTACTTAGGCATGTCGTCAAAATTTTTCGTCACACTTTTATTGCTCCCTTTCTGCGATTTTTGTGTTTAAGGGATAAATTTAAATTTTTTTCGACCATTTTGAATCCTATTGACGACACATATCATTATGAGCAGAAGCAGTGTCATTTTATTTTCAATTATTTACTATTTGTTTTACCCTAAACAAAAAAATATTTCAGCGAAGTAAAATACGTTTTCGTTACGATTTTTCCCGTAGAATAAAACAATGCAATTGTCAAATTTTTTCTCCGTTTATTTTTCCATTAATTAAACTAAAAAGATGACGTGTTTTAATAAAAAATAATTTTTTAATTTAATTTTGGTAAATTACCGATTAATAACACAATAATTTTGAAAAATAAATTATCAATTATTTTGTAATGGGTCATTTGAAAAATGAAATTTTTGATTACTTTGGTAATAGATAAGTTTATTTCTGAAATTATCAATTTCTATATCAAATGATAATTCTAAAATGGTATTATCATTACTTAATTAATTAATTATTGTAGGAATAAAGTTACCAATTATTTTATTAAATGATACTATTTTCAAAATTATCAATTGAGTAATTAATAGCTTTGTTCGCGGAAAGGGTTTAGAACCGATTCTGAACTAATACGCATGCGCAGTTGAAATAGTAACGTTCACGGATAACAAAGTTCTGAATTTTTAGTTACAGTCCCATGTTCGTGGAGAAAATAATTCGGTTCGAAATCGATTCTGAACCAGTTCTGCCGGTTCTAGAGATTGAACAAGAACTGTAAGTTCGGAATTTTATGCAGCGCCAGCTTTCATGCTGCGGCCGCAATGTGCAACTATTTGACAATTGTTTTTTATTTTATTTAGGTTTTTCTTTTGTTTATGTCATTTGTTGCATTTCATGTTCCAGTAGATATTTTATTATATTATATTGGTTTTACTTTAATTAGTGTTAATCTACCTAGAATCTTAATTGATAAATTAAAAAAGTATTTTTTACCTTTTAGTTTAAACCTAAAAAAATATGTTTTTAGTGAATACTCCCATTATGTCAAATCATTTATCGTCCTGCGATGAGGACTTTTTTAGAGTTATTCAAAATTCCTAAAAGTGCTAATTATTTTGAGGAAATAAAAAGCACAAAATAAAGAGCAAACAATAGATTTCAGTTAAAAATATATATATTTTTTTTATCAAAATTCTATTCGTCAAAAACAAGATGTTTATTCTAACAGGAACTCTCAGTTAGACCTTATATAAGAACAACATTATAATTCAACATTTTCTTAAAAATAATACAAATAATAAAACCAAATAAAAACAGTTCTAAGTTATTTAAAATAACAAAAACAACTAGTTTAATCAACATTTAACACCGTATGTTAAATAATGAGACTCATACCACAGTAGACGATTTAAAGTTCCAAAATCGTTCGCGGTAAAAACAAATCCTGAACTAATTCCGTACTAGTTCTGAATCGGTTCGGAAAGTGACCCGCGAACAAAGCTAATAATTCCATTTTGCGAATTAATTGATTATTTATTAATTGATATTCCGATTTTTAAAATTATCTACAAAATTCGATTTTAAAAAAAACGTCATCGGGGAGCCAATTATATGTAAAATATAAATTTCTTTGTTTTTTGTTTCAGGTCTCACAGCAACACGCAAATATTCTCGCTCGTTTTTCATTTTTAAAAAAAGTGATTTCGAAGATCGGCTCTGTCGCCGCCATTTGGTATTAAAATTATAATTAAATTTTCTTTTCATATTTCAATATGTGTTGAATGGACCTTCTGCAAAGAATTTTCCTATTTCTCTTCCACACTCCCAAAAAAATTGTTTAAAATTAGCTCTGTTTTTCGACCGTTACAGTAATGTTACCCCTTAAGTTTCTTTATATATTAATTATGTTTTAAATGCATCTCTACTAACTTTGATTAAATCAAAGTGAGTGTTTCCAAAAATAAAACTGTTACTGAGGATGAGATAGTAGTGCTTCTGCAAAGTGTTCTCAGAAAACAATTATATTTTTAGATAAAGTTTATTACTAATATCCGTCAATTTTAAATTATAATTGTTTTGTTCTGTTATAAAAGAATAATAAATTTTGTTGAAAACTACGCAAATGCTACCAAATTATACTCTTTAGAAATTTTTTTATGAACCCTAAAATTTGAACGAACAAAAAATTTAAGAGCAAAAATTAGGTAATTACGCTCTGGTTTTGAATTAAAATTTTGCGTCAAAAATAACGTATAATTAAAAAAAAGAGATTTTTTAAGAAATAAAAAATAGTATCAAAAAATAACAAATAAATTAGAGAGTGTTTTTAATTGTAATTAGTTTAATAATTGTAGAACACCAAATTTCAACTTTCTATGTCAAATAATTTCCAAGAAAATCGACGGTGACAAACAGAGAGACGAAGTAATTCCATACGTGTTCACTTTTGGTACGGAACACTATAATATTTTTAGTAGATTGAGCGATAATTTTCTTAAATTTGTTTATGCGTGCTTCAAGATTACGTCATAAATTAGGGGAAAAATATTAGTCGAGGAGCTCAGTGGTTTTTCGTAACCGATAAAGGGACATGGCTCCGCCAAAGTTTTTTTTTTGTATCCTGACCCCCTAATTACAAATGGAGGTGGATCCCGAAAAATGATCAGGTGATTTGGTTAAACAAAAAAAATTTATAATATTTTTTATTCTTTTTTTGTAAAATAAATTCGTATTTCTCGACCCATTCTAAGTAAAAAAGTGTATTTTGTGTTATAAAATATTTTATATTGTTTTAAAATTACACGGACGAAAACTTTTCTGTTTGTTTACTTGTTTGGCTTTAAAAACACGCATAACGGTGCTCTCATAGGGGGATCCTTGGTGCGACAACTGGCTTTGGCTGCCAAAAACGTAGTAGACCTGGGTTGCCACCCACCGAATAGTGCGACCCCTATCCTTTAGGTAGCGTGGTTTCGTGTATCTCGTTCTGATATAAATATTTTTTAATTCACCGTCGCGGCATCCAATGGCAAATATTTTTTAATTCACCGTCGCGGCATCCAATGGCGGTTTTACACAACATTGTTAATTTATGTTGCTCTTGTGTTATTGAGTGAATCATCGAGATATCGCCTTTGTTGCCTTCTTTGCTGTTTGTTAATTGTAAAATCAGCTTATAGGATACAAATGCGAGGTGATGATTTGCAATGGCCTGACGAATCCATATTAGGACGAAACAGCGCTGTCGTCATTTTTCGGACCCGAACTCTTTACATTATTTTGGACTTCTCCGCACTTTTTAACACGAAAGTAATGTTTATTTACAAATCGGATGTCCGCTTAGCCGAGATATTTATTTTATTTTGTTTGTTTTATTTATATATATATATATATATATATATATATATATATATATATTATATTCGGTGAAATCTCATTCACCATTTTCAAAGCTCACTTTCAAGCTTTTCCGCACTACAACATACACGTGGTAGAAGTGTCTTAAAGACGATAAAAAGTCGCTGAAAAGCGACGAACGAAGTGGGATGTCATCAGCAACTGCTCTCGAAGACAATGTTGCGACGGTGCGAGCTTTACTGCTAAAAAAAACATATCTTACTCTTACCTATCGCAGAAGAGCTGAACATTGTGGTTCTTGGAGCAGTAGAGCTCGCACCCTCGCAACATTGTCATCGAGAGCAGTTGTTGATGACATCGCACCTCGTTCGCCGCCTTTCAGCGACTTTTTATCGTCTCTAAGGTATTTCCACCACGTGTATGTTGTGGTGTGAGAAAAGCTTGAAAGTGAGCTTTAGAAATGGTAAATGAGATTTCACTGAAACGTCAGCTGCCCTATAGTCCTGAGAAGGACTCAGTACACACAAGGAATACCCGAATATATATATATATATATATATATATATATATATATATATATATATATATATATATATATCTTAAAAATGCTGACGTGCTAATAATAAAATGTGTATAATATATACTTACTATTGTACAATATTGTATTTTATTCATTATGCCACATTTTAAACAGGAATTGTAATGATTATGCAAAAAAAATAAGATTTTAGTGAGCAATAAATCTATCTATATATTACCGTGTTTAAATAGTTGTCTAGGTTTGTATATATTCTCTCTTTTATTGCCTGAGAATAAATATAGGCAACTGAAGTTCCTTATGCTCTTGTATTGTTTATTTTATAATTAGATGCTCACAAATAATAAATAAAAATAAAGATATATGAAAAAATGATGGATGTATTAATGCAACGATCAACAAAATAATGGATTATGTGCACTAGGTGAGCGCCTGTAAGTAGACTTTCACTTCCCTTCATACAAGGCGACGTGTACGTTATGATTGATGAAACCTTATTTGTTTATAGCCTTACATTACATTTTCGCATTGCGATTCTCAGTTGTAGTTCTTAATCTGAGTTATCAATTGTTGGGCGCAGAATTTGAATATATTGATTTAATCAAAAGTTATTCATGTCAAAAAGTGGCAAAAATGCAATTTTTCAAATATTTAACGATTTTTAACTCAAAAACTGTCTCGAGCGGAAAAATTCCAAGAGACACTTTTTTGATATAATCGGTCGAGGAATACGAAAATGTTTTTTTCATTTTACCAAAATAACAATTTTTTTAATTACTAACAATTTCCCTGACCATTTTCAGAAATCCACCCTTGATATTGGTAATCAGGAGGGTATACATAAAAAAACTTTGGTGGTCAACGAACACTCACTAGGCTCCCGGACTATTTTACTTCACGAATATTTTTTAAATATGTTCTTCACATTACTGGGGTGGCAAAACTATGTTTATGTTTTATAGGACTCTTTTACATAGGGCGTTAATTAGACAATAGTAGTCAATTGCACTGGAGACGCATTAAAAAAGTACCTTACTTCAGCCGGAAGTGTACACTTAACGCCCCAGAATTCCAGTTCCTGTCGGTAATTCGACCATAATCTCACGCGATAATCTCTCTTTTGGTCATAAATTTACTCTCGTTTATTACCCGTGTGCCGATGTAGGTATGTGTCACGTTGGATTGGCAGAACTTAAACTAAATATAAACGTGAATTGGTTCTGTTTTTTAAAATTTTCAAATTTTGCTAGATCTTGTAACAGCTTCATTTAGTAAATGTGCATTTAACGAAAACGTGAGAAAAAGGGAACTTCTTACTAATATGTCTTGTTGCATGGCAGCTTCTTCACGTTCGAATGATACAGAGACCTATAGACTAACTGAAATTAATATTTATACACAGAGTGCTTTAATATAAAATTAACGTCACAACATTCAATAAATAATTGTAACCCAAAGATATTCTTAAAACTACGAGGCATGTCCAGAAAGTAAATGTACCGAGGCTCTCACAGTCGGAGGAATTTTTTTTTTCGACATGTTGGCTACACTACCGTGTAGCCTGACTTCTCCCGTCCACAACGAGACCGCTCAAGGTCAGTACGTTGAGAACTCTCTACACGACAGCGCGTTTCGTGAAAAATGTCGATCCAATCACCCGCCAAGTGTGAAATGCGCGCCGTCATCGGCTATCTCGTTTGAAAGAGAAAAGCTCCGATTGATGTTTATAGTGAGGTGAAAACTTTATATGGTGATACGGCTATGAATCGTACGAGCGTGTACAAGTGATGTCGCGAGTTTAAAAACGGTCGTACGTCTGCGTATGACGATCAGAGGAGCGGAAGACCTTCAATTGTGGCTGACGAAATTGTGGAAAAAAATCGAAATTGCACTCCGTGACGAACGCAGATTGACTGTGGATGAACCTTCTGCGATATTTCCGCAAATTTCCAGATCTCTACTACACGAAACCGTCACAGAAACCCTCGGATATCGGAAACTGTCGGCGAGGTGGATCCCAAAACAGCTGACAGACCAACATAAATTCAATCGTGTGGAGGCCGGAAAAGAACTTTTGAGACGCTACAAACTCCATGGAGGTGAATTTCTCCGCTCCATTGTTACTGGAGATGAAACTTGGGTTACACACTACATGTCTGAAACCAATAGGCAGTCTCAACAGTGGCGTCACACCTCTTGACCTCCGCCAAAAAGTTCAAAACCACAATTTCAGCCAAGAAAATCATGGCATCCGTGTTTTGGGATTGTCCAGGCATAATTTTGATTGAATATTTGCCTCAAGGAGAAACCATCAACCCTGCAAGATACTGTGGGACCCTAAAAAAAATTGCGGAGGGCGATTCAGAACAAGAGGAGAGGCATGCTGACAAAGGGGGTCTGCCTGCTGCATGATAATGCCAGAATACACACGACCAACGCCACTAGGAACTGCTCGCCTCGTTTAAATGGGATGTCCTGAACCATCCCACGCATTTCCCTGACCTGGCACCTTCAGATACTCTCTATCTTCACCTCCTTGAAACTGCACATGGATGAAAAAGGTTTTCAACCTACGAGGAGGTGGAGAAGTGGACGAAGGGATTGGCGGGAAACTACTTCGAGGAAGGCATCAAAAAGTTGATACCCGCTTCATCAACTGCATTGAGAGGAATGAGGACTATGTCGAAAAATAACTTACATATGTACCAATGTAACCATGTAGTTTTTTTTTTAAATAAAAATTGTTGTAGCCTAGAAAAATTCAGTACACTTACTTTCTGGACATGCCTCGTATCTCTTCATGAGATAAACATATTTTATAAATTGTATAACTAACAAGCAAGCTCGATTGGATGAAACCTGGTAACCTTAAATATTAACAAATGCTCTGTTATCCCAAATTTTTAAAACAGTAGTGTCTGTAATGTTTAAGATTTTCTATAAAGCTTTTAAATTATGACATATTAAATATTTTGGAAAATACAATATCCTTAGATAGAGTCAATATGACTTTGGCTTATCATCAACAAGTGATGTTGAAAATCATGGATCTTGAGTTTAGACCATGTCAAATTGTAATTAACATCCGCCGTTTCGCCTACGATTAATTGAAACATCTTTAGGGATTTTTATATCATGGGATTAGAACATATTCAATGTGGAGAAAAGATAATTGAACATGCATCATGCAATCGTGAGCGAAATGTAGGATAATAACTCAAATTTGAAACGATTTAAATGATGATTTTAACCTTGATCAAGCATTCGTTCTTTAACTAGTGATGTTATTTTTGTTTTCTGTCAAAGAATACTACGTAATATAGAAGCCAAATTAAAAACTAGCGGTATATTTTTTGATTTAAAAAGGCTTCGGATACTATATACTATTTATTGCTGTTGGATAAATTGGATAAGGTTGAAATCCGAGGCCAGCTCTTAAGTAAAAGAACAAATAAATTCAGATTGAGAAAAACTGTTGTGAACTACTATGTTTCAGGGAAGTGTTTTGAGTCCCATTTATTTTCTATTCCTATTAATAGTTTGGTTTTGCTCAATAATAAAGGCTTTATAACTCTCTTAGCAGATGACACTTCTGCAATAGTTGATGCTCATGGTAAGGATGTTTTTCGTGAAGCTTCAATTCAGAGTGTACTGCAATTTAGAGATCAAGTTGGCGTGGATGTACTGAGGACATTTTATTATAAAAGTGTTCATTTTATACTAAGCTAAGATATTTCTTGGTTGGGATATCTCTGAGCATATTCAGAAAGTTTTAATGGCGCATGGCACTATATGAATTTTGAAGGCATAAATTCATTAAAGGAACATTTTTTACAATCTCCAGTATTTTTTAAAGTGTGGAGAACTGAACTATCAATTTATAAGTAAAGATAATTGATTTATTTCCTTCCTTTCTAGAATCAGTCAACATGCAGAGGTATTTTGATAACCTCTGTAAGGATTTTTAATAAGCTACCAGTGAATATAAGAACTGCGGTAGTTTAAAAAAAATTGCAGTATTTTTTAGATAAATCATATTACTCTCTTGATGAGGTCTTCCTCGAACATTTTAACCTCTGTTATATGATTAGCACTAATGAAAGTATTGCGCTTTGTATATTTATTATTATACAATTTTTAGTTTCTTTAGGGGTTTGTGTATCTGATTCTTCTTTTTTTGAGAAGATAATACATTTTTTTGATTAATAAGAAAAAAAGATACAGAAATTTAGATTATTAGGATAGTAAGATAACGCAAAGTCGGTTGAAGGACACACTCTCGCAAAAGTCTAATCAAATGAAATATTGTGTAAAGTTTGCCAACAATTACGTTAATTAGTATATCATATATGAGTATTATTTACTTACCTCTTTAGTAGTATGTCGTTTGCATATGCTTTTAATAATACTACAAATTACGTAGTAGATACAGATACACCTTTAAACATTAAATTTTGAAACTAAAAAATAAAGAAGAAAAACGGCTTCTTTCAATTCTGGAATGTTTTATGATTATTTTCTTAAGATAAATGCAAATATAAACGTCTAAAGATATTGAACATATCTCCATTATCCACTTATCTCAAAAACTACAAGACGCGAGAGGAAAGGGTTACATATAAAAATTGTAGGCACATTTTAAAATTATTTAATGACACAGTACAATCTTAAGTTTAAAAGAATACTCCCTGTATTATATAGAGTTTTAATTACCTAATAATTTAATATATATTCTTTATACAGTGCGTTTAAAGTTATTAGTTCTTAAGATATTGGAATTTTTACAGATTGATGGATTAAACGTCTCTACCCCAGTTTCTCATACTCTACTTACGATATGCTGTTCGGGTTAAACCGATAGTCTGCCTGGAGCAAGAAAACTAGAAAGGAGAGTTTTTTTGCTCTTAAATACAACGTCCGTATATTAAAGATATAATGTATATTATTTAATAATTATATTTAAATCTTTTCGTTAATATCTTTAATTTCTGATATAAAGGGGTCGTGAATATAATTTAATAATAGCCTGTCTGTACTGCAGATTTATGAATCGATCAAAGTTTTACCACTGAGTAAGTTTAGTTTTATTGAAATTTATTAAAATTTAAAACACACTCTGTTAGCAAAGTAAAGAAATTTTAATATTTAATGATGTATGTGTAGATGTTGTAATGCGTGATAATCTGCATGTTGATATAAACATTATGCCTGCAAAAAACAGCAACTTACCTGAAAAGAAATAAAATAAATTTAGATCATGTCATATCAAAATATTTAAATCTATATAAATTACACTTAATAACTTGTTGCAATCAGGTAAATTACAGGTATTTATTACTTATTTGTTTAATGCAAAAACTAGGCATTCCACATTTTAATGTTTTCTTATTATTTACTCTAAATCAATAATATGAATTATTATCGTTGCCTGGTACTCGCAGAAAGAAAGCTAAAGATCAAATTTCATTTATTAATTATTAAAATTTAAATTTTCACTATTTATAACACTGACACTACATAGGGTGTCTCAATAACAATTTGCATTTCGAGTCGCACTCTATTTTCACCGAAACAGACATTTACAAAAGTGCCACGTTACAGTTTGGAAGAACTTTTATTAAGAGTAGTTGTAAATCAACAACCTGCAAGCACAGAAGATGCCAAATGGGATTTTGGTGAAAGATTCGTTCAAAAAATCGACGTTTCACTAAAATCTCATTTGGCATTTTTAAGTGCTGTTCATTTCGTTACTCGCTGAGAACTGATGGTGACCTCTGTTGAATTTCGAGTTTTGTTTAGCTGGCTCGCTTTCTGATTGGACGAGCAGCTTCGTAGGCTCCTCCCCTCCTGCTTTCTCTTGGATTGGTTGATTTTTGTTGTTTTGTTTCTTAATTTTTATTAATTTTTTCGATGTAGTTGGAATATGTAAAGCATCGTCTCGTTTATTCAGCTGTCCCTCTTTTTCGATTTCTAGGGCCTCTCTTATGACGCGTACCTTGTAGTTCGGTACTAGTTCTATTTCTTTTGTTTTTCGAAGTCGATGGTATGTCCGGTTGTTTAGTGATGTTGAAATAGGGCTAAGGTTGTCTGTTTGTTTTAAGTGTATAAAACTTCTAAAGCAAAGGAAACAAAAATAAACTTGTTATAAAGACAAATTAGAGAGAGGGTAAAGAGATATCCTGCCAAAATAAAATTAAATAACCAATTTGTAAAAAATAGTGAAAAGAATTTTAGTCCATAAAAACGATTCTCAAGTCATTTTCTGCAAACTTTTAATATTTTAGACTTGCTTTCATTTTGAAAAAAAAAGCAGTTTTCCTTTGTCATTCGATGTATAGTGGTTTTATTTTAATATAAGGATTAAACAATGCCCTACTTGTTCAATCATATCTTAGTGTCCATCGCCTAAGCTTAATCAACCCTTTCATTTAGAAGTCGAGGGTGGTTCGTTTGTAGGACCATCTGTCTACATATTACGATTTTAAAGATGTTGACTTCCTCGTTTTCTGATTATTCTAACTGGTCCATTGAGAAAACTATGTGTGAAATTTTATTACCTGAATTAACTTGATTCAAACTAATCAATAATAATTTCTGAAAATTATATACGGATAATATAGATGCACTATCAAATGTTACGATATCGAGACTATAAATGCTAAAGAACAGTGTTATAATTGTCCAAAATAGTCATTTGTTTTTTAAATTTGTAAATTAACAGTCTTACAAAAATAATTAAAAACTAATCGGCGCTTGCCTATTTCATAGTAGGTAAATATCTATATAATAAAATATTTAACCAGGAAATTTAAGCTTAGTCAGTTTTGGATGCGTCCGCGTTAACTTCCTGATGAATGAGTCGGTTCATTCTTCCATCTCCCTCTGACCCCAAATTGTATTATCAAACATAGGGGTAAGTATTATCCTTCTTTCTTTTCATTATTTCACTTTAATGGTGGATGGTGAGGGTGGGAACGTTGCAGCTGTTTTGGTTTTGAAGGTTGAATGAAAAATTGCCATTGTAAATTGGGAATCTCTTACATGCGATGAAGTATTTACACCGTTTACTGGATAATTAGTTTGGAGGGGTGTTTTTAGATATCAAGAACGTATTTCCTTTAGTTTCGAGAACTGAACTTATGTAATATACTAATAATATAAGTTATAAGGAACTACACGTACGTAATGTTCCCTTTTAGTTTTTTCTACCATGTCTACACCAGGTACTTAAAAAATAATAAAAACAAATATATATTAATTTGCTCAGTTGCTTATAATAGGCCAGATTGTTACGGTTCAAATTGATCTTCACTACATAGTATAAAACAAAGTCGCTTTCTCTGTCCCTATGTCCCTTTGTATGCTTAAATCTTTTAAAACTACGCACCGGATTTTGATGCGGTTTTTTCAATAGATAGAGTGATTCAAGAGGAAGGTTTATATGTATAATAACATCCATTAAATAGTGGAGAAATGCTGTTATTTTTGAGGTTTCTAATGTGATGTCGTTAATTATCATATTTTTTTCCGCTTACATTGCAAACGCAGGCTGAACCCTACGAGATTTATCAAATAATGTACTAATTATTTGTACACATTGAAAGGTCTACAGAAAACTCCGCGATGGTATATGTCTATCTCTCATGGATATCCCACAATAACATTTTTTTGTCATTTACTTTTTACGACAAATAATGGCAAATTTTGAAGCGATTTTAACCAATACAGCATTAATCCTTATCCAATTAAATAGCTTAAATACATTGTTGATTTAATATAGATCTATATGGTCCTTTACAGCACAAGATTTAAATGAATATTTTCGAAGATATTACAGATTTAAAATTGCGGGAAGTAGCGCTTGCGGCGGTACTGGCCGACCGGGGCGGCGGCAGCGTGCCTATAAATAGCGCGTCGGAGGCCGATGTAATAATTGTTGTAAAAATAAAATAAATAGTCAGTTTTTCTGTAGTGTATTTAGTATCAGCATTGCACCCGTGCGAAGCCGGGGCGGGTCGCTAGTAAATAATAAATATTTCCGTTTATATGTTTCTAGATTAAATTATAGGTTCAGATTACTAAGGACATAAGCAGATTTTTGTTTGTACGATTTTCTTTAAATGTTATCAATGACATGTAAAACTTGATATTTAAATTTATCATAAACTATATTTCCTACTATAAAACTAATGATTACCTTTTGTTTTTCATTCATTAATATTGGTTTCATCTATATTCAGATCATTTCTTTTGTTTACATTTGAAATACTGGTTGATATCGAAACTTAACCTATTTCTGTAATTTGTAAAATTTCGTTGAGTTCCTCGAGACAATGTGTCACAGATTGGGAAAAGTGTCCTCTTGATGATTGGATAAAAATAAACAGGGTTTAGTTTTTTCCTTTTTCAGGAAATATTTATTTATTTTCATTTATTAGTTGTTTCAGATAAATAACCAGATCCGCTCGATTGCATTGAAAGTTTTTATGGTTGCCTATACGGCACACTTGTTCAATTTTAGCAGCTAAACCAAGATTTTATTCTATTTTATTTTAAATTACACGGACAAAAACTTATCTATTTATTTATTTACTTGTTTGGCTTTGAAACACGCTAAACGGTACTCTCTCATGGGGGATCGTTTTTGCCAGTACCGAATAATGCGACCCCTATCCTTTGGGTAGCGCGTTTCGTATACTCGATTGTATATATTTCTGTTTTAATTTACCGTCGCGCCACCACAAGGCGGTTTTTACAAGCTTTGTTAATTTGTGTGGTTCTTGTGTTATCAAGTGAACCATCAAGATGTCGCCAGCCCAGAAACAACGGCTTAACATTTTGTCAGATGCCACCATTCTCCTGAGTTCGATGGTTTTAGGATAACTTCAGTACATCTTAGGATTACTTCAATCTTAGTGTTAGATTACTACGGTATGTCTTTGGATTTCTTCAGTCTTTCTGTTTTTTTTTTGGATGAAATTTTGTAATGTACAGCATTTGGGAAATGATATGCAGTTTGGGTTATCGTGCAGCACTTCTGGATTGTGAGTCTCTGAATGGGATCTCCGTATTAAGCCAGGTCACCATCCTTTCTGATGAAGTCGTCTACTTCACAGACCGTGTTTAACCACATGTTAGAAAGTGATTCAGCTAAGTGCCTAGTTTTAGCCAAAAAAAAACAGATACACGAGAGTTTCTAGTTGTTAAGCCTGATGAATGTTAAACCAGTCTTTTTAATCGCTTGATTCACTAAGCAAAGGTTCCTTTTCGATTACCTAGAGAACTAACAAGTGAGAGATTCTTTTGTACGTGGTTTTGAACCTTTTAATTGAAAGACTTTAAATATTTGGACTTTAATATTTTATAATGATATTTATCTTTTACTAAATTTACCATATCACTTAATGGAAGTAGATCTTTGCGGCAAACCAGTAAATTTTGTAAAGTAAAACGAAGTTGACTACGTGGCGCTACAACCTCAAATTTAAATGTTTTATTTTGCGATACCCTACTGTAATTGAGGTTTTTTTTTTTTTTAAATAACCCTTTAATAACTGTTTAAAGTATTGAATATTATAATGATCAATTTATTGAAAATTTTAATTGATTAACAATTTATTAATTTCGGAAACTAGATATTTTTACTCAGCCCGTGTGACATATTACCTTTCATGATTTGCGACATTTTATTTTGTACAAAATTGTAACATACTTTTCAGCAAAATTTTGTTAAGATTCTAACCACTTAAGCGACAGTTATAAGTTCCTTTCTATGATATAATTTTTGTATTTATCTATTGTTTTTTGTGTAATTATCTATTGCTTAGATTCTAATTAACTATCAATTAAATACTCATTATCTCTCACATTATCAATTTTATAATTCTCTCTCTTTGCAGACATTTTTGTAATTTCTTTTTAATATTGCTTATTTTTGTTATTACTGCAAAGTTGATAGTCTCCTGCATTGTTGGGCTTATGGAACTTTATAGTCTAGTTTAAAATAGAGTGCGTTTTTATCTTCTATGACTAAGATATGTCGACGTAGACCTTCCAACTGAAGTAGTTGATTTGTTTACTTTTGGAACGGTTTGCCGTTCACTGTGCAGGACACTGTCAAGTTTAATTTACTTTATTTCTGTTTAATTTTCACTTTTCCTACGTCATAGAAAGTCAATAACTTTTGAGTAAGTTGTTAACAAAATTTTTATTTATTGCAATTTACCGTTCATAATCGCATTTCTATTAGATAGCACTATTAGAGGAGCTTGCAATAATTCACACTGGTGATAACTTTTTCCAGGGTTGTACTTCAATTCTGGGAAAGGGTATACCGTAAGGAATAAATGAATTGGCCTCTATTTAATTGTTTTTCTCCACTACAATTGCTCGTAGTATAATCATTACGGCAAATTTTAAAGTAAAATTTGGTGGCGCCTTTTTCCTGAATTAGACATATATAAAACTTACACAGGCAATAGAATTCAGGTTAAGATAGAGGTAAAATATTAAAAATGAGGAAAAACATAAAAATAACGAATCTACCCTGAGATGAGCTAACGTATAGGTAGACTCCAGTCAGTATTAAGACAAACAGTAGGTAAGTCTGAACTGAGGTACCTTACAGGGTGTAGCCAGGATTTGGTAAGGCGTTTATAGTTCGAAATATATAGTATATTGCATCATAAAATTTATTATTTCATTACCGCCTAAATATTATATTTTTAAAGACATTATACTAACAGATAAAATTTCTAAGCGAACTACACTGATTGATATTGCTATACCTAATAACAACCTAAGATCAAAATACAATGAGAAAGATCCCCAAATATAGAGATCTGGGGTACAAATCCGTAGACAGTGGGCAATGAACAGCGTCCACACGATTCCCATAATACTATCAACAACTGGAGTGACACCAAAGAACCTCCTGCAGAATATCAAGGGACTGGGCCTTAGCGAGGATCGGTATAAACCGATTCAGACAGCAGTTCTCCTTGCAACCGCGCGAAGCATCCGAAAGTTGGTAGAAAGTACAGAAGACCACGCCACCTAGGACCCGAACACATGAAAGGGTCCCACAGAACTTCATACTTTTGGTGTCTTTATATACCCGGTATGAGTCAATAACCCCTGCTGGGAGTGCGAAGCCGTTTGGCTTGTAATCTAATATTAAAGGTAAAAGATTTAAATTTCCTGCTAAACTTTTAGAATTCGTATGATACAATAAAACTGAATACTGGAAGTTTCAAAAAAAAAAGAAAAATTTGTTTATTATTAAACATTTTTTGTTTATAACAAATTACTTGAGTACGTTTCGGGAATCGATATTTGCAATCAGGGAGTGAAAATACATATAAAAACATTGGTGGTGCCATATTTCTTCATCAGCTAGAAAAATTCACAACTCCACGGAACCCGCCTATTTTCTAATTCGTTTAAAAGCAAATACAAAAAATATGTTTATGTTTTACATAATAATCGAACAAAAACTATCTTTTGCTTTTATTATTATTACTTTCTAGTCATTTTTTTTTTAAATATGTTTATTCCAGAGTCAACAGCCCTAAAACATATCACAAACATGCAATTATATCGTTAAGTTACAATGGGTTTGTGTTCTTTTACATTTTTTCCATTTTCTTATTAAATGCAAATGCAAAGCAATGCTGTTGTCAGATAAAATGCCTTATGTTTATTGTATTATTCTCGGCCAGCCAGCGGAACGTTTTTTATACATAATAATCAGGACCGGCCTCATGGATACTACAATGACCGAAACACCGTAGTCACCTTTGTCAGGATTAGAAAAGAGGAAAAGGCATTACTACCATGGAGCCCGATACAAATCCTATCGAAAATGTATAGGATTTAATGAATGTTCAACTTCGAACCAACCAAGTGTAGAAAATACATGGAAAATGAAAAATTTATCACTGAATTATGCGGAGAAGTTGGTTAGCAGCATGCCACGGCGACGTGAGCTAATTATAAATGACAGGGGCAAATATGTTTAGGTGTTCGCATCTTAAATGGAGTTTCTCAAAATATAAAATATTTTTACCTTAATCTCTTAGGTAATTATATTTTGTCAACAAGTTTTTGTGGAACTAGTTGTATACCAAATATATTACAAAACCTTTTTGTGTAAAAGAAAGCATCCCTCGAAAAGTAGAATGATTCCGATGCATTTTTTCCCTGTTAGGCCGACCCTGCACTTTAATAACAAATAATTTTATTGTTATCCGTTTTATGCATTGGCTGGTCGCTAGCCGCTACTAAATACCCATAATGACGGAGGTATATGACTTATAACGGAAAATGGCTCTATAACATTTTATGCAAGCAATAAAAATCGTGTGCATATAATTGGATTAAAATCACACCGATACGGAGGTGGAGATTTTTTATTTCTTTAATGAGTACCTTGATAAGATTGAAAGGAAACATAAAAGCAGTCGTTTAGATAAAATTGTTAAAAGTGTGTGCAATCATTGTGGTACTGTTTTTTTGTATATTTCGAAAGGTGGGATTTTTAGTCGACTTTAAAAAGAAACAAGAGTTCTTAGATCACTTTCTAAGTGTTTTTAGAAATAATGAGCCTACAAACAATAATATTTTTTTGTTATTATTTGAAATTGAACAAAATATTTTCAGTTCTTTATTATTAATTTTTTTCTCGATTTTGTCCCACGTCTATTTTTTGGTTAACCAAAGTAAGCGCCTGGCAAATTTCGTCGCAGGTGAAGAGACATAGATGCACCAAAGAAAATATAAGAAAATATATGGAAAATATTAAAATTAAGAAAACTGAAGCAGCACATCAACACATGTAAAAATTTTTATAGCTGAAGTTCTTTACTTTATAATTAAATGCTTGTAATTAATAAACAAATATATATATATATTATATATATATATAATATATATATATATACATATGTACGTATGTATGTATGTATTAAATTGTGTTTAAGGTATAATGCAACAATCAACCAAAGCTATAATGGATTATGTACACTAGGTGAGCACTTGTAAGTAAACTTTCACTTCACCAATATAGACGGCGCACTATGAGCAAGTGTAAACGTTCATGTTGCGATATTATGTGAAAATGATATTTAAAAAAAAAGGCATTTTAGGGGCTTCACATTGATTCTATGAAAGGAGCTAGCATGCTCCTTATTTTTCCTGTGATCTACATTAATCAAGCTCCAACTTAAAAAACAAATTGTCTCAATATCTTCATTTCTCTGGGAGATTTACGATTTTGGAAACGAAAAATCTTTCTAGAATTCATAAGTCTAAAAAATATCTCACTCCAATACTAATTCTATAGCTATTCGTAAATGAACGTTAAAAATAAATAAATAAATGCGTGTTAAATTTATAACCTCCTGTCAATTTCCTTTTGGGAATGAAGGAAATCTTGAATACTACTATTATTGATAAGCATAATCTTTCGATTTACAAAAACTTCCCTACATTCTTCGATGAATATTAATTTTTTGATTAAAAAACTATTTATGTTAAAACTGGTTCGAAGAGGTGTGACCGAGATGAGTGCATTCATGCATACAAAGGTTTATATCTCGTCGAACTTAATTTAAAGTTACATCTACATAATAATGATGACCATAATGCCTATTGAATTTTTTGCCGAGACCCATCAGTTTTAATATATTTTACGTTGGTTCCCTTCAATTTTCTTCCTTTTTTCAATTTTATTCACAATAGATAGTCCACAATTGATGTTATTCGACGTAATGTTTCTCTTTGACACTTGCCTCAAATGATTTTTTGTCACAAGCATAGGAAGTGCCAAATTCACAGGATTTTCAATGGCTTCATTTTATTGATGCAAAATTGGAAGTTTTGATTTCACTAATGAAAATCTATGTTTTTTTATGAAATGGTATTTGAATGTGAAATTTACAAATGATTATTTGTTATTTAATTTTCCACCAGTTTTTTTGGAAAGCTGAAAATTATTAAGATGGTAGAGGAAGATTTTAAGTTCGTTTCTCCATTCCTAATAGAGTGGGAAAGCCAGTGAGTTTTCGTAGGCAATGAAGAGACAATGTTCCAAACCAAGTATTTTATATATATTTTTATCCCGTGATTACGAATATCGATGGTTGATTGAAAATAGGCACGTTGTTATAAACAAAAAAATTGTTGACTAAAATGTGGTTGTCGGACTTACATTGACTTTACTTTTATAAAACTGAATTCAGTTTAAACTTGATAACGATTGGCGATACAACCTAATCGAAACGTCGTAAAATAAACAAAATAAGACGATGCAAGTCCGACAACTATACATTTTAGTTAATATACAACATTGTCTACAACCTACAGCCGACTCTATACAAAAAGTATCCCTTGTGATTTTTCCGTATCGATGCATAGTTTTTAAGTTAAATAGAAATCGTTAAGCATTTGAAAAATGGCATTTTCAGTTTTGTTGGCACAAAACAAGACGAAATAAGACACATTTCAGCAGCTCTAGATATAAAGAAAGCCGTAAAAAGACAAGAGAAGACTACAACAAAGACCAAAGACCAAGATCAAACAAAGAACAAAGCCATAATACAATACATAAAAGGAATAACAGACTGAATCGGAAGAATCTTAAGAAAACACAACATACAGCCCATATTTAAACCACAAAAAACAATAGCCAACATCCTGGAAAATCTCAAAGACAAGACCAACCTTGAAAATCATGGCGTTTACAGCATTCCATGTGCAGATTGCCATCAAACTTAAATAGGGCAAACAAACAGGCGCATATCAGCAAGAATCAAGAACTATAGTTGTAATTACAGTAAAACAATTTTACACTTTCCACAAATTTTTAATTTTAATTTTAATCACTCGACATGTTTCGCAAACACTGTTGCTTCTTCAAAGGAGTATTACAAATTACATTTTGTAATACTCCTTTGAAGAAGCAACAGTGTTTGCGAAACATGTCGAGTGATTAAAATTAAAATTAAAAATTTGTGAAAAGTGTAAAATTGTTTTACTGTAATTACAACCTATAGTTATAATGAATTTCCACCAAGTAAAAGCCGAATCTATAGTTTTGTTAAAAGAATCCAAGAACATAAAAATAGCCTCAAAACAAACAGACATCCTCAGCCCTATTTAAACATCACCAAACAACCGGACATACCATCGACTTCGAAAAAACAAAAGAAATAGCACCAGTACAGACTACAAGGTACGCGTCATACGAGAAGCCCTAGAATCGAAAAAGCGGGACAGCTAAATAAACGAGACGATGCTATACATTTTTCAACTACGTGGAAAACATTAATAAAAAATCAAGAAAGAAGACAATAAAAATCAACTAGTGCACGAGAGACCTGCATACAAGACAAAACATATCGAATTCGGCAGAGGGAAAGAGCCTACGAAGCCGCTCATCCAATCAGGCAGCGAGCCAACTAAACAAAACTCGAAATTCATTAGAGGCCACCATCAGTTCTCAGCGAGTAACGAGACGAACCGCACTTGAAAATGCCAAATGAGATTTTGGCGAAACGTCGTGAAAACGATCTTTTGAACGAACGGATTGAAATGCGGAATAACCAAACTATTCATTCTACCATCCGTGAAAATCTACGATATATATATTATATATATATATATATATATATATATATATATATATATATATATATAATATATACATATATATATATATATCTATATATATATATATAATATATATTATATATATATATATATATATATGTTTATACGGCTTTCACGGATTCCTCCGTGCGAGTTGCAATAGCAGTGGATACATCCACATTATGCCGTTGTAGTGCTGAAATCACATTCAGCAAACGTACAACTATATGCAAACTTCGTGTATAAGTGAAATAAACCTCTAACACGGAAAGGATATGATGGAACGAAGTTTGCATTTACTGTTTGCATTTTATTTCATATATATATATATATATATATATATATAATATATATATATATATATATATATATATATATATATATATATATATTATATATATATATATATATATCAAGAAACAAGTAATTATTCTCGAGATTAATGTGAGATAATATAAAAAAAATAAACATTCTTCTGATGAAGCTCAGTATAATGGGCAAAACGTTAAGAAAATAAAAATTTTGAAGTACTACTAAACCTATACCAAGAAAATAAAAATAAATATTATAGTAGAATGGTTTAAGAAGAAGAAAAAACAATATATATATATATATATATATATATATATATATATATATATATATGTATATTAATAAAATAAACAATATAATAGTATAAAGAACTTCAGTTATAATAATTATTTTGCTTGCGTTGATCCGCTGCTTCAATTTTCTTACTTTTACTACTTTTTATGTGTATATATTTTCTTCGATACGATATAAAGCATTGAGTCTGACACTTGATTTTCAAGGTTTATAAACTTCCAGATAAAAATTTTTTATTGTGAATGTGATCTTTAACTTATCGGTTAGCTAAATATAATTTTTCATCGCGTGCGATGCGGATAGATTCGCATTCCATGTATCCTTAGTAGACGATATAAAGATTGAATTTTATTTAGTAACAGAGCAACAAAATGTCAAGGAAGAAAAATTTTGAAAATGCCTTAAATAAAGGGCGAAACGTCAATAGTTTTGCATTTTTTGTTAAATATAGAACCTAAATCCAAGAAAAGACAAAATAAAGGAAAAATGATATAATCTGTGGTTCAAGAATCAAGAATATATATATATATAATATATATATATATATATATATATATATATATATATATATATATATACAGTGCCTTCATTTCAAAACGAACCATCCTTAATAACTTTCTTAAATAGAAAATTTAAAAAAAAGAAAAAACACATCAATTTAGATATACAGGGGGAAGTTTATTTTGCATTTGTTATAAAGTCTGTCAATCACCTCCTCAACTCCAGCTAACCTCACTTTGATATGTCAAATGGGAACCCCCACCTTGTGACACATCATTGTAAGCAGCATAAAATTGTCTATCCAACCGTATAAAAAAAATTAAATCGGTTGACGTACAAGCGAATAGTGTGCAAAAATGTCTTGTAATAATGCATAATATATCGGCCTCGAACTTTGGTATGTCAAATGATTACCCTATAGTGTGATACATCATTTTAAAGGACGTACGATCTGCTATCCAACGATGTCAAAAAAAAATTAAGTTAATAGACGTTATAGGCAATTAGGATGCAAAAATGTGTGTTAAATATAAGCAGTTTATTCAGTTTTATTCAGTTGAAGAAAATTATTTTATTAAATGTTCAAAATGTGCGCCGTTATTAGCGAGACAATAAAAAAGCCTATTTTGAAATTCCCCACGAACATTGGCAAGGGTTTCTCTGCTAATTCCTCTACATTCCCGAACAATTCGATCTTTTAAATCGTCAATATTTTCAGGTGGGGTTTTATAAACCTTGCTTTTTAAATACCCCCAAAGAAAAAAGTCTAGAAGGGTTAGGTCTGGAGACCGTGCTGGCCATTCAATTGCACCACGTCTGCCAATCCACGTCCCTGGAAAATGTTCATCAAGCCACTCTCGAATTGCCAAAGCGTAGTGCGGGGTCCATCTTGCTGGAAATGCAAATTATTTTCATTTAGTACCATAACAGCATTTTCATCCACTTGATTTTCTAAAGATTGCACAATGGCAGGGTATATTGTGTTTTCTAAAAGGTTTAAATAAATTTGCCCAGTTAAATTATCTTCCAAAAAAAATGGCCCGATGATTTCATTGCCATAAATTCCTGCCCACACGTTAATTTTTTCGGGATATTGAGTATGCCCTTCTCGGAAAAGGTGCGGATTTTCATTATCCCAGTATCTGCAGTTATGTCTGTTAACCAGTCCATTTAGAAAAAAAGTTGATTCATCACTAAAGCAGATATTCTTAGGTAAATGGGGGTCCTCGTCAATTCGTTGGCACATTAATTCGCAAAATTGAATTCTCCTATCAAAATCGTCTTCTCCGAGTTCTTGAAGAATTTGAATTTTGTAGGGAAAAAACTTATTTTGTTTTAAAACTTTATGCACAGAGCCAGCAGAAATGTTGGTTAAATCTGCGACCTTTGAGATGGATAAAGTTGGATCTATTGCAAACTGTCCTAGTACCTCGATTTGGCATGCTTCATCTACAACCCTTTTCTCAATAGATTTTTTATTACAAACGGATCCCGTTTCTTCAAACTTTCGTACCAATTCGAGTACATATTTATGGCCCACGTTTTTGTCTTGATGCCTCTCGTTAAATGCTCTGGCGGTTCTACGAGCGCACCGATCTTCAGCTCCATAGAGAAAAATTATTTCTATTCTTTCGGCTAGCGTATACACCATTTATATTCACGTTTCAACTAGGCGTCACAATGACAATTTTAACAATAATAAACAACTGGTGTTTAAAGATCTTAAAAATTTTATTTATTGCAGTGATTTTTTGTACCTATCAGGTACCGTAAAAAATATCATTGAAATAAATACACTAGATTGATTAGACTGCAATGAATTTTGCGATGAATTTAAAAACAGGCTTAGTTTTTTTTCTCTCAAATATTTTAACTGTTTATTATTTTAAAAAAATATTTATTTTAAATTTAAAATAATATTTTACTCTATGAAGTAGCCATTTGACATAATAAAGTTTAATGTGATAAGGTGTCTATTATTACCACACATCTTTTCTTACTATTCGCTTGTACATCAACAGATTTTGTTTTTTTTATTGGCTAAATAGGAGATAGTATGCCCTTTAAAATGATGTATCACACTATAGGGTAATCATTTGACATACCAAATTTCGAGGCCGACATATTATGCATTATTACAAGACATTTTTGCACACTATTCGCTTGTACGTCAACCGATTTAATTTTTTTTATACGGTTGGATAGACAATTTTATGCTGCTTACAATGATGTGTCA
The DNA here is from genome assembly GCA_034092305.1 of Diaprepes abbreviatus. Taxonomy (NCBI): domain Eukaryota; kingdom Metazoa; phylum Arthropoda; class Insecta; order Coleoptera; family Curculionidae; genus Diaprepes; species Diaprepes abbreviatus. Next base: position 1,587,423 of record JASJET010000171.1, read on the forward strand.
CAAGGTGGGGGTTCCCATTTGACATATCAAAGTGAGGTTAGCTGGAGGTGAGGAGGTGATTGACAGACTTTTAACAAATGCAAAATTAAACTTCCCCCTATATATCTAAATTGACGTGTTTTTTCTTTTTTTTAAATTTTTCTATTTAACAAAGTTATTAAGGATGGTTCGTTTTAAAATGAAGGCACTGTATATATATATATATATATATATATATATATATATATATATATATGTATTTTTTTCATGAAAAATCAACTTTTTTAACTATTAATAACTCAAAAAATATTGACTTATCAAAAAAGGTTTAAAGAATATATTTTGCTTAGAATTTGTCCCTTTATCGATTCCTGGAGTTATTTTTGATAAAATAATTTCCATCCCCGAGAAGAGATGGTATCCACCTCTAGGGTAAAAGCGCAAGTCGGCACTATGTCACTTTTGTTACTTGAGACACCTTCTAACTACTCACCAATTTTTATACAAATCGATGAAGGTTAAAATTTTTCTGAGGGGAAAGGTTTCAGTGACTGTACTAAGAGGTTTGATCTGGGCAGAGAGACAACCGGCCAGATCCCACCGGAGTAACCATCACTGGTGCCAAAAACTCTAATCTAACTCTGGTTAAATATAGCATAAACATCAATACACTGCAACTTGCTTTTACGAGTATAATCAGGGTTGTTCATCCTTGCAACAAATGTGAAATATTTAAAATATCGACAACAATTTGTCACCCAGCATCTGAAACATATTCGTATATTTTACCTTAATGAGAGAACTCCTAAAAGTTATTTTTGAGAACCCGTTCCGAGAAGTTTCGAATAATACAATCGCATGACAAATATAATTGGACTGATTTGCATACTCGCACTTAAATGTAAAATTTGCAATATGTAAATGCAAATCTAGTTTATAAATTGGCGTTACTTTACTTCAAATTTAATTGCAACTAAAATTCACTGTTGCCAAATGGCCTACAGTTCAATGACGTATTCGGAGGAAGAGTAAGGATTGTCTCTCCTAGATCGAGGATTGAATGAACTTTTAATGTTATATTGTACACTCAGGGACAAAACTTATACATTTGTGTTTGAAAAAATAAGTGCTGGTGAATTAAAAACTGTTGGGGAAAAATTAATTAAATAAATCCCGAGAAATGTCTGTAAGATCTTAAAACCCGAAAATTGGTAAACAATTAGGCAAAAACTTTTACTGCCTGAAAAAAAATTTTAAAATGTTCAATCTCGACACATTGATAGAGATTGGCCAAACGTTATTTTTACTGATAAATCTTCATTTTGGACCTGGAGTTTTTGATCTACCGCGCAATACGAAATTATCCAGAGAACAATTAAACACTTCGTTAAAGTGCATGTCTGGGGATGCTTCTCTTTCTCTGGATTTAAATTATTGTGATTTTTACTGAAAACACCTGAACGTAACGAGAACGAAAATAATTAATGAACAGTGTTTAAGAAAATCTCCTAAATGATTATTTGGACCTGATCCACACTGTAGTCGCCTTGGTCAGGGCTGTTCTGCTTGTTCGCCTGATGTCAGTCGTATTGAAAATGTATGAGATTTAATGAACGTTCAAGTTAATAATATTAAAAGTCGAAAACAAACGTCAAATTTATCTTCACGGGGGACATTTTAAAGAATATTTGCTCAAGGGTCAAGTGATACATCATTTTAAAGTTCTTTCGAATTATACTCTAATTAATTATTTTCTGAATGATAGTTCGAAAGAAATGATGTTTCAAAACAGATGTGATTAGAACTTATGTAGATTGAAATTTATTGTTTTAAGTATTATTTCAAACATACGTATTAGTTGAAATTCTTTTTAGTAAATAAATTTAGGAATGAGATTAATTCCCACCCTTGTTCAGGAGCAAAGTCTAGTCTAAAAGTTTGATTTTTTATTTGGTAGTTATTTTACTTTTACAAATGTAACTTTTAGTTTGCGAGGAAGAATTTTCAAAAATAAAACGGATAGGATCCACTTACCATATTATAAACTGTTGCCATCTATTGTACTCTAAATTGTAATAAAATTTCTTTTCAAACTCCTCTCTAACATTTCGAAAAACTTCATGGGGAATTGACCGGCATGCTGCTGAAATTCGCCTTTTAAGGTGATTAATATCGGCAGGTTGTGTTTCATGAACAACGGCTTCAGGATGTCTCTAAAGAAAGAAGTGTTCAGGATGTAAATTAAGTGATCTCGGAGGCTATTTAATTGCTCCCCTTCTACCAATCCATCTATCCGGGAATCTTTTATTTAACTACTGTCAGACGGAAAGAAAATAATGAGGTGGAACATCGTCCTACTGCCAATGTAACAGATCTTCCTGTAAATTACCTGCTGCATCACTTTGAAAGAGAGGAGTACGCCAGGGCTGTATACTGTCGCCACTTCTATTCAACGTATACTCAGAACATCTCTTTAAAGAAGCACTGGGCAACATGGAAGATGGAATTATTGTAACTGGAGAAGTAATAAACAACCTAAGATACGCGGATGATACCGTTCTTATAGCCGATACTGCAGAGGGACTTCAAAGAATTATCGACCGAATAGTGACAGCTTGCAACAGATATGGTATGAAGATAAACTGTAAGAAGACGCAAACGATTATTGTCAGTAAAAACGACGTCGGCAATATACAGTTTACTGCCAACAACGTAACTCTCACAATGGCCCAGACGATCACATATCTAGGCTGCACGTTGAATAAGGACTGGGACCACTCTCGAGAAATAAGAAGCCGAATCGAGAAAGCAAGAGGTACTTTTATTAAGCTGCGCAACATACTCTGCAACCTATCCCTTAATATACATACGCGGATCAGGATTTTGAAATGCTATGTACTCTCAACTCTCTTATATGGAGCAGAAGCCTGGACCCTTACCGATGCTTCATGTAAACGTATAGATGCATTTGAGATGTAGTGCTACCGCCGCATGCTTAGGGTTCCTTGGATACACCACGTATCAAACGAAAACATTTTACCAATTCTAAGGAGGTCCAAGGTCTCTTGTAATTTTTTCGTCCGAAGCATCATTTTTAAGTTAAAAGTCTTAAACATTTGGAAAATGGTACTTCTTGCCACTTTTCAACATGAATAACTTTTGATTAAATAAATATTTTTCAATTCTGCGCTCGGCAACTGATAGTTCGAGTCAGGAACCACGAGATACGTTTAATCGCAATAAAAGAATGCAATATTTTTACTGCTTTTTAATGCCAAGTAATTTTACCTTCTTTGGCTGTAACATCCAAGTGACAAAACACAATGTTTCGATACAAATCGGCAGCGCCGCGTATTCAACCCATACGCTGGTCAGTACCTGTTAAATTTATGGCTATTTTTGTATGTTGTATACGTTCTTTATTTTAGACTAGCGACCCGTCCCGGCTTCGCACGGGTGCAATGCTGATACTAAATACACTACAGAAAAACTGTGACTATTTATTTTATTTTTACAACAATTATTACATCGGCCTCCGACGCGCTATTTATAGGCACGCTGCCGCCGCCCCGGTCGGCCAGTACCGCCGCAAGCGCTACTTCCCGCTTAACGACATCACATTAGAAACCTCAAAAATAACAGTATTTCTCCACTATTTAATGGATGTTATTATACATATAAACCTTCCTCTTGAATCACTCTATCTATTGAAAAAAACCGCATCATAATCCAGTGCGTAGTTTTAAAGATTTAACCATACAAAGGGACATAGGGACAGAGAAAGCGACTTTGTTTTATACTATGTAGTGATTAAAAATGTAAGTCGGATCTTAATAATATATAATTTACTCTAAAAATAAAGTGATACACTTCAGGTAGTTTTATTATATTGTTATATTTCCATTGTTATTGACAAAAAATTCTAATTATTTTACGTAAGAAGAAAGTGGGGGAGGTTATAAAATTCTTACGGTCGCTTAGGTAGGGAAGGAAGGAGTAGAAAATGTTAAAAAAAGCCTTTACGTAATTTATGGATGATCCCTAAATGTCTTCCATGCATTTCTGTAATATTATTATTGGAACTTTTTGAAGACTTATTAGGACTAAAAAAACCTGATATTCTGAGTAAGGAACTGAATTCAGTGTGGTGTAGTAACATTTATGGCAATTAGAAACCTAATTAGGACGATCGGGTGATACCGATCTTCGTTGCTCAGTTAGTGTTTTAATTAAGAAACGGTGTATTGTGGGGTAACAACATTTAGAATACTTACGAAAGACTATAGAGCTATTATAGATATAGTAGGGTCGCATGTGAGTGAAAGTGTAACTCCGATGCAAACAGGGCAGAAAAAAGGGGAACATTTCTTTCTCGTTTTTTCTCTTTAATATCGCATGGGCAGCATACGGTGGTGACAAAACACTGATTGTCTTAACAAGGTAAATATGGACCATTAGTCAATTGAAAATGCAATAAAAATGCATATTATGAATTGGTATAAACCTAAATACACCGGCAAACAAACTATGCGAAATCATAATTAAACCCAAATACTCGCGAAGCCTAGTGGGTTTTCATAGCCGATGGAGAAACATGACTCCACAAAAGTTTTTTATATGTACTTTGATCCCCGTGAACGAAATAATTGTTAATAATTTTTAAAAAATGTTTTGTTTTTGTAAAATAAACAATAAAATTATAATAACTAAAGTTTCTTATGCTAATGTATTGTTTATTTTATGATTAGATGTATATAATTAATTAATTAGTATATATATATATATATATATATATATATATATATATATATATATATATATATATATATATATATATATCAGTCACAAGAGACGCTTCTTGCTTGGAATCGGTCCAGGAAAGCAAAAATATATTACAAAAAACAATTTTTTAAATTATTAACAATTTTTTTGTTTATAAAAACTTACTTCTACCATTTTTTGGGAATCCACTCTTGATATTCATAATCGGGAGTCAAAATACACCTAATTTTTTACATTTGATTACAAAAATATATCTTAAATATAATAATTGTTTTACAAGTAAATATAAAGTAATATTATATCAGTAATATATCCACGCAAGCAGCGCGAGCTCAGTTATTGTTGCTAGTAACGTCACAAAAAGACAAATAAAGAAAAGGGATGTTATATGTGTATTCTCCTTTCAGGCAGAGAAAAGGAAAGAATATATAGAAATAGTTTATTTCCTGGAAATACCACTCTGGTCCTCTCTCCATATGCGTTTCGACCACCTTATGGTCTCGCCAGTGGAGCTGTATCGGACCGAGAGCAATATTCACAGGAAATAACTGAAATGTGAAATATAAATTCCAAGGTATGTCGGTAAGATATTGCAAGCCTGCCACCTGCCGACCTAGATGTCAAATTGAAAAATATCGCCAGTCGAACGACATCTATGGATCGCTGGAGTAGTGAGAAATTTATATTTTATATATCAGTTATTTCTTGCGAATGTTGCTCTCGGTCCGATGCAGCTCCACTCCAGAATGATGTAATTGGCGCGCTCTAAATACATTCTTTTCCGAATTCCTAGTTAAGAATCCTAAATATCGCGTAGTTTAATGACCCATTATCCCCTTTAAGAATGTAATTTATTTGTTACTTTAAATAATAAGGTTTTTTCCCTATGGACTTCCTTAGGCACACCAAATAACATTATATGGAATAAATATACGTAGAGAAAAACTATAATAATAACATTAAACCTAAATATATGTAAGCACGTCATATTATTATTTTTAGAACTTAATCAAAGTATTAATAAACCTGGCAATAATATATCAATTGTTTTTCCCTTTTAAATTGGTTTTTCACAATCCAGTTCAAAGTTTCCAAACTAAACTTAATGTATTAAGACAGTGTAATAAATTTTTATTAATCCTTGATAAAACAACGATATTTACATTTTGCCAACTTATGTTGTACGTGGTAATTTAAATATTTATTTATATGGTTTCCTTAATTTACATAGCGCCTCGAATATAATTAATTGGTTTACTTCAACGTTAAATTATTTTAAAATATTTTAATTAAATAGATAATATAATTGCATTTTAACACTTGATAAAATTACACAGGGTCGAGCAACGGAGATCTGGGATTCTTCTATTCATAATTTGTTAATTTGAGAAACTTCCATTAAAAAGGTTTCAAAATTCCAATTTAAAGATTGCTGTTGATAATTTTAAAATATTTTATCGTTCCTTGTATATGAACCGACGGAAATGTGTTGCGCCACCTTGTATATATAAAACATGTGCATCACTTCTCATTCACTAATCAAATTGGTTCAGTCGTTTGCACTTTAGATGTTAAGATTTTTAAAGACAAATGTTGCGAAATATATTTTACACTTTGCTATGGTTACAGTTGGATGAAAAGATTCAACAAGACAGGAAATTGGAGAACAACTTCCTTTAAAAGAAGTAATTAAACAACCTTTGTTGACCGCTAAATTAAAATATATTTGAGATTCTTAAAATTCTTTTGTTTATTAAAATTTATTGGCTGTTTCGAAAATTAGCTGTCTAATTAGTGTTAATGTTTGAAATCATTTATATCTAAGCAAGTTGCTGCTAGTTATTTTTTCGGATATGATATCACAACATTGACGGAGAAATATAGTGGATGTATAAAATTTTAATAACAGTAAATTATTCAACGAGCGGGTAACGATGATAATTACTCATGAGGATGGCAAGAATCATCCGAATGAGTATCCCATTTTTATGCTGCATTTACTTTTAGTTTACAATTATTAATAAGTAGTTTCCATACTTCTCTTATATCTAAAGATGGTTTACTAAAACAATTCCGGTTCTGATGTATAACCGCGGCTTCTTTGAATTTCCGTTTTTCCCAATGTTGTTCTCGGTGTAGTATTTTCGCTTCAGACCATTTTATGTGGTGTGCATGAGTCCAGGCATGGTTGGCGGCACCAGATTTTTCTGTTAATCCTCAAGATGTGCATTTTTGGTGTTTTTTGATCTTTACGTCAAGAGGTCTCTTTGTTTCGGCAACATAGGAATTGCCACATTCACATGATATCTGATATACACATTTTTTCATGTCCCTTTGTTGGTTTGACCCTAGTGAGCCGACTTCTCAGAGAGTTATTTGAATTGAAAACAACGTTGATTTTATATCTTTTTCCTATCCTTCTAACTTTTTCTGAAATGCCTTTAACATAGGGGATGTTCAATACTGGTTTTCGTTCTTCATTCGTTGTCGATATTGTCCTATTTCTGCGTTGTTCTAGAAATTTATCCACTAGATATACTGGGTATCCGTTGGCTGTCAGATCATTCTTAATGTAATCTATCTCTTTCATCAAGTTCTCGTTGGAGTTGCAGAGAGTTAAGGCTCTATCTATGAGATTTCTTATAATTCCTTGTTTGGTATTGTTGGAGTGATTATATGAATAATTAAGATATTGTCCTGTGTGCGTGGCTTTTCTGTAAACCGAAGTTCGAATTTGTCTGCCATTTCTTTCAATTAAGACATCTAAGAATGGTAATTTATTTTCTACTTCTTTCTCCATGGTGAGTTTAATAGTTGGACTGATATTGTTGAGATGAAAAAGGAAGTTTCGAAGTTCTTCGTCGTCTCCACTCCAAATTATAAAAGTATCTTCTACGTATCTGAGCCATAACTTTGGTTTCTTAGTTATGGATTGAATTGCAAACGTCTCGAAGCATTCCATGAAAATATTTGCGACCACCGGTGAGAGTGAAGATCCCATCGGTAGTCCATCATCCTGGATGTAGAATTTTTCCTTTTCTTGAAAACAGGAATTAGTCAAACAACTTTCCAACAAGTCCATAATGGCGTGCGGTGGTAAAGATGTTCTTTCTGCTAAAGTCTGGTATTCTTCAAGTTTCTTTCTTATGATTTTTAGTGATTCCTTAACTAGAACGTTGGTGTATAGGCTTTCCACGTCAAAATAAAATGGTCTTCCGGTTGTACTTCTATTTCACGTATAATTTCTACGAAATGTTGCGCGTTCTTAACCCAGGACGATGTATTTCCCTGTAATGGTCTCAGGATTGGAAGAAGAAATTTGGCAAGTTCAGAAGTCGGAGAGTTCCGGAAACTCGTGATAGGTCGTAAGGGCATGTCTTGCTTATGTATTTTCGGGAGTCCATAAAGATGTGGTGTCCGGATCCTCTCAGGAATATACCGTTCATCTTTCTTAAGAACGCGATAAATTCTTCTTTCAATTGCAGATGTGGGATCTTTAGCAAGAGATGTATAATTTCCTTTCCTTAAAACTTCGTCAATTTTTTAGTTGGCTGTCTCAGCATTCATTGCGACTGTAGCACTTCCTATATCCGCTGGTAGAATTTTAATACTGGAGTCCTTCTGTAGGTTAGCTAAAGTAGTTTTCTCGTCTTTGCTGATGTTTGTTTCGGTTTTTCTAGATTTTTGTAGGGTTTATCTTATTTTCCACCTGAACTCATCTGCAAAAGGGTCTTCGATGTTCGCTGAGTCTGCGACGCTAATTATATCGAAAATGGGAACCTCTCTTGGAGCAACCGTGAAGTTCAAACCTTTGGCAAGTAGTGACTTTTCCGCTGAGGTTAATTCCTTTGCAGATTTATTAACAATTGTGTATGGTTTATATTTGTGTTCGTCTTCATTTCCCACAGAAATGCTATCGTAGGCCTTAGTTAAATATATTTATCTTAGACCTTTGTGAAATATCTATAAATAATATATGAGTATCTTGATTTGTAGAGACCCTTTTTTCAAGTATTTCTTTCATATAATAAATATTATCATTACAGGATCTACCACCACGAATTCCGCCCTGTTGTAGTCATTCATATTTAATGTGTGCTTTTCCGTAGAATCAACTCATTGAGCTAGTTCACGTTATACCTCTGTAATTCTGGTAATTTTCCTTATTTCCTTTTATGTGGGTTGAGATAATGTAGCCTTCTTTCCATTCTGTAAGAAGTTTAGGACTTTTTCGAAATATCTATAAAACCATGTTAAAAATCTTTCATTTTTTAGTAATTCTATATAGATCCCCTCAGGTCCACATGATTTTCCATTTTTTAGTATTTTTACAGCTTCAACCACATCATTACTATCTATTTTGACGTGTTCTTGTTTGTAAATTATAGCTGTTTTTTCCATATACTTAATACTCTTTTAAGTTAGCAATTCCTGATAAGGCATAATCTATTAGTTTACAGAAATTATTTCGATAGATGCTGTTTCTTGTCCTGTATTCTTTATGGTTTTTATGAATTTTCTTCTCTTCGGGTTTTCTCATATGCCTCTTTTTCTCCTGGATTTTTTTATACTTCTATTTCATATACCTGTTTCTGTATTTTTACTAGATTTTAGGTCTCCTCCATCCACCAAGGCTTGTTTGCTTGTTTTTCTTTCTTTGTGTCCTAATACTTCCCTTGCTGCTTTATGTATAATATTTTAGTATACTTCCGAGAAGGATTGTTTAGATTAATCCAAGTATTTATCTGATCGTCGTTGGTATAAGTATCTAGTGCTTTCTCCGTCTAAGCTCTCCAGGTTGTTTTTGGGGTAATTCGGTGCTTGTCTATCTAAATTGATGTATATTTCCTCTGGTATGTTGCTGTTATAACTTGGTAAATATATCCTCGATACTAATAATAAGTGATAGGATCCGCAACAATGATTGGTATAGGAATCTTACTCCTGCATTTAAAGTAAAAGGAAGCAATTTTTAAAATAAATTTATATAAAATTAAATGTAAAATTATGTTGCTCATACAGATAATAACTAAAAGTGCTATTTTCAATTTTCTGTGTATTTGTAAAATCGACTTTTCTTACTAGATAATTTATGTAAGGGTGACAACTAATGGAACGAAAAATATGTCAATTACTGGTTATTTTTTATAAACATATTTACACGTACTTTTTTAATACAGATATGATATATTTAGTCTTAATTATGTCTCACATTAATATAAAGAACATAACTTCTATTTATCCAGTACCTCACATGCCTAATGTGTAGTGTCAATTACTGGCATTAATTACACCATTTTGGTGTAGATTTAAAAAGTTAACGAGTAAGGTAAAAAGCCTTTTTTTTCGATATTCCAAAGAAAGTATGACATCTGCCATGGAAGTGATCAGAGAGGGAAGAAAACAAAAGAGAGAAATTTTAAGACAAAATAAAAAAGAAAGTGAATAGTCAAAAGATTACAAACATAAAATAACAAAAATTAAAAAATGAAAATGAAAGTGACAAATCAATTGGGCTTACTGATACTTCTTGATCAGATTCTGAGTATTTTTCAGGTTTGATGTCCAGTTTTGCACTAATCTAATAAATTAAGTCTTAGCGAAACAGCATTACGCGGTTTATTATGACGAGTAGTTTTCATAGGAATTCTATCCATTGGTTTTGAAAAAGCAATTCAACCATTAAATTATTGAAGAAAATTACAGAATAGTATTTTATACGGCCACAAAAAAGCCATAGATGATGTTGGATTATACAGCACATTCTATTTCATTAGATACCAAGAACTTTTGAATCAAAAAGTTATTTTAATTTTACTCCATATTAATTAATATTTTCAATTTTTTGTTACATTTTAATTTTGGTTTTACTTAAACGTGGGTTTCTTTCTTTCACTTTTGATATCTGTATTTAACTTAAGGAATTATATATTTTGGGAATTATTCAGGAAACTTAAGCAGAACTAAGTAGCTTTTAAGTATTTTTTGTGTGAGTCAAAGCCATCCTCTTGGCTGATCTGTAAGATTTCAATTTGACGTAATTTAAACTGACAAGGATATTTAGCATGTAACTCTCTCTTTTTTTTTTATCATTTTGAAATGTATATTACTAGGGTTTTTGTTTAGGAAAAATTCAATAAAATTTAAGAATATATATATATATATATATATATATATATATATATATATATATATATATATATATATATATATGTCTTTATCAACCTCTGTCCATCCACTCCTGGATGTAGGTCTCTCTCACTTGTTTCCATCTTTCTCTATTATTGGCCAATCTCATCCACTGTTTGCCCGCCACCGTCCTTATGTCATCTACCCATCTTTTTTGAGGTCTTCCCGTGCTTCTTGTTGTCTCCCTCGGTCTCCATTCCAGGATTCACACCGGTAATATGCATGTGTCGTATACTTTTCTTTTCAGATTTATGGGAATTGAGTTATTTTTCAGGATATATGCAAGTTTACCGAGAGCGGCCCATGTCAGCTGTGTTCTTCTTTTTATTTCAGCATCCTGGTTTGATTTCCCTAGTCTGATGTCATGACCCAAGTATACTAGTGTTCGACGTTTTCTATCCTCTGGTTCTGTATTGTTATGTTTGCCTGTTCGTGGCTCATTATTTTTGTTTTGTGGTAGTTCATTTTAAGGCCTACAGATGCGGATACGTCATTTAACTGTTGTAGTATTTCGTTCAATTCTTGGAGATTACTTGCTATTAAGATTATGTCATCAGCAAATCTGAGATGATTCAAGCATATTCCGTCGATGTTTATACCTTTGATGTTCCATTTAAGTTCCTTAAAAATGTCCTCTAGGACTAGGGTGAACAGTTTGGCGAGATAGTGTCCCCTTGTCTCACTCCCCTTTGTAGTTTTATGGGGTTCGTTTTCGTCTTGTCGTCTATTTTTATTTGAATGGTTGCATTTTCGTATATGTTCTTTATGATGTTTATGTATCTTGAATCGATTCTTGCGTTTTCTAAGGATTGTAATACTGCCCACATTTCGACGGAGTCGAATGCCTTCTGGAAATCTACAAAAGCCATATGGAGCGGTACGTAATATTCGGTGCACTTCTCAATTAGTATTCTTATGGTGTGTAGGTGATCTATGGTGCTAAAGTGTTTTCTGAATCCAGCTTGTTCGACACGTTGGTAAAAATTGAGTTTGTTTGTTATGCGGTTGGTTATGATTTTTGATTAACAACTTGTAGGTGTGTGATAGTAGGGATATTGGTCGGTAGTTTTCAATATTTGTATGTATATATATATATATATATATATATATATATATATATATATATATATATATATATATAAATAAATTTTGATTATGCAGATGTTTGCCTTACAATCACACACTTATGGTGAACTTTTTAGTTTTTGTTATAAGTAAAAATTCAATACTTTTTTAAATATATTTAAACAATTAATTCCTTTTAATGTCCATTACTGATGCAATTACCCTCTCTTTTTGAATGTCTTTTATGAAGAAGCTTTTGCAGTCAGACTCAAAAGCTCCAGACCAGTTTTTTATAAAGATTTAAAAATTTCCAAAAAATCGGCTTGAAAGGTTGGAAATTACGAGGATGTTATATGTGTTTAAATAAACTGAATTAAACTGGTATTTAATAGTATTCTACATAGGTGTGAAAGGTGTGCCTAATATTAGGAATAAAGTTCACGTATAGAATATTGTGATTAAAATAATTACATTGGGATTATGATAAGTCGTTTATTATATCTGATAAAAAATTAAATCGCTATAAATTTGTGCATTTGTTAATTAATATTCTTTTTGAAATAAAAAAATTATGGGGACAATTAAAACTTGAAAAATGTGCTTTAATAATAAAGTAAATCGACTTTAAGAAATTTGAATTGCAATTAATTTTATAATTGTAGGTTTACTTATTTCTTTAATACTTTTTCAAAGATGGCATTACTTCGGATGGATGAAGGATTTATTTTTAAATTAGGCCTCAGATTTTGTATTTAATATATCCATTTCGTAATATGGCGCCAGGATGTTACACCTGAAGAGTAGATGTCGGACTGTCAACCATCAACAGTGAAAACAACATCGATAATATATTCCGGAGCGGCAACAAATAAACAAAAATAAAATAATTAATCAATAAATTATTCTATTTATTTACTATTTGTTTAGAAATTTTTCTTTTCTAAATAAATAATTAATGGCAACCTTGCCAATCTGTGTATAAGTAATTTTATTGGAATTAAGTTTCCTTATGCCCGCCCATACTATTATTAATTATTGAAGAATAGTCGCCGATAAATGAGCTCGAAACGCGAACATTACATTATTTACAGGAAGCAATTTATTTGTCGGGAAAATTAACCGTTCTAGTAATGAAGCGGTTTTTCATAATTCATATAAAATTCTAAAAACCTTGCGTAGATATAATCGAGGATAGAATGTATGTTGTTGAATTAATACAAGTTGTAAATTTACTTTTTATATGCACGGGCAAGTTAATCATCCGATACACTGAAATAATTACAACATAAAATTAAAGGAATAATTGAGGGTTATTTTTTAGCGGAGTTTGACGCGACTGGGGGAATTTATTAGCACACGTGTTTTACTATCAGCGTTGTAAAAATGTTGGATGATTGATATGCACAGGTACTTAATAAAGTTTTCACCTTGACAATCTGCTATACTAAATGGATTTTTGTGACATATTCTCAATAATTATTGTGAACGTTTCCGCTTCATACTACATTCAAACAGAGCCATAATTTCAGTTTGTTTATTCGTTTGGAGAAGTATTTTTTTGGTTTCTTACATGATATACTTATGTAGGCGAGCGGTCAACCACTAAAGAGATGCATAAAAAGACACTTTAACCGATCAAAAAAGGGCGCTGGGATAAAACCTTTTGCAATAAATTCATTTCATCATTGCCAACCAAAAACCTAAATAATATTTTTCTATTCGAGTGGTCCTTAATTTGTTATTAACAGAAAACTTGCAAAAGTATGAAACAGTTTAAAAACGGTAGGCAAGAAGATTTCTAAGTTAATTCGTCAAAAATAAACGCTTTTTATTATTTAAGATATTTTCGAAAAATGTGTCCCTTTCGAATTATAAGCTTTTAAAGGCGAAAAATAGCCAAATATGGCCATTTTCAAAAATTCATATCTTCGCTTCTACCAAGTCTTTTCGACCATTTGTAAGCGCAAAATAATCGTTGAGAGTTGTACTTTAACGTAATATTTATTTCATATAGACTCCTTTTCATTTTTCTTGTGAATTTTGCAATCCAGTTTTCATAAAATATTACAATTTTCATAAGGGGTGATAATATAGAGAGGTATCATATAATCAAGCAAGGTGTGAATACTAACATTGAGCGTCAGTTGTCATAAAGTTTTCATCTTTTTACGTTTATTAAGTGAATTTTATAGTATTTAATCATCATTAAATTTTTTAATATTGCATTTTTTCAATATTTCGTTCAAGATATAAAGTTACGTTGAATTTACTTTTGTTACAGAGAGGGCTTTATTATAGTCTTCGATCATACTCTAGATTTAAACAACAATAGATTTGTCTGAAGGCTGTTTATGGTCCGTGGGGGAGACGCTTTTTTGATGTTTGACGGACATAAACATATTTACTTATCTTGTCTTTCAGTTTAATTGCTTGTCGTGATTTTTTCCGTATTTTTAAATGTTAGAAATTACTATAAATGCGAAGTTTACAATTAATATTAACACAAAGAGGATTTAAAAACTTATTTTTATCGGTAAATATTGTTGGATTGTTTACATAATGAAAATAACAATAATAAAAATTTAGGCAACCATATATTCATACTTTGTTTTCAGAATTGACGTACCCAGGGGTATGTTCGAAGAACGTACCGATGATACTCGTTTAAATAATGCAATTAGAAAAGGATAGCATAAAATCGGTATGTCTGTACCAAAAAATTAAATATCTACTGTTTATCAACACTTTTTCAAATATAAATAAAAATATTATTACGTTATTCAGCGTTCAAACAACCGGGCCCTAGTTCTGACATTATGCTACTTCTACAGGGGTATGTTCGAAGATTATAGTACTATTATGCATTATAGATAAATAAAAATATTTTTTTTTTTAACCTTTGGTTTTGGATCCAAATAAAAGGCTCTTCGTCCAACGATTGCAAAATTTGGAACTACTCCGTAGTGATAATGTATTTCCTTCTGTTCCTCTAGCACACGCTTCTAATATGAAAGAAACTTATGAGAAAATGAAACTATTACTTGAAAAAATACAGTATAATACATATTAATGTAAAATCTGCGCGATACAAAAGTTATTGCCCAACTACTTGGACTGCAGTTGGATTATACTAAATTCTGCTGATTTTTATTTCAATGAGACAGTACGGACAGAACGAATTACTATAATAAAAAAAAGTATAGTCTGTCTTAAATTCTTGGAAAGAAAAATGTGAAGCATTTACCGCTGGTGAAATCTTCTGACATGGTATAACTACTTCAAGAAACTTCTCACAGAAGACCGAGACATATTCCAGGAAAATAAAGAGTATCCAAACATTATAACAACCGGATCACCCGTTAGAGTCACATTGCAGGAAGTGAAAGAGGTCTGTAAAACACTAAAAAATGGTAAAGCATCAGCACTTGAAAACATCCTGGCAGAGTTAATTAAATATGGAATTGACACCCTATTTCATTACCTAAAAGAACTATTCTAAAAATACAGGAATGGAAATTACCATATATCTCAACTATTCACAAAAAATAACTATAGAGGAATATCAGTGACAAGCAGCCTTAGCAGAATATATGGTAAAATATTGAAGAATAAAATTGAACGGGAGTACAAGGATATGGATAAAATCCGAGGAACAAGCGGGATTTAGAGCTGGTCGATCAACTGTAGACCACCTATTCTGTGTGAGCCAAATAATAGAAAAAAAGTTGGCATTTAACCAAGAGATCCATATGCTATTTATAGACTTGAAGAAAGCATATGACAGCATACCCCTTAAAAAGTTATGGGAGGCTTTCGGACAAAGCAAAGTCGGTGTAGGACTTGTAAAAGCTATCAAGTCATTATATGAAAATTCCACGTCAAAAATCAGAATAGGAAATAAACTTACAGGTGGATTCCAGGTCAATGAAGGTCTCAAACAGGGATGCTGCCTCTCCCCAACCCTTTTAAAAATATATTTAGATCAAGGTCAAGAAACAGGCAAACCAATGACCATATCAGAAAAATAATTGGAGTCACTCACACAATAGTAGATGATATATGAATAAAACAATTGATATGGTATGGTCACGTGCAGAGAATGGCAGAGGAACGTCTACCTAAACAAGTACTAAGCTGGATACCGCAAGGGAGAAGAAAACGAGGGAGACCAAGGAAAAGCTGGCGAAAATGTATCGACGGAGAAATTAAAAATAGAGGTCTAGAGGAAAATCGGTGGATGAACCGAGATTGGGTCGGAAGACGGCGCAGAACGTTATAAACCGATCTTATATATATATATATATATATATATATATATATATATATATATATATAATGTTATATCGTAGCTTTTCACGGATGGTAGAATGAATAGTTTGGTTATTCCGGGTTTCAATCCGTTCGTTCAAAAAATCGTTTTCACGACGTTTCGCCAAAATCTCATTTGGCATTTTCAAGTGCGGTTCGTCTCGTTACCATTTAAAGACAAGAAGAACTATTTCAATCCTTAAGACCGCTGGAAAAGCTCTTCTTCGAGAACAAATCCGAGAAAAACGAAGAATTCTATCAAGGACTGAAACAGAACTTCACAATCTCCACTTAGCTTTAACCCACAAAATCCACCATCGTCTGTGGAATGACATAGAAAAAGTATCCTGTTGGAGAACGGAATCAGACGCTCAGCTTAAGGCAAGAAAACAACAGAAGAAATTTGAGGCACTACAAAAACGCAATACTGTCCACACACAGCAAACACTGGACTGCAACAAAGTTGTCCATAACATCTCCAACCACCAGTTAACAGAATCCGAGAAATTAGTTCTGTCTAAAGGTTTTAATTTTGCCGTAACGCCAAAAACAGTCCCCTTAGAAGAGATAATTTCGAATATAGAAGCTGCCCTAGAAAACATCCCTGAAGAAAATGCCGAACAAGCCAGACAAGACATAACACAAATTTTGAAATCAAGCCGGCCTCCCAACTCAAACTTAACGCGAGCTGAACATCAAGCCCTCTCATCCTTAAAAAAGAATAAGGAAATAACAATACTACCAGCAGATAAGGGAAATGTCACGGTTGTAATGAACACCAACGAATACATGCAAAAAATGTCAGAAATTCTCGAAGACGCCTCTTACAAACAAACCAACAGAGATCCAACGACGTACCTTGAAAAAACTACGAAAGCCAAGATTAAAGCCTCAAAACTAGACCCAGAAATTGAAAAATCTATAATACCAAGAGAAAAATCAAGCAGATGTCCAAAACTATATGGCTTACCAAAAATACATAAAACAAATGCACCACTCAGACCAATAGTGAGCGCCGTGGGATCTCCTACACAAAAACTGGAAAAATATCTAGCAAGTATCATGCAACCAAGAGTCGAACTGTCTGATTCCTTTGTGAAAAACTCCGAGCATCTGACTAAAATGATCAAAAACATTCACCTCGAAGAAAATGACATCTTAGCAAGCCTCGACATAAAATCGCTATATCCAAGCATACCATTGGATGAGGCTTTGGACAAAATCGCCATGAACGAGGATTTTACAGACTACACAATTGAACTTGCAGCACACTGCCTAAAGAACACATACTTCATGTTCAATAACCATATATACAAACAAACAGATGGCGCACCTATGGGGTCCTCGCTTTCACCAGTCATAGCCAACCTTTTCATGATATATTTCGAACAAGAGGCACTGCAAAAGGCACCTTTAAAACCAAAATTTTGGAAACGCTATGTCGATGATATTTTTATAATATGGCCACATGGAAAAGAACACCTGGACGATTTCCTCATATATCTTAACAATATCCACCACAGAATCCAATTCACACTAGAAATCGAACAAGAAAAGAAACTTCCTTTTTTGGACCTGCTATTAACTAGGAAACTCAACAACGAAACTCAACAACACCTTGGGCTTCAGCGTATATCGAAAACCTACACATACTGACCGATATCTCAATGCAGCGTCACATCATCATCCCTCTCAAAAGCAGGCAGTAGTCAACACATAGTATCAAGGTCTCTCCGCCTAACAGAAACCTAACACAAAACAAGACGAAATAAGACACATTTCTACAGCTCTAGAACGAATGGTTTCTCACAAGCAGACATAAAGAAAGCCATAAAAAGACAAGAAAAGACTACAACAAAGACCAAAGACCAAGATCAAACAAGGAACAAAGCCATAATACCATACATAAAAGGAATAACAGACAGAATCGAAGAATCTTAAGAAAACACAACATACAGCCCATATTTAAACCACAAAAAACAATAGCCAACATCCTGGGAAATCCAAAGACAAGACCAACCTTGTTATATATAGATATATATATGTATATGTATATATATAATATATATATATATATATATATATATATATATATATATATATATATATATATATTATATATATATGTTTATGCGGATTTCACGGCGTAGAACGTTATAAACCGATCTTATATATATATATATATATATATATATATATATATATATATATATATATATATATATATATATATATATATATATATATATATATATGTTTATGCGGATTTCACGGATTCCTCCGTGTGAGATGCAATAGCAGTGGATATATCCACATTATGCCGTTGTAGTGCTGAAATCACATTCAGCAAGCGTACAACTATATGCAGCTCCGCGTATGAATGAAGTAAAATGCGAACAGTAAATGCAAACTTCTCTCCATCATATCCTTTCTGTGTACCTCTGCCGTATCACTGTGGCGGGGAGGGTAAGTTTGACTTTCTTCTCGGTATGGTGGTACAGGTAGGCCATCATCTCGATGGTGGTGGAATAGGATAAATTGTGTTCTTTAGCAATTTGTTCTAACTGTGCAACCTCTAACACAGAAAGGATATGATGGAGAGAAGTTTGCATTTACTGTTCGCATTTTACTTCATATATATATATATATATATATATATATATATATATATATATATATATTATATATATATATATATAATATATATATATATAATATATATACATATAATATATATATATATATATATATATATATAATATATATATAATCTTCTAATGTATTTCTTCCCCCACCCATATCAAATTAGGCCTTATAAAAATTTTGTAAAAACATAGATCGTAATGGAAATGGATCTTTATATTTGAAAAAGAAATTCCGCAGAATAAATGATTCTAAAATCAAAGAGGTCATTTTTGTAGACCTCAAATTAGAGAATTAATAAAAGATCCAAAATTTGAAGAAAAGTTGACCATTTTGGAAAAATCAGCATTGCAATGCTTCAAAAACGTGGTTGCGTATTTTTTGGGTAACGTATAACAGTGATAACTATATAGAGTTGATTAACAAACTTCTATTGGCATGTAAAGATTTGGGTTGCAATATGTCACTTAAAATTCATATCCTGGACTAACATCTGGATTTTTTCCAGAGAATTTGGGGGCTGTAAGCTGATGATGAGTATGGAGAAAGGTTCCATCAGGACATTTCAAATATGGAAAGACATTATGGTAGATGGATGTAGGCCGACTACTTCTGGACAATCAAGAGAGACCAAACGGAAGCGAAATGTCCCAGAAACTGGTAAATCTTCAATTTATAAAGTACATATTTTCTATGTTTCTGAATAACTATTATTTTTTATTTAGATTTTAAGTTACTTTACCAAATAAAATTTATTCGTGATTACAAATTTAAAACTGTTTATTTTTACTGACAACACCGTATTATAAAATAAAATACTAAAAAAATTCATATGGCACGGCGAAGTTTAAATGTTAACTAGTTATTAAGTATATATATATATATATATATATATATATTATAATATATATATATATATATATAAAGTTTTTAATTCATTTTTTACTTTTTAGTACAACTTTTCGATGTCGGCATTGTTTTATTTTTAAACTAATTTATTAATAACTGAAAAATTAGGCCTCGTTTGAAGTTTCGAGTGTGTCGTAAAACTTTTTACGATTAATAAAATAATTTAAATTCTAAGTTTATATTAATTAGCAAAATATTCCTACCGCTTTATTATTTTTTAATAAAATTTATGATTATTACATAAAATAAAATACCACAAATTACCGTTCTACTATTGCGTGTTTTTAACTAATTCTGGTTAAAAAAAAACTTGTTAAATAATATAATATTAATCATTTTTTGTTTCCCTTTTCCCAAAGGTGTATCAACTAACAGGAAAATAATTATTCTTTGGGAAATAACGTTGTTCTCAACAGCAAAAAAAAACCATAAGTTTTAAGCTTTGAGGCAGGAAATGAGTCAACGTTATAAGTTTATAGAATAAATCTTTCCGATGTATTTCATAAAACCACAAAATAATTACGAGCAAAGTATTCACCGGATACTTTTTTTGGTGGAAGTAGTATTCAAATGTTTCATCTGACTGCGGGTGACCAATCACATCGACCTGAGAAAAGAACTCAGGATTTCCGATATAGTTATGAGATCACATCCGAAAAAATTTTAATTTGTTTATTTCGCAAGTGATTGAGAACTTTACTATTATTATTATTATTAAGGAGACAGATAGCTCTCGAAGCGTGAAGTTATTTTTAATTAATATACGGGGTTTTCCTGCATATTTATATATTTCTTATTTAGAATGTATTATAAATATATAAAAGTGCTATATACGAAATCACTTTTATCAATAATTTTAATTTAAAGCCAGAGGAAAATAATGAATAGATCATAGGTTCTCAATGGCGGCAATAACGTCCCCCCCCCCCTAGTGAGCGCTGAATTCTTTCAAGAGAGCAGCCTCTGAGAGAGGCAACTAGAGGGCGTTAAAGGGGGCAGGGTGAACGGTGACGTATGATATTCTTGGCATGAAAAATCTTTATGCGCAATGAGTGCCCCGTTTGTTAACAGTCGACTGCTGAGTTTCTTCTACGTTTTAAAACTGTAGATGAAACATGGATTCACCATTACACGCCAGTGACAAAGCAGCAGTCTAAACATGGCGTAGCGCTTATAGACTATTTAGAACAAAGCAAGACTATCACCGGGGAATATTACGTTTCACTACTGGCCCGTTTGCAGCATGTGATTAAGGCTAAACGTCCACATCTTGCCAAAAAAAAAGTGCTCTTTCATAAAGATAACACGCCTGCACACAAATCTATGGTTGTTGCTGCAAAACTCCATGACCTATGTTTCGAAGTGCTTCCACATGCATCATATTCGCAGGATCTGGCTCCCAGCTGTCACTTTCTCTTACCAAACTTGAAAAAATGGCTCGCTTATTTTGCAGAGTTGGACAAATCGCATTATACTACTGGTATTAAAATGTTAGAACATCGTTGATCTAAATGTATTGAAGTACAAGGGAAGTATATATATATATATATATATATATATATATATATATATATATATTGTTGTAGAAATGGACATATCGGCATATCTTACCGGTATGTTCCGATCGAAATTGAGTTCAAATATAAGGTTCAATATATTGAAAGTAGACACAGGGGTGTCGAGGGTGTCTGGATAAGGCGTCGACGGACCCACTGATGAATCCTACCGTCGACGCCGAGGACGAAACATCCTATATTTTAGTGGGCGTTATTAGCGCGTATTTCGCGGTATTCGGCCCGCGAAATACGATATGGCGACCGTGACAGGACGGTGCACAGCATAGGGTTGCTGGCACCATGGCAGCTAATGCAGCGCCAGGATCTGGGAACCACTTGGGATGTCCGTTCCTACTTTTACTTTCAGTCACCCGCTTTCTATATCGAGACTATGAAGTCTCAATAAGCGAGAGCGACTGCCTTAGGGGGGGCATGTTGTAGAAAAGGACATATCGGTATATCTTACCGGTATGTTCCGATCGAAACTGAGTTCAAATATAAGGTTCATTACATAGAAAGTAGACACAGAGGTGTCGTCGAGGGTGTCTGGGTAAGGCGTCGAGGGTGTCTGGGTAAGGCGTCGACGGACCCACGAAACATCCTATATTTTAGTGGGCTTTATTAGCGCGTATCTCGCGGTATTCGGCCCGCGAAATACGACAATATATATATATATATATATATATATATATATATATATATATATATATATATATATATATATATATATATATATATATATATATATATATATATATATATATATATATATGCAAACTTCGCCCCATCATATTGGAGGTTGCACAGTTTGGATGAATTGCTACAAAACACAATCCATTCTATTCCACCACCATCGAGATGGTGGCCTACCTGTACCACCACACCGAGAAGAAAGTAAAAAACTTATCCTCCCTGCTACAGTGATACGGCAGGTCGGCGAAGCCGCGTTCAGTGTTGCATGCTTCCTTCCGATCTGTCCTTTGCACAAACAGGTGCATGTCGGTACCTTGATGAGTGTAGTAAGTGACGAGACATGTACCTTTGCCATTTCACTGTAGCAGGGAGGGTAAGTTTTTACTTTCTTCTCGGTGTGGTGGTACTGGTAGGCCACCATCTTGATGATGATGGATTGTGTTTTGTAGCAATTCATCCAAACTGTGCAACCTCTAACACGGAAAGAGATATGATGGAGCGAAGTTTGCACTCACTGTACGCATTTTACTTCATTTACATACGGAGATGCAGATAGTTGTACATTTGCTAAATGTGATTTCAGCACTACAACGGCATAATGTGGATATATCCACTGCTATTGCATCTCACACGGAGGAATCCGTGAAATCCGCATTAACATATATACGCCATCCGGCGGGAGGTCGGAGAAGCCGCGTTCAGTATGTGCATGCTTCCTTCCGATCTGTCCTTTGCACAGCCAGGTGCATGTCGGTACCCTGATGAGTCTAGTAGAGACGAAACATGTACCTCTGCCGTATCACTGTGGCGGTGAGGGTAAGTTTTGACTTTCTTCTCGGTATGGTGGTACAGGTAGGTCATCATCTCGATGGTGGTGGAATAGGATGAATTGCGTTTTATAACAATTTATTGTAACTGTGCAACCTCTAACACAAAAAGGATATGATGGAGAGAAGTTTGCATTTACTGTTTGCATTTTACTTCATATATATATATATATATATATATATATATATATATATATATATATATATATATATATATATATATATATATAATCCTTCACGAAACCGTTTAAAAATTAAAATATATTAGTTAAAACATACGTTTATTCTTGCCATTTGCTACCTGCAGATATGCAACCAAAAAAAAAAAACGAAAAAAAAACTTCATACTATTACAAGCAGATGCTCAAGATATCACCTGACCACCATATATCGATTGATGTTGACAGTGCTCTTGTTTAATCAAGTCCTACAGACTCGTGTAATTTATGTTTTATTAAAATAATATGGGGGTATCTTTCCGATAATTTGTTGAACATATGTTCGACTGCGCAAATTTTATGTTAAATAATAATTAACGTACGGGCATTTTGCGCTGTAGGTTCCAAACGTTTTGTAATGCAAGTTTATGAAATTGAAAAGCAGCTGGTGACTGTTCCCGGGTCTTTAGGTTTGTTATTCTTTCTTCTTTAAAGCAGGTGTTTTGGTGTTATTGTTTTGGTATGTTTTTTTAAAACGTTAAAATATATTAAAGAATATATTTATTTGTTATCAAACTTGTCCATTTTAATTCGTGAATAGGGTTCTCTCCCCCATAGTGGTTGTACTTGATATTAAAATACCGTATTAAAAATTAAAACAACATCATATGTATTAGAGAATTGTTTATTATAAATTAACAAAATGATTATATATATATATATATATATATATATATATATATATATATATATATAATCATCCTTCTTAATTTTGTATTTTCTTGGGTTTGAACCTTAACCCAAGAAAATACAAAATTAAGAAGGATGATATAATCTATGGTTCAAGAATCAAGAAAATTAATATATATATATATATATATATATATATATATATATATATATATATATATATATATATATGTATGTATATTTTCTTGATTCTTGGACCATAGATTATATCACTTTTTTTTTTATTTTGTCTTTTCTTGGGTTTAGGTTCTATATTTAATAAATACACAAAACGATTCACGTTTCGCCCTTTATTCAAGGCATTTTCAAAATTCCTTCCTCCTGAAAATATATAATTAGAATACATCACATAAAAAACATATTTACAATTTCGAAAAACAAACAAGACACTTAAAAACAGTAGTCAAAACTTTAAAAATTTTTAAAAATATTTAATTTTACCGGTACACACCTTGACATTTTGCTGTTCTGTTACTAAATAAAATTTAAACTTTACATCGTTTACTGAGGATACGTAAAATGCGAATGTGTTTTATTTTTTAATATTTTTTATATTTTACAATGCATAAAAAAACAAATAAGGTATATGTTTGTTTTTATGTTTAAGAGGATATTCCATTTTTGATTCTTATTTGATCGGATCGAACCTAATATTTTTGTTTAAATTAGGCTTGCGTAAATGTGGCTCAAATTTCCCATATCTGTTCTGTCGTTAACAGTATTTTTATCTTTTTTAATTTCAATCATTTCCTTTTTCTGTAATTTTTGGTAATTCATATCTTTGTTTTTTATTATGGTACTGTTATGATCAAAAGTATGTTTTTCGTCCTGTGTGTGTTTGTTTAACGCTGTTGAGGCGTTTTTTTGTATATTTATGGCCATTTAATCTGTTCTTCAGTAATTGGCTCGTCATGCCTATATATTTTTTGGACAATTTGTGCAAGGGATCGAATATATTATATTTGATTTATTCATTAGAGGAGTTTTACTTTTTAAATTTGTGAACAATGTATTTAATTTATTATGTGACCTGTGGCATACGATAATATCATGCTTTTTTTAAAATGTATTTTATTTTTTCTGACAGCTCACTAGTGTACGGTAATGCCACATATTTTTGCTGTTTATGTTCTATGTTTTTTGTTTTTACGTTATTATAAAACTTATATGTTCGTTTATCAATTATTTTGGTGATAGTCTTTTCATTGAAATTATTATTTATTAGTGTATTTTTTACTTTTTGCAGTATTTTTGGTCGGAATTCTGGAGACGTTAGGGAGATAGCACGATCAGATAAACCGATTATAACGCTATTTTTTTGAGTTTTTGAATGATTAGAGAAACAGTTTAGATATCTACCTGACCAAGTGGGTTTGATGTACCATTCAGTTAAAATTTTGTTTTTTCTGCGTATAAGTGTCATATCTAAAAAATTTATTTTATTATTATTCTCTGTATCGGACGTATATATATATATATATATATATATATATATATATATATATATATATATATATATATATATATATATATATATATATATATATTTATTTTTCTGAAATTTCTTGGGTATGAGGTTTTTTGTTTTTAAAACAATCTAATCAAAATTTGACGTTTCGCCCATTTTTTTTGGGCTTTATCAAAAATATATTGTCAATTAGTCTATGGATAAAATCTACAAAGAAAAACAGAAACAATCAGCCATCCCTGAAACAATCAAATACACTCAAAATAGACATACATATTTTACAACTAACACACTGTACTATATTAAAAACGTAAATTTAAAATTCTTTGCTAGATACGCACCCGTTGTAGTTGTGCCATATATAACTCAACTAAGAGTATACATTGCCAGTATGAAGGAATTTGGTGTTATCAGTAAAAGTTTTTTTTTAATATATTTTTATTAATTATTTGTGGTAACAAAAAATACATAGCTATGCCGTACACTCAAGGACTTTCAGAAAAAATAAAATACACCTTAAAAAAACACGACATTGTTGTATGCCACAAATCTCAAAATCTTTTGTCTTCACTTTTCACTCCGTTAAAAAGCAAAGTAGCAACCAAAAAGAAGTCAAATTTAATATACTCTGTACCTTGTCTAAACTGCCCAAAAAATACATAGGGATGACAACGCAATATTTGGATAGTAGACTGAATGGTCACAAGTACACCAAAAATGCTTCAACTGCGTTACATAAGCACGAATCATCTCAAAAACATGAATTTGATTTCGCAAATACACAGATATTAGCCCAGGACCAAAGCTACCGCAAACTGCTTATTAAGGAGATGATTTACATTAAAAAGAAAAGCATGTCGTAAATGACAAACAAGATATAAAAAAATCTTAGCCAAATTTATAATAACCTAATTAATTAAAAACTGCATTAAAAATTATAACACATACAACACTAAAATACCAAAAAAAAAAATATCTGATTCTTTAATAAGATAATAATTGCTTCACAAATAATTAATAAAAATATATTAAAAAAAAAACTTTTACTGATAACACCAAATTCCTTCATACTGGCAATGTATACTCTTAGTTGAGTTATATATGGCACAACTACAACGGGTGCGTATCTAGCAAAGAATTTTAAATTTACGTTTTTAATATAGTACAGTGTGTTAGTTGTAAAATGTGTATGTCTATTTTGAGTGTATTTGATTGTTTCAGTGATGGCTGATTGTTTCTGTTTTTCTTTGTAGATTTTATCCATAGACTAATTGACAATATATTTTGGATAAAGCCCAAAAAAATGGGCGAAACGTCAAATTTTGATTAGATTGTTTTAAAAACAAAAAACCTCATACCCAAGAAATTTCAGAAAAATAAATATAGATGGTTTAAGAAAACAAAGATATTATATATATATATATATATATATATATATATATATATATATTATATAATATATATATATATATATATATATATATATAAAATACAGTGTATTTTGTCCATGAGTGTGATAAATTATAACACTCTTTCAGTAATATATTAACACAGTCATTCATCCACTATGCAAATTGTATTGACACGACTATTAAAAGTCGGCATTTCTCTAATAAAAATCGTTTTAATAGCAACTCCCCAAAAATATATGCACATGTCAAAAAGGCCAGTAGTGTTTTCGAAGTTGTTTCAAAAGGCTCAAAAACCGATATTTTTTAGACAGTCTTGCGAAATTATTACAGGTCAAGCTCAGTTGTATCACCTTTTTAACGAAGGAATTCAATTTAACTTCAAAAACTAGTTCTAACAACTAATTAAACATCTTGGCAACTTCAAACTTGAAACATAACTTTGATGAAATTGTTTCCAGAAATATCTGCAAAAATATGACTTAAGAAAAGGCATATTCAACATTAGAAAAATGAAGAATAGTAACAAAACTCAATTCAAGTTTTCTTTAAATAAAAGATCGTTTTTCATTTTAAAACTTGAACTAATTTAATTTCATTTAAAGTTACTTAATACGCTTTACCACAAAGCGTTGAAGATTTTTTGGCATCAATCCAAGTCCGCAAAATAAGGTTGTAAAGATGCTTTTGGCGTGGGTAGCAATTATAATTTTCGGTTGAAATAAAACTGCCAACAGCAAATTTGGAATAAAATTCAACTTAATTTTTTGAACTTCTATATTACCGTCAAATTAATCGGGACTCATTTTAATAAAATATATTTTTTCAATGAATATAAATTGATACCGACTGACTTAGAGTACTGTAGTTAATAGAATACTTCAAAGATAAATTTTTGTATACAAGAGACAAGTGGAAGTGGAATTAATTTCCAAAATTCAGTTTTCAGCTTTAGACAGAGAGTGCCAATCCGTTAAACAAAATATAGAACATTATAAAACATGTAAAACAATAATTTCCTTAGCTATAATTAGGCATAAAGAATTAAACTGTGTTTTATGTTTATCTAGCCATAGAAAGTTAATATGCATTACACTCTGAATTGCAGTTTATGTGTTCTTTAACCGACTTCTTTACAGTCTATTATTCCGGAACAGCGGCACCGATTTGAATGAAATTGTTTGCATTATGTTCAGGAAGTTGCTGCATCCATATTATTATGGCCGAAATTGTTTCAGTAAAATCCAAGATGGCGATGATAATATGGCGGAAAAAAAATTTAATTTTGTCCGATTTTCTCCAAAAAAGGCATGGGGAGTTTTCAGGGTCGTACATAACGAATCTCAAAATTATTTTTTACAATAAAATTTTTATAAAAAAATTAAACCGACTTCTAAAAGTGCGCTAAAAAGTGAAAAATAACCATAAATTTTTATATGAAATTGAACTTTTTGAAGTCAGTACCTGACAAAATGTGATTCGCATAAACAGATTAAAAATACTTTATTTGTAATTGCTTTCTTACCATAATTTCTATATATTAGTAGTTATTTATTTCGTGTACAAATAATTTGGCGCCGACTTCAAAAAGTTCAATTTCATATAAAAATGTAGGGTTATTTTTCACTTTTTAGCGCACTTTTAGAAGTCGGTTCAATTTTTTTATAAAAATTTTATTTTTCTATTTTTAGTTTTAGAATTCATTATGATATTCATAAATTATTTGAACTAAGTACTAATCGAGATTAGTGTACCTCGCAATGACTTCAAACTGGCAAAAAAGTACCCATTTTATCCAAAGTTGTAAATCACCCTAAAATGAACCACTAAAAATTCTTTAGTTCTTAGAGTTTTCTAAATAGCAATCAAAATGGGTCAAACGAATATTTAGTCTGTCATAGTAAATCCACTATCTTAAATTTCAAATTAATTTTAGATTGGTAATATAGGCCCCAAAACCTTCCAATATCGATATTTAAAGAAAATAAATTAATTTTTTATCCACCATATTGGATACGCCATATTGAATTTTTTAAAAATAATTTTAGATTCGTCATGTGTGACCCCGAAAACTCTCCCGTACCAATTTTGGCGAAAATCGGACAAAATTGATTTTTTGTCCGCCATATTGAATCCGCCATATTAAGTTTTTAAAAATAATTTCAGATTCTTTATGTGAAGCCCCGAACACTTCCTCATACCAATTTTGGAGAAAATCGGACAAAGTTAAATTTTTTATTCACCATATTGAATACGCCATACTGATTTTTTTTTAGAAATAATTTTAGATTCGTCGTGTGTGACCCCGAAACCTCTCCCGTAACAATTTTGGTGAAAATTGGACAAAATTGATTTTTTTCGTCCGCCATATTGGACCCGCCATATCGAATTTTTTAAAAATTATTTTAGATTAGTCATATGTGACCACGAAAACTCCCCCGTACCAATTTTCGAGAAAATCGGAAAAATTAATTTTTTTGTCGGCCATATTAGATCCGCCATATTGAATTTTTTAAAAAATTATTTTAGATTCGTCATATGCAACTCCCAAAACTCCCCCGTACCAATTTTGGAGAAAATCGGACAAAATTAATTTTTTTGTCCGCCATATTGGATCCGCCATTTTGAATTTTTTTAAAATAATTTCAGATTCGTTGGGTACAACCCCAAAAATTCCTCCATACCAATTTTGGAGAAAATCTGACAAAATTAATTTTTTTGGCCGCCATATTGTAAGCGCCATCTTGGATTTTACTGCACCAATTTCATTTAAAAAAATATGGGACCACCGCAGTAACTTCCTTTACATAACGTAAAAAAATTCATTCAAATCGGTGCAGCCGTTCCGGAGTAATCGGTATCTATACATAAAAAAGAATACATAGTCGACGAATTGAGAACCTCCTTCTTTTAGAAGTCGGTTAAAAATTAAATATGACGGATTTTACATTTCTCAATTTTGTCCAAAACTGGTAGAGGAGGGCTTTTGAAGGTGTAAATGCCAAATATAAAATTATTTTAGAAAGATTCAATATGACGGATTCAATATGGTGGACACAAAATTTAACATCTTTCGATTTTGTTCAAAATCCCAGCGTCAGGGAGGATTCTGATAGTGTAGATAACAAATTTACAAAAAATCATTATGATGGTATAAAAATTTCAGATTTCCAGATTATGTCCAAAATTGTTTTCGAGGGTGCAGATTAATGTGAGCTTAAAAGTTTTTGAAATTCAATATGGCGAATTCAATATGTTGGCTTGAAAATTTTAAGTTGTTCACATTTTTTCAAAACTGATATTAGGTACGGGGTTTTTGAAATCCTAGGTTACGAATTTGAAGTTAATTTTCTACAATTTAATATGGCAGTTACAATATAGACGACTAAATATTTTACATTTATCTGATTTTGTCCAAAATTACATTGGGGGATTCTTGGGGGTATATTACGGATCTAAAATTAATTTTTTTAAATTCAAGATAGGTGATGTACTACAGCAGACTAAATATTTGTTTGGTATAATTTTATTCAAAACTGGTATTTGGAAAGTTCTGAGGATCAAAAAATTTTTTGTTGTTCAATATACACTACAACTGTGGATCAAATGGGTACTTTTTTCCGACCTTAGAAGCTCAAATCAATTCAAATTCGAAAAATAAAATTATAAAAAAATTAAATCGACTACTAAAAAAGCGTTAAAAAGTGAAAAATAACAATTTAAAGTTTTGTAAGAAATTAAAATTTTTGAAGTCGTCACCAAATTATTAATAAAAGAAACAAATAACTACTAACAGGAGATACATACAAGTTGCATTCTGCGAACCACATTTTGTGAGGTATTAATTTGGCGCCGACTTCAAAAATTTTGGTTCTATTTTTTTATAAAAATTTTATTCTCATTTAAATAAACGACATTTGCATTTGAGCGGTTTTTCGTGTTTAAGTAGGTTATTTTTAATAAGATCTAGGCAACCATAATACTAAATAATTATTTAGAAGTTTGTTATCTACCATCAGGTAGATACGTATTCCTGGATGATGAGCTGAGGGTGTCAGCTGTCTTGGGCATGTGGCGGTATAATTTCATGTATATTTGACCTACGTCTCGCATACAGGGTGTTTGACTTTCAAGTTTCTGTTATTTTTTGTATTTCTTGGGAGGCTTAAGATTATTACATTGAAATCTTGAGTGTTTTAGTCCGATTTTGTTATTGAAATTTGACTACTGTACGCACCGAGTAACTTAAATAACATATGCTATGCTTTATACAACTGAGTAAATTATTCTCTTACATGCTAACATCCTCAGCTATTCTTATATCAACTGAGGGATGTCAGACGGAAAGCAGTCTATTAAATTAAAATCTCCGTTTAAATTGCTCACTACTTTGTAATGACTCCTTCCTATTGTTAATCTTTTCCACTAATCTTTCAGACACTTGGGAATTTTATTTTTAAATTGATTTTTTCTACTGTAATTAAATAATACTCTTTTTTATGTATTACCCATGCTGTGGGCAATGAATTCAAGAAGAAAAATCTGCCTATAAAAAGTATCGGTAAAATTATACGTAATCCCAAGGGCACTAAGAAAATAAAAACAAAGAATAAAATATATTTGTAAACTTAATGCTGTATTCAGTGTGTTCTAATCTCGTGGAGTAGAGATCCCTGAAGATGTCTCGTGCAACCGTAGGCGAAATGTCGGATAATAATTCCAATTTGACACGATCTAAACCCAAGAACCATGATTTTCAGATAAATACTTAGATCGATCTAAACTAATGTTACACAAAAAAAACCGATGACGCAAAAAAATACATACAATTCCCTTATCTTCAATTTTAACTTTCAGTTTTCTACCTTATTGTAATAACCCGGTAATGCAAAAAGACTAAGCATGGTAGTACAATATTCCTAAGAAAAACATAATAAAAAAATGAAGAATACCAGGGAAACAGCATTAAAAATCCAGCTGTGGTTTCGTTATTACCTCCATTTTCACAAACACTTGATTAAAATCTTATCATACATATTTACCAACTCTTAGTAACAATATAATGAATAACGATTCACCTTGTAAATGTAAATACCCGCAAGGATTTCTGATCAGCTGTTGCTCCGACGAGCGGATAGCAGTTCTTTGCGCAATCCGCTCGCCAACAGAAAAACGTACAATAATCAGCAGGCGATTCTGCCCTTAAACTGGTTTAAAATTATACCGAAGTGCTGCATATTGTGTCATTGGACAGAATTGGTACCAGTTAAAACGGAGTTTAATGGTAATGCATGCAGTATGCTGCCCACCTTGAGGCATACAACACCTTAAATATGTTAAGCGAATGCAAAATACTATAATGAGTGTAATACGAGGGCCAGACTAATATTTAAAAAAAAAATAATTCATTCAGGTAAAAAAAAAAATGAAATTTCCCGTATCATAAGTTATGATTCACATTGAATACAAAAAATGATATATTTAGTCTAATTGAAAATCTACGAAACAATTCAAGTGACCAGTTGAAATGGTTCCAATAACTTTGTTTGACATCTCATCTGCGTGTGACAATGTATAAAAAAATAACTTCCTTGAGAAGGCACACAAACCTGGAGAAGATTCTTCAATTTAATAATAGATTTTTGATTTAATTTTCTATCGACAAAGTGACGATTAAAGGTTTTCCTCTTGGACAATGTACTTTTCAGGCTTGTTTTCTTTATTCTTTATGTAAAAGTGACGACACAAACAGAAAATTCGGATAGCCAAAGAGAACTGGATGAGAGACAAGTATATCGAAATGGAAGATCTAGAAAGGAAACATGACACATTCAACATGTACAAAAAGGTCAGAGAAATAGCAGGTCTATATAATAAGAATACCACTAATACCCTTGTGGACCCTGATGGTAAAATTATCTTGGACGAAAAAGAAATTTTTGAAACATGGGTTAAATATGTGAAAGAATTATTTGATGATGACAGACCAAATGAACACAACTCCGATGATCTCGCTAATATAGACGCTAATATAGACATGGGACAGGAAATTCTAAACAGTGAAGTTCTATCTGCCATAAGATCTGCAAAAACCAGGAAAGCCATCGGGCCTGATAACGTCCCAATCGAGCTGTTACAAATGATCCATGAGGAAAATATAGGAATCTTGGTCAAACTGTTTAATACCGTTTACGCGACTGGAGATATACCGGAAGATTGGCTGAGGTCTGTATTCGTCCCAATCCCAAAAAAACAGCGAGCAAAGCGATGCAGTGAGTACAGACTAATAAGTCTAATGAGCCACACTTTGAAGGTCGTTCTTAGAATCATCCACAGCAGGATAAGATCTACATGCGAAGCAGATTTAAATGAAACCCAATTCGGATTTAGAAACGCCCTAGGTACTAGAGAGGCTTTATTCGCTCTAAATATACTTCTGCAAAAATGCCGGGACCAACACAAGGATGTATTCGTATGCTTTGTCGATTACGAGAAGGCCTTCGACAGAGTACAGCACAGAAAACTCATAGACATTTTAAATAACGTAGGGGTAGACAGCAGAGACGTAAGAATTATTAAAAATCTATATTGGCGGCAGAAAGCAACAGTAAGGCTAAATGGAAAACTCACAGAAAAAAGTAAAATTCTGCGAGGGGTCAAACAGGGCTGCATACTATCTCCACTGCTTTTTAATATATATTCAGATAAAATCTTTAAACGGGCTACTCAAGGACAACGAATGGGAGTACAAATCAATGGAGAATATATAAATACAATACGATATGCTGACGACACTGTTATCTTAAGCGACAAACTACAAGACCTGCAACATCTATTAAACTGTGTTAACACTGAGGGTCAAGAAATGGGGCTCAACATGAATGTCAAAAAGACAAAATTTGTGGTCTTTAGTAGACAACCTCATCTTAACGCTTCAATATAAATATAAGGAAAAAGTATAGACAGGGTGACTCATTTTAAGTATCTTGGATGTTATATCACCGAAAATCTAAACCCAGATAAAGAGATAAGGTGTAGGATAGAGACTGCTAGAGTAACTTTTCAAAAAATGAAACCACTTTTCTGCAATGATAACCTCATCCTAAAACTACGACAGAGAATGATAAGATCATACGTCTGGCCGGTGTTACTATATGGGGCAGAGATCTGGACAATTAAGGCTGCCGCGATTAATCGGTTGGAGGCTCTCGAAATGTGGTTACACCGGCGAATGCTGAGAATACCTTGGACAGCTAGGCAGACCAACGAAATGGTACTCAATAGGGCCGACACAACTCGTCTACCATTAAACACTGTGAAGTGTAGAAAAATCTCATATCTTGGACATATATTCAGAGGGGAGCGATATAGAATTCTTCAGCTAATCATGATGGGTAAAATAGAGGGACGTAGAGGGGAAGGAAGGAGACAGGCTTCCTGGTTGAGGAATATTCGTGAATGGACAGGTATACGTAGCGCGGGGAAACTGTTCCAGCTGGCGCAGGACCGTGAAAGACTTGCCAATGTAATTGCCAACGTCAGGGGGACCTGATATGACACTTGAAGAAGAAGGAAAGTGACGACGTGTGCACTATAAAACTACTTTATAAAGATTTTCGTAATTCATAGACGAGTTTTAATCTTTTACACTTTATTATTAATATAAATTCATATACTTGTAGACTAACTATTTTTAATGATTGTCCCTCGTATTTGTACTCATTCCGTTATAAAAACTTTTAATTGTAATTGAACTAAAAACTTACTTTGTTCGTAGAGAAGATTGCGATGAGGAAACAATGGTAAAAGTATAAATGAAGTGTCTTTGGTTTTATAGAGTGCTGAGGCCATCAATTAAATACCGATTATATTGTTCAGACTTTATTGCATCAGTACGTTTAGTAAAACACAAATAAAAATCGATATTACGTAATGTTTCCGGTTTGTTGTTCCACTATTTAGTCGATATTTTATGAATGATATAATAAATTTTATATTGTGAACTTAATGAGAAAAAAATTATGAGTCATTCTTCTGGATTTCGAACTGTTTTAAAAAATAAACTGAAAAATATTTATTGAACTATTTAAAAAAGGAACTCATACTGAAAATGAGCCATTGAGGTGCCCAAGAAAATGAGATATGTCTCTCTGAAGTCCAGAAATGAGTTGCTTTTTGCCCCCTTTTCGCATAATTTTAAATGATCGCTAAATCTAGAGTTTTGGTTCGATATGAACTCTGAAAGAATCATTTTCTTTGTTTTGAAAAGACCTTTCCAACCAGTTAATTTATTATATACTATTAAATCGAGTGGGATTTTTGCAGTATCAGTAAAGCGGAAAATATCTTATTTTTTTATCTTAAAAAAACCTTCACTTTATATTTTTAAAAATTTAGATTCGTTAAACTAAAACATAGTTGGTCCAACGAAAAAATATCCGCACTGTCATGGAACGAACATCTTACCGGCATGTTCCGACCAGAATTAACTTCAAATATAAGTTTCGACTTATAGGAAGTACGTAGACGGGTGTCGGAGGAAGGCGCAGGCGTCTAGGAAAAAACACCCATACTTTTAGTGGTCGAAAATTATCCTGTAATTATATGTCTCAAACATCGAGGGCACGATTACGCAACATCATCATCAAATAATTTTCGTCTGAACTATAAATCGAAATTATTTAGGCAATACTACGTTTATATCCATAAAGAGGTGTCTATTGCACCGACGAACGAAATTTAATAATATATGGATTATACCGCTATATTTTCGAATTTGCTTTCAGGAAATGGGAAAAATTACACCTTATAACAGAGATTATACTCTTACTTTCTTAGGTAAGTGAAAATATCAGTGAAATAACAATAATAGATAGATTTATTGAAAAGAAAAAAAAAACGCGCAAAAAAACGGAGTTAGGACTCCTTTTTTAACCGAAAAGAACATTAAATATAACACAATAAGTTTTACATGAAAACACTTGAAATAAGCATTTTTTTAATGGTACAAACTATGACAAGTTATTTATAATTTTTCCTATAGCTCTTTTGAACGCAATTTTCACAAAATATACTTTTAAGGTTGAAAAACAACAGCAATAAGTGTAAATAAAACAATAATCCTTAAAAAAGGCATAAAAAACAAAAATTTATTTACTCATTTATTAACCATATTATCTTCTCTTGCCAGCCTTTTTGTATTTGAATCTCAGCGCAGAGACACACAGAATGAACCTTGTCTTTCAGATCATAGAATAATCTCATTCAGTTTAGAAACCGATTCTCCTGAGTCAGTCCTCGGAAGGAATCCTAGGACAGCACCAATCTGATAACAAACTTAGCACGTATTCAGACCAGCGGACGCATTAAGCACCATCTGGAGCTGGAAAGTGACTTGAAAGAAGTAAAAGAGGCAATGCTCGGAGCTTATGAATTCAGCTGCTCCTTACAAACAACTAAAGTTGTAGGAATACACATTGGTGGAATAATCATTTGTCAGAGCTAAGATCCGAAACTCTTTAATATGGCTAAGGATGATGGAGGATTCTGGCAGAGCTACACCGAGAAACTTAAAATCTACAACAAAGAAATTAGGAAAGCTAAAAGAAATAGCTTCAAGAAATTCTTTGAAGACATTTAATCTGCACCTGCCACAGCTAGACTATACAACGTCATGGCAAAAAGTAGGGTCGATACAGCACACACATGGCACAGAGGAAGCCAGACCGAAGAGGAAAGAGCATTACTCATCATTCACTTTCCGAGAAGCAAGTGTAACATCACGAATAATGTAATAGAACATCACGAAAGACCCACCAGAGAAGCAATAGCAATGGCCAGGCACATGTGCAGTAGCGGTTGTTTAAAATGGGCAATGAATACCTTCCAACCATTTAAAACCCCAAGAGTCGATGGAATAATCGCGACCCTGCTCCAACGAGGACAGGAAGAGATTTTACTACAAATAGTATGCATCAGTCAAAGTCGCCTGGAATTGGGCTATACCAGAGTCATCTTCATTTCGAAAGCGGGGAAAAAGGATACTACATACCCTAAATCACTGCGACCCATCAATCTCACATCGTTTATTTAAAAAACGGTGGAGAAAGTGGTGGATAATTAGATTAGAACAAAAATTCTTGAACAGGCGCCACTGTACCTCCATCAACATGCGTAGCAAGCGGGCAGGTCTATGGAAACTGCACTGATACATTTAACACACGAGATTCAAGAAGCACTGAATAGTAAAGTAACTGTAATATGCGCCTTTCTTGATATAGAAGAGGCTTTTGATAACACTTCACGCGAGGCAGTCAAAAGAGCACGACGAAACGACGTTCAACTGATAGTGTGACTTCTCTCCACTCGAATAGCAGACAGAGATAGGAGAGGACACTATCGCTATCTGTACCACCTGAAGATGCCCTCAAGGGTTAGTAGCCTCTCCACTCATGTGGAGCTTAATTGTAGATCAACTCTGTGATCTAACTGACCTCGGCATATCTTCTTAGGGCTATGCCGATGACGTGATAGTGATTCCAAGAGGCAAATTCGAGAATACCCTCTATGACATAGTTCAAAGAAGACTTGAACACACTAGGAAATGATGCCAGATGATGAACCCCACCAAAACCACCTTAGTAGCCTTCACAAGGAAAAGAAACGTCAATCTGAAAACCATCAAAATGGATGGGAATGTTATTTAGTGGAAGACAGAGGTTAAATATATGGGACTGAACCTAGATAATAAACTTCTCTGGAACACGCTCGGAAAAGAAGTAATTAGCAAGGTTACAAAAGCCTTGGTGGTCTGTAGAAACTTTGCGGGAAAAAGCTGGGGCACAAGCCCAAAAATCCTGCAGTAAATGAACACTGCAATAGTGAAACCAATCATTACATATGGGGCAGTGATCTGGAGCAAAAGAACCAGTCTGACTAACATGAGAGCTAACCTCTCGAAAGTTCAAAAACTGGCCTGTCCGTGTATAACCGGGGCAATGAAAACCTGCCAAACAGCCGCCATAGAAGTAATCCTAAACCTCACAACTCTACATGTACTTGTAGACAGTATAGCGAAGAGAACAATTTGTAGGAATGATGAGAGATAAGGTCATAAAATGAAGGTCCAATCTCTCATCCAGAAATCAACAAATCTGGGACATGCCCCAAGATGAAATGAAAAAGAAATTCAACTTAGTAAAAAACTTCAGCACAAAATTGGATCGCAAAAGCGAATTGGTCAGAAACACCATTAAAAAACTCATGAAGAAATCTATTAAATGGTATACAGATGGCTTCAAAACGAATGAAACTGGATTAGGAGTGTATGGATCCGGCACCAGACACTACGAAAGCTTGGTAAGTCACCAAGCATTTTCCAGACAGAAAAACATGCCATTAGGACATGTATTCATTTCAACAAAGAAATATTTCGGGTTTTTAATAACCATCAATTTATTTTTACGGCACTTACTACTACTACCCACTATCAAAGGGAAGAAGTTTTCAATCGCAATAATGTTGTAAATCTGTATAGGAAATTTTATGAAGTTCTAAAAAGTTCAGTCTTAGATAAAGACAAAGAACGATCCGTCGGCATTATTGATCAAAAGCCTGGCTTTTAGTACCTCAGGTAAAACATGACTTTATTCAAAATAGATCGGAATGGGAACATAGTGTGCAATTATTACGACATTGCCCCATAGAACACTCGCGTATACTACTTTATGCACAAGAGAAAACAATGTAACAATGCAACAGAAAGTAACCAATGCACCGCGCTAGCCAGAATAGGTTAAGGTCGATAGTAAAAGCGCTAAGGTTTTGCAATTCGGCATTAGTGCAATAGGCAATATCATTTAAGTTTCGTTTAATGCCAATGGCGTAACAGAAACTGGACACTTCGAAAGAAAATCTTGTATTTTACAAATGTGTAATATTTACGGCGCTACAAAAAAAAACCTTATAAATGTAACCTCATAATCTATTTTTAAATTTCTATATACAGGGTGAGTCAACGATTGGATGAAGTAAGTTTGTGCCTTTTCGGTGAAATTTAC
This sequence comes from Diaprepes abbreviatus, assembly GCA_034092305.1. Taxonomy (NCBI): domain Eukaryota; kingdom Metazoa; phylum Arthropoda; class Insecta; order Coleoptera; family Curculionidae; genus Diaprepes; species Diaprepes abbreviatus. The sequence goes on from JASJET010000171.1 coordinate 1,626,218, forward strand.
AAAGAAACTATATTTATTGTTTGATACAGTTTATTTTTACACAGATTTTAAAAATATTTAGGACTCTACAGGGTGAGCCAAAAAACTAGGACAGCATAAAGTTGTATTTTTTTAAATAGAACACCCTATATACGAATCGTATTTTCGATTTAGCTTATAATTTTAAATCTTTTTTATTAAGGGTTTACTATAACAAAACTTTAGTTTCTGAGATAATTAAGTTTAAAGAAAAAAAGTCACATTTTCAAGCATCAATTCAATCCTAAATAACGTTTTCAATTTTGTGACAAATATATTCAAATTTGGAATTTAGCAAGGCCAAGGACAAGTTAACATAATTTTTACCTAATATTTGCACTAAAAGCTACAGGGTGTTGAACACATCGGCTCAAATTTGAACAAGTTTAAATGAATCTTTTTTTTTTAAATGGTACATCCTGTATATTTTCATGTTATTTAATAGAGTAATAAAAACCCTAAAAGTTTTGTTCAATATATCCTATACATATTTATAATAGTTTTTGAGATATTTCAGTTTTTCTTATTCTCCATACTTTTTTACAGAAATAGTCTTCACTATCATAGTAGCCATGTAAAATAATAAAAAGAAACTACAGAAATAAACAGAATGTGGTTAAATATGATGAAATACATTATTCGTTATATTACAACGGCAATAGTTTAATTAAACATAATGTGAAAAAATTAACACAACAATAACGACAAGGCAAATACATATTTACTTTTATACTAAATTGAAACAAAAAAATTACCTATTAAATACTGAGATTAATTATTTCTTTTTAATAAGTGTTTGAATAAACAACCCTCTTGTGCAATGCACAAATTTAGTCTTTTTTGCAGATTTTCTCGGACCCTGGACAAAATTAGTGGCGTTATTGTTCTACAGGTATCCCTAATCCTGTTTCGCATATCTTCCACTGTTGTTGGTGGATTAACATACACCTTATTTTTAATATAACCCCATAGGAAGAAATCTAATGGGGTGATGTCGCAAGACCTTGGTGGCCACTCAATGAAACCCCCACGTCCAATCCATTTTTGCGGATATCGTTGGTCCAAAAACGCACGAACTTCACGATGGTAATGCGGAGGCGCACCATCGTGCTGGAACCACATACTGTCGAGCTCATCCCTATCGAGACCTTGAAGCAGTTGGGGTAGTTCTTCTTGTAGAAAGTTCAGGTAACTACTATGGCCATTTAGTGGTTCATTAAAAAAGTGGGGTCCAATAATTCGATTATGATGAATACCACACCAAACATTTAATGACCAGTGGTTTTGATGTTGCACCTCTCTAATCCAAAATGGGTTTTCTGTGGCATAATAATGCATGTTGCGTCTATTTACGGCACCGTTACTTCTAAAAGTAGCTTCATCACTAAACATTACCTTGCATAATAAATTTGGATTTAATTGAATCTCCGCATTTATTGTACGACAAAAGTTTACACGACTTTCAAAATCCTATCCATGCAATTCTTGGTGTAATTCCATGTGATATGGATGATACCTATATTTCTTGGTAGTACGATTAGCGGTGGATTGTGATGTTTCACATAATGCTGCTAACCGACGGCTACCAATATAAGGATTTTCCTGAACATTTAACAATACTTGTAGTTCTTTTTCTTCATTAGTTACTGGTTTATTGACCACTTTACGTTTTGGATAATCAACAGTATCAGAAGAATCAAATCTTTGCATTAAGTTTTGAAAAGTATGGGTATTAGGCTGGCGTCGATCAGGATACTTCATTTTGTAAATTCTTTGAGCAAGAAGGCAATTTTTTTGAGCCTCTCCTATTGTATAAATCATATCTATTAACTCATTCTTTGGAAAATTCATTTTACAATATAAGATGAATGCAAAAAAAAACCAAACTACACTACATAAAAACCAAAAGAAGCGATTGCGGTTATAAATTTGACACACAGAAAAATGTTCTTTTACATTGTTTTTGCCATGGCTACTATGATAATGAAGACTATTTCTGTAAAAAAGTATGGAAAATAAGAAAAATTGAAATATCTCAAAAACTATTATAAATAGGTATAGGATATATTGAACAAAACTTTTAGGGTTTTTATTACTCTATTAAATAACATGAAAATATACAGGGTGTACCATTTAAAAAAAAAAAGATATTTATTCATTTAAACTTGTTCAAATTTGAGCCGATGTGTTCAACACCCTGTAGCTTTTATTGCAAATATTAAGTAAAAATTATGTTAACTTGTCCTTGGCCTTGCTGAATTCCAAATTTGAATATATTTGTCACAAAATTGAAAACATTATTTAGGATTGAATTGATGGTTGAAAATGTGACTTTTTTTCTTTAAACTTAATTATCTCAGAAACTATAAAGTTTTGTTATAGTAAACCCTTAATAAAAAAGATTTAAAATTATAAGCTAAATCGAAAATACGATTCGTATATAGGGTGTTCTATTTAAAAAAATACAACTTTATGCTGTCCTAGTTTTTTGGCTCACCCTGTAGAGTCCTAAATATTTTTAAAATCTGCGTAAAAATAAACTGTATCAAACAATAAATATAGTTTCTTTGTTAATTTCACCGAAAAGGCACAAACCTACTTCATCCAATCGTTGACTCACCCTGTACACCCCTTTTTTAGCGGGAAAGTTATAGTGAAGGGAATAAACTATATTAATTGACTCACATCGTCGAGGCATAATTTCTCTATTCTAGGTATTTCTACACTTAGTTGCTTTAAAGTACTTGTTGATGAGTGGATTTTTTAGAGCATTATTTTTGATTGGAGTTGGACGTTTTGACTCCGTTTCCAACATGTTGTAACGGATATCTACAAGAATTTCCCGTTAAAAGATTTCTTGCAGAGAGACTGAAAACTAAGGCGTCAAATTTAAATTTTATAAAAAATACTACGGACGACATAGTTTTGTTTTCCGATAATCTCAAGCAGATATATACAATGTTACATTAACTTCAGCTAGTGTGCGCCAATGTAGGTCTTAAAATAATTATATCAAAAACAAAAATTTATGACCAATCTAGTACTTAGTGGAAATATTAATATTGGAGACAATGAAGTGGAGCTTGTGGAAAAATACATATACCTTGGACACCTACGGTGCCGAAACTTTGACATTGACCACTGTAACTTGACCGAGTTAGAAATAAAGACCAGAGACGAAAGACAGCACGCGAACTCCGTAACCTGCTAGAAATAGAAACAGAAAAGAAATAAAAAAGAAAGAAAATTTCTTTCTATCAACGGAACCTACTCTCTGGGATATTTTCCTTAAAACTTCGGGTTAGTTCGCATAGAAATAACTACAAACTACCATCTCTATCTAGGGACTTTATAATTAAAAGAAAAAAATACTAAACATATTTACTTTGTAATTTTTTAGGTTAATTGACCAAAAATTTTTATCGTGTAATCTCCAATATTATATTTTAAAGTATTTAACTCTAGACTTTTTTTTTAATAAATTACCTATTAGAAAATATGGATCCGATATTTATGTATTTTGTATAAAATATTGAAGAGTAGAGGAATATTTTATGGGCTCAGCAGGCATTTAGCTGAACCCTGTCAGAAGTTTATACAGCTCCGTAAAACGGAATTAATGACTTTTTCAATTGGATATATATTATGTATATATTTATTTATTTTTTCTTAATTCAGCCCAAATAATTTATTATTGTTTTGATTTTTAACATTAAGAAATAAACAGAAATAAAAATAATTATTGCTATTTTGATATTTTTTTTTATATAACGTGTAAATCTATACTTTTGGCTAAATAAAATATAAAAACACATTTATGAACTTCATTTCCTTCTTGGAAACAATTATATCTCATATTCAACATAACCACAAATTCAAACATCATAAATCAGGAAAAAAATGAGACAAAATTATGCAGCATTTAAATTGCTTTGAGAGAGATAGAACAACAGCAACAAGCCAAAGACTGTTTCTATTTCTATAGCACGATTGCTTGTTCGGACATACCCGACCGTTGCCGAATGTGCTTATAGAGTAAGTTTTGAATGATTTTCCATAATAGAAAGAAATAGCAAAGAAATTTCTTTTCTATACTATTACGGAGTTCGCGTGCAGGAGTTACCGACGTAATTTTCCAAGTTGCCACACTTAAATAGAACTGGACCGGACATGTCACCCGAATCAGCGATGGAAGGTGGACGAAGAGATTACTCGATGGAGTGGATTAGACAAAAGAAGTAGAGGAAGACCTCCTACTCGTTGGACTGATGATCTCAAGAGAATTGCAACAAATTGGATGCAAATCGCTCAAGATAGAGCACAATGGGCAAGAATGAGTTAGCAGTGGACGCAAAGGGCTGGATGAAGAATTTAAAAAAAAAGCACCAAATATGGCTGAGTCTGTGTCTTGGTATGATCAATTTTATGCAACATTTTTATTATATGTTCATTTTTATTACGTGACATAAAAACATAAAACTAAATTACTCATACATAAAGTATGATTATGGCGTGACATTTTTATACTCGGCCCTTTCCTACATACTGCCCACTTAATGAACTACTTGTTATCATGTGTTAATGAAACGGTATTGTTCTTTTTGCACCCTTTCCCTACTTAACTGCCAGGCGTTAATAAAATGCAAAACAAACAACTTTTAGGCTCTATATAAACTGGAGTTTCTTGGCCACATGCCAGCAATATATGCATGGGATTTATCGACGAGTTTGACCTGACTCGGACGAAAATAAAATTTCTCATGTTTTATCCCTAAAATATGGTCAGACCAAAATAAAGTGAAGAATATTGAGTGCTTTCGGTATTCAAATAAATAAAAAAAACGTACTGAACTGTATCTGACAGACATTTCGGTTTCAGTTTTCTAATTTTAATTATTATATATTATATATTTTATAATATAAATTATATATTATATATTATATATTATATATTATATATTATATATTATATATTATATATTATATATTATATATTATATATTATATATTATATATTATATATTATATATTATATATTATATATTATATATTATATATTATATATTATATATTATATATTATATATTATATATTATATATTATATATTATATATTATATATTATATATTATATATTATATATTATATATTATATATCATTCAAAATAATCTCTTCCCGATTTGCCGGGTCAAGAAGCATATCGAACCAGTTTTTCGGTCTGCTGCAGAGATGTCATTGAGAATATTGGTGCAAACTTCTTGGATGACCTCCACGTCGGCATAACCCTTTCCTTTCATCAGCAAATGCAATTTTCCGAATAGGATAAATCACACGATGTTACATAAGACGAAACGTTGAAATCCAGAAGACTAACTCATCCGCTCAAAGGAGCCACACAATAATAAGCTTTGAAAATGGTGAATGAAATGAAACCGAAACGTCAGCTGCCCTACAGTCCTGAGGAGGACTCACACAGAATACCCGAAAACTTTCGATTACATATATATATATATATATATATATATATATATATATATATATATATATATATATATATATATATATATATATATATATACAGGGTGTCCAAGATAAGGATCCTAAGCATGGGGATCTCGGAAACAGTTGGAGATACGAGGTCGGTTAAATTAGAGAAAAGTTGCGCAATTTAGTGCTAAATTAAACGCAGTTAAAAAAATTTAAAAATTTCAAACACTTCCGGAGATTTCCGGAAAAAAACGAAATTTGGCAAAATCGTTTTTAATTTTTGCAGGCTTTATTTAAAGAGATATCCGAAAATAAAAGGTAGATTCTCATTGCCACTTTTTATTTTTTATAATTTGGTCTAAAAAAAATTTAAATCCGACGTTTCGTTTCTGAGATACCATCATGAACTTTCATTTTTTATATGGAACAAAAAAAAGTATCCCATGTATTTGATAGCATTTTTTATTACAAATTCAACGGTGTATCACACTTGCATATCAAGTATGTAGTTCATTGGCTTTTATAAAACTGATATACCTTTCTCTCTCGCTCTCACGGAGCTCTTATGGAAAGTACTTGAACTACGTATTCGATATGCAAGGGTGATACACCGTTGAATTTGTAATAAAAAATGCTATCAAATACATGGAATACTTTTTTTTGTTCCATATTAAAAATTAAAGTTCATGATGGTATCTCAGAAATGAAACGTCGGATTTAAATTTTGTTTAGACCAAATTATAAAAAATAGAAAGTGGCAATGAGAATCTACCTTTTATTTTCTGATATCTCTTTAAATAAAGCCTGCAAAAATTAAAAACGATTTTGCCAAATTTCGTTTTTTTCCGGAAATCTCCGGAACTGTTTGAAATTTTTAAATTTTTTTAACTGCGTTTAATTTAGCACTAAATTGCGCAACTTTTCTCTAATTTAACCGACCTCGTATCTCCAACTGTTTCCGAGATCCCCATGCTTAGGATCCTTATCTTGGACACCCTGTATATATATATATATATATATATATATATATATATATATATATATATATATATATATATATATGTTGTATCGTAGGTTATCACAGATGGTGGAATGTGTACTGGTGTTTTTCCGGTTTTCAATCCGTTCGTCAGTAAAAATATCTTCACGACGTTTCGCCAACATCTCAGCTGGCATTTTCAAGTGATGCATCACGTTTATACGAAATTGTGTCAAGCATCATCACACTACTTTTAATATTTATTATAGTGTCGCTTCAAGTATGTCTTATTAAAAAAGCAAATTTTAAGAAATTTGACTCAGATTTTTGACATCTTGTTTGTCATTTACACCGTTTTTTTCACTTTTTATATGTATCATTTCCTTGGTGACCAGTTTATGGTAATTTCTGTCTCTATCTAAAATTTGGGTGTTTTTAAAATCGAATTCATGTTTAGTAGTTTGTTCATGTTTATGTAAAAATGTCGATGCGTTTTTACATACATAGTATACATAGCGTTTTTAGTATATATAGTCCATTAAATAAATTTTTAATATGTAGTATCGTCATGCCAATGTATTTCTTACGACAGTTTAGGCCTGGAATAGCATAAATTACATTAGATTTTTCTTGGTGGGAACTTTGCTTTTTAATTTCGTATAAAGTTATCCCAGTAAATTATTCTCCTTGTGGCACATCGTTATGTTATGCTTACCTAAAATATCTTTTATTTTTTCTGATAGTTTATATACAGTAATGCAATGAAAGTGTTTTGTGTTGTGGTATTGTTAATTTTATTTTTTTTTTGTTTGTGTTATAATGTAAAAATGTTCTTTGTTTAATTATTTTTTTTATAAGGAGTTTGGGAAAGTGGTTCATTATTCCTGTTTCTTCTACTTTTTTTAGTACTTCTGGGCGAAATTCGGGTGAAGATAATTTTATAGCTCGATCAACTAAACCAATATGACACTATTATTCTGTTCATTTGGATGTTGGGAGTTAAAATTTAAATACCCGCTGAGCAAGTTTGTTTTATGTACCATTTTGTATGAAGACTGTTATTCGTTTTATTTCTGTGTATAGTTAAGTCTAAAAAATTTATTTTTTGTTCCATTTCAATTTCAGATGCAAACTTTAATTTTGGGTGGAAATTATTAAAGTACTGTAATAAGATATCTATTTTGTTTTCTGGTACAGCAGCCTGGGATTACTTTATACGAAATTAAAAAGCAAATTTCTCACCAAAAGAGATCTAACGTAATATATGCAATTCCATGCCTAAATTGTCCTAAGAAATAAATAGAATTAATGGACACAAGTATACTAAACACGCATCGACATCTTTACATAAACATGAACAAACAACTAAGCATGAATTCAATTTTAAAAACACCCAAAGCAATGATACATATAAAATGTAATAAAAACGCTGTAAATAACAAACAAGATGTCAAAAAAGTGAGTCAAATTTATTATAATTTGATTTTTTAATAAGACATACTTGAAGCGACACTATAATAAATATTAGAAATAGTGTAATGATGCTTGGTACGATTTCGTATAAACTCATGTAAATCGAAGAACGTTATTAAAAAAAATAATCTTTTTTCCTATTTTTTGCTGTTATAGAAACTAATCTACCCATATCAATTGCATACTAAGTTGTAATAATTGAATTTATTTTTAACACACGTACAAAGCTACTTCAGAGTATGTACAATTTTATAGTTTTCACTGTTTGACCATTGTATCGTTTGTGTTAATTTTAAGACTGTTATAAAATCCATTTATTTTTATTAATTTTAAACAATATCTTAAAAATATGAATGTAATAAGTATATAAAACAATTACTGTGATATATATTTTTATGTAGAAAAATTGTACTTTTGTAGATGAATCTGACATAACGTTGAAAAAGCTTACTATCTAGAGCGAAACGCCAGAAGAATTGTCGTCTTTCAATCTTAAAATAAGGAAACCTATACCCAAGAAATTATTAAAGAAAAATATTACCAAACCGATATATATATATATATATATATATATATATATATATATATATATATATATATATATATATATAACGTTCCTAATTTTTTTAAGTGTATTTCATACATTTTATAGTCCTTTCCATCTCAGGTTTTGTACTTTAAGAATAGCGAAGAAAATTATAGCTTGGTAATTATCTTTAATAATAGTTATAAATATCCTTGGTGTGACTAACAAAAATTAAAAACACTGTGAAAATATTTATAAGCTATTAAATGGGTTCAAACATTAATAATAGCCTAAAAGCCCTTTTTGAAACTAGTAAGTTACTGAAGGCTAAAAACCGTTCAAAAAATTCAAAGCCCTCGGAAAGTGTTTACCAGTTCACATTTTTTACTGCTTTAATTACTTTTTTAGAGACATTCAAAAAGTTTGAGGCCTACGAGAGGGTTTGAGGTCTACGGAAGCCCTGAAACTACATTCTGAAGACTTCAGTTATCTCAAGAATGTTTGAAAAAGTACCAAGGAGATTGCAATCTGATAGAGAGCTTGAAAATACGTTTTAAAAATGTTCTGATGTTCTTTTTTTAAAAAAATAATTTATTTTAGTCCTTTTAGCTGCAGTTATTTCCTAAAATGGATAACTATAACAATAATGTTAGACGATAGACGTCTAAAGGTGAAAAAGGTGATGGTTCAAAAAAAGACACATGATAATAAAAATACTTATATCACTACTGAATAGAAATTAACATCAAAGAAAAGTCAAATAAACAAAAAACTTATTAACGTTGAAACTGAACTTTTTAATTAAGAGGGAGGATAAAAGGGTGGAATAAGGATAGAATATATTATGAATTTGTTGAATTAAACTGTCAATAGTTGCTAGACAGTTGAATTTATATATATACCGAGTGTCAACGAATCTATTAGACAAGTCATAATTTCTAGAGTATTATGTATATCAAAATAAGAATTGGTACAGGTAAATGGTATGTGAAGGGGAGAGTTTTCGCATATTTTCTACTTTCCGGCCACTTCCGGTTTCACCAGAAATGGCCCCGGTTTTGAATTTTTAAATGGAACACCCTGTATATTTTAACATTTTTGGATTTCTGAGACAATTCTAGATCAGAATGTGACATTTTAAAAACTTTTTACGTCTACTTCATTTTTTTAGAGCCACTTTTAAAATTGCATCTAGGTGGCTATGATCGGACGCAAACTAATCTAAGGGCCTTAAATGATGTCAAAAAAATACAATCGCAAAGTTTTAGTTACTAGTATGAAAGACAGGAATAAGACAAGTTGACAAAACTACGTTTTCATTTCTAACTATTAATTTTCAAATGGCGACCCCTTTTTGACAACTACTTTTCGAAAAAAGCATTCTTTGACGAATCTAATGGTACTAATTTATTTGCGATTGGATTAGACATAAGAACAGAAATTAAATATTATTAAGCAAAATACTGGATAATTTATTTACTTATGACAAGTGCGCCATGAACAGCCATGATGCATAATAATTTGCAACTGTTTTTATCAAGTCTTCTTTGGAAAACAAAGCACTCACTTAAGTAGATAATGACAGTGACATACGCTCTAAGAACAGACGTAAAAGTTTCTTAATTTTCGTTAAGTTTAGTTTAAATTTTCGTTAAAATAATGTATACTCAAAGTGAAAAAGTGGATATGTTATTAATATTTGGAGAGTGTCATAGAAATTCACTGTCATTATCATTATTTAAGTGAGTGCTTTGTTTTCCAAAGAGGACTTGATAAAAACAGTTGCAAATTATTATGCATCATGGCTGTCCATGGCGCACTTGTCGTAAGTAAATAAATTATCCAGTATTTTGCTTAATAATATTTAATTTCTGTTCTTATGTCTAATCCAATCACAAATAAATTAGTATCGTTAGATTCGTCAAAGAATGCTTTTTTCGAAAAGTAGTTGTCAAAAAGGGGTCGCCATTTGAAAATTAATAGTTAGAAATGAAAACGTAATTTTGTCAATTTTTCTTATTCCTATCTTTCATACTAGTCACTAAAACTTTGCGATTGTATCACTAAGACCGTTAGATTAGTTTGCGTCCGATCATGGCCAGCTAGATGCAATTTTAAAAGTGGCTCTAAAAAAATGAAGTAGACGTAAAAAGTTTTTAAAACGTCACATTCTGATCTAGAATTGTCTCAGAAATCCAAAGATGTTAAAATATACAGGGTGTTCTATTTAAGAATTCAAAACCGGGGCCATTTCTGGTGAAACCGGAAGTGACGGGAAGTTGAAAATATGCGAAAACTCTCCTCTTCACATAACATTTACTTGTACCAATTCTCATTTTGATACACATAATACTCTAGAAATTATGACTTGTCTAATAAATTCGTTGACACCCGGTATATATATAATTATTAGTTTACAATTCTGTAACTGCTACAAATAACTGGCATGTTTTAAATTGCATTGTTGTCGAATCACGTAAATTGCAATAATGGAATAATAGGATAATAAATTTATACAAAAATACTTAATGCAGCAAAAAAATGGCGACAATGTTTGAATCTCGAAGCAGGCAAAATCAGCTTAACGAAATATCGGTATAAAAGCAGCAAAAAGTGACTTGAAAGGAGATGCATGGTGGGAACGCTTGATCGATTCATTCAAGGTCTGGGAAAATAAAATTTCCTGTTAGAATGCTATTCTGAAATGAGACAGAGAGGTATGTTATTCCGCTGTGCTGCTGGCATCGACGAATAAAAGTCTGCTGACGTGATTTACGGGTATTATTGCCGTAGTACTTATTGCGAAAATAAATTGGTAAATTAATATTTATTTGAATTACATGACACGATAATTTACGAGATAAGTTTGGGTTCTTGTTCGTCCGTGGCTTCATTTGAAGTTCAGAACTTTATAGGGTAATCGTTTTAGTAGGAAACGTTAAAAAATTAAAGTTTGACTAGATAAAAACTAGTGACACAATTAAAAAGTGTTAAATAAAATATCAGCTTTATAGTTAAGACCTTCAACAAGTAATTTCTTTATCCTTTTTACCTTGAATATGTACTTGTTCTTTACGAGAGTACGACTAACAGGGAAGACACTCGAAGTGTCCTACTCCAATTTTAATGAAACAGTGAACACGAAGATAAGACACACCCAGCGGAGATTTATTTTTTAAGGGGGAGAAAACCGCCTTCAGATTGAAAGCAATAACTTAAATTTTTTTAGGTTTAGGGTTTGTTTTAAAGAACCAAGACTAAAAAATTGCGTTTCTTTTTCGTTATTTGCTTATAAAATCCAAAAAAAATCTCGATAGTGTATAGAGGTGAATTGTAGTGGATAAAAATGCTAACAAAATGAGCCCAGGATCGAAACAATCAGATCATTAGTTACAGAGATTAATAAAAAAAAGGAAAATGCAGCATTGTTTTAAAAATTCATATCTCCGTCATTTTTCAAGTTGCAGCACTGGCCGTTCGTTAAATAATAGTAATTTATATGTACTTTATGCGTGTTAAAATCCCGCCCTGTCGGTTCATTAGTTTTCACACAATAGCCATTTGAAATTTGTAATGTACTATTTTTTTAACGCGCCTAAATGTGTCATGAATGACCCGATTTTAATTTCGTGAAAAGATTTTGAAATCAGAAGTATCATTCTACAAGCCTATATTTTTAATTTGTATCAAAAACTCTATGAAAAACGAGAAAAATGCTGCCGAAAATGGCCGAGCTCGTGAAAGTAGAAAAGTAGTGGGGCACAGCTGCCAAGGGGAATCGTATTTATATAGTAGCAATTGTGAATTATTCTAAAAGTTGGACTCGATAAGCTTATTTTGATAGATTTATCTAATATTTTGATTTTAAATGCATAAATAAATAAAACTACAATTTTTTTTTCAAAGAGTCCAGCCGATGAAGAGGGTCGAAACTGCCCCCTGGGTAATAAAAAAATAAAAAACAACCAGGGTTCTACATCAAAAAGTACTTACATAAAAAAATTTTTAGCCACTTTTATCGTCAGATAATCTCAAAAAAAAAATAAAACTTCTTTTTTTCGTTTTTTGACGATATCTTCGGTTCGAATCATTGTAGAAACTTCTTTTTTTTTCATTTTGTAGGTTTCTTTATTGCCTATATCAAGGTATTTTTTACAAAAATTTTTGGAGCGAAATTCACATTTTTGTGGGTGTTCGAAAATTTTTAAATTCAATAAAATAAAAACTAGGACAATATAGCAGGGCCGGAAAAAAAATATGTTGTTTTTTAGACGCGAACCTATGTCCATAAATTTTTTCAGATTTTTAAGAGTGGTGAAATGTAGTCAAAATCGCAAAAAAACGGCAATTATTAGAATTTTTTCGCATTTTTATCGGATTTTGAAGCACGGATCGTTATTTCCCTTGAAAGCATGATTAAGGCAAGATTAAGACAGGACAATTTAAGGTTACTTTTTTATTTCAAATACTTGGTCATACCTTGTCTTAATCATGCCTTTAAAGGTAAAGACAATCATTAAGTAATACAAAATGGCTCAAAATGACTTCGGCATATATATATATATATATATATATATATATATATATATATATATATATATATATATATATATATATATACATAGTTTTAAGACAACTGAGGATTTATAAAAAAATTCCATGCTTCAAAACTCGATAAAAATGCTAATAAATGCCGGTTTTTGCAAATTTCACTGTGTTTCACCACTTTTAAAAATCTAAAAAAATTCATGGACATAGTTTGACGTCTACATATTCTATTTTCGGCCCTGCTATTGTCCTAGTTTTTATTTTATTGAATTTAAACATTTTTAAACACCTATAAAAATTTGAATTTCGCACCAAAAATTTTTGTAAAAAAATATCTTAAACAATCAAAATTTCTGTAAGAAATAAAGAAATCTTTCTGCCATATTTTAATAGTTTGTTATATATGCTAATTCTCCTTTCAGGCAGAGAATATGAAAAATATATGAACAAACAGTTTATTTCCTGCAAATATCGCTCTGGTCCTCTCTCCATACGCGTTTCGATCACCTCATGATCTCGTCAGTGGAGCTGTATCGGACCGAGAGCAACATTAGCAGGAAATAACTGATATATGAACCATAAATTTCAAGGTATGTCGGCAGGATATTACACCTGCCGTCTACCAACTTCGATGTCAGACTGAAAAATATCGCCAGTCGAACGACATCTATGAATCAACGGAGTAAAGTGAAATTTTTAAAAAATCAAAATTTCAGTAAGAAATAAAGAAATCTTTCTGCCGTATTTAAATAGTTTGTTATATATGCTAATTCTCCTTTCAGGCAGAGAATATGAAAAATATGTGTACAAACAGTTTATTTCCTGCAAATATCGCTCTGGTCCTCTCTCCATACGCGTTTCGATCACCTCATGATCTCGTCAGTGGAGCTGTATCGGACCGAGAGCGACATTAGCAGGAAATAACTGATATATGAACCATAAATTTCAAGGTATATCGGCAGGATATTACACCTGCCGTCTACCAACTTCGATGTCAGACTGAAAAATATCGTCAGTCGAACGACATCTATGAATCAACGGAGTAAAATGAAATTTTTAAACAATCAAAATTTCTGTAAGAAATAAAGAAATCTTTCTGCCGTATTTAAATAGTTTGTTATATATTTAATTCTCCTTTCAGGCAGAGAATATGAAAAATATGTGTACAAACAGTTTATTTCCTGCAAATATCGCTCTGGTCCTCTCTCCATACGCGTTTCGATCACCTCATGATCTCGTCAGTGGAGCTGTATCGGACCGAGAGCAACATTGAAATTTATGGTTCATATATCAGTTATTTCCTGCTAATGTCGCTCTAGGTCCAATACAGCTCCACTGACGAGATCATGAGGAAACGCGTATGGAGAGAGGACCAGAGCGATATTTGCAGAAAATAAACTGTTTGTACATATATTTTTCACATTCTCTGCCTGAAAGGAGAATTACATATATAACAAACTAAAAAAATATCTTGTTGTAGGCAGTAAAAAAAAACCTACAAAATGCCCCCCGAGGGGGCAGTTTTGACCTTTTTAATCGGCTAGACCCTTTAAACAATTAATATTCACTAATTACACACACATTTTTTATACACAGTTGCCCGTGTTCCCTCCGATCCTCTTTTGTCCTAGTTCAAGCATAAAAACTTTTCTCGAGAAGATCCTCTAGGTAACAGTACAAAATTGATCAATATAAGTACTCCGTCACATAAGTAAACATACATTACGCTTCATAATGAGATAGAAGAGATATAAATAAATAAGATTTCTCGATCCAAAGAACAATTGTTCAAATGTCAGTTTTAGGTTTAGCTCACGAACTTGACATATAAAACTGGACTGCTCATGTAAAATATCTCCCTTATATCAAAAATATCCCCACCGTGCTCAGTGCCATTACGTGCAGATACTGGTTTGGCAACAAATATTTATAATATTGGTGAAAGTGTATTTTTGACATTCACTGAATACTTTTCATTTGGCCAAGAATTTATTTTTTTCCTTTTTTTATGCAATGTTTTACTGATATTTTCAAACAGAAATGTGAATTTTAAAGTTTTCTTTTCTGTATTTAAAAAAACGCTATTCATCGCAGGACGTGTAAATACCTCATCTGATAAATTGTAATTTATTTCATTATCATTGGGTAAGTCTTAAAAAAAAATCAAACTCAACGGCTGAAGTAAATTGGTCATGATCATAATTATTTTATGCCAGATGAGTAAGTATATGCAGAACATTTTTCTGGAAATAGTTTTATACAAGAAAAAGAACCAAAAGTTGTTTATGGTGTGCTTCCTACAAATAAACTGCCCGAGAAAAGCTATAAAGCACTCTTTGATGTAAAGATCTTGGAACAACTAAACTTGGACTTAATAATGTAAACTGGCTCTACAAAAAACTCCGGATTTAGATGCGCATTAACCGACAACAATATTGTTTTACCATGGAATTAATGTTCCAGTCCTAAAGCTGATCATCGAAGCAGATATGCTGTTATAATTTAAAAAGATTATACATTTAAAAGCCAATATGTCCTATTAAAATAGAAATGATTGCATATAATATTTTTATTAAGCATGTCTAAACATTATATAAATTTTATTGTTATATATTTGCTATGGATAAAAATAAATCAATAACCTTTTGTTTGAATGCGTTATTAATTGAAAATAAATTTAAATTTAATTAATTACTTATTATTTTAGGAAAATGAAACAGAAATTCTTGATTTTAGCTCAAGTAGTGAGGAGCTGTGATTGTTTGATTACCAGTTCAAAAATTCTAGTCTAGGAAAGGTTTATTCCAGATGTTCAAACAGTTACGTAAATAAAGAGTTTGAACAAATGTAAAAATTAACCCCCTAATTCACTTCTTCTTTAGGTGCCGTCTTCGTTCCGAAGGTTGGCGATCATCAGAGCTATACGTATTTTCGAGACTGCTGACCTAAACAGCTGGTTATTGCTGCAATTATACCATTCTCTTAGATTTTTTAACCAAGAGTTTCGTCTTCTTCCTATAGATCTCTTTCCCATAATTTTTCCCTGCATAATAGTTCTCAGTAGTTGATATCTTTCTCCTCTCGTAACGTGTCCCAGGTATTGTAATTTTCGTTTTTTAATTGTAAGTATGACCTCCTTTTCTTTATTCATTCTCCTCAGTACTTCAGCGTTTGTGATTTTCTCCATCCATGATATTCTTAACATTCTGCGGTACATCCACAATTCAAAGGCTTCCAACTTGTTAATATCGATCTTTTTAAGCGTCCATGCCTCCATTCCATAAAACAAAACTGACAGTACGTAACATCTTGCCAGACGAACCTTTAATTCAAGACTCAGGTCTCTGCCACAGAACACTCTCTTCATTTTCGTGAATACGGCTCTTGCTTTCTCTATCCGGATCTTGATTTCTTCAGAGCTATCGTTGTTTTCATTGATGACGGTGCCTAAATAGTTGTATTTTCTGACGTGTTCTATATTTTGACCCTGTATGCGTATATCTGGGACATTTTGGGTTGATTTGGATATTAACATGCATTTTGTTTTTCTTATGTTTAGTGACAGTCCATATTCTTCACTGACTGTTGCTACTCTATTGACTAAGGTCTGGAGATCCTCGAGTGTTTCTGCGATAAGTACTGTATCATCGGCGTATCTGAGGTTGTTTATTAAAATTCCATTTATTTTAATACCAACGAATTGGTCAATAAGTGCTCTATTCATTATGTCCTCAGAGTAAAGATTGAACAAGGTGGGTGAAAGTATACACCCTTGTCTCACTCCTCTTTTTATTTCGACTTCTTCAGTCGTCTCATGCTCCACTCGCACTACTGCTTTCTGATTGTAATAAATATTCGATATAATTCTGATGTCTCTTTTATCGAGGTTCTTTTCCGTCAATAGACTGATAAGGTGATCATGTCTCACTTTGTCAAAGGCCTTATTGTAGTCTATGAAGAACATATATACATCCTGATTTATATCAAGGCATCTTTGAGACATGACATTCAGTGCAAATAACGCTTTTCTCGTTCCGAGTCCATTTCGAAATCCAAATTGGGTATCGCCAATATCTATTTCCAGTTTTTTATGTATTCTAGTGTGTATAACTTTTAGAAATGTTTTCAGTATGTGATTCATCAGGCTTATTGTGCGATAGTCGGTGCATTGTTTTGCTTTTCCCCTTTTTGGAATAGTTACAAATGTGGATAAAAGCCATTCCGGTGGTATTATTCCTGTTTTGTAGATATGATTAAAAAGCTCCACCAATGCATAAATCGACCCTTCCTCTATGAGCTTGAGGACTTCCATCGGTAGTTCGTCTGGACCCGGAGCCTTTCCTCTTTCCTAATTCACTAACGTGGTTTAACTTTTAAACCGGTCTAGATTGACAGTGAGAATTTAAATTGACAAGGGCAATAATAAGTCAATCAAGTTTTGAACTCTTAAAATACAATTAAAACGATCACAAGAAAAACAAAACTGGTCATCTAGAAAATCTAGTTTCTAAGGCAACTAGATCGGGTCTAAGTCTTAAACCTTTTTAGTGAATCTGGGTATAAAAGTTACTAGTAAATCTTTATGTATATATTTAGATAGAAAATTACCATATAATGTAAAATCCCATTCTTAAATTTACAATCTTTTTTATTATTTATATTGTTTTGTTTAGATAGATTGGCTTTTAAATATAGACTGTTTTAACACTTTTTTTAATAAAAATGATTTAGTACATGGTATTATTTTATTTCCTTTAAGTTAAAACTGCATTATAATAAAGGAAATGTCAACATTATTATGAATGTTGCTAACTGTATATAAATACCTTACATATCAGTTCTCATACAGTATCGAGGAGAAAATAATTTTACCGAAGACCTAATTACAGTCATTTTTAAATGATAAAACTATTACTTTGCACCAGATTATATGGACATTTCTACACCTTACATTAAACAATAAATATGGTTGTTAATTCATGATAACTAATTTTTAAAAATAAATGCCTTAATATTTTTTTTTATTAACCTGACACACTCCACGTTCAAAGAGGGGGTGTAGAATATACTAATGTTATATTTTGTTATGTTAACACACATCTTACCGCCAGTTTCCGATCGAATTTTACTACAAATACAAAGTTCAAGTTTAATATAGAACGATGACGGGTATCTGGGAAGGTACCAACTGCAATCCCACAGTTGGTACCGGGACGAAACACCCCAAAATTTTTCAGTTTGTACAGGGTGAGTCAACGATTGGATGAAGTAGGTTTGTGCCTTTTCGGTGAAATTAACAAAGAAACTATATTTATTGTTTGATACAGTTTATTTTTACGCAGATTTTAAAAATATTTAGGACTCTACAGGGTGAACCAAAAAACTAGGACAGCATAAAGGTGTATTTTTTTAAATAGAACACCCTATATACGAATCATATTTTCGATTTAGCTTATAATTTTAAAACTTTTTTATTAAAGGTTTACTATAACAAAACTTTATAGTTTCTGAGATAATTAAGTTTAAAGAAAAAAAGTCACATTTTCAAGCATCAATTCAATCCTAAATAACGTTTTCAATTTTGTGACAAATATATTCAAATTTGGAATTTAGCAAGGCCAAGGACAAGTTAACATAATTTTTACCTAATATTTGCAATAAAAGCTACAGGGTGTTGAACACATCGGCTCAAATTTGAACAAGTTTAAATGAATAAATATCTTTTTTTTTAAATGGTACACCCTGTATATTTTCATGTTATGTAATAGAGTAATAAAAGCCCTAAAAGTTTTGTTCAACATATCCTATACCTATTTATAATAGTTTTTGAGATATTTCAGTTTTTCTTATTTTCCATACTTTTTTACAGAAATAGTCTTCATTATCATAGCAGCCATGTAAAATAATAAAAAGAAACTACAGAAACAAACAGAATGTGGTTAAATATGATGAAATACATTATTCGTTATATTACAATGGCAATGGTTTAATTAAACATAATGTGAAAAAATTAACACAACAATAACGACAAGGCAAATACATATTTACTTTTATACTAAATTGAAACAAAAAAAATACCTATTAAATACTGAGATTAAGTATTTCTTTTTAATAAGTGTTCGAATAAACGACCCTCTTGTGCAATGCACAAATTTAATCTTTTTTGCAGATTTTCTCGGACCCTGGACAAAATTAGTGGCGTTATTGTTCTACAGGTATCCCTAATCCTGTTTCGCATATCTTCCACTATTGTTGGTGGATTAACATACACCTTATTTTTAATGTAACCCCATAGGAAGAAATCTAATGGGGTGATGTCGCAAGACCTTGGTGGCCACTCAATGAAACCCCCACGTCCAATCCATTTTTGCGGATATCGTTGGTCCAAAAACGCACGAACTTCACGATGGTAATGCGGAGGCACACCATCGTGCTGGAACCACATACTGTCGAGCTCATCCCTATCGAGACCTTGAAGCAGTTGGGGTAATTCTTCTTGTAGAAAGTTCAAGTAACTATGGCCATTTAGTGCTTCATTAAAAAAGTGGGGTCCAATAATTCGATTATAATGAATACCACACCAAACATTTAATGACCAGTGGTTTTGATGTTGCACCTCTCTAATCCAAAATGGGTTTTCTGTGACATAATAATGCATGTTGCGTCTATTTACGGCACCGTTACTTCTAAAAGTAGCTTCATCACTAAACATTACCTTGCATAATAAATTTGGATTTAATTGAATCTCTGCATTTATTGTACGACAAAAGTTTACACGACTTTCAAAATCCTGTCCATGCAATTCTTGGTGTAATTCCATGTGATATGGATGATACCTTGGTAGTACGATTAGCGGCGGATTGTGATGTTTCACATAATACTGCTAACTGACGGCTACCAATATAAGGATTTTCCTGAACATTTAACAATACTTGTAGTTCTTTTTCTTCATTAGTTACTGGTTTGTTGACCACCTTACGTTTTGGATAATCAACAGTATCAGAAGAATCAAATCTTTGCATTAAGTTTTGAAAAGTATGGGTATTAGGCTGGCGTCAATCAGGATACTTCATTTTGTAAATTCTTTGAGCAAGAAGGTAATTTTTTTGAGCCTCTCCTATTGTATATATAAATCATATCTATTAACTCATTCTTTGGAAAATTCATTTTACAATATAAGATGAATGCAAAAAAAACCAAACTACACTACATAAAAACCAAAAGAAGCGATTGCGGTTATAAATTTGACACACAGAAAAATGTTCTTTTACATTGTTTTTGCCATGGCTACTATGATAATGAAGACTATTTCTGTAAAAAAGTATGGAAAATAAGAAAAACTGAAATATCTCAAAAACTATTATAAATAGGTATAGTATATATTGAACAAAACTTTTAGGGTTTTTATTACTCTATTAAATAACATGAAAATATACAGGGTGTACCATTTAAAAAAAAAGATATTTATTCATTTAAACTTGTTCAAATTTGAGCCGATGTGTTCAACACCCTGTAGCTTTTATTGTAAATATTAGGTAAAAATTATGTTAACTTGTCCTTGGCCTTGCTAAATTCCAAATTTGAATATATTTGTCACAAAATTGAAAACGTTATTTAGGATTGAATTGATGCTTGAAAATGTGACTTTTTTTCTTTAAACTTAATTATCTCGGAAACTATAAAGTTTTGTTATAGTAAACCCTTAATAAAAAAGATTTAAAATTATAAGCTAAATCGAAAATACGATTCGTATATAGGGTGTTCTATTTAAAAAAATACAACTTTATGCTGTCCTAGTTTTTTGGCTCACCCTGTAGATTCCTAAATATTTTTAAAATCTGCGTAAAAATAAACTGTATCAAACAATAAATATAGTTTCTTTGTTAATTTCACCGAAAAGGCACAAACCTACTTCATCCAATTGTTGACTCACCCTGTACTGCAGAAAGAGATATCTATTATTTATAGTAATAGAATTGACATTTATACACGACACATTCACACCAGGGAATTCAATGCAGCCATACAAATCTTTGAACGTAATGGCGGCCAACGAGAGGAATCAAAAATTATTTACAACGAGCAGTCGAATTTAGCTTCTACCCCATTAGTTCCACAGTCTCTTTTGGTAGAGTTACCGAACTTAAATACTGCAAACCAACTGAAATCAAACGCTGAAGTAAATAATGTGGTAGAATAGGGAAAATGTCGGTAAAACAATCTAAATTACTAAATAAACATTAACCATTTGGCAACACGGAACATAAACGTGATGTCGGCATGGCTTCGACCGCCTAGACAAAAGCTTGTGGATAATTCAACCTGTTTCGTAAGCTTGCTAGCGGACAACGATCTCCCCTCCCTTTCCACTTTACGTATCCGACAAAGACGAAAGATACAGCTGTGCGAGGACGACGTTTCACCATAGAAAAAGAACAAAAACAAGTTTGGTGTTCGTGCAACCCGAACGATGCACTGACCGCATAATGCAAGCCGGCCATCGAGTTACTAAAATGAGACAGAGAAGTCTTTTAGTTTGCAGCGAGCTACTGTTTAGTCGATTATTATTATAAGCCATTAACTGAATAGGTCTTTTTGTGACTACGAGATTATTCAGTTTTTTTGGTAATTAAAGAAACCTCAATGCCCAAAACAAAAGAGCTCAATTACGTACGGAGTGTCTTTGCGCCCTAATTAACCATTCCTTTTTTATGTGTAATACAATATGACCTGTTTAGGCTGCTTATGGATCTCCAAAATAATATTAAAGTTTTATATAACTGATGCGCTTTTTTTTTGGTTCTTGGCATTACAAACCATGGGTGGGTTCATTTTGATTTTTTTTAAATTATTGATTTAATTTTAAAAAATCACGATTCTAGTTTTTTGTTAGATTTCCACATAAAAACTCATAAGGGAAGTATTTTTAAGCGATTTCCAAAAGAAAGAGTTTCTCAATTCGTCGAGTATGTATGTTTTTTTTTTATGTATGTACACCGATTACTCCGGAATGGTGGCAACGATTTGATTGAAATTTTTTACGTTATGTTCAGGAAGTTGCTGCGGTGGTCCCATACTTTTTGGACGAAATTGGTGCAGTAATATCCAAGATGGCGACCAAAAAAATTAATTTTGTCTGATTTTCTCCTAAATTGGTATGGGGGAATTTTTGGGGTACATAACGAATCTGAAATTGTTTTTAAAAAATTCAATATGGCGGATGCAGTATGGCAGACAAAAAATATATTTTTGTCCGATTTTCTTCAAAATTGATACGAGGAAGTTTTCAAGCTCGTACATAACTAATCTAAAATTATTTTTAAAAAAATGCGGCGTTGGGGTATTTTTGTTAGTGTTAATTATAAATTTAAAATATTTTTTGAAAAACTCAATCTGGCAGATTCCATATGGTGTCCTAAAAATTTTACATTTTTCGATTTTCTCCCAAACTGATATAGAGGGTTCTTGATTGTGTTTATGAATTTAAAGAATTTTTTCAGGATTCAAAATCTAAAATAGCGTACCAAAAATTTTACATTTTTCGATTTTGTTCAAAGATGGAACTGAATCGTTTTTGAGGATGTTAATAGCGAATATAAGTCTAAAAATTTTAAATTTCCGGATTTCATCCAAAATTGGTACTAGGGGGCTTTGGAGGGTTTAGATTTAGATTAGATTAAGACTTAAAATAATTTTTTTGAAATTTAATACAGCGGATGCAATATGGTGGGTTGAAAATTTTACCTTATTCGCATTTTTTAACCGACTTCTAAAAGAAGGAGGTTCTCAATTCGTCGACTATGTATTTTTTTTTATGTATGTACACCGATTATTCCGGAACGGCTGCACCGATTTGAGTGAAATTTTTTACGTTATGTAAAGGAAGTTGCTGCACCGGTCCCATATTTTTTTAGATGAAATTGGTGCAGTAAAATCCAAGATGGCGCTTACAATATGGCGGCCAAAAAAATTAATTTTGTCCGATTTTCTCCAAAATTAGTATAGAGGAATTTTCGGGGTTGTACCCAAAGAATCTGAAATTATTTAAAAAAAATTCAAGATGGCGCTTCCAATATGGCGGACAAAAAAAATTAATTTAGTCCGATTTTCTCCAAAATTGGTATGGGGGAGTTCTCGAGATTGTACATAACGAATCTGATATTACTTTTAAAAAATTCAATATGGCGGATCCAATATGGCGGACGAAAAAATCAATTTTGTCCGATTTTTACCAAAATTGGTAAGGAGGAGTTTACGGGGTCGCATATGACGAATCTAAAATAATTTTAAAAAAATTCAATATGGCGGATCAAATATGGCGGACGAAAAAATCAATTTTGTCCGATTTTCTCCAAAATTGGTATGGGGGAGTCTTCGGAGTCGCATATGACGAATCTAAAATAATTAAAAAAAAAATTCAATTTGGCGGATTCAATATGGCCGACAAAAAAATCGTTTTTGTCCTATTTTTTCCAAAATTGGTACGGGGGAGTTTTCGGAGTCGCATATGACGAATCTAAAATAATTTTTTAAAAATTCAATATGGCGGATCCAATATGGCGGACGAAAAAAATCAATTTTGTCCTATTTTCTCCAAAATTGGTATGGGAAAGAATCTGAAATTATTTTTAAAAAATTCAATATGGCGTATCTAATATGGTGGATAAAAAATTAATTTATTTTCTTTAAATATCGATATTGGAAGGTTTTGGGGCCTATATTACCAATCTAAAATTAATTTGAGATTTAAGATAGTGGATTTTCTATGACAGACTAAATATTCATTTGACCCAATTTGATTGGTATTTGGAAAACTCTAAGAACTAAAGAATTTTTAGTGGCTCATTTTAGGGTGATTTATAACTTTGGATAAAATTTGTACTTTTTTGCCACTTTGGAACCATTGCGAAGTACACTAATTTCGATTAGTACTTAGTTCAAATAATTTATGAATATCATAATGAATTCTAAAACTAAAAATTGAACCGACTTCTAAAAGTGTGCTAAAAAGTGAAAAATAACCATAAATTTTTATATGAAATTGAACTTTTTGAAGTCGGCGCCGAATTATTTGTAAATGAAATAAATAACTACCAATATATACAAATTATGGTAAGAAAGCAATTACAAAT
The DNA here is from genome assembly GCA_034092305.1 of Diaprepes abbreviatus. NCBI lineage: Eukaryota > Metazoa > Arthropoda > Insecta > Coleoptera > Curculionidae > Diaprepes > Diaprepes abbreviatus. The sequence continues at coordinate 1,650,381 of JASJET010000171.1, forward strand.
AAAGTATTTTATAAAAAAAATGAACCGACTTCTAAAAGTGCGCTAAAAAGTGAAAAATAACTATAAATTTTTATATGAAATTGAAATTTTTGAAGTCGGCACCAAATTATTTGTAAATGAAATAAATAACTACTAATATATATATACAAATTATGGAAAGAAAGTAATTACAAATAAAGCGTTTTTAATCTGTCTATGCGAATCACATTTTGACAGGTATTAGTTTGACGCCGACTTCAAAAATTGTAGATTTATAAAATTCGACATAGCGGATCCAATATAAACGGTCAAAAATTCAATATGATGGCCAAATTTTTAAAATCAACCGATTTACACCTAATTTGGTGTACATGAGTTTTTAAGGTCCCTGATAACGAATCCGGGGTCGGATTTGCAAAGTTCAAGATGATGGATCCAATATGGCGGACGCATTTTTTAAAAAATCAACTATTTTGCACCAAATTTGGTATACAGAGGTTTTTGAGGTCGTTGATGACGGATTTTTGAAATCCAAGATTGAAGACATAATATAGAAGATTGGGCTATTGAGTTTCCGCCATAACAGGGGTCCACCATCTTAAATTTTGAGAATCTGACCTCGGATTCGTAATTAGCGACCCCAAAAACTCCCGTTTAACAAATTTTGTACAAATCGGTTTATTTCCAAAAATGTCGTCCGCCATCTTGAATTTAGCAAATCTGACCTCGGATTCGTAATTATCAACCCTGAAAACTTTCGTATACTAAATTTGATCCAAATCGGTTGATTTTTAAAAAACAGGTTCAGCATTTTAGATCCGCCAAATTGACTTTAAAAATTATATTATATTATATATATATATATATATATATATATATATATATATATATATATATATGTTATGTCGGATATTCTCACGGGTGTGATGTGTAATCGGAGGTTTCCGCGCATCCCGTGTATGTGCTGAGTCCCTCTCAGGACTATAAGGCAGCTGACGTTTCGGTGAAATCTCATCCACCATTTTCAAAGCTCACTGTATGGCGTCTACGAGCGAACTGACGCCTGCGACTCCGGTGCTGTCGGTACCGTGTGCGCGTCGGACGCGTTCGTTTTCCGAATGGTTCCGGCCCATCAGGTTTCGAGACCTGCTGCGCGTCATCGGCCCTGTTGCCAGTGTTAGTGGTTGCGTTACCGAGTTGTAATCTGTTTCGTTATTAAGTGGTACTGGTTGATGTTTTGTAAACAGATTTTTCCAAGTATTAGGCACACGTTGGCTCTCATCTCTGCGAGAGGCCCAACAACTAAATAGCATATATATATATATATATATATATATATATATATATATATATATATATATATATATATATATATATATATATATATATTTATATATATATATATACTATTTAGATGCATAGAAAACTGCAGTAGTTTTTAAGTTAATTTTGAATCCATCCGTATATATTATGAGAGAACTATTCCTTAAATTTTAAATTGCAACAAACATCATCAAGATATACAGAAATTCTAACCTTGGGGCAAGTAAAATTATATTTATAGGTTATTTTAAATATACCTCTAGGTTTTGGATGTCTTTCAATGAGATATCTCAATTCTTAATATTCTTCATAGCCCAGTATTTTTCTGTAAGTTTTCTAATGAATAAATCATATATTTTTATAAGTACAGAGTGGGCTAGTAATAATTTATATTTTAAATATAAATTTAAATGGAAATACTCTCTTCGAAATTCCAAAGTCTCTTCCAGATTCACCAGTACAGGTTTATTTGGAAACCTGATGCGTATATTGGAAAAATTATGACATGAGTAGATAATTTTGTAACCCCATAGAATTTCATATCATTTATGCAACAAAAACCCTGAAACATACATGGGTAAATTCCTTGAACAAAATTGCGTTCATATTATAGGTACTAATCTCCTAATATGGACGGTGGAACTTTTTATATTTTGTTCTGTAAAAGGTCAAATCGATTTGTTAAATTCTATGGATATAATTATAAATAGTTTTCTTTTATAACAATTTAAAATTAATTCAGGTTACTACAACTAATATACAATGAATTCCATAACATCGTATTGCTGCGTATTTGTAAACATACTTCTTTGGGTCCGTTTACTTCGTACGTTTAACGCTCAAAGCTCCAAATTACTCCGCACTGTGCATTAATAGTCAGCACGGCAGTATGGCTAAGATACGAATATATATTACATGGAATTGAGGGGTTTGTGGGAACACTTTAAAGGCGAGAGACAGGGATTTTCTATTTACAGCTAATCAAACAGGGTGATTCTCCCGGATATTTATCGATCGATTGTAGGAAAACTATAATTAAATCTGAAAATTTGACAGTGTACTAACGCACATAGAAGACAACCGGCTAAAATATTTTCGAGATGCATTTTTGATTTCTTATTATTGCATTTTTGATTTCTACGTCAAATTCTAGACATATTTCATGTGTTATGTTCTATATTTATGTTTCACCGTTTTGGACATATTTAAATTTTTATGTCAAAAATGACGTTTGCGGATCAAAACTTAACTATAAATTTTTCCTATAAGAAAGTCTTTGTTATTTAATTTGGGTTAGTTTTCTTGTAGAAAAAGATCGACTTTATTAGTCTTTTTATGATATTTTCAAAATTATCAGTACAGAGTGGTAAAAAAAAGAATAAAAATTATATTTAAAAAATCGTCAAAAGTCAATTTTTTCCAAATAAAAAACACCTATTTTTATAATTTTATCACATTAAGCATTAAAAATCCTTTGTATAAGGTTATCTATTCCAAAAATTTGTGGTTTTCAAAACATTGGCAATTCAACATTTTTCTATTGTATAAATAATATACGGCTTTTAAGTTTTGTTATTAGTTGGCCATGACGGCGAGGGATGGAGAAAATAAAACAATCAAACCCTACAGAACTGTCACTATTTCTTGCCATTTGATATTCATTAATCACAGGTTTCATCTTTATGTATATTCTATAGTATAATATTTAAAAGGCACTGATTTTCTACGAAGAGTACAGTTCTGTCAACTTATTTTATTTCGGCCACAAGAAAATGCTTTTTTTGAATAATATTAGTGGATCGGACGAAGCCAAATTCACAAAAAATGGATTGTTTAATCGACGCAGATCCAAAATTCTTGAATTTTTATAATCTTTTTAAGAGTTGGTAGTGTTGGTTTCTGTTTCTTCGGATATTGGATCGCGAATTCTTGAAATAATTCTATCACATTCTCCATAAATATTTTTGCAGTAGAAAAATGTTGAATTGCCAATATTTTGAAAATTAGAAATTTTTGGAATAGACAACCTTATACAAAGTTATCCTTATTTTTAATGCTTAATCACTACATAGTATAAAACAAAGTCGCTTTCTCTGTCCCTATGTCCCTTTGTATGCTTAAATCTTTAAAACTACGCACCGGATTTTGATGCGGTTTTTTTCAATAGATAGAGTGATTCAAGAGGAAGGTTTATATGTATAATAACATCCATTAAATAGTGGAGAAATACTGTTATTTTTGAGGTTTCTAATGTGATGTCGTTAATTATCATATTTTTTTCCGCTTACATTGCAAACGCAGGCTGAACCCTACGAGATTTATCAAAATAATGTACTAATTATTTGTACACATTGAAAAGGTCTACAGAAAACTCCGCGATGGTATATGTCTATCTCTCATGGATATCCCACAATAACATTTTTTTGTCATTTACTTTTTACGACAAATAATGGCAAATTTTGAAGCGATTTTAACCAATACAGCATTAATCCTTATCCAATTAAATAGCTTAAATACATTGTTGATTTAATATAGATCTATATGGTCCTTTACAGCACAAGATTTAAATGAATATTTTCGAAGATATTACAGATTTAAAATTGCGGGAAGTAGCGCTTGCGGCGGTACTGGCCGACCGGGGCGGCGGCAGCGTGCCTATAAATAGCGCGTCGGAGGCCGATGTAATAATTGTTGTAAAAATAAAATAAATAGTCACAGTTTTTCTGTAGTGTATTTAGTATCAGCATTGCACCCGTGCGAAGCCGGGGCGGGTCGCTAGTATGATATAATTATAAAAATAGGTGCTTTTTATTTAAAAAAAAAATTGACTTTTGACGATTTTGAAATATAATTTTTATTTTTCTTTTTTAACCACCCTGTACTAAAAATTTTCAAAATATCATAAAAAGGCTACTAAAGTCGATCTTTGTCTACAACAAAACTAACCCAAATTAAATAATAAAGACTTCCTTATAGGAAAAATTTATAGTTAAGTTTGGTCCGCAAACGTCATTTTTGACATAAAAATTTAAATATATTCAAAATGATGAGACTTAAGTATAGAACATAATACACGAAATATGTCTAGAATTTGACGTAGAAATCAAAAATGCAATAATATATAGAGTGTTCCGTTTAAAATAAGCAAGTTGACATCTACTTTCGTTATAATCGGAAGTGTCGCCATCTTGAAAATATTTTAGCCGGCTGTCCCCCATGCACGTTAGTACACTGTCAAACTTTCAGATTCTTCCTAATTATAGTTTTTCCACAATCGATCGATAAAGTTCCCCAAGAATCACCCTCTATAGTTTTTTCAATCCATTTAACAATATTTCAGGAACGTATTTTAATAATATGTGTTTGCTATAATAAATTTTTAATTCAGTTACATGTATTTTAATAAAAATACCAATAAAAAATATAAAAACCAATTGTGAGTTGGCAACAATATGTAACATTTAGTCATTTAATTTTACATCCCTTCAAGTTTCGTTTTATTCGAGTGTTTTTTGTTTAATTTTAGGAGTTCTGGTATGTTTTTCCAAAATTTGCAGAACTGTAAAATACCAAATAGTTTTCTAAACATATGACTCAACTGTCTATAATTTGTGTTTTGTAATTTCAACGTTTTGATGATTAGAGGTCAAGTATAATAATCCCAGAATAAGAAAATATCCGAAAAACCTACTGAAATATTTGAGATACGGACCTGAAAAACGTAGATTTAAAATTAGGAGTACTAAAACGTCTACTATGTTTGTTGAATTAACTGCTAATTCACATATTTTAATTTACTTTTTAGTAAGATTCGACGAGTTATAAAAATTTACTTTGTGCGGTAATTTTCGAAGATTTTTGAGTGAAGTAGCAGTTTTTAATCTAGTTAGGGATTTCAAATTCAGTTATCAATTTTTGGTAACTTAAATAGCATAGCACCACAATATTTACAGTACCTGAAGAAGATGCCGTGCAGTGAAACATATGGTACCGACATCTATACATTCACCGGAGTAGTTAAGATTTCAATAGGAAATAAGTAAATTTACTTGTTACCGAATTTCAAAAGTTGCCTCTATTTATTCTTTTTTCTAAGCAGTTAAAGGAAAAAAACATATACAAACAGTTTATTTCCTGCAAATACCGCTCTGGTCCCCTCTCCATACGCGTTTCGACCACCTAATGGAGCTGTATCGAACCAAAAGTAACATTCATCGGAAACAACTGTCTATATAAAATATAAAGTCCATTCGATTGGCGACATTTTTCTGTCACATCAAAAAATCAACAGCTTTAATATCCTGTCGACACGTCTAGGAATTTATATTTTATATAGAAAATTGTTCCCTATAAATGGTGCTCTTGGTTCGATATAGCTCGACTGACGAGACCATTAGATGATGGAAACGCGTATAGAGAGAGGATATATATATATATATATATATATATATATATATATATATATATATATATATATATATATATATATATATATGAAGTAAAATGCGAAACAGTAAATGCAAACTTCTCTCTATCATATCCTTTCTGTGTTAGAGGTTGCACAGTTAGAATAAATTGTTATAAAATACAATTTATCCCATTCCACCACCATCGAGATGGTGGCCTACCTGTACCACCATACCGAGAAGAAAGTCAAAGCTTACCCTCCCCGCCATAGTGATACGGCAAAGCTCCATGTTTCGTCTCTCACTAGACTCATCAGGGTACCGACATGCACCTGGCTGTACAAAGGACAGATCGGAAGGAAGTATGCAACACTGAACGCGGCTTCGCCGACCTCTCGCCGGGTGGCGTATATATGTTTATACGGCTTTAACGGATACCTCCGTGAGATGCATTAGCAGTGGTTATATCCACATTATGCTGTTGTAGTGCTGAAATCACATTCAACAAACGTACAACTATATGCAGCTCCGTATATGAATGAAGTAAAATGCGAACAGTAAATGCAAACTTCTCTCCATCATATCCTTTTTGTGTTAGAGGTTGCACAGTTAGAATAAATTGTTATAAAATAACTTTTATCCCATTCCACCACTATCGAGATGGTGGCCTACCTGTTCCACCATGCCGAGAAGAAAGTCATGGCGGGGAGGGTAAGATGGATATGATGGAGAGAAGTTTGCATTTACTGTTTCGCATTTTACTTCATTTACATACGGAGTTGCATATAGTTGTACGTTATATATATATATATATATATATATATATATATATATATATATATATATATATATATAAAACTACTTGAAAAAAGGAGAATAAATATAAAATTAAACATCTTGTTACAGTTTATGTCTTTGGATAATTTTCCCTCCGGGAATAGGGAAGTGCAGACTTCGTCACGACGAATTCAATAGGATCTGTGTTATATGAAACTATAGAATTCTAGTTATCGGATAAGATGACTTGATTTTGGAAGTAAGTCCATCGTCCACCGTATCACACGCCTGCGAGATGTTCAGAAAGGCAGCATAGGTTTTCAAGTACATCTCTTGCTATTCTGATTACCCTGTGACTTGCTCAATAGTAACATGTTCTTGTCTAAAACCGAATTGGCAATTCGGTTTTGAGTTATTTTTGGGGATAATAAATTTGATTAAATACATAAGGTTTCTAATAGTTAGAAATAATTTGCAGTTTAGGCAACCAATCATATATTTATTGATTCTTTATTGGCTTACATTTGGTTATTTTAGTTATAGCTTAATAAATTTATAGCATTTTATTCTGCCGCCTCTAAAAAAAGATTTGACAATACATGTTTTTTCCATTTGCTGCAAGACCTTATATTTTTCGGTGAATGAAAAATTTTGTCATAAGTTGTCAAAATGACAAAAAACCACAAATTCTTCTCGACTTTACGAGACACTTGGATAATTTACTTTAGAGTTAACTGTTACATTAATAAAGTAAATACTTTATCTTCCAGTAAAGCAAGCATTTTCACTTTTTAACAAGATTATAACTGTCATTCTAAATTAAGTCCAAAAAATCTCAACGAGGAACTGGAATTACCGCTCAAGTAAAAATAGAGACCACAGTCTCGACTTTACGTAATGAACTCTGCTATAAATATTTAGAATAAAGTTTACACAAGAGTGAAATAGAGGTATTATACACATTTTTTAACGATTTAGTTGTTTGGATTTGAGTTTAAAATTTAACACTGAAGTTTTAGTGTACAGAGCAGACTAAAAGTAATTTGTTTATCGCACCTAATCTGCTGGAAGTACTCCTTAATTTGGAAAAATAGTAAATTAATAGGACTCTTACAAAGTTTGTGCATATCAACGGTTCATTAGAATAAAATACTTATCACACAACATTGTTTTAAAAAATTAAAGTTCAACAAATTACTAAAATCATAATAGTACAACAAAATTATTCTTGTGTGTGCAGTATGACATATTTAGTCTGTATAGAAAATGTACGAGTTTCACTTTGATGTAGAAATATATTTTGTAGGTGAAAAATGTTTATAAGTAATAAATATTAATGAGTAAGTAACAAAAAGATTTCTTTGGATTTCTGCGTTAGAAAGTAGAATAAATATAAAATTTTTATAAAAAAATTGAACCGACTTCTAAAAGTGCGCTAAAAAGTAAAAAATAACTATAAGTTATTATTTGAAATTGAACTTTTTGAAGTCGGCGCCAAACTAATACTTGACAAAATGTGATTTGCATAAACAGATTTAAAATTCTTTTTTTGTAATTGCTTTCTTACAAAAATTTGTATATATTAGTAGTTATTTATTTCATTTACAAATAATTTGGCGCCGACTTCAAAAACGTCAATTTCATATAATAATTTATAGTTATTTTTTACTTTTTAGCGCACTTTTAGAAGTCGGTTCAATTTTTTTTATAAAAATATTATTTTTCTATTTTTTGTTTTAGAATTCATTATGATATTCATAAATTATTTGAACTAAGAACTAATCGAAATTAGTGTACTTCGCAATGACTCCAAAGTGGCAAAAAGTACAAATTTTGTCCAAAGTTGTAAATCACCCTAAAATGAACCACTAAAAATTCTTTAGTTCTTAGAATTTTTCAAATACCAATCAAATTGGGTCAAACAAATATTTAGTCTGTCATAGAAAATCCACTATCTTAAATTTCAAATCAATTTTAGATTGGTAATATAGGCCCCAACACCTTCCAATATCGATATTTAAAGAAAATAAATTAATTTTTTATCCACCATATTAGGTACGCCATATTAATTTTTTTTTAAATAATTTTAGATTCGTCATGTGTGACCCCGAAAACTCTCCCGTACCAGTTTTGGTTAAAATCGGACAAAACTGATTTTTTTTGTTCGTCATATTGAATCCGCCATAGTGAATTTTTTAAAAATAATTTCTGATTCTTTATGTGAGGCCCCGAAAACTTACTCATACTAATTTTGGAGAAAATCGAACAAAATTGATTTTTTCGTCGGTCATATTGAATTTTTTAAAAATTATTTTAGATTCGTCATATGCGACTCCGAAAACTCCCCCGTACCAATTTTGGAGAAAATCGAACTAAAAAGATTTTTTTTGTCGGCCATATTAGATCCGCCAAATTGAATTTTTTAAAAATTATTTTAGATTCGTCATATGCGACCCCGAAAACTCTCCCGTACCAATTTTGGAGGAAATCGGACAAAATTAATTTTTTTGTCGGCCATATTGGATCCGCCATATTGGATTTTTTTAAAATTATTTTAGATTCGTCACATGCGACCCCGAAAACTCCCCTGTACCAATTTTGGAGAAAATCGAACGCAATTGATTTTTTTGTCCGCCATATTGGATTCGCCATATTGAATTTTTTAAAAATTATTTTAAATTCGTGATATGTGATCCCGAAAATTCCCCCGTACCAATTTTGGTGAAAATCGGACAAAATTGATTTTTTCGTCCGCCATATTGAATTTTTAAAAAATAATATTAGATTCGTTAAGTAGCATCTTAAAAACTCCCCCATCCCAATTTTGGAGAAAATCGGACTAAATTAATTTTTTTGTCCGCCATATTGGATCCGCCATTTTGAATTTTTGAAAAATAATTTCAGATTCGTTGGGTACAACCCCGAAAATTCCTCCGTACCAATTTTGGAGAAAATCGGACAAAATTAATTTTTTGGCCGCCATATTGTAAGCGCCATCTTGAATTTTACTGCACCAATTTCATCTAAAAAAATATGGGACCACCGCAGCAACTTCCTTTACATAACGTAAAAAATTTCATTCAAATCGGTGCAACCGTTCCGGAGTAATCGGTGTACATACATAAAAAAAAAATACATAGTCGACGAATTGAGAACCTCCTTCTTTTAGAAGTCGGTTAAAAATAGTAGCTGGTGTGCCAGTTTCGCAAGTTTCATTATGACTGACTGTAACTCCGAAATGATGTATTCAACAGGCTTTTATAAATACTGTAGCATTTCCCCATACTTGGGCTATAGTTTTTTTTTTATTTATTTATGATGTAATTGGGAGGGGATAATTATTCCATATTTTTTCATTTTTTCCACAGTATTTATTTCTGAGGACTCTGTAACCGTTTATTCCATGTCAACAAAGTTCAGATTTCCGATTAAAATTAGAATTTACGCGTATCATCATTTGGATTAACGGTCAAGTACGATAAACGGATGACGTACGGAAGTCTGGACCTGCACCATCGAACACGTGATAGATTGTTGTTAAAGTTTCGATAAAAATCACATCATCTGCTAGTTGCCGTCAAAAGAATCCAAAGACTTTTTTTGAGCTTTCGCTTTGTGGTCCAAGTTTAGACTTCTCAGTAAAACACCTCGTATAAGAGATGAATGTATGACCTTTAACCTATTAATTTTCGATAAGAATTATCTTATATGACAAGACATATAATAACATATTGTATGTGGGGAGGAAGTAATAATAATAAATATGTAAAATAATAGATTATTACCAAAAAGTCTAACATGAAAAATGGGTCAAAGAACTAAGCCCTAAGTTCCCCTTTAAACTACCACAATTTTACCCATGAGTTCAAATAGCTAACGATTAAAAGATATTCTGTAATCTTCACCAGAGCACTTTTCAACCAATTTTGACAAAAGATTTGCACTTTTATGCTTACGGGATCCATCTGACTTAAGAACTGCAGCCTGGACAGCGAAGAAACACTGACAACTGGGCTTTGAAACAATTGCAACAACTTCAACAAGCAGAACTTTTGGATCTGGAGAACATGAAATGTACATGCCTTGCAAAAACTTCCGATGCATTCTCAAATAGTGTGTAGTTTGGTGCGCCGTAACTGATAGGTCAGGTGGCGCCACCTATTGCACCGCATGCGAAACAACATATTTTGTTTTGGAGACTAAAACTAGTCAAAAGGCTCAAAAAGGAAATTAACCACTAACATCGTGAAATCCAGAATGGCACAGTGGGCAAAAGAATCCCATGCTTTTAAAACGACATTACTGGGATGCAGCAATGTGTTGAGAATGTGACTCCTTTTCAACCTGTTGATGTATGAAGACTTATGATTGTGTGAAATAATGTTAACATTTATTTAAATATATCTATGGCTTTTATAATCTGAAATGTCTCGTCAAGATAGATTCAGCTACTTCAAATTAGTTTAAGCAAATTTTCATGAAATGTGTCCTATAATAATTGGTGCACCACATATCACTATCACTACATAGTATAAAACAAAGTCGCTTTCTCTGTCCCTATGTCCCTTTGTATGCTTAAATCTTTAAAACTACGCACCGGATTTTGATGCGGTTTTTTTCAATAGATAGAGTGATTCAAGAGGAAGGTTTATATGTATAATAACATCCATTAAATAGTGGAGAAATACTGTTATTTTTGAGATTTCTAATGTGATGTCGTTAATTATCATATTTTTTTCCGCTTACATTGCAAACGCAGGCTGAACCCTACGAGATTTATCAAAATAATGTACTAATTATTTGTACACATTGAAAAGGTCTACAGAAAACTCCGCGATGGTATATGTCTATCTCTCATGGATATCCCACAATAACATTTTTTTGTCATTTACTTTTTACGACAAATAATGGCAAATTTTGAAGCGATTTTAACCAATACAGCATTAATCCTTATCCAATTAAATAGCTTAAATACATTGTTGATTTAATATAGATCTATATGGTCCTTTACAGCACAAGATTTAAATGAATATTTTCGAAGATATTACAGATTTAAAATTGCGGGAAGTAGCGCTTGCGGCGGTACTGACCGACCGGGGCAGCGGCAGCGTGCCTATAAATAGCGCGTCGGAGGCCGATGTAATAATTGTTGTAAAAATAAAATAAATAGTCACAGTTTTTCTGTAGTGTATTTAGTATCAGCATTGCCCCCGTGCGAAGCCGGGGCGGGTCGCTAGTTCACATATATAATGAGGTTAGAGATTCTAAAATTTTAGAATCCATAGTCTAGAATCCTGAATACACACACAGAAAGATGTCATTATAGAAAAATATACCTTACGTGCCAAACATTCAAATTCTTGTTGAGACATCCTGTATTTTTAGCGACACCGTTAGTTAAGATCGGAAGTATTTTCGCTAAGCGTGCAGAATTTTTAATTGTATATTCTTTGTGGTTCTGAATTAGAACTTTAATGGACTTGATTTTACCGGAAGTTTTACAATAATATTGTAAAAAATGTAAAATTGGTTTTTATTCCTCTAGAAATGTAACAAACATTTTTTTTCCTTTTTAACTGCAACCAAGAATTTCTTAGTCATATACTTAAACATCATAATGATTAAATTGTATTTTCAAGGTTTTATATTTTCAGTATTTTAATATTAGTTCAGATTAATTATTATCTTTACTATATTTAAATAAGATTCAAGATAAGTATCTACAATTATTCAAGTGAGTAATCAAACAAAGTAAATGTAAATAAACAAATATATCATCGTTTACAGGAAGTGACAAAGTAAAAACGTCCGTCAATCGTGGTCTGAAATATGATACCAAGACGTAAGACACACGTAACAGCGTTAACGATAACAAAAGTTTGGAATCTCGCCAAGAAACCGTTTCACGTATCTGGAACTATTTGGCGTATGCAATTTCTGCGTAAAAGTCATAACTTGATGACAAAAAGTACAGAAATAGAATCTTATTGCATAATGTAGAACATCAAAGAACTCACGTCTATGTTATTTAATGTAGGCACACGATAATTAGCTAAGCGGATGCACATAAAAATGGAGACTATATATATATATATATATATATATATATATATATTAGTACATCTCACCGGCGTGTTCCGAGCAGATTTAAATTCAAATATTAGTTCCGAGTATAAAGAAAGCATGACAAGGGTGTCTGGGTAAGGCGTCGACGGTGACACTGATGAGTCCAACCGTCGGCGTCATTGGCGGAACACCCAATTTTTAGTGGCTTTTCAGTTCGTATATCGTGGTAACGACCCGCAAATACGACATGGCGACCGTGACAGGGCGGTGTTCAGCATAGGGATGCTGACACCAGGGTACCTATTCTCGTTCTCGAGAGAACGATCATCTTGATGGAAAGTGGCCGTGGTTCTCACGAAAAAGTAAGAAACCGTATTCTGAATACGTTTTCGTACTTTTTCGTGAGAACCACGCCCACTTTCCATCAAGATGATCGTTCTTTCAACAACGAGATTAGGTACCCAGAGCGGCTCTTGCAGCTCCCGGATCTGGAAGCCGCTATAGGATGTCCGTTCCTACATTACTATCAGTCACCCCCTTTCTATATCGGGACTGTGAAGCGAGCGCCTTAGAGGGGTATGTTGTAGAAACGGACATATATATATATATATATATATATATATATATATATATATATATATATATATATATATATATATATCATTTTTCTTTTATTTTGTCTTTTCTTGGGTTTAGGTTCTATATTTAATAAATACATAAAACTGCTTGACGTTTCGCCCTTTATTCAAGGCATTTTCAAAATATTTGCCTCCTTGACATTTTGCTGTTTTGTTTCTGAATCTTTTTTTTTTTTTTAATAAATCCAAATGTCTGCATCTTAATAAAAAAATTCTTCTGTTTTTTTGAGCGGCAAGCTTGGTGTAAGATCTTGATAATTCTTTAAGAAGTATTACCACGTGCGGCCCATGTGATGCTTCTATCTCTTCATAAAATGTCATATTGGATGTTTTGTTTTAGTAGCTTCAACCCAAACTATCAATGTTTATTTTCTTGTTTCTTGAACCATAGATTATATCATTTTTCTTTTATTTTGTCTTTTCTTGGGTTTAGGTTCTATATTTAATAAATACATAAAACTGTTTGACGTTTCGCCCTTTATTCAAGGCATTTTCAAAATATTTGCCTCCTTGACATTTTGCTGTTTTGTTTCTGAATCAATCAAAATGTCAAGGAGGCAAATATTTTGAAAATGCCTTGAATAAAGGGCGAAACGTCAAACAGTTTTATGTATTTATTAAATATAGAACCTAAACCCAAGAAATGACAAAATAAAAGAAAAATGATATAATCTATGGTTCAAGAAACAAGAAAATATATATATATATATATATATATATATATATATATATATATATATATATATATATATATATATATATATATATATATATATATATGGTATTGGAAAAACAATTCCTTTTTACCTATGGGGTCTTTGTTTTTTTTTTATTAAAACTGATAACATATAAATGTTCTAAGAGGATATTCCCATCTATTGACTTTTAAGAGGGTATATTAATTTTTAATAAGATTTGGGTAAATTTGGCTTAAGTTACTTATATCAATTCTGTCGTTAACTGAGTCTTTTTATTATTTCCATCAACTCCTTTAAGTGTAATTTGTTATAATTATGGTCACGTTCAAGTATTGTTGTATTGTTGTAGTTGAAGGAATGGCCAGTTTCTCGTACGTGTTTGTTCAATGCAGTCGTAGTATTCTTCATAAATTTATGCCCATTTAATTAATTTTTAAGTAACTGTCATTCCTTTATATTTTTTGGGACAATTGGTGCAAGGAATTGAATATACAACATTATACTTATTCATTTTAAGGGTTTCACTTTTCAGTTTTGTAAAAAAATAGTTTAACTGATTTTGAGCTTTGTGACAGACAATGATATTATGTTGGTTGAGAATATATTTCATTTTTTCTGAAAGTCCATTTGTATCATTATTGTTGGGAGGATTTTTAGAATGATAAAAGTTGTGTAATCGCTCTTTTATTATTTTATCAATGTCCCTGTGTTTAAAGTTGTTCCTTATAAGACCTCTTCCACTTTTCTTAAGACAGGGGGTTCTAAATGAAAGCTGTTAAACGTTTGGAGGATTTCATCCGTTTTATTAGAGGGAACAGTTATTAAACAGTCATCCACATATATTTTAAAGAATATTATATTGAAATTAAGATCTTTGATATCTCTTTCCTCTTAATATTTTCATAACTAACCGAGCAATGGTGGAGGAGATTGGTGAGCCCATCATCCATTTACTTGTTTGTAAAATGTATTATTACATTGAAAGTAATTTGTGTTTAAGGTAAGGTCCATAGCTTCCATGAAATTATTTTTAGATAAGGTTGTGGTATTATTTTAGAATTTCCAATTTTTCAGATAAAATGACTCTTACAAGTTCATTTGAGATGTTAGTGTAGAGAGAGCCAGGAAAAATAGGTCTCGTCGAGAAACCTGTGCTCTCTGGGAAACTTGGTATCTCATTACGATTTTCATTTCCTTTAGTGATTGAAAAGACTTTTAAAAGAATAAGTTTTAGCACACGCCGAGAACTTGTCTGATTGCATCCGTATATTATTCTAACCAACACTTTTTTTCTTGACAACTTACAAAAGCATCGAAATAATCCCGCTAACAAATCCTCGTCTGCGTCCACTCTTTGTTCTGAACAACAAAAAGGGCGGCGTCCTGATGATGCTGACGAGACCCGTCGAGAGCGAGCGGCTCATGCATCGATAAGTTAATGCTCGGAAGCACTAACCTGATTTAAATGCAAATTATGGCCTCTGGACACGTGCCCTTCGGAAGGGCTATGTTTTTTTTTAAAGAGCCGATTTTTATTTGAAGTTTGCACACGAGGGGAGGCGATAGCGGTGCACGTGAGAAAATTGTAACCGTTCGGGTTTGAATGAAGCGTGTTGCAATTTAAAATGCTGCTAGATGTAATTAATTCTCTATTTTGCAAAATTTTAGACGTGTAAGGATACATAGTTATTTATTTTTTCTGTCGAAGTTTCTGGAATTTATTGTCGTTATTTAAAAATCTGGATTTAATTGAGACATAAGACATTCTGAAAATTATTGTCTGTATAAATGTCATATTTTGATACCAGTGGACATGAAAGTTGCTGAGACCTTTAAGCTGGTTTAAACTGCTTAAAAGCTCTTTCACAGATTTTAAACAGGGCTTCCACCACTGTTGCCAAGGGCTTGAAAGCTTGACCTAGTTCTGGCTGAACTTTCTCGAAATGCATTCCTGCTTACCGGAACAAAATCTGTCTAATAATTCTCGAATTATAAGCAAATAGAAAGAGCTTATGTGAGATAATTACAGAGATTAGCGGCAAATTTAAGATTTATAACCAACTTCAAAAAAAAAGTTTTCAATTGGACGTGTACATATTTTTATTAATGTTTGTTCAGACATAATTTTTGATAGGTGTAAGAAATTTTTAATAAAATTCATTTGTATATAACTTTTGATAGGAGTGAGATATTTTGCCAAATTTTCAACATGTCCTGAGGGGTTCTAGAGAATGGTTTCATGAAAGCTTTCCGAAAATAAGTTTATTACAATGGGGTAGAAAACTGAAAAGATCTGGTGGTAACTGGATTTTTTAATCAACTTCATTTCAATATAACTTTTTATAGAGGTGAGTCATTTTTATATGATATATATATATATATATATATATATATATATATATATATATATATATATATATATTCTTTGGAGGTTCCTTTCTTGGGTATAGGTTTGGAATTTTAAAAAAATAAACAACTTGTTTATGTTGACGTTTCGCCCATGATTATGAGCTTTTTCAAAACGTTTATTATTAGAAGGTTCCTACAACAAAAAGTTAAAATAGATTTAAAAACACTCAACATTTACCAACACAATTTCCAAAGATCGAAAAAACAATTATGTAATGAAATAAAATAAGTTTTTTAAAATAGTAACACATATATGCACGTTGAAATTTATTGACAAGATTTGATATATTTTTGGGACTTTTTATGTATTTATTTATACATGTCTGATATGAATATTGGTTTATTTCTTTATGTTATATACTGAGGGTGTAAAATTTATTGACTTTATATCTTGTTTATCATTGACAGTATGTTGTTCCTTCTTTATATGTATCATTTCTTTGACAAGTAATTTGTGATAGTTTTGGTCTTGGGTGAAAATTTTGGTGTTTTTATAATCAAATTCATGTTTTAAATTTAATTCGAGTTTGCGTTGAGCGGTCGATGCATTTTTCGTGTATTTATGCCCCCATTAAGTCTGTTTTCTAAACACCGAGTTATCATGCCAATATATTTTTTAGGACAATTTAGGCATGGTATGGAATACACACACAAGGTTAGATTTTTTTTCACAGGAACTTTACTTTTAAGAGGAGTAAATAGTGAAGATAACAAATTTTAGGCTTTATGGCTCACACTGATGTCATGTTTTCTAAGGATATGTGAAATTTTTTCAGATAAATTTTGTGTGTATGGCATTGCAATTTACTTCGTTGTGTTTTTCGTTTTTAGGTTTTTATTTTGTTGTAGTTTATTATAAAATTTGAAAATACGTTGTTTGATGATTTTATTTACTTGTGATTCTAACAAATTGTTTTCTTTAAGGATATTTCTTACTTTTTTAAGTGTTTCTGGTCTATATTTTGGTGAGGTTAATACCAGTTAGTCCTATTATTACACTTAATTTCTGAGAAATAGGGTGGTGTGAATTGTAATTAAGATAGCGTCCAGACACACACACACACACACACACTCACATATATATATATATATATATATATATATATATATATATATATATATATATATATATATATATATGAAGTAAAATGCGAACAGTAAATGCAAACTTTCCTCCATCATATCCTTTCTGTGTTAGAGGTTGCACAGTTAGAACAAATTGTTATAATAATGTGGATATATCCACTGCTATTGCATCTTACACGGAGGAGTCCGTGAAATCCGCATAAACATATATATATATATATATATATATATATATATATATATATTTAAATGTATGGTAATTTCTTTGGATTAGGTTTCAGATTAATATTACCATTCTATGCTTGACGTTTCGTCCAACGTAGTGGACTTTTTCAAAAGTATAATCCAAAATAAAAGCAAAATACAACTAACATAGTCACAAACGCACACTTACATGACTTAACTTAACACTTAAACGATACAATATTAGTTAAAATATCAGTCTATAAAATAATGAGAATTAAAAAGGAAAAATAAAAATAAGAATTATTCCCAGTACGCACCTCAATTTACTTTTGTCATGTTTCTTAGTGAAATATTTGAAGATTCCTTGGGTTACTATCAATTTGTTATTTTTTTTATTTGAAAACCTTTTTATTTAGTTTTTTTTGATTTATAAATAAATTTTATCAATATTATCTATACAGCGTGTTGCAAGACAATAATAGCTACAATAGATGGTTTAGTTTATTAGGTTAAAATATATTTGACTTAAATTTTTGATATCTTGTTTACCATTGATTTCTTGTTTTTCTTTTTTTATATGTAGCATTTCCTTTATTTGAAGTTTACGGTAGTTTCTTTCCTGGATTAGAATCTTCGTGTTTGAAAAATCAAATTCATGTTTAAAATTTGTCTTATGTTTGTGTAATGCTGTCGTTGCGTTTTTTGTGCATTTAAGTCCGTTCAATCTGCTGTCTAGACATTGTATTGTCATTCCAATATATTTCTGTAAACAATTTAGATATGGTATGGAATAGATAAAGTTAGATTTATTTTTATGGATCACCTTACTTTTTAACTTTGTAAACAGTGTTGTCAAGTAATTGTATGTTTTGTGGCAAACTATAATATCGTGCTGTTTGAGGATGTGTGTAACTTTTTCTGACAATGAATTAATGTATGGTATTGCAACATATGTTCTTGGGTTGTTATTATTATTATTTTGTGTATGGGCGTTCTTATTATACAGTTTGGAAGTTCGTTGTTTCATTATTCAGTTTGTGAGTTTTTCAGGGAAGTTATTATCATTTAGGATTTGTCTGACTTTCTTTAAAGCTTCCTGACGATATTTCAGAGAAGTTAGAGTTAAAGCTCTATCACTCAAACCTACGATAACGCTGTTCTTTTGGGATTTCGGATCATGTGATTGGTAGTTGAGGTAGTGTTCCGAACATGTCAAACAAATCCTAAGTGATAATAACGTCCCCGAAAAATTTTGGGTAATGGCAAGAGGATGAAAAACTGAAAAGATATGTTGATTAGTGAGTTTTTTAATCGACTTTATTTGCATATAAATTGTTTAAAAGCGCTGCTTAATTTAATTTTACTTAACTAAGCGCTAATTATAACATACTACTTCCATTTAGCCTAACAATGACACTTACCATGAATATACCGAGTCGTAGCTAAATAAGCTATGCTGAAGGCCAGGAAAAAATTCTTATGAATATTTACGGGTTTTCGATAATATTTAAAATGATTTGAATGAATTTTTGTAAACGTATATTCAATTTTCACCACAGACAGGAAGATGATCATGTACAACAAGTTATCGATTTTTATACTGCATTGTAACATTGAGCAATTTAAAAACCATTAAAATAAATTGTTAATATGCCAATTACCACGTGGTTAATTTATGGGTACTTTCGTTCACTAAAAACCCACGCTTCTAATTGCCATATCTCACGGCAATAGAAAAATGACTTCATTGAACATCTGTTAGAATTTTTATTATTTTCAGGGGCATTTAAAAATTTTTGAAATATTGTCGAAATAAAAATCCAATAGTAATAAAGTTTTCCTCATATTCCTTCTTTTATTACGAATTAAAATCATTGGGACACCAGAATTTTATGAACACAAATCTTATTGAGAACGGAACTTTAAAAAGTCGAAAGGAAACTATTTTTTTAGAGTTTCGCTGCTGATAATCAAATCTTGTAATCCAATTTTAATTCACTTTCGATTATGCAATCAAGCTGAAATTTGGTACACATTTATAAACTCGATGACAATACGATCTTATGGTATCATTGAGATAGTCTGATGATGAGACGGCTGCTGGATCTCCGTTCTGACGGACATAGGCCTACCAAGTTTGGGCTCGTTAGATACGTCTCGACGACTACACTGGTTCTAGTTATACCCAGATTCGCAGAAACTACGAAATGCTGAGCGGCTACCCATCCAGTTTAATTGATCTTCCCACCCAAGTCAAAGTTTGTAGCGTGTCAAAAACTGAATGGCATTAAGGGGACTAAACATGGGTCGTTAGCGTTGCACTCTTGTACAGGGTGAGTCAACGATTGGATGAAGTAAGTTTGTGCCTTTTCGGTGAAATTTACAAAGAAACTATATCTATTGTTTGATACAGTTTATTTTTACGCAGATTTTAAAAATATTTAGGACTTTACAGGGTGAGCCAAAAAACTAGGACAGCATAAAGCTGTAATTTTTTAAATAGAACACCCTATATACGAATCGTATTTTCGATTTAGCTTATAATTTTAAATCTTTTTTATTAAGGGTTTACTATAACAAAACTTTATAATTTCTGAGATAATTAAGTTTAAAGAAAAAAAGTCACATTTTCAAGCATCAATTCAATGCTAAATAACGTTTTCAATTTTGTGACAAATATATTCAAATTTGGAATTTAGCAAGGCCAAGGATAAGTTAACATAATTTTTACCTAATATTTGCAATAAAAGCTACAGGGTGTTGAACACATCGGTTCAAATTTGAACAAGTTTAAATGAATAAATATCTTTTTTTTCAAATGGTACACCCTGTATATTTTCATGTTATTTAATAGAGTAATAAAAACCCTAAAAGTTTTGTTCAATATATCCTATACCTATTTATAATAGTTTTTGAGATATTTCAGTTTTTCTTATTTTCCATACTTTTTTACAGAAATAGTCTTCATTATCATAGTAGCCATGGCAAAAACAATGTAAAAGAACATTTTTCTGTGTGTCAAATTTATAACCGCAATCGCTTCTTTTGGTTTTTATGTAGTGTAGTTTGGTTTTTTTGCATTCATCTTATATTGTAAAATGAATTTTCCAAAGAATGAGTTAATAGATATGATATATACAATAGGAGAGGCTCAAAAAAATTGCCTTCTTGCTCAAAGAATTTACAAAATGAAGTATCCTGATCGACGCCAGCCTTATACCCATACTTTTCAAAACTTAATGCAAAGATTTGATTCTTCTGGTACTGTTGATTATCCAAAACGTAAAGTGGTCAACAAACCAGTAACTAATGAAGAAAAAGAACTACAAGTATTGTTAAATGTTCAGGAAAATCCTTATATTGGTAGCCGTCAGTTAGCAGCATTATGTGAAACATCACAATCCACCGCTAATCGTACTACCAAGAAATATAGGTATCATCCATATCACATGGAATTACACCAAGAATTGCATGGACAGGATTTTGAAAGTCGTGTAAACTTTTGTCGTACAATAAATGCGGAGATTCAATTAAATCCAAATTTATTATGCAAGGTAATGTTTAGTGATGAAGCTACTTTTAGAAGTAACGGTGCCGTAAATAGACGCAACATGCATTATTATGGCACACAAAACCCATTTTGGATTAGAGAGGTGCAACATCAAAACCACTGGTCATTAAATGTTTGGTGTGGTATTCATCACAATCGAATTATTGGACCCCACTTTTTTAATGAACCACTAAATGGCTATAGTTACCTGAACTTTCTACAAGAAGAACTACCCCAACTGCTTCAAGGTCTCGATAGGGATGAGCTCGACAGTATGTAGTTCCAGCACGATGGTACGCCTCCGCATTACCATCGTAAAGTTCGTGCGTTTTTGGACCAACGATATCCGCAAAAATGGATTGGATGTGGGGGTTTCATTGAGTGGCCACCAAGGTCTTGCGACATCACCCCATTAGATTTCTTCCTATGGGGTTATATTAAAAATAAGGTGTATGTTAATCCACCAACAACAGTGGAAGATATGCGAAACAGGATTAGGGATACCTGTAGAACAATAACGCCACCAATTTTGTCCAGGGTTCGAGAAAATCTGCAAAAAAAGACTAAATTTGTGCATTGCACAAGAGGGTCGTTTATTCGAACACTTATTAAAAAAAAATAATTAATCTCAGTATTTAATAGGTAATTTTTTTGTTTCAATTTAGTATAAAAGTAAATATGTATTTGCCTTGTTGTTATTGTTGTGTTAATTTTTTCACATTATGTTTAATTAAACTATTGCCATTGTAATATAACGAATAATGTATTTCATCATATTTAACCACATTCTGTTTGTTTCTGTAGTTTTTTTTTTATTATTTTACATGGCTACTATGATAATGAAGACTATTTCTGTAAAAAAGTATGGAAAATAAGAAAAACTGAAATATCTCAAAACCTATTATAAATAGGTATAGGATATATTGAACAAAACTTTTAGGGTTTTTATTACTCTATTAAATAACATGAAAATATACAGGGTGTACCACTTAAAAAAAAAGATATTTATTCATTTAAACTTGTTCAAATTTGAGCCGATGTGTTTAACACCCTGTAGCTTTTATTGCAAATATTAGGTTAAAATTATGTTAACTTGTCCTTGGCCTTGCTAAATTCCAAATTTGAATATATTTGTCACAAAATTGAAAACGTTACTTAGGATTGAATTGATGCTTGAAAATGTGACTTTTTTTCTTTAAACTTAATTATCTCAGAAACTATAAAGTTTTGTTATAGTAAACCCTTAATAAAAAAGATTTAGAATTATAAGCTAAATCGAAAATACGATTCGTATATAGGGTGTTCTATTTAAAAAAAATACAACTTTATGGTGTCCTAGTTTTTTGGCTCACCCTGTGGAGTCCTAAATATTTTTAAAATCTGCGTAAAAATAAATTGTATCAAACAATAGATATAATTTCTTTGTAAATTTCACCGAAAAGGCACAAACTTACTTCATCCAATCGTTGACTCACCCTGTACCTAAGTCAAGGTTTGTAATGCGCAGTACGCCTGGAAAACTAAAAAGTTAAAAATAAAATAAATAAAAAAAAAGGAAAACTACTTTATTTTCATGAAAGTCGTACACTAAAGGGTATGAAATAACTATAATTATTTTGCGCTGCATTATCATATAAGCTGTAAAAATGTAACGTATAGTATATTATTTCAAACAATATAAAAAAGATGGTAAAAATATACAGAAAATAGTGATGTAAAATGGATTCATATTTTAGACTAATAATTTGATAATTTATTTTGGTTAGTACTTTAATATAATGACTTAATGACTAATAATTCTTAATTTGAGAAACTTTCGCTCTCATGTGACTCTGGAATTAAAATACAGTTAGCAATTGATAGCACTATTTGACTCATACAAAGCAGGCGCACACGATATTATAACCGAAATAAGTTATCAAACTAGTAATCTAAAATGTGAATCTATCATATATCACTATTTTTCGTATATTTTTTTACCATACTTTTAAATTGATTAACATAATGAAATGAAATAATTTATTAGCCATAAGACTGATACTTCAGCATTGGTTTCATCAACAGTATACAATTAAATAAAAAGTATATACATAACATACCTTAAAGCTAGAAAAAAACAAGAAACAGTTATATTCGTTAGTATCATAAGATACTTGTTATAATATAAAAATGGTAAAATAACTTACTCTTAATATTTAATAATAAAAACCACAGATTAAAATCCTAAAACAACTAACAGGAAAGAAAAAAATAAAACGATAAGAACACAATCCGTAGCACTAGTCAGCGAAGGACGCAACGAAATAATCACTCAGTACACAGTAAAAGAGTCAGTACATCCTACAGGCTAAAGTATTCGTTAAAAGAATAAAATGACCCCTGAACAAGAAGTTTTTTTATTTCTGTTTTGAATTTATTATTGTTTGATATGTTTTTTTAATTTTGCAGGCAATTTGTTAAACAGAATAATGAAATTATAAATTGGGGATTTCTCAAAGAATGCCGTTCTGTGTTTAGGTATGCTAAGAATGTCACTATTTCGTGTATCATATCTGTGACCCTGGCCAAGAGTTTTAAACTCTGAGTAATTTTGTTTTACATATTTTGCAAACGCATTTTAGAATATAAATAGAGTAAAAAGTCAAAATGTGTTTTCCTTAAAAATGAGTCTACACGAATCCGTCGGCTTAAGACCAAATATCAACCTCAGTATTCTTTTCTGAGCCAGAAATACTCTGTTCACCTCACATCCTCTTCCCCAAAACATGTACTATAACTTTGACTTTTACAGCTTATTAGGTGATAATCCAGTGTGAAATAGTTAAAAAATTATTTTATGCCGTTGAATGCACAAATTTCATGAAAATATACTGGATTTTCCTAAAAAAAAATAAATTTTCATTTTATTTTAAGTTGATTTATTGTGAAAACAAAATTAATCAAATTTTGTATTATTACGCCGGGTTTCCATTGAGTTCTCTAATGCATGATAAAGTTTTCATTACACAATTCCCTTCATGTTTATCCAGTTTAACTATAGGTTTGTTCCAACCATGAATCACAAACAGATTTTCAATAGGTTGAATCGTAACCACGAACTTGAGATATAAAACTGGACTGCTCGTGTTTCATATATCCCTTATAAAAAAAATGACCCCACCATGCTCCGTGCCATTTGGTGCAAATAATTGCTTTGGCAACAATGAATTCCCCAAAATGATATTGGTGAAAGTGTATTTTTGACGTTGACTGAATACTTTTCATTTTATTTTTGATTTTGCTGTTTTATGGATTTTATCACATTTTATGTAACGTTTTACTGAAAATTTCAAACAGGAATGTGAACTTTAAGGTTTTTTCTGTATTTTAAAAAATGTGATTCTTCATCGTAAGACGTGCAAATACCTCATCTGGTAAATTGGAATTTATTTAATTGGTAAGTTATAAAGCATTCAATAATAATTATATAAAATTTTACCTTAGAATCAAGTTGTAAATCTTAGGGTAACAAGTTTAATCTTATGGATATTGATATATGATAATTATTAAATGCTATCAATATTTTAGTTTTCTAAGAGAAAAGAATCTTCAGATTCAAGAGCTGAAGCAAATTGGTCATGATCATAATTCTCTTATACATCAGATAAGTAACTCTGTTCAGAGCATTTTTCTAGAAATTGTTTTATACAAGAAGATGAGTAAAAAGTTTGTGCTGTGCTTCTTACAAATAAACTGCCTGAAAAAAATTACGAAGCACTGTTTGATGTAAACATCTTGAAGCAACTAAACTTGGACTTAATAACATACACTGGCTCTACAAAAAAAGTCCTGAATTAGGTGTGCATTAACCAACAGCAATATCGTTTTACCATAAAGTTAATGTTCGAAACTGGTATGGTGTTAAAATTTAAAATGATTATACGTTTAAAAACCAATATGCCATATTAAAATAGAAATAAATGATTGCATATAATATGAAATTTTTCAATATTATTAAAGATGTTTGGAAATTACATAAATTTTACTTTTATGTATTTGTTTTGTCTAAAAATAAAATAATAACCTTTTGTTTGAATATGTTATTAATTAATAAAACAAAAATTCTTGATTTTAGCTCAGATCGGAAATTTGTGTCATGAAAATCCTTTGTCAAAGTAGTGAGAAGCTGCGATTGATTACCATTTCAAAAATTCAACTCTAGGAAAGGTCAATTTGAGATCCTTAAACAGTTAAGAAAATTGAAAGTTTGACCTAGTGTAAAAATGCTAGTAAATCTTTATGTATATATTTAGATTAAAAATGATTGTATTCATGTAAGAATTCTCTTGTATTTACAAGCTTCTTTATATTTAAAGTGTCTTAATAAATATTGTTTTGTTTACAATTAAATATAAACTGCTTTAACACTATCCCCTTTAGAGTTTATTTTTTTTTATAAAAATGGTTTAGTACATAATGTTACTTTACTTCATTTAAATTAAAGCTCCGTTTTTATGAAGGAAATGTCAACATTATTATGAATGTTGTTAACCCTATATAAATACCTAACATATCAGTTCCCTAAAAGCATCGAGGAGAAAATAATTTTAACAAAGACCTAATCGAAGCTATTTTTAAATGATGAAACTATCTTACTTTGCAACAGATTATGTGGACATTTCGATACCTCACATTAAACAATATACTATATTAATTCATGATATAAAATTTTTAAAAATAAATGCCTTAATACTTTTTTTCGTTAACTTATACTCTACGTCTAAATAAGGATGTTTCTAAAACAGATATTTCAAAAAAAAATTTAGTCTCGATTTGTTTTTGGCGCATATTTCACATTTTAGCTATTTTGCTAAATAACAGTTTTATTGTAAAAAATAAAATATGTAAACAGTCATAGAAAATGCATTTTCATTTATTTATAAGAACTGACATTTCATGCTTGTTATCTAAAAATAATAAAATTGTTACATATTTACGCTGTCCCAAAGAAGTTAAAAAAATTTGTTTTATTGGAGTGTGCTTTAAACAGAAAAATTATAAATTTGAGGAAACTAAAAGTAGAGATTCAAGTTAAATACTGTTTTCCAGAAACAATTATCCTGGGCTGCGATTCTATAAGAGTAAAGGGAAAGAGAATGTCATAATAAGAATCTTCTATCTTTGTTCAGTCTGTATTAACACATAAGTATATCACTGTCCTAAAAGAGAAAAGGAAAGAGAATGTCAAAAAATATGCTTACAGAATCGGAGCTCTGGTCTTTTTTATTGAATATACTCGATTAACCTGTCAAGTAAAACAAGGAAGAGCGATTTATTGTTTTAGATATAGTATAGAAAGAGATAGTTATTGTCTAAACCTGTTAGTTAGAATAATAGAATTGACATTCATACACGACACATTCAGGCCAATGTAAAAAACTAGCAGGGAATTCAATGTTGCCATACAAATCATTGCACCAAATGGCGACCAATAAGGGGGGGGGGGTCAGAAATTATTTTCACGAGCAATCCAGTTTTATATCTCAAGTTCGTGATCGTAACAAATATTTTCGTCTTCCTCGGCCGATTCTAAGCAAATAGTGTCTCTTCTGACTTTTTCGTCGAACACAGTTAAACATATATATATATATATATATATATATATATATATATATATATATATATATATATATATATATATATAATCATAAGCATCTAATCATAAAAAAACAATATAATAGCATAAAGAATATCATTTATTACAACTATTTTTACATGTGTTGGTGTGCTACTTCAGTTTTTCTTTTTATTTTAATATTTTCCATATATTTTCTTTCATACGATATCAATCATGGAGCGTGATACCTGATTTTCAAAGTTAATTCTAGTGAAAAAATTAACATAGTTTTGTTGTAAATGTGATCTTTAAACAATCGGGAAGCTGTATTTAATTCTTCGACACGAGGCCATAATCCATCTGATGTAGTTGAGAATATCCTTTGTACCATTTTTATGATATTTTCTCGCAAATAATAAATTCGTTAGTATCTATCACATAACTATTAAAACGCGTTGTTGATAAATGCAGTGATATTGATTCTTGACTAAGCTGAACTTTTTTACATTCCTTATAGATCACTATTTTTTGTTTTTAAATTTTCATTTCTAACTTTTAAACTAAGGTTTTTTTATACGTATATTTTTATAGCTCTCATGTGGTACTTAAACAAATTTCAAAAAATTACACCAACGCAAGTTATATTGAATTAATATTTATTTCAAGTTGTTGGAAACTCAATAAAATGTTTGTAGTTTAGAATTATATGCATAAAGTTTGTTATGAAGTAATTTTACCTTTTTTGGCTGTTGCATCCAAGCGACGAAACACAATGTCCCAATGCAAATCGGCAACGTTGCGTATTCGACACCTACCTTGGTCAATACTCGTTAAATGTAGTATACTTTTCTATTTTCTTAACAAACAATGCACAAATCAATGTTAAAAACATAATTTTTTTCAGATTTACTCATATCGCTACCGTCAACAATTTGTCTATTTCCAATTAAAACTCAACAATATATAGGGTGAGTCAACGATTGGATGAAGTAGGTTTGTGCCTTTTCGGTGAAATTAACAAAGAAACTATATTTATTGTTTGATACAGTTTATTTTTACGCAGATTTTAAAAATATTTAGGACTCTACAGGGTGAGCCAAAAAACTAGGACAGCATAAAGTTGTATTTTTTTAATAGAACACCCTATATACGAATCTTATTTTCGATTTAGCTTATGATTTTAAATCTTTTTATTAAGGGTTTACTATAACAAAACTTTATAGTTTCTGAGATAATTAAGTTTAAAGAAAAAAAGTCACATTTTCAAGCATCCTAAATAACGTTTTCAATTTTGTGACAAATATATTCAAATTTGGAATTTAGCAAGGCCAAGGACAAGTTAACATAATTTTTACCTAATATTTGCAATAAAAGCACCAGGGTGTTAAACACATCGGCTCAAATTTGAACAAGTTTAAATGAATAAATATCTTTTTTTTTAAATGGTACACCCTGTATATTTTCATGTTATTTAATAGAGTAATAAAAACCCTAAAAGTTTTGTTCAATATATCCTATACCTATTTATAATAATTTTTGAGATATTTCAGTTTTTCTTATTTTCCATACTTTTTTACAGAAATAGTCTTCATTATCATAGTAGCCATGGCAAAAACAATGTAAAAGAATATTTTTCTGTGTGTCAAATTTATAACCGCAATCGCTTCTTTTGGTTTTTATGTAGTGTAGTTTGGTTTTTTTTGCATTCATCTTATATTGTAAAATGAATTTTCCAAAGAATGAGTTAATAGATATGATTTATACAATAGGAGAGGCTCAAAAAAATTGCCTTCTTGCTCAAAGAATTTACAAAATGAAGTATCCTGATCGACGCCAGCCTAATACCCATACTTTTCAAAACTTAATGCAAAGATTTGATTCTTCTGGTACTGTTGATTATCCAAAACGTAAAGTGGTCAACAAACCAGTAACTAATGAAGAAAAAGAACTACAAGTATTGTTAAATGTTCAGGAAAATCCTTATATTGGTAGCCGTCAGTTAGCAGCATTATGTGAAACATCACAATCCACCGCTAATCGTACTACCAAGAAATATAGGTATCATCCATATCACATGGAATTACACCAAGAATTGCATGGACAGGATTTTGAAAGTCATGTAAACTTTTGTCGTACAATAAATGCGGAGATTCAATTAAATCCAAATTTATTATGCAAGGTAATGTTTAGTGATGAAGCTACTTTTAGAAGTAACGGTGCCGTAAATAGACGCAACATGCATTATTATGCCACAGAAAAACCCATTTTGGATTAGAGAGGTGCAACATCAAAACCACTGGTCATTAAATGTTTGGTGTGGTATTCATCATAATCGAATTATTGGACCCCACTTTTTTAATGAACCACTAAATGGCCATAGTTACCTGAACTTTCTACAAGAAGAACTACCCCAACTGCTTCAAGGTCTCGATAGGGATGAGCTCGACAGTATGTGGTTCCAGCACGATGGTGCGCCTCCGCATTACCATCGTGAAGTTCGTGCGTTTTTGGACCAACGATATCCGCAAAAATGGATTGGACGTGGGGGTTTCATTGAGTGGCCACCAAGGCCTTGCGACATCACCCCATTAGATTTCTTCCTATGGGGTTATATTAAAAATAAGGTGTATGTTAATCCACCAACAACAGTGGAAGATATGCGAAACAGGATTAGGGATACCTGTAGAACAATAACGCCACTAATTTTGTCCAGGGTCCGAGAAAATCTGCAAAAAAGACTAAATTTGTGCATTGCACAAGAGGGTCGTTTATTCGAACACTTATTAAAAAGAAATAATTAATCTCAGTATTTAATAGGTAATTTTTTTGTTTCAATTAAGTATAAAAGTAAATATGTATTTGCCTTGTCGTTATTGTTGTGTTAATTTTTTCACATTATGTTTAATTAAACTATTGCCGTTGTAATATAACGAATAATGTATTTCATCATATTTAACCACATTCTGTTTGTTTCTGTAGTTTCTTTTTATTATTTTACATGGCTACTATGATAATGAAGACTATTTCTGTAAAAAAGTATGGAAAATAAGAAAAACTGAAATTTCTCAAAAACTATTATAAATAGGTATAGGATATATTGAACAAAACTTTTAGGGATTTTATTATTCTATTAAATAACATGAAAATATACAGGGTGTACCATTTAAAAAAAAAGATATTTATTCATTTAAACTTGTTCAAATTTGAGCCGATGTGTTCAACACCCTGTAGCTTTTATTGCAAATATTAGGTAAAAATTATGTTAACTTGTCCTTGACCTTGCTAAATTCCAAATTTGAATATATTTGTCACAAAATTGAAAACGTTATTTAGGATTGAATTGATGCTTGAAAATGTGACTTTTTTTCTTTAAACTTAATTATCTCAGAAACTATAAAGTTTTGTTATAGTAAACCCTTAATAAAAAAGATTTAAAATTATAAGCTAAATCGAAAATACGATTCGTATATAGGGTGTTCTATTTAAAAAAATACAACTTTATACTGTCCTAGTTTTTTGGCTCACCCTGTAGAGTCCTAAATATTTTTAAAATCTGCGTAAAAATAAACTGTATCAAACAATAAATATAGTTTCTTTGTTAATTTCACCGAAAAGGCACAAACCTACTTCATCCAATCGTTGACTCACCCTGTACACATGAACAAAAGTACAGGCAGTAGCGTCATTATCAAGTTGCAACCTGATAGTTATTAACTCGCGAAGACATTAATGCCATCATAATTGTTCTAATGGCTGAATCTCAACTTGAAAATGCTGTCTAACTGCTTTACTATTAATAAAATGTGTACGATATACTTACTACAGTACGAACAGGCATCAACTCATACGCTCTCACACATAGTTTTAATAATTGAAGTTCCTTATGCTAATGTATTGTTTATTTTATGATTAGATGCTGATAATTAATAAATTAAATTAGTTATATATTAAAATGTGTTTGAAGTATTAATGCAACGATCAGCAAAGGTCATAATGTGCACTAGGTGAGTATCTGTACGTAGACTTCCACTTCCCTTCATCCACGGCGGCGCGTACGTTATAACTGATAAAACGTTATTTATTTATAGCGTTATAAACCAATGAAAACGTTACATTGCGAATTCCAGCTTGTAGTACTTTACCAGAACTATCTATTTCTGGACGCAGAATTTGAAAATAGTTATTTAATCAAAGTTATGTCATGTTGAAAAATAGAAAAAAGTTACCATGGTTACTAAATCGGGTTAATTCTTAGATAGGACAGAAAACCGATCGTTTACTAATCGTTAGAAACTCTAGTTGAAAAGCATTCACTTAACTTACTGCGCAGAATCCTGACTAGGAAATTATTTTTGACGCGAGTTGAAACGATCCTAATAATTTCTTTTATTTATCCTATCGATGCTTGTAGCCCATTTAGAACCTTTTCGCATTGACATTTAGAGCTTGGTAACAATTTGATGTAAATTTTTGTATACCAAATAAGCTGTATATTAATAAAATGAGTCTGTGAATCTGTGTTGTTACCCAGAGAACAAGGATTCGAATTCATGCAAAGTGTTAACGTGCAAATTCTGAAAGAAATGCTGCGAATAATTCCATTCTTGATAACTGATTAAATGTCGTCTATTGGAACGACAATGTTCGTGCGTCTCCGCTGAAGACGTTCGAAATGCGACAGGTCCTGTCAAAATGAAATTTTTCGCATCAGTTCAGACGAAAGTCATGCTATGGATGTGTACAAAGATTATGAACGTTGATAAATATTCGATAATTTTGTGTGTATAAAAAATATTTCTGACCACGGTCCTGCATGCCTAATTTTTCCTCGATTATATCGCCCATAAATAAAACAAGAAACTGTGATGTTATCGGGTATTTTTATCGTTTCACGCAAAACAGAAATGCGTAGGTATATAAAAATAAGATTTTATTCTAAATTTTATATTATTGGTGTTTACAAAAAAACACTATTTAATAAAATCAAAATAATCGTGCGTAGTAATTTAACATGAATGACTGAATTAAGGGTGAAGTAAATTGAAAAAATAAAAATAACCCACTGCCCCTACTCCCTTAAATAAGACACTGATTTTATGTCGAAGTTATAGTTATTAATATTGATATATAAACAATTCATCAAATCTCAGTTATCAGTTAATCTTTTGAGTAATAGTTACGCCTAGTTTACATTAGTAGAGTAAGTAGTAGAGTTCTTGGGAAAAGTACGTAATCATTACTATATTGAGTATTCTATATAACTAGCTAAAAATGTTGATATAATGTTAGTAAAGAGATACTACATACACCACCGCTATACTTTAACTATTATATAAAATAAATAAATAAAAATTAAAAAAAAAATTTATTTTCATGAAAGTCGTACACTAAACGGTGTAAAATAACTTTGTAACTATTTCACAGTGTGTTATCAGCTGTAAAAGTCAAAGTTATAGTATATATTATGTCAACCAATATAAAAATATGGTAAACAAACGTAAAATAGTGAAAGAGACCGTTCATAAATATCGTGATAGGTTTTTCCAATTTAACCGCCCCCCCCCCCTCACGTGATGGAACATCCCCCTCCCCCCTGGAATGTCACGCGATAATTCAATTTTAAATAATAAGATTAAATTTCACTCGTTTCACTTTCTAATTATATTTTTTAATTTTATAAAAAATTTTATAAATATATTTTTAAATAAATTTTAAAAGTAACTTTTTATTAATAATAAATTAGAAAATTATTTAGGTTTATAATAACTTTTTACTCTTCAATCCAAGGAGATTGTATATGTTCTTTTAAAGCAATAAAAGGTGCTGAGCATTCGTCAGCACAAGTATCTTCTATCATCGCATTTTCAACAAATTGTAGTCACTTTCGTCAGTAGCGCCATTTGGAGTCCTGCTTCGAGTTGAATTTAGTGCGATATCAATGCGTTGATGTATCTTAACAGCTTGTTGATTGTAGAATGATCTTATCCCTGATATGTTATTATCTCGCGGTAATTATGTTTTGAAAATAAAAAATTTCAAATTAAAATTATTAAAACTTGTAAAAATAATTAATTTTATTAATAGGACTACTTTCGATTGCATTCGACAAACTCCATTTTCAATTGATTAATTAGAAAGATATAAAAAATCTTATAGTATGAAGAATCACGTGATTGGTTTCAAACTCCCCTCCTCTTATGACGCGACTGACCAGGATGTTTTTAGGAACGTCCCTCAAGATGATCACGATATTTATGGACGGCCCCATATACAATAGATTCATATTTTAGATTATTTATTTGATAATTTGTTTTCGTTAGAAAATCATATCCGCTTGTTTTGTATGACTGAAATTGTGCTCTCAATTGCTAACTGTATTTTAATTTGAGAGTCACATTAGAGTGACTACTTTTTAGTCACTCATCATTAAATTAAATTATCAAACTAGTAATCTAAAATATGGATCTATTATATATCACTATTCGTATATTTTTTTTACCATATTGACATAATACAGGTACAATAACTTTGACTTTTACAGCTTATAACATGATAATGCAGTGTGAAATAGAAAGTTATTTTAGACCATTTAATATATGACTTGCATGAAAATAAGATCGAAAATTTTTTTCACTTTTTAGTTTTCAAAACGTACAAGCCTTTACTTGGGAGAGTGCGGAACTCGCGACACATCATGTTTAGCCACCCTAATGCCATTCCAGGTTCTGAAGACATTCCTAATGAGAGAACTGAGACGACGTTTTGAGTTGACGAACATTTCAATAGACGGCGCTAGTGAGCCAAAATTAGAACAGTAATTTACCAACCTGTTCTGTTGGCTTTTTTACTGTATAACTTATTGTGCATTGTTTTTAAAATTCACAGTAAAGAAATTGGTAAGTAAATTTAATTCCTGATTACGATTATATTGACCGAAACGATATATATATTATTAATTATTTTTTTCTCTAAATATCATAATCCCAAATTTGCGGTTCTTTTCAATAAGTTTAAGCTTGCCTTTACATTTTTTTAAATTATAATATATTTTAGTTTTGCTATGAAGACAATAAATATGAACTGATACAGGAATTGTTGTATTCGAGGTTGTGGTTGTATTGATTCAACTTCCACTAGACATCGTTTTCACAATCTTGAAAATCATAAAAAATGGTTTGGTGAGTGGATTCTTCTGTGTGACAATATAGTCAATAAAAGTTACTGCGTATGTCAGCGAGGATGACAAAACTTCAATCATTTATATTAATAATTAATTTAGATTTGTAATCTGAGATCCCGAAAACTCCCCTATACCAATTTGAAACGAAATCGCACAAAATTGTTTTATCCGCCATATTATAAGCGCCATCTATATATATATATTAAAGGGTGTTTTTTATAGAGGTATAAAACTTTAAGTTGGCAACACTTTTTTAACTGGCGGCCATTTTGTCAGCTCTCAATTGATTTATGTTTAGTTTGGTTTGGAATTTCAACATGAATAGACTGACGCCTGAACAACGCTCCCAAATTGTGCAAATTTATTTTGAATATCATGGTTCTGTTCGAAATACGTATCGCGCACTACGTCCATTTTACGGTCAACATAATCGTTCATCAGAGCAATTAATTCGATTAACTATGGAACGTTTTCGTACCACGTTTACTCTAAAAGATAATACACATCCACAGAGACGTCGTATAGTGCGTACAAAAGAAATCATTGCTGCTGTAGAGCGTAGCGTAGAGGAAGACTCGAATCAGTCTATCCGCCATCGTGCACAGGAATTGGATATGTGTCGATTCACTTTATGGAAGATTTTGCGGAAAGATCTTGGTTTGCGTGCTTACAAAATCCAACTCGTGCAAGAATTGAAGCCACACGATCACCTAGCAAGGCGTAGATTCGGTGAATGGGCCCAAAACAAGATTGCTGTTGATCTCAATTTTCATAAGCGAATTTTGTTTAGCGATGAAGCTCACTTTTGTTTGAATGGATACGTCAATAAACAAAACTGCCGTATTTGGAGTGATGATAATCCTCAAGTGTATGTTGAGACACCGTTACATCCAGAAAAACTGACTGTTTGGCGTGCTTTATGGGCGGGTGGAATCATTGGTCCGTAATTCTTTAAAAACGATGCTGGTCAGAACGTTACAGTCAATGGTGACCGCTATAGAGCCATGATTACTGACTTTTTCGTTCATCAATTGAACAACCATGATGTGCAGGAGCTGTGGTTTCAACAAGACGGCGCAACATGTCACACAGCTCGTGCCACAATTGATTTATTGAAAATTGGACCTCCAGATTAGACTACATCCGAGCCAGCCGTGGCGGTCATATGCCAGAAGTCATATTTAAATTATAATGCCAGAAGATTATCTTTCGAATAAAGTAAATTTCATGTCAATTTAAATAATTCATCTGTGTTTTATTCCATTTAAAAGTTCTATACCTCTATAAAAAAACACCCTTGATATATATATATATATATATATATATATATATATATATATATATATATATATATATATATATATATAATGATCGAATTGAGACCCTACGTCTAAAAAACAATATGGCGGTATATAAACAGCTGATTCTATATAAACTTTAATGATAGTAGGTTAACAGTTTATTTGAATTTCATAGGCATACTTAATGAGAATGGCGGACACTTAATGTTGAAATATCTGAAATTAGTTTTTAGTTAAGGGTGCGTTCGAATCGTTCAGAGAAATAAGCGGAAACAGGTATTTTATTTATGTTAGTTTATAAAATATTCTTTCATTACCTAATGTTAACTAAAAGTTATATTTAACTTTTATATATGCAAAACAATATATATGACCGAAACCGAAAAAAAATCTACAACAGCAAACAACATTTTTATTAATAAAATTGATAAATTAAAGAAAGAAAATAAATTTAAAAAATTAGATAAACAAAACTAATTTAGTACTTATCTTTTCTAAAACTCCTTATTGTCGTCTAGTAGTTATGGTTCAGATATGTCATCGATATAATAATAATTATTCTAAGTCGACATAAAAAATGAAAGACAGGGGCTTTAGGAATGGTATTCAATAGATTAGTTTGAAAAAGAGCGAAAGAAAAAAATTCACCGGAAACATTCGTCCAATGAAACTCGTATTATATAATTAAAAAATGATATACTCAAAGTACTGAGAAACTCATCGATTTGACAGAAATATGATGTAAGCATGACATCCATCATATGATATGGGGGTTCGAAATTTCTCTAGATCTGTAAATTACTTTTAAGTGCCATATCAGCCGAAAGGAGCTGAAATTATTATTTTATTGTAGTACTTTGAACTGGTTAATAATTTTGCGTATAATTAAAAACAAAACAATTTTTACGCTACCTATTTAATGTCTTAGAGTGGAATAATTTAATATAAAATTGCGGAGAAAATTTAAAGTTCGATCCTTAAGTTTATACCTGAACTAATAAAAATTATACAAACCAAAACCGCTCGAGCCTCTCCTTAATGTCATATGCCTTTTCTAAGTTTATTTAGTGCTGTTACTATATATATTTTTTTCACGGACAAAGGTCATAAGATCGAGGTTAGTAAAATAGACCTTAGTTAGTTTCACAATTTTTTACGTTTTACTATTACCATAACATTAATGTCAACTAAATGCTATTTTTTAAGTACTTAAGTGGTTTTAATAATTTCAATCAATAATTAAAGATTAAGTTGGTTTTAATTGGTTGCGGCAATTTTATAGTTATTATTTGTGTCTATTTTAGCAATTTATCCAATAATTTAATTAATTTTTAAAAAATTCTGAGTATCATTTTATATAATATACTGTTTTTTAATAATTGCCATGATTTGCATTTTTCTTTTTAGGTAAAAAAAAATTAATGAAATTCCTAATTGGCAAAAAACCCAAGAAATATCACAAAACCATAGATAATACATTCATCATTACTTTTGGTGAAAAAGTGCTAAAGATATCCCAGTGTTGGATTCGTCTAACGCAATCATGTGACCACTCTTCGATGATGACGATTTGTTCCTAAACCGAGATTTACCGAGGTTAGGCGCTGTCGAAACGGCACTAAGTACGTGTTACTAAAGTTTTCAATATTTTATTTAAAGTTTATTTATGTAATGTTGTTAACGGAATTAAGATGATACAACAATAATATGCAAATTAACTCCTATAAATAAAATGTTTATAATTCGAAGAATAATTAATCGAAATCGAGACAACAAAGAATGTAGACACCAAAATAACAGAATGAAACTTGTTTATTGATATGTCATTGACACTAAAACGTGTAGTTGCATTTAAACTGGTAAAAGAAACAATAGAAATAAGAGAGGCAAAAAACAAAGTCGACTCTCGTTTTCGATCAGCACAGCGTTTAAGGTATTGGCCATGACAATGACCGCAAATTTAAAGCAACATTGCCAAATTCTGAATTAAATAAACAACACTACGAAGGTTATACCAGTTAGTTTGAATGGACGTACCTGTCTGAGGATTCCGAGCTGTCGTATCGGTCGACGCATCTCTTTTTCCTGCAGTCATCTTCGCAAGCAGCCAGCAATCCCTCATGTTTGGATCCATTTTTACCACACAAATTCTCAAATAGGTTATCACTATCACGCTTAGAGTAAAATGTATTCACTTGCTCACTCGTAACATCATTCACACTGTCATTTGTCTTACACTCCATAACAATGTCATATTTTTTCACTAATGTTTTTTCAATTACATCGCCGACTTTATCTCCCGCATGCAACCCGTCTGCCATTTTGAACACACTGTTTCACTCGGATCAGATCGTTGTGGACGACGGCGCGCGCCCAGCGTTGCCGCTCCTCTTTGGGCCTTTTAAACTGTTTATCGAGGCACTAACTTGATTTTTTATCTGTTTACAGTATACTGTGTGCGCACTATATGTAGAGTCAAAATTGATTTTTAATGGACTTGTCCACATTCTTGAGACATACGGAACAACGATACAAAACTTTTTCAATAAACTCCGCCAATTATATATCAACATCTAAATAAGAACTTACTTTCTGTTGGAAGTCTTCAAGAGAATTCATTTTGTGGCGCCCAACAAGGGGCATAACACAGATATTTTTTTTTATAGCGACAAAACGACATTTTGAGAAACTAATTCGATTTTTTTATTGGTTTACATTATACTGTGTGTCAAACAAACTTGAATTAAAAAGGACTTCTCTTAAAATTATTTTTTACATTTTTCAGATATTCGGAACGATAGGAACAAAAGTGTTTCAATAATTGTAAACCTTACCAATTAATATACTTATCTAACATATACATAGAAAGTTTCAAAATAATGTCCTCTATGGCCCTGTTAACTGTTTTTAAAGATAATTTATTTTATGGCGCCCAAAAAAGGAAATAATAGCTTCTCCTTAATAGTGCCAAAATTACACTTCGGAAAAATGCTTCGAACTTTTATTTGTACACAATATACTATGTGCCAACGAAACTTGTACTAAAAGGATCCATTTGCTGTCCAAATTTGAATTAAAAAAATTTTAATATTTAAATAATTGCAAACTCTGTCAAATAATGTGCCTATCTCAAAAATACATAGAAATTATCAAAAAAAAATGTCCTCCATGATTGTGTTAGCTGTTTTCAAAGATAATTGATGATATGGCGCCCATCAAGGACAAGAGATCATTTTTCTTTAATGGAGCTAAAATGACACTTCGGGAAACTGCTTCGATTGTTTATTTGTTTAAATATACTATGTGCCAATCCAATTGGTACCAAAAGGACCTATGTGTCTACCAAACTTCAATTAAAAAGAAATTTTGAATATTCCAATAATTGTACACTTTGTCAAATAATGCGCTTACCTCAAAAATACATAGAAATTTTCAAGATAATGTCCTCCATGGCGAGCTATTAGCTGTGGGTTGAAGTTAATTTATTTTATGGCGCCCAACAAGGGACAAGAAATACCTTTTCCTTTATAGTGTCAAAATGACACTTTAGAAAACTATTTCGATTTATTAGGGACAAGAGATAATTTTTCTTTTATAGAGATAAAATACAACTTCGGGAAACTGCCTCAATTGTTTATTTGTTTACAATATACTATGTACCAATCCAATTTGTACCAAGACGACTCATGTGCCTACGAAACTTCAATTAAAATAAGTTTTAAATATTTCAATAATTGTACACTCTGTCAAATAATGTGCCTATCTCAAAAATACATAGAAATTATCAAAAAAAAATGTCCTCCATGATTGTGTTAGCTGTTTTCAAAGATAATTGATGATATGGCGCCCATCAAGGACAATAGATAATTTTTCTTTAATAGGGTTACCAAACTTCAATTAAAAAGAAATTTTGAATATTTCAATAATTGTACACTTTGTCAAATAATGCGCTTATCTCGAAAATACATAGAAATTTTCAAGATAATGTCCTCCATGGCGAGCTATTAGCTGTGGGTTGAAGTTAATTTATTTTATGGCGCCCAACAAGGGACAAGAAATACCTTTTCCTTTATAGTGTCAAAATGACACTTTAGAAAACTATTTCGATTTATTAGGGACAAGAGATAATTTTTCTTTTATAGAGATAAAATACAACTTCGGGAAACTGCCTCAATTGTTTATTTGTTTACAATATACTATGTACCAATCCAATTTGTACCAAGACGACTCATGTGCCTACGAAACTTCAATTAAAATAAGTTTTAAATATTTCAATAATTGTACACTCTGTCAAATAATGTGCCTATCTCAAAAATACATAGAAATTATCAAAAAAAAAATGTCCTCCATGATTGTGTTAGCTGTTTTCAAAGATAATTGATGATATGGCGCCCATCAAGGACAATAGATAATTTTTCTTTAATAGGGTTACCAAACTTCAATTAAAAAGAAATTTTGAATATTTCAATAATTGTACACTTTGTCAAATAATGCGCTTATCTCGAAAATACATAGAAATTTTCGAGATAATGTCCTCCATGGCGAGCTATTAGCTGTGGGTTGAAGTTAATTTATTTTATGGCGCCCAACAAGGGGCAAGAAATAACTTTTCCTTTATAGTGTCAAAATGACACTTTAGAAAACTATTTCGATTTATTAGGGACAAGAGATCATTTTTCTTTTATAGAGATAAAATACAACTTCGGGAAACTGCCTCAATTGTTTATTTGTTTACAATATACTATGTACCAATCCAATTTGTACCAAGAGGACTCATGTGCCTACGAAACTTCAATTAAAATAAGTTTTAAATATTTCAATAATTGTACACTCTGTCAAATAATGTGCCTATCTCAAAAATACATAGAAATTATCAAAAAAAAATGTCCTCCATGATTGTGTTAGCTGTTTTCAAAGATAATTGATGATATGGCGCCCAACTTCAATTAAGAAATTTTGAATATTTCAATAATTGTACACTTTGTCAAATAATGCGCTTATCTCGAAAATACATAGAAATTTTCAAGATAATGTCCTCCATGGCGAGCTATTAGCTGTGGGTTGAAGTTAATTTATTTTATGGCGCCCAACAAGGGACAAGAAATAACTTTTCCTTTATAGTGTCAAAATGACACTTCAAGAAAGTATTTCGATTTTTTACTGATTCAAAATATACTATGTCCAACCACACGTGAAATAAAAAGAACTTTGGTTAAAAGTACTCTTTACTTTTTTTAGATGTTAAGAAGAAGAGGAAGGGGAACAGTTGTAAAAAAATAAATATGACCAATTATGGCAATTATATACAATATACATCAAAAGTTTTAAAAATATTTTCTTTACAGCGCCGTTAGTTCCCAGCAGAGGGCATCACGGTCTTTGAGATTTTCCTTTATAGCCCTTAGAGAAATTCTATTATTTTATTAATATATTAAGTTTCTCAGATCGGACACAAATAAGTATTCATTCATTGTTGACACAATTGATTAATAAAATTGTTTTAAGAATTATTTTAATTTAAATAATTCTAGGAAAAAGGAATCGACTTTAAATAGCTGTAAAGCATAAAATAATAAATAAATCAAGGTTAACATAAGTCATTATAATAACAGACTAAACTGCGAATTTATAAATAAATAATTATATTTATTTCAATTAAAGTGACGTTGTGATAAATATATTGCAGTTTTCAAAATTTCGCGACAATTTTTATTAAAATATCAACCAAAAATATGAAAGAAAAAAGCGGATCGGCTGATATATTTCAAGAGTGACATTGCATTTTAAAAGTTACTAAGTTTAAAGGGACGTAAAATAGAATTTTTCTTATGGCGCCCAATGAGGGACTAGATGTTTACAAAACGAATTTCTATGATGATTGTGGTTTTCGTTTTAAATTAACGCACAATACTGAATATAAAAGTTTTAGGACTGCTTTTTATATGTATACGAGCTGTCGAGCACAATTTTGATCTAAATATATCTTATCACTTATCTTTAAACACTTTAAAATTATTTCCGGAATATTATGTAAAAGCCCGGGTTGTCTAAGATCACATCGATTAGCTATTCCGTTATAAGTTAAACAAATTTTTATATTGGTGACCCAAATATGACATTTGTACTAAGTCTCGGCAGGATCTCATTGCACAACGAACATAGGTTCTTCCAACAAAGAAGATTAAATGATACTATCATTCATGATTTCGGTCAAAAATTAATCTTTCAGACAAGAAAGTAATTTCTGTATTTTGTAAACTTCTTCTAATAATTTCCAATGAATTACTAAAGCTGAGTGAGATTTGGCAATATCATAGGTGGGTTTTTGGTACCTCCTCGGCTTGCCCTAAACTAGAAGGGCCACCTCCTCAGTTTGTGACTTTGCTTTTTAAAAGAATTGTAGTTGAATAAATAAAGAAAAAAGGGAAAAAAATAAAAAAAAAAGGAAGAAAAAAAGAAGGGTTGTTTTGCTCGTTAAGATACAGTCGCGGGGGTACCGTCGTTTCTCCTTCAGAGGGCGGCGGTGGGTGAGGGTGGTGGATTCCCCCTTCTTCCTTTTTTTTTGGCATTTTCATGATGGAACACAATTCCTTTGTCATTTGCCAATTATTGTCGTTTTTCTTTAATTGTTTCATCCAGTTTCATTAGTTGTCGACTGTAACATCTGAATTCATCGTCCGGCATCTTGGAAGCAGTCCAAAATACATAACACCTTTATAGTCCCACCAAATTGACAGTATGGCCCTATTTGGATGCAATTCCGCTTTAAATGTGGTTTTTGTTGGTTCATCACGCTTGGATCATAGTCGTTTCCGAATGATGTTACTGTAGATGACCCATTTTTCATCACCAATGGTGATTCTCTTCAAAAAAGGGTCGATTTCATTGCTCATACGATATATACGTCATACATTAATTCATTGTGTTAAGCGAGTCTCTTTTAATTCATGAGGAACACAAATGTTGAGCTTCTTAGCGAGTTGAAGGCATTTTAAGTGATTTTCAATTATTGTGTGCGATACATTTAACCTCATTGTACTTTCTCGAACAGTTATATGACGATTTTCTTCAATTACGACTTTGATTTGATAATCATCAATTTCAGTAGGTCGATCGGTATGTTAATCATCTTTGAGTGAAAAATATCCAGAATCGAATTTTTCAAACCAATTTTGACACGTGCGTTCTTTTATGCAATCAACACTATAAACTCCACATATTTCTTTGTGAGCCTGAGCAGCTTTCTTTCCTTTACGGAAATAAAAAGGTAAAATATGCTGGAAATTGTGATTTGTGGATTCCATGTTAAAACTGACTAAACTAACAGCTATAAACAAAATTACGCACAAGTTGCTTCTAAAGAACCTAAATGTGACTGATACCAAATGTCACAGGTAAAAAATTAACACCTGTAAAAGTCCTCCAAAAGATTTACAACGCTCTCTATGTATGACAACCAAAAATGTTTTCTTCTCGATCCAATATATTAAATCTCTATAACAAGAGTACATTTTTGATCCCGCCTTTTGAGAACATTCTATCTGCCTTTAAAACAAAATTCTTTAAAACTTTTCTTTGCACTTGTTCCGATCCCAGAATGTACTGCCCCTCGTTAAATATATTTATATTATTAAATGCTCTGTAATTCCTTATAATAAATCCCAATATTTTGTTGCCACAAAAATTATTCTATATGAGCACCAAAACAATCTGAAATCAGATAAAATCCTTAAGTTACAAGTGATTTTTACTTTCACTAATACATGCCCATTAACACTCTTGTTATTAGATAACATCACAAATCACTTATTAGTTATTAGTAATAAATGGTAACACCAATAATGAATTTGATTGAGAATATTTTCCACTTTATTACAATCCACATAGCAACATAGACAAATGTAGCTTTTAATCAACTGCAGAAATATAAAAATTGGCATCTGCTACTTCAGATATATCATTTATGAAAATTAGAAATAGTAGGTAGGTGGTAGGTGTCTTAATTAAATCCCTGAAAAGCTAAGAAAAGAAGGAGATTTAGGCCTATTAAACGGGACACATTGATATCCCTGCATTAAATATAACTTAGAGAACTTTAAAAACTTGTCGGACAAACCAAAAGCTTAGAGTTTGGCGAATATAGTTTTATAGTTTATGTTATTGAAAGCTTTAGAGAAATTGGTGAATACCACATCAACCGAACTTCAATAACTCATAATATTTGACAAAAATTGTGAAAAGGATCCCAGATTGGTAGTAGTTGCTCCAATCGTCAAGGAACTATGCTTTTTTAAAATAAACAAGATTTCTTGTCGACTTAATAAATAATCATAAAACCATATTTGAAAAATTTTGAAAAACACAGAAATTAATGATACTGAGCTATAATTACAAACATCATTCTTATCCTCCCTCTTCAACAATGGACATGTTTTATTCACCTTCTAATAATCATGTTAAATACCTTTAATTAACGAGAGATTAAAAATATTAGTTAGTGGTTTAGCCAAAATTCTAATTGTGTTTTTTATAAAAAAAAATGCTGTCATTCTGGCTTTTTCACATTTCAACTTTTAATTTTATGATATGAATATTATATCCATATCTGTAGATACTGGTAACACTTGTACTGTTGTCCAAATTTTTTATGCTCGAGTCTTTAATATGCTAATTAATATATATTTATTTTTAACCGACTTTTATACATATATATATATATATATATATATATATATATATATATATATATATATATATATATATATATATATACATATATATATATATATATATATATATATATATATATATATATATATATATATATATATATATATATATATCGTAACAAAGTTTACTACGGATATACTCTTCATAGTGTTAGTTTGTGTTTCTAGTTTGTACGGCTTTAGATTTATTTTTTTACGAGTTCAAAATTTATTTAATTAATTTTACCTTTTGTTGATGTCCTCATGAGACGTCTATGAAAGAAGGTCTGGAACTATTTAGTAAATTCTATTTCTTTATTTTCAACATGGAACGTCTATGGCAGAAGGTCTAGAAATCGCAGGATTATTCCTTTTTCTTATTTTCGTAACTACGTAGTATGAAAATCCGTAAAATCCATAATCTTCTGGTACCGATCAAAAAAGTATATAAAGGCTGCAGATCGACTTTCGTGGACAATTTTAGTTTGAGAACTCATTGATACAACTTGGAAGTATTTGATAAGTGTCAGAATTGAATTTGACAATAAAAATCTTTTGAAATAATAGAGTGTGTTCAATAATACAGTGTGTCTTCAAAAATCGGCCGTCCGTCCGGAACAATATATATATATATATATATATATATATATATATATATATATATATATATATATATATATATATGAAGTAAAATGAGAACAGTAAATGCAAACTTCGTTCTATTATATCCTTTCCGTGTTAGATGTTGCACAGTTTGAATAAATTGCTACAGAACACAATTTATCCTATTTCACTAGCATCGAGATGATGGCCTACCTGAACCACCATATCGAGAAGAAAGTCAAAACTTACCCTCCCCGCTACAGTGAAACGGCAGAGGTACATGGTTCGTCTCTACTAGATTCATCAGGGTACCGTTTGTGCAAAGGACAGATCGAAAGGAAGTATGCAATAGTGAATGCGGCTTCGCCGACCTCCCGCCGGATGGCGTATATATGTTTATGCGGCTT
This sequence comes from Diaprepes abbreviatus, assembly GCA_034092305.1. Lineage (NCBI taxonomy): Eukaryota > Metazoa > Arthropoda > Insecta > Coleoptera > Curculionidae > Diaprepes > Diaprepes abbreviatus. The sequence continues at coordinate 1,695,294 of JASJET010000171.1, forward strand.
TCACGGATTCCTTCGTGTGAGATGTAAAAGCAGTGGATATATTCACATAATGCTGTTGTAGTGCTAAAATCACATTCAGCAAACGTACAAGTATATGCAATTCCGTGTATAGATAAGGAGGAATTCGTGAAAGCCGCATAAATATATATATATATATATATATATATATATATATATATATATATATATATATATATATATATATATATATATATATATATATATATATATATGTATATAATGTTTCTTCGCATATAACTTTTTATGGAAAATGGGGTTTTCTGGCCCGGTTTCAAACAGTTGTACTAAAAAGCAAAAAATAGATTAATTTATATTGCAATATATTCAATAATTGTAGATTTACTTAGTACATTTTTAAAGTCGATGCTAAATTTAAAATATATAGAAAATATCTGCAGAGACACTCTTCTCTAAGGCAGAAAGAAATGGAACATAAAGTAAAAGTTATGTAAACAATATAATATATTAAAGAAAACTTGGTTGAAAACACTAATCTATCTAGAATTAATTTTAAAATAATCCCCTTAAATATTTTTTCTTGACAAGAATAAAACACTCTTAAGGGATAAATAATTTTAATTTTTTTAAGTATATATTTAGAAATATTTAAGTGAATGATAATAAATCCCCATATCGGAAAGAGGTCTAAACTAGTATGGAGAGAGAACCAGAGTGAAGTTTGCAGAGGATATACTGCCTGTCCCCTTTCTTAACGGTCATAAAGAAAATAAAATAACTTTTCAAAATACATAGACCGTGAAATTGTTTATTTTTAATATATATATATATATATATATATATATATATATATATATATATATATATATATATATATATATATATATATATAATTTCTAACCATGCCTTCTTCAATATACAATAGAACAATTTTTAATGTGATCATTGTAAAAATAACATTTTTGTGAAACTTGGAGATGAATATTATTACCATTCTGTGCTTAGAACATACCCCTGTGGAATTAGCAAAACGTGAGAACTAGGGCGCGGTTGTTTGAACGCTGGATAACGTAATAATATTTTTATTTATATTTGAAAAATTGTTAAAAAGCAGTAAATATTTAATTTCTTGGTACGCACATACCGATTTTATGCTATCCTTTTCTAATTGCATTATTTAAACGAGTATCATATGATAATCTGTACGTCAATTCTAGAATACATAGAAGTATGAATTTATGGTCTAAATTATTATTAATGTTATTTTCAATATGTAAACATTATTTACCAATAAAAATAATTTTTTACATCCTCTTTTTGTAAATGTTATTGCAAACTTCGCATTTATAGAAATTTTTGTTGTTTAAATCTTTAGGGTATGATCGAAGATTCTGTACAACAGTGTTACGTCAAATAAAAATTTTTATAAATTATGAATATATTTTTATTTCATATGCAGAATTAGTTTCGTAATTAATTTTAGAAAATTTTTCTTCCAGGTTCACCGAACCTGAACACTCAAAAATTAAAAATAGAAGTAGGCTAAGAAAATTGAACCGAATAATAATGAATTCCATTTTTTAAGCACAAGAGAGGGAGCGGAAAATATCACAATATACACTTTTGAGAAATCACTTAGCTTACGTCAAATACGTTACGTAGTAAAGCCGCTAGTATTTATAGGTTTATTTTTATATTTAACACCATACCTAGAGGCTTTATTATAAGTGGTGGAAAAAAAAATTTAAATACAAAAGTTGTTCTATTTCTTCGGTATTATATTTAACATTTATTTAAAAAAAAAACAGTAACACATTGTCAAGTTGAAAATCTAAAGTAATTTTAATTCTTTAAATGGACCATTCTGCTAGAATGGAAACACTGATTCAACTGATTTCAAAAATATATAATATGTTGGTGTTCGGGCTAGCCCTTATTTATATATTTAAGTTTCAATGAACAATTAATTGATTTTAAAAATACGAGATGGCTTGCAAAACAAATGCAATCCAGATTGAGACGTTACAAGACACAAATTGATCTTTTTAAGGTACTGTAAGTTTAGCATGTAACTTTAGGTCCTTCAGGTATTATATCTGATATAGTCGAATGACCAATCTAAAATGAATATTGAAGGCTTTGTAAGATATCCGAGGGTAATAATAAACCTGGCGCAAGCTGAAATTGCTTGTTCGAAAAAATATTCTTCTTGAATATATTTTTTAATTACTCTTTACGACCACTGCAACTGTGGCAATTCAGCCAGAATATTTTAGGTTCAATTCTCCTAAGCAACTCTTCATATGTGGCTTTAAACACACAGAAACATCTAATTTGCCATCTATTAAGAACAAATTTCCTTTGTTCATCTGCTGTAGAAAAAGGCGAACCTTCCACAAACGTGGCTTTGGTAAAACAAGAACTGCTAATCCACAAATAATTGATACAAACACTAATTCTTCTAGATCCATTTTTTAAAGTTACATTAACAATATTTTGCCCCTTATTAAAACCACCATATACAAAAAAATTTTGAAATGAATAAAACAGTAAATCCGTCGACGCGTCACTATCTCTATGTCAAAAATCCCAAAAGATTCAAAACAAAAAATTACTAAAAATTAAAACGCTGGTGGAAATGTCGTAAATATGTACAAGCTTGCATCTTTTACCCATAACCTCAAAACCCTCTGAAATAAGATGATGCGTCAAGGGCCAAACACCCACGGTAAAAAAGTCGTAAGTGAATATCGGTCTTTACCTGTCCCTGCAATGTTATACACATAGCTACTATTACCCTGCTATGGCTCTGATATTGCCTAACTACCTTTCCTGGAGTCATCCCACGTTTCTCTTTCTTAAGGCTCTTTCTCATGTATGGGTGCCTCCCCGGGTCTTGTCATTTAAAACCCATCAGCTGATTTCAGGGGTTTTTGACGTCATAGATGAAAGATGACAGCTTGTTCACATTTATGATTTTTCACTAGAGTTATAATTTGTAGTAATTTTTTATTTTGTGCTTTTGGTATCATTTTTTTTACATTGTTAAAAAATGGATATCGAGGAATTAGTACTCATATCAATTACTTGCGGAGCAGCAGTTCTTCTGTTGCCTAAGCAACGTCGGTGATGGATTCGCCCTTGGCTGCACCAGAAGAACAAAGGAAATTTTACTAATATAACTATGTCTATGTCGTCAGGCTGACAATCATGTTTTTAGGGATTTTTTTCAAAAACTCGGCACTCAAGGTTCGGCACCCCCACTTTTAACCCACAGTCGTGACGCACAAGCGTGACTGGAAAAAGTCACGGGTATTTCACCTATGTCATGAAACCCGGGGTGGGCACCCGTAAGTGAGAAAAGACCTTCTATTTTGCGTGTCCATTATTCATCTCTTTGACTGGACGCGTGTCCAACATATCGCTATTTTTCTTTTGCTGCATCCTCAAAACTATCTGTAACTTTCGTTCTTGTCCTTATTTGTTAATTTCTTATAAGGTTTCGGAGTGATACATTAAATTTTGGTGGCTTCCATTGATCTTTGTGATGTTCTGAGTTTATTCGCATGGTTTTTATTGATTATTAAAGTCTCCAAAATACTGGCAGGCAATACACATGTACGAGGGCGGTCCGATAAGTACTTAGCCTCACCGCCCGATGGCGCCACTATCGCAAGAGAAATTTACTATCGTGTAGTACATTCTCGTAGACGGATACTGTCAAAATTTCAGCCGAATCGGACTCGCAGTTTTGTTTTGACCGCGTGTGGAAGCGGGCGTGTCCGCGGATTTTAGAAAAATGGAAAAAGAGCAATATCAGTCGGTGATTCGATTCTTGTTTTTGGAAGGGAAATCGCGCTGCGAAATCAAAGAGCGCTTGGATGCGGTGTACGGTGACTCTTCTCCTTCGATGGCGACCGTCAAAAATTGGTTTAACGCGTTTCAACTTGGTCGCACGTCGGTTTTTGATGAGCCACGCCCAGGTGCTCCGAAAACGAAGGATAACGTGACAAAAATCCACGATCTCGATTGGCAGACTGCAGATTGAAGTGCACCATATAGCTGAGACAGTAGGCATCTCAAAAGACCGCGTGGGTCATATCTTGCATGAAATTTTGGGCATGAGAAAGTTTTCGGCGCGATGGGTGCCGCGTTTGCTCACTCCGGACAACAAGCGCAACCGTAAGACCACTTCAGAGCAGTATTTGACGCTGTTTAAGCGCAATCCGAAAGAGTTTCTATGTAGTTTCGTGATCGTCGACGAAACATGGATCCACTGGTACACATCAGAGACCAAGGAACAGTCGAGACAGTGGATTTCACCTGGCGAACGTGCTACGAAGAAGGCGAAGACTGTCCTATCGGCCGGAAAGGTGATGGCCACCGTTTTCTGGGATTCACACGGTGTGATCTAAGAAAAAAGTGTTCTTCCACCATGACAATGCACCGACTCACACCTCCGCCGCCGCCCCTGCCCAATTGGTCGAATTGGGTTACGAACTGCTGCCCCATCCACCGTATTCTCCAGATTTGGCTATGAGCGACTTCTTTTTGTTTCCAAACTTGAAAAAGTCATTCGACCGGCAGAAATTTGAGTCGAATGAGGAGGTTATCGCCGCCACGGAGGCCAACTTTGTAGACCTCCAGAAAACGTATTTTCCAGACGGGTTAAAGAAGTTGGAGCATCGCTGGGTCAAGTGTATCGAGCTAAAAGGAGACTATGTTGAGAAATAAATCTGCACTTTTCCAAAATTTTCGTTTTTCTTATGTAGGCTAATTACTTATCGAAACGCCCTCGTATTATAAACTTCGGCTTTTAAGTTTCTGAATATGGGGACATTTTTTAAAATATGTTTTAATCTACCAAAAGCTGCCCGTGCAACTGTTGTAAAAATATAACCGAGATGCTCTTTAATATTTCCGATGTTATTATTTCCTCTAGATATATGGTCGTCTTCTGGGACAAAATACCATTAAAATGCAAAAATAGCTTGAAAAGCATTATAAGGAATATGCTCCGTCAAAAGCGATCGTTTGTCGCTGGTGGAACATGGATCCACCACTACCCTCCCAAGTCAAATCGGCAATCAGCTAAGTGCCAACCAAAGGGACCAAAACGCCACAGTTAGCAGGCAAGGTTATAGCGTCCGTATTTTGAAATGAGCATGGTATAATATTCATCAATTATATTAAAAAAAGAAAAATCATTAATAACCAATATTATTTAGCGTTATTAGTGTATTTGAAGGAAGAAATCGCGAAAAAACGGCTCCAAATGAAGAAAAAATGTAGTCTTTCACCAAGACAATACACCATGTCACAAGTTGATCACAACGAAGGCAAAACTGTATGAATTGCCTTTCGAGTTGCTTCCGTATCATCCGCATTTTACAGTTATTCGCAAAGTTAAAAAAAAATGGTGGCTGTAAAAAGATATTGCGCCGAAACAAGCGTATTTTGAAGAGTTCAACAAACCGTTCCATAAGAAAGGCATAGAAATGTTAAAGTAATGCTGGAATAATTGTATCACCCAAGAAGGAAACAATGTTGATGATAAAAGTCGAATTTTGCAAAAAATTGTGTTTTTATATGTTGTTCTCGGAATTTTTCGAATCACCTGTTATGCATTGCTCTATCAACATATTTATCAATATTTATTTTGTCCCTTTCAAACTATTCCCTATTCACGACAATACCCACACAGCACTAGACGTCTTATAGACGTCGTTTTTATATCCAGATTATGTCTGAACGTCTTAAGACATAAATAAGGCGTCTTATAGACGTTGTTTTAAAGACGTCTATATACAACGTCTTTAAGATATCTTTTAAAAGTCTCCATACTACATTTTATATGAAAATAAATACAGTTGTGTATAATTTAGTTGATAAAAACTAAAAAGCATTTCCTTCCCTATGAATTTTGTCGCAGTTGGGTAATAAGTTTGCAACGCCGCACAGAGCGCAGCTGAATACAAGTTAAGGTTAAAATTTTTGGTTAATGGAACTATTGCGTGATCTTTTTACCAATACTTTGGTGCTTTTTGTCACAGATTGTTTGATGTACCAATAACAATAACAATATGATGCCAGCGAAACTATTTAAAAAACCCGCCTTTTGTTTCTGTCACTGTCATTTTTCAGTTTTATATTTGTGTTTCGTCATGTCATTATTCATTTTTAATGTTGTTGGGGTGCCGACTGTGAAAATTTAGCTTTTGAAAGAATTTTATTAAAATAGTTGATTTATCTATGTGCCTCTAAAAATCTTTTTTATTCGTGTTTATGTAATACTTAAGGTAAGATCGAGAATCATATGTACTTAGGAAAAACAGTAACGTTATTTATAGGTTATGTTACAGGAAATTCCCGAATGCTTTGCCGTTTATATTTTTGTAGTAACTCTATGTTAGAAGTATGAAATGAATGAAATCTTCAAAAATATTATTTATGCGAAAAAGGCTTGCACAGCTCATCCAAACCCGGTCCTAAATATTACAAGAAATATTACTAATGAAGTGGAAGGCGAAATGTTTGTTTATGGAGTGCTCCACTAATGACACCTGTAAGATTTATTTTGTTCCTGATGATTGATTTATATTTAAAGAACATAGAAAATAGAGTTGTGTTAATTAAAAGAAGTAATTTTGTTTAAGGTTTTAGAAATTTCAAAACTGGGAGTACGGAGCATTTATGACTTTGTAAAGCGAGCTTGTAAAATTACCATGCACAGTTGATTAGTACGAAAAGGAAAAAGAAAGTTTCACGATTCCAACTTGGTGAGACTTATTATGAGTAAGTTTTGTCTTTCATTATATATATTAACCTTGAAATTGCATAAGTCACGGTTCTATAGTAGAGGACAATTATAAAAATTCGCAAAAATATCAAAAAATTTACTACCACAAATGATAAACTTTATCCTATAATATTAAAATCAGTTTGTTATTAGGATCTACAGAGACAACAGGACTGGTAAAAAGTCGGAAGAATGAGGAAATTTCAATTCAAACATGGCTGACAAGGGCATCAGACCAGATTTGTTATTCGACTAAATAAAAATTCTTGTATTTAAAGATTTGTGTACTTTTTATTTCAATAAACTTTTATTTTGTTGATAGTCTACCTTTTAGAGTTATTTTATCGAAGGGATAAACTAAGGCTTAAATTTGATAGGTTCACTTATAGTTCGAACAGTAGTAGTTCTGAAAATATTTGCTCTTCTACCTCACTTCTTAAATTGCAAATTAGAAAAAGTTTACATTAGGCTTAAGTTATGTATTTTTTTGTATAAAGAGATTATGTTGAACATATTTTTTAAAGCAAATTATTCATGCGGAACTTGTAGTTATTTAAAATGGTAGTGTATATTTTGCTCTTGATTTTTTCTTAAAGTTATTTCTTGGATTTTTGAATAATTATGGTTTGACTTTGTAAACAAGACAAACAAAAAAATTAAAGGGACCCTTTTTAATGTACATAATTTTATTGGTGGAATATGTTGTTTTAATGTTGGGAAGGGACGTCCATAAGACGTTGTAAGCAAACGTCTTAAAGACGTTACCTTTTGTAACATAAGACGTCTATACAACGTCTTATGGACGTCGTTCGTCTTTTATGGACATCCATAAGACGTCCTGAATGTTGAGATCAAACGTCTTATGGACATCTTTAAGACGTATTTGTGCTGTTTGGGTATACATGTGCAAACTTATTTTCCACTCTTTTAATACCCCCGCGTACGAGCTTACACAGCATCTTCAATGGCGTCAAATCGATGTCCTCGCAGTGTATAATATTGTTTTGGAATCCGGTAACAATTTAAAAGGAACATATTAAAAACTTCTCCTTTAAAATTCCATGCAGCTGATCCATTAGTGCTGTCAAGTGTTTATATTTCTGATGGAATTATTAATAATATTTACTTTTAACAAATCAAGGTCATTGCGAACAAAAAATTCAACTATGAAGTCCAATAGCAAGTGAGATTATTTCTGTAATATAAAAGTTCCCCACAACCAAATTAAATTGGCGCCTTTCACAATCCCCTGCAATATTTTATTTAAAAAATATTAATACACAATGATCCTTCACAAAACACCCTATCAAAATAATCATTTTCAACATTGTTCACCTTGTAAAAAACATTGCAAAACGGAAATGCACTTTTCAAACGATAGCCTTGAATCGAAACCTTGAATTTATTACACACACACACACAGCTAGCTGGAACCTCTCGACTCGCGGCAAATTACGTAGAATCGACAACGCCGCGACATAGCCGAGAGATGTGGTGGGACAGAGGGGTGTGAACCAGCCTCGTGACGTCACCGCTCCCCCCTCCTCCCGATGCATACGTCGTTCATTGGCCGATCAACAATTACATAATTTAGTTCACAAGTTGCGGGTAATGACATCCAGTTGCATTGCGCTTGCTGTTTGTCGACTCGCTGCGTTGGAAAAGATGATGCGAGAGCGAAAGTTCGTTCCCATTTTTCTATTTTTATTATTGTTTTGTTTGTATCTAGTTTATTTTGTCCTCGTTTTTTGTCAGACATGTTCGGCGAACGAGCGAGCTTCATAACACTGGATGTTGTCTGTCGTTTGAGACTAGAAGAAATGTATATAAATTACTCGGGAATATAATTTTCGAATATCTATAAATGTATATAATTACTTTTTGGAAAAATAAATTTTCATGGACTGAGTTAGTGAGACATATTGTCGTAGGAAATACAGTTTATTTTACTAATTTTAAGTGAACAGTATAATTTATACGAGAAAAAAATCGGACAAAGATGTTATTGGGATGTCGAATACCAGTTTTTAACCGACTTCTAAAAGAAGGAGGTTTTCAATAGGCCTGATGACTGTAACGAAGAATCACTGAAATTATGACTTGAAGTAATTATATAGGATAGACAGATTCTAAAAAAATACACTTATTTTTAGATTACAAGCGAGATTATATTTATTTTAGTAAAAATAAAAACACAAAATATAGAAATAGGCCATATTAGATCGAACACCAATCAGAAGCGCGTGACGTCACGCTTTTTTTCGAATCTAAAGTTAATTTTAAGAAATTCAATATGGCGAATAAAAAATTAATTTTGTCCGATTTTTTTTCAAAATTGATATGGAGGAGTTTTTGGGATCGCACATTACGAATATGAAATTATTTAATAAGAAAATGGCGGATTAAAAATTCCACACCTCTCGATTTTGTCTAAAACCAGTATTGAGGGATTTTAGTTAGTGCTAATTACGAATTTAAAATATCTTTTTGAAAAACTCAATCTGGCGGATTCAAAAGTCCTGAAAATTTTACATTTTTCGATTTTCTCCAAAACTGATATAGAAGTTCTTGAGGGTGTAAATTATGAATTTAACAGTATTTTTTCAGGATTCAATATGACGAATCCAATACAGCGGACTAAAGATTTTACATTTTCCGATTTTGTTCAAAGGTGGGACTGAATCGTTTTAGGGGGATTTTGGGGTATTGTATTACGAATATAAAGTTAACTTTTTACAACTATTAAGTTGATAAGATACAATATGAAGGACTGAAAATTTTACATTTTTTCGATTTTGTCTAAAATTGGTATTGCCGGGTTTTTGGAGCGTATACAAACTCAACATGCAATATAAAATATATCGGGCTAAGAAGTTTAAGTCTTAAATACTATAAATATCTATATTCGAAGGTTTTGGAGTCTATGTTCCTAATCTAAAATTAATTTGAAGTTTAAGATAGTGGATTTATTATGACAGACTAATTGTTTGACACAATTCCACTGGTATTTGGAGAACTCAAAGAATTAAAGAATTTTTAGTGGTTCATTTTAGGATGATTTACAACTTTGGCTAAAATGGGTAATTTTTTGCCACCTTGGAATCATTGCGAGGTAAACTAATCTCGATTAGTACTTAGTTCAAATAATTTATGGATATCATAATGAATTCAAAACTGAAAATTGAAAAAATTTAATTTTTATAAAAAAAATTTAACCGACTTCTAAAAGTGCGCTAAAAAGTGAAAAATAACTATACATTTTTATATGAAATTGAAATTTTTGAAATCGGCGCCAAATTATTTCTAAATGCAATAAATTACTAATACATTCAAATTATGGTAAGAAAGTTCACATTTTATCAGATATTAATTTGGCGCCGAGTTCAAAAATTTCAATTTCATATAAAAATTTATAGTTATTTTTCACTTTTTAGCGCACTTTTAGAAGTCGGTTCAATTTTTTTTATAAAAATTTTATTTGATTAAAATAAAGCATAGTTAGTAACGAGCTCCCATTATTGCTTGCCTTCTTTTCGGCATGCTACTAATTGTAAGAAACTTTTAAATATATTTTTAGCTTATTGGGTTCCATTTATGTTATAGGGGAGCACGGAGGAATCAGAGCCACGGGGTAATGAGAACTACTCCGTTCTAGATGTAAGTGAACAAGTTCGTGTTTTATTTTGACATAGTGCAGAGAAACGCGGGAGGGTTATGTGTCCCGTCGCATTGCTTCTTAGTTGACTTTACACATACAAATCGACCACACGACGGTTTTTCCGAGATTGTTTTAATTATTTACGATATTTAAGGATACAACATAAGTATTTATAAATTATAAATTTTGTCCCTTTTAATCTGTAAACTACTCATTAGAAAATCGGATCAAGTGATTTATATACGTAATCAACTGTATTTTGACAATAATTTGGAAACTTAAAAAATTCTCTTTGAGGTAATGGGAACCAAATGGCTCCTATTACTCCTCTTCAATTAAATTTTATAAATAATTTTAGATGCCTTGGAAACGTAATAGAACTACGGAAAAGTATCGGTGGAGCTTAGATTTGCTAGATCGTGCTATCAAGAGGGTATTGATGATGCTATTTCCTTGCATAAGGCAGCTCAAGAGTTTGACATGCCATATGATGCTTTACAGAAACGACATCGTTGATCAGAATAAACCAAGCTTCGTCTTGAAAGAAAACTAACGTTTTCTATGGATCAAGACCGAATTCAATCTGACCACCTAATTCATATGTCTAATCTACTTTACAAGACTGTATGAAATTTCATAGAATTGCCTACGAGTGTGCTGGAAAACTGAAAATTCCACATAATTTTAACAAAGAAAGCAAATGTGCGGAGCCACATTGGATGGAGATATTTCTGAAAACAAATCTGCATATCATTGTGCCCAAGCCTGAATCAACAAGGATAAATAGAACTGAAGGATTTAACAAAGAATAAAATTTTTATAAAAAAAAACTGAACCGACTTCTAAAAGTGCGCTAAAAAGTGAAAAATAACTTTAAATGTTTATATGAAATTGAAATTTGTGAAGTCGGCGCCAAACTAATACCTGACAAAATGTAGTTCGCATAAACAGATTAAAAATAGTTTATTGGTAATTTCATTTAGAAATAATTTGGCGCCGACTTCAATAATTTCAATTTCATATAAAATTTATAGTTATTTTTTATTTTTTAGCGCACTCTTAGAAATCGGTTCAATTTTTTTTATAAAAATTTTTATTTTTCGATTTTTAGTTTTGAATTCATTATGATATCCATAAATTATTTGAACAAAGTATTAATCGAGATAAATGTAACTGGCAATGACTCCAAGTTGGCAAAAAAACACCCGTTTATCCAAAGTTGTAAATCACCCTAAAATGAACCACTAAAAATTCTTTGATTCTTAGAGTTCTCCAAATACCAGTAAAATTTTGCCAAGCAAATATTTAGTCTTATTTCAAATTAATTGTAGATTGATAATATTGGCCTAAAAACCTTCCAATATCGATATTTAAAGTACTTGAGACGTAAATTGCTTAGCCCGATATATTTTATACCGAATATTGAGTTTGTATACGCTAGACAAAATAGACAAATGTAAAATTTTTAGTTCGCTATATTGGATTCACCATATTAAATCCTGAAAAAATACTTTTAAATTCATAGTTTACACCCTCAAGAACCCAATATAATATCAGTTTTGGAGAAAATCGAAAAATGTAAAATTTTTAGGACGCCATATTGAATCCGCCAGATTCAGTTATTCAAAAAATATTTCAAATCCGTAATTAACCCAAAGAAAAGTCCCCAATACTGATTTTTACATAAAATCGAGAGATGTAGAATTTTTAATCCGCCATCTTGGATCCGCCATATTTAATTTTGTTAAATAATTTCAGATTCGTAATGTGCGACTCCGAAAAATCTCCCATACCAATTTTGGAAAAAATCGGACCAAATTGATTTTTTTCCTCCGCCATATTGGATCTACCATAGTGAATTATTTAAAAATAATATTAGATTCGTTATGTGTGACTCCGAAAACTCCCCCATACCTATTTTGGAGAAAATCGGACAAAATTGATTTTTTTAGCCGCCATATTATCAGCGCAATCTTGGATTTTACTGTACCAATTTCGTCCAAAAAAATATGTTACCACCGCAGCAACTTTCTATACATAACGTAAAATATTTCATTAAAATCGTTGCCGCCGTTCCGGAGTAATCGCTGTAAATACATAAAAAAATACATAGTCAACGAATTGAGAACCTCCTTCTTTTCGAAGTCGATTAAAAAGGAAATAAACGAAAATATGACAGTGACTATTTACAAATGGATTTTTATATTTAGGGTGGAAATTTGACAAGTCCTTGATACCTTTTGGGTATTGTACAACCTTATATATTAACCTATGCTCAAAAGTATGGCATTTTTTAAGAAAATCACATATCCGTTATGGATTGTAAGCATGCAGCAGAGAGAAATGGCAAATACTTAAATTCACACTTTATTAAAATGTGGTTCAGTATTTTGCAGAAAAAATGTATTGCCATAGAATTTTATTTAAGTCTATTTTTAGAAATATAAATGACATTTACTTTTTTTATTGAGTTTAAAATAAAAACCTAAAATCGTCACCATGGTTATTATACAGTCGGATTTTTTAAAACGATCCCTAATTCATTTTGCATAGTATATATTTTTAGATTTCTCAAGGTTAAACTTATTGCATTTACTTTTTATGTAAGAGTTTTTTAGATTTTCCTTCTCACCGTAACGAATCGATCCATGCGCAAGGTCAACACAAAACGAAACTCGAATACACTGGGTTATTTAAAAATGTTTAGAACCTAAAAGTAAGTTAGATTATTAAAATGATTTTCCAAATTTATCCAAACTTTCTGTAATAATTTTTCGTGCGTTTTCTTACGTTCATAATTTCAGTTTTTATTAATAATTTTGACATCTCGTACAGGGTGTAAAAAAGTTTAAAAAAATATTGTTTCTGTAGATTTTTGGCTAACGTTTCCAAAAATGAGTCCTCTTTCTTTTCGTATCAAATCTTGTTTTTTACAAAACAATGTTCAATAATAAAACATCTACATTTATAAACAAAAATGTCAAATATTTTTTGTGATGTCTATTGGTTCAAAATAATTCCAGATCTTAAAATTACATTGACCATCGTATTGTCCAGACTTGTAGATTTATTTATTATATTTAAATTTTTTAGTCTGTTCATGAGGTTTTACTATTAGTACTGTTAGCACAAAATTCAATATTTCTTTTTTTCAGTTCTTATTTGTTTGATTACGTAACTATACGTAATAGTTCCAGTGACCTTCATTTTTTGTTCGTTTATATTTTTGAAAAGCCTTATCTCTCATTTTTAACCGACTTCTAAAAGAAGGAGGTTCTCAATTCGTCGACTATGTATGTTTTTTTTTTACGTATGTACACCGATTACTCGGGAACGGCAGCACCGACTTGAATGAAATTTTTTACGTTATATTCAGGAAGTTGCTGCCGTGGTCCCCATATTTTTTTAGACGAAATTGGTGCAGTAAAACCCAAGATGGCGCTGACAATATGGCGGCCAAAAAATTAATTTTGTCTGATTTTTTCCAAAATTGGTATGTGGGAATTTCCAGGATCGTACACAACGAATCTAAAATTATTTTTTTGAAAATTCAATATGGCGGATCCAATATGGCGGACAAAAAAAATTTAATTTTGTCCGATTTTTCCAAAATTGGTGTGGGGGAGTTTTCGAGGTCGTACATAACAAATCTAAAATATTTTTATAAAATTCAATATGGCGGAAAAAAAAAATCAATTTTGTCCGGTTTTCTCCAAATTTGGTATGGAGGAATTTTCGGGGTCATACACAACAAATCTGAAATTATTTTTAAGGAATTCAATATGGCTACAAAAAAAATCAATTGTGTCCGATTTTCTCCAAAATTGGTACTGAGGCGTTTTCGAGGTCGCGCACAACGAATTTGAAATTATTTTAAAAAAAATCAATATGGCGTATCCAATATGGCAAATAAAGAATTAATTTTATCCGATTTTTTTCCAAATTGATATTGGGGAGTTTTTGGGATCGCACATTGCGAATATGAAATTATTTAAAAAATATTACATATGGCAGATCCAAGATGGCAGATTAAAGATTCTACATCTCTCGATTTTGTCTAAAATCAGTATTGGGGGATTTTTGTTACTGTTAGCTAAGAATTTAAAATATTTTTTGAAAAACTCAATCTGGCGGATTCAATGTGGCGTCTTAAAAATTCACGTTTTTCGATTTTCTCCAAAACTGATATAGGGGGTTTTTGAGGGTGTAAATTAAAAGTAATTTTTCAGGATTCAATATGGCGAATTCAATATAGCGGACTAAAAATTTTATATTTTTCGATTTTGTTCAAAGGAGGGATTGGATCGTTTTTGAGGATGTAAATAGCGAATATAAAATTATTTTAAGGAAATCTAATATGTCGGATGCAATATGACGGTCTGGAAATTTTAAATTTCCGGATTTCATCCAAAATTGATACTAGGGGGTTTGAAGAGTTTAGATTAAGGTGTTAAAATTATTTTTTTGAAATTCAATATGGCAGATCCAATAGAATGGGTAGAAAATTTTGCCTTATTCGCATTTTTTCAGATTTGGCATTATGAGGTTTTCGGGGTCGTGTATTACGAATATGAATTTAATTTTTACAACCATATGAGGGACTGAAAATTTTACATTTTCCGACTTTGTCTAAAACTGGTATTACGGGGTTCTTGGGATGTATAATCAATATGTAGTATAAAATATATCGAGCTAAGAAATTTACGTCTCAAGTTCTTTAAATATCGATATTGGAAGATTTTGAGGCCTATATTACGAATCTAAAATTAATTTGAAATTTAAGATAGTGGTTTTAATATGACAGACTAAATATTTGTTTGACAAAATTTCATTGGTATTTGGAGAACTCTAACAATTTTTGATGGTTCATTTTAGGGTGATTTACAACTTTGGTTAAAATGAGTACTTTTTTGCCACCCTGGGGTCATTGCGAGGTACACTAAACTCGATTAGTACTTACTTCAAATAATTTATGTATACCATAATGAATTCAAAACTAAAAATCGAAAAATAAAATTTTTATAAAAAAATTGAACCGACCTAAAAAGTGAAAAATAACTAGAAATTTTTATATGAAATTGAAATTTTTGAAGTCGGCGCCAAATTATTTCTAAATGAAATAAATAACTACTAATATATACAAATTATGGGAAGAAAGCAATTACAAATAAAATATTTTTAATCTGTGTGTACGAATCACATTGTCAGGTATTAGTTTGGCGCCGACTTCAAAAATTTCAATTTCATATAAAAATTTATAGTTATTTTCCACTTTTTAGCGCACTTTTAAAGTCGGTTCAGTTTTTTTATAAAAATTTTATTATCATAGGCTGTACAGTATCCATCAACTAACCAGGCATTTGCTTTTTTTGGGTATCAACATTAAATCAATTAGACTATTATTTTTAACTGCAATTCTGGTTAATGTACCACAATTTGTTGTAAATTAAATGTTTCAATAGAAAAAATAAGATCCAGAACACTCTTGTTACTTAAATCTATAAGATTTATGATAAAATCGCCACCACAAATAATTTTATTACATCTCACTGAAAAAAGTGACATGGAATCTTCAAATCTAGTTAAAAATTCAAGAAATCTCCTTTAGGAGGTCTGTATAGTGATTCTAAAATATATGAAATATTATGAAATCTAAATCTAATCCACAACCGCTCTAAGTGTTCAGTCTGAACAGAATCCAAAACTTGATAATTGAAATTATCTCTAAAATTCATACCCACTCCACCATCTCTTGATATTCTGTCAACCTCAATAAAAGTACAATTTGAAATTTGTTTTAGCAAATACCCAGATAGCACAAGATTTCCATTGGATATCCAGAATAGGTACATATAATGTCCTGTATGTCCATGGACCGTTTATGGATGTCCATTAGATGTGATGACCTGTAATCTATATGGACGTCCATATCTGGATGTCCAGTGTAAGTCCATCAGACGTCCATTAATTAAATTTCGAGTTGTCGGTAAAATCGGATACTGTAATATCGGCCTGTATAATTGTCATTTCTTAACTCGCCGGCCCGCCATGATCACAAAACCTTCAGATATTTTGTGCCCATTATTGTGTTGACGTCGAGCTAAAAAAGACCTTTGGAGTTTTAGTTGAGCTAAAATCAAGTGTGCTTTTTATTTGAAGAAGATGCCACCGTTAAAGGTAAGTATAGTTATTTTCAATTTAATTTTTTAAATTATACCAAAAATTACCGAACGAAACTACAGACATGCCCAACGAAAAGCTGATAATTTAGTATCAAACTCGCACAAATCTGAAAGTGAACAAAATATTCAGTATCAAAACACGTATGTTAAAATATAGCTTTTGTAGCTATACTTTTTCATACTTACTTAAATGGAAATTACTACAAATAAGTGCAAATATTTTGATAGGCCAATGAATTTTGTATCTTGTTGGTTAAAATGGAGCACAGATAGAGTTGTAAATTTGTGTAATAATAAAATTGTAAATTTTAGAGAAAATTCTCTCTGACAAAGTCATTATTGAGTAATCAGTCTAATAAGATTGCTGGCATTAATAAATGTTATCAAAATTTATAATGGATAAAAGCTATAGCAAATTTGAATAATTATATTAATTTTTTTGACTATTTTGGATTAAACGCTAATAAAAGTTTACATTGATGTGTATTTTTGTGCAGTATAATTGTTAAAAAATATATAATAAAGTTTTGACAGTTTGGACTCTAGGTTTAGACTTATAATTTAATTTATTTTAATTATTTTTTAGATGTATTTTCCACAGATTAGTCCAAATAAAATTCCTATGTGAAAGCCAATTTGTACCAAATTAGAGAGGATATTCAGGTAATCTTAAATAGGGAAAAAACAAGTATCTACAAAGAATTTTCTGCAGGAGTTCAACTATCCTTTTACTTAAGAAAATAATCAGCTGCCTCAAGTCACATAAGATCTTCAGGACAATTTAAACTTTAAAGATGCGGTAAGTTTATTACACTTCTCCTGAAATAAAAGCTGAAACTTATTCGAGTAATGCTTCCTTATGTGTATGAGTCTATTGATAAAAAAAAAACTTAATTTACAGGATTATTTTATATATATTTTTTTTACTTTGATTCTTAAAGTCAATAATATTCTTAGGTTAGCATATGTGGAATTAACGTTTAATTATCTCAATAAAGTAATATAATTTTAGGTTTTACAATTAGCGAAAATTGGAGGAAATTATACCTATTAACTTATTAAAAGATATTTTATTGTAACAATGACAGATGGCCTTTCCAAGAATTATACATATGATGGAACAGTAAAGTGCCCTTTAAAGAACTTATGTTCACTATTTGTAGGTAAGTTACCACTTAAATATAAAAATTTGATGAAAAAAATCTCTCTGTTTTATTTGTCATACTCGTAAATAATAAGAACAAATTGGGTGTCAGATTTCACACGTTGAACTCTGGATCCTCTTGTTCTGATAGTACCCAGACAAAAAGTGTGTTAAAATTTTTTTTCTGGTCTGTTGGTTTAAGCACTCTAAGCAATAACGATGTATTTGGTTTTATATATATATATATATATATATATATATATATATATATATATATATATATATATATATATATATATATATATATAGAGAGAGAGAGAGAGAGAGAGAGAGATTTAAATTCCTACAAAACCATAAAATATTGCATCATTTAACGTTAAACCTTATGAATTTTCAGCTGCGGCAGAAGAATGGGGGGGCCGATAAAAAACAGCCGAAGACGAGATTAGACAATGGCTGAAGAGAATAAATGACAGAAATAAATCTAGAAAAAAATAATCATTGTAACAATAAAAAGTTTTTATTTAAATAATTGGTATATTTTCTATTACCCAATTGAAATTGTACCTATTACTATGGAACCAGATAACTTATTCATAGCGATCCTTCTACAGCTTGAACAATTTAAATCAATTGAAGCTATATTTTGTAGAACTCGCAATTCGACTAATTATAAAATTTTATATTCTTATATAGTATTGTATTAAAAACTTGACAATTGTAATCAATAAGTGTAATTTGTGGATCCAGTTCCTGTTACCTGGTTCGCTAATGTAATTTATATCTGTTCAATTTTTGGGACTAATAGGGCCATCTATGGTTACTTGTTATCGACGTTTTGATGACATGAGTGGGCTGTGTCTTCAGAAGTGCAGATTAATTAGGTACTGTAAGCTCTCGGACCCTAAGCAAATTCTGAAAATATCTACCATTCACGTTACCGGAACGTCAAGAAGAGGGAACAATAGATTATGACCTATTTATCCAAAAAGCACAATACCATCGGATAATATGTCCACAATCGGGTCAAGAATGTACAATATATGGACATCCAAAATTAGTCCTATTAATATCCAAAAATGATCCATACTTGGACAATATATGTAATCCAAAAAGACATCCATGAGTGGGACAATCGTATAGTCTGGTGGATATCCATAGGATAATGAGGAACAAATTCTGGACATCCCATGGATACCCAGTATGTCCAGCTTTGGATAAACGATGGATATCCAGTGGACTGAAGTGTGCTATTTGGGTATATTTCAATCCACTGTCCATACTTTACCTTTACCAAATCTCTCTTTCGCCAACACCAGCAACTGGTATCGTTGCAGTGTAATCTCTTCAACAATAATTTTACTATTTTTTAATGTTTTCTTATTGAAAAACATTATATTCCACTGTTTGACAGATGAAAACCTCACAATAATTGTTCTCGGTTTTGATATTTTGCTTCAATTTTTTCAATTCTCAATCTGTTTATAATAAACCTACTGCGGAAATATTTCAACGAGATCTTCTTGTAAGTATTCCTTACAAAACGCTGAAAACTGAATTAAAACATCCCCCTTCTGCCAAAAACGTTCGTTCTGCAACAAATTTCATCGTTTCTTTTTTCACTATTTAGTACAAACATGCCGTAAAGATATTTTTACGGGATCCTCATGGGAATTTCCTTTACAATTTATTGAAAGGCGCATCTTATTAAAAATCGACTAAAAGTTATTAATTAAGCAACAAATATTTCCAGAAAAAATAACTGTTACGTTGAAATTGACAGAAATGTATCCATTGACGAATTAATTAAAAAGTAGCAATGTTTATTACAATGACTTATCTCAAAAATTTTATTTTTTAGTGAAAATCAATTTTAGTGTTATTTATTAAACTGCGTATTTAGGCTTTGTTTCTATTTCGGAATGAATCAGTTAAGTTACAAATGAGAGTATTTTAAGATTAATTCTACATTTTTGAATACTTTAAACACCCTGTATACGTTATCATGACTTTGATCACTGTATTTGAAACCCGAAGACAAGCAAAACTTTTTATCATGAATGATTCTTCCTCGAAAAATCAAAAATATTGAAATTTACTAGAGTGTGATACTTTATCCGTGGATATACTATAAGTGAATAAAAATCGAGCGAAAAATTTGCCAGCCATCAATGTTTAACTCACTTGCAATAAACCTATCTTGCAAGAAATTTTATATATATATATATATATATATATATATATATATATATATATATATATATATATATATATTGTCGTATTAACGGATGATGAGTGTGTTTTTATTATTATGAATTTAAATTTACCGAATTTTAGATAATTTTTTCCAAGGGTCTCTTTCAACTACCTTTCGCGATTTTTACCATTTTTCAATTCTAACGAGACGTCACTGCATCTCGCCATTATTCGGTATTTTTTTATTTAGGGAGTTTTGGGGCAATATTAAATCTGATATTTAATATTTTGTTGTAAAATAAGCGTATATTCACAACAATATATATATATATATATATATATATATATATATATATATATATATATATATATATATATATATATATATATATATATCACAAAGAAAACATAAAATGTTTGGTAAAAATTTTATTTATTTCTCAATATAATCTCCTTTTAGCTCGATACTTTTCCGAGCGATGTTCAATAGCTTCGATACCTTGTTTATAGTAAGAAACGTCGAGATCCTCAAAATAGCCATCTACCGCAGACATCACTTCTTCACCGTTGCCAAATCTATTACCGTCGAGCCATTTCTTCAAGTTTGGAAAGAGAAAATAGTCCGAGGGTGCTAAATCTGGCAAATCGGTGCATGAGGAAGTAATTAGTACTTTAAATCATTGATTTTGGCCACTGCAATAAGGGATGTGTGAACAGGCGTATTGTCGTCATAGAACAACACATTCTTTTTCGCCAAATGCGGCCTTTTTTCTCTAATTTCATCACTCAGACGCTGCAATATTCGCCGTTGGTGGTGCAGACTCACCCAAAGTAGAGTCTAGTTCGACTTTGATATTAGTTGTACTAAGTCCTTTTAAATGAAAGAACTGAATCATATAACGATAATTAATTTTTTCCATGTTTATGAATTCAGGGCGTTCACTATTGATGGCTGTCAAACAAGTAATAAACAATGTGGTGTCTTCAAACTTGATCTTTCTAAGGTTATATATATATATATATATATATATATATATATATATATATATATATATATATATATGTCAAACAAGTAATAAACAATGTGGTGTCTTCAAACTTGATCTTTCTAAGGTTATATATATATATATATATATATATATATATATATATATATATATATATATATATATATATGTTAATGCGGATTTCACGGATTCCTCCGTGTGAGATGCAATAGCAGTGGATATATCCACATTATGCCGTTGTAGTGCTGAAATCACATTCAGCAAACATACAACTATATGCAGCTCCGCGTATGAATGAAGTAAAATGCGAACAGTAAATGCAAACTTCTCTCCATCATATCCTTTGGCGGGGAGGGTAAGTTTTGACTTTCTTCTCGGTATGGTGGTACAGGTAGGCCATCATCTCGATGGTGGTGGAATAGGATGAATTGCGTTTAATAACAATTTATTCTAACTGTGCAACCTCTAACACAGAAAGGATATGATGGAGAGAAGTTTGCATTTACTGTTCGCATTTTACTTCATATATATATATATATATATATATATATATATATATATATATATATATATATATATATATATATATATATATATATATATATATATATATATATTCGTTTCTTGACCCTCCTACAAATAAACCTACCTTGTAAATACTTTTATGGAATCACTTAGTAGAATTTCTTGGAATATGCTGAAAATCTCATCAAAATATCTTCTCATTTTTGTCAAAAATTACGCGTAGTCAAACTTAAATAAATAAAATAGAGCGAGCGAGCTGTATTTAGTTAACGACACATCAACCCATTGGATTTTTTAGTGACGGGATCTGCAGTATAACGTGGGTTTCGAACCACGGTCCTCGACACTCAACCAACTCCGAGTTTTCACTCTTTGTCAGTTTTCGTGTCTGCGGACCATTGAGACTCTAGCTTCTAATGGTCTGACAACTTTTTTAAATAAGTTACTTCGCACGAGGATCGAACTCGCACTGATCGTGGTCGTCCCTATCAGTCGCGCCTTAAACGGTTAAAGTGATTCCACACCAAATTAAATGGATATTGATAACTTCCTTTTCGCAGTCTATTAAAAAAGATTGTGGGATGCACCTGAAAAACTCATTCAAGAGCGAATTTTCCATATAGAAAAAGACCATAGTTATTAATTTAACAGCTTTATTGGTTAAAACATACAACAATTAAAAAAAAATAACACAACAAATCACAAAGCCAAAGTTTCGTTACCTAAATGGGCATTTTAATTAAAATGATAAGTATGACAACCTACGTTAATAATTAAGAGTATCTAACTGACGAACAAAATAACAGTTTACGAGTAATTTATTATTTTATGGAAAAAAGATTGTAAAATATTTTTCTTCAATTTTTGAATTTTCTATAACATCTAGGATATTATTAAAAATCTGGCAACTCCGCCAACAGATTCCTAATTTAATTGACCCCCATATAGATTACTACTTCGAAGATAGCAATCGTAATATCACTTAAACTAAACACCATGTATAGTAATATTTGTAACTAAAATTATTAAAAAGCAACACGAGTTTTCACATAAAAAAAAATTGTATTAAGACCATAAGTACAAATAAAAATAATTCCAATATCGACTCAGGTTTTGGCGCTGGTGTTTTTAATGGTAATATTTTTTAAAGAAGAGAGGAAAAACTGTGGTTTCCGTATCCTCAATTTTTGTCTCAGTGAAAAATTATTGGCGAAAATTGGATTTTAATGCCCTTAAAACGTAAAGGCTATAAATAAACTGTAAACAGATATGTGACATTACCAGTGGCGCAACCAAAAAATGCTTCTATATGAATATTAAATGTGTAAAGGATAATTTCGGATCTATGGAATGTTAATAGTTTTGTACTGTAAAGGATTATGTTTATTTTCTAGTTAGGGAATGGACGGTTGCGTCACTCGACATCGCAACATGATTATTTGTTCTATAATGGCTTTGAATACGAGAAATAGTTAATTTTTGAAATCAAATAAAATGCCCATGAGGTACATGTCAGTATTAATAAGTATCCAAAATTTAAATAACAAATTTAATATATTATTATTTTATAATATAAATTTTCGTGTGTATTGGGACACCCTGTATAAGATAGAGAATGAGGAAAACAGCACAGTGATGACAAAGCTAAAACAAAAATACGAATCTAGGGTATTATGCATTAATTTCTGGACAGCAACGTATAGAAATCACGCTCTTTCCTCATTCTATGTCCTATACAGGGTTATATACAAGTTGTAAGCATATACAGGGTGGCCTCAAAAGTTCCTAGGTGATTTTAAAAACTCTTGAATACTTGAAATTAATGAACCAACAAGGAGAAGTTATCCTTGATACGAAGCAAAGCTAAAGGAATGGTGTAATTATATTGAGGAGCTTTTTTATGACATCAGAGATGGGCCCATAAAATTGGGCCATATCAGACGTAGAATACGCCATACGCCTTGCAAAAAATGGTAAGACACTTGGACCCGATGAAAGACATTCTGAACTGCTAAAACTACTTCTAGAAGAGCAATCACTCAATGTTTTGTTAAGAATGTTTAATCTAATCTACACAAGTGGCAAAATTCTTAAAGATTGATTAATTTCCACCTTCGTGGCAACACCAAAGAAGCGAACGCCAAACGCTGTAATGAATACCGCACAATGAGTATCATAAGTCATGTTTTAAAGATATTCCTGAAAATCATTCATACCCGTATTTACAGCAAATGCGAAGAGAACATGAGCAACACACAGTTTGGTTTTAGAAATGGGATGGGTACACGTGAGGCTTTGTTCAGGTGCAAGATGTCGAGATGTAGATGTGTTCGCGTGGTTTATAGACTACGAGAAGGCTTTTACGGAAAACTTATTGAAATATTAAGAAAACAGAATCTGGATGATCGATATATAAGAATAATAGTTAATCTCTACTGGCACTAGAAAGCAAAAATAACAGGGGACGAAGAGATGTCAGATGAGAGACAAATAATGCGTGGAGTTCCACAGATATTTAACTTGAATTCTGAAAAAATCTTTCAAGAGGCGCTATATGAAGAACATCAAGGAATTATTATTAACACTACAGTTATAAATAATCTTAGATACGCACACGATATTGTACTTCTCGCGAATACATTGGAAGACCTACAAGAACTTTTAAACTGCGTGGCAGACAAGAGTGGAGAGATGGGGCTTAAGCTGAACATCAAGAAGACAAAGTGGCTGGCAGTAAGAAAATAAATAGATGTTTTCGGTCGTTTAGAATATGACGGAAAACCCATAGAACGTGTTCAATAAGTATTTGGGATGCATACTCAATGAAAACGGGGACAACACACAAGAGATAAAGTCCCGAATAGAAGCGCCTTTATCAAAATGAAGACCGCACTATGCAGCCGTGATATTTGTCTACCTTTAAGGACACGTATTCTTAGATGTTATGTCTTTAGTATACTCTTGTATGGAGCTGAAGCATGGACACTCACAGATGCCACGTGTAGGAGAGACTGGAGGGTTTCGAAATGTGGACTTACCGGTATATGATGCGAATTTCGTGGATGGACAGAATCCGAAATACAGAAATACTAAACCGAACGAACGAACAAAGAGAAATCATACACACCAACAAAAAAAGAAAATTAGAATATTTCGGACATATTTTACGTAATGCAAAATATCAGGGGCTTCACCTAATTATGCAAGATGAAATTGATGGTAAAAGAAGTTCAGGTCGTCGCAGAACATCTTGGTTGAAGAACTTACGGCAATGGTATGGAGCCAGCACAAGGACGCTTCTTAGAAGAGCGGTGGACAGAGTTCAGATAGCGCTGATGATTGCCAACGTTTGATAGGACAAGGCACGTTAAGAAGAAAAAGATACTTGGAAGTTTAATCATGAAGAGTCAATTATTGCATTTCGGAGAGTGTAGTAACCGCATTTTAATGTGAAAAATGCCACGTACCGCTCTATGCTCTACATTTACAACACGGAATATTTAGCATATACAAATGAGCTTGAGTCAGACAAACAACTGTATTCTGTTCCTTTTCCACGATTTTCTAGAAAACCTAATTTTTTTAATAAATTAGTTTTGAGTGATGAAACTTATTCCCACCGGAATAGCTTCATAAAAAGGCAAAATTCTAAGATTTGGGAAATGGAGAATCAAAAAGTCATTCACAAAATGTGTCGTTTGGTGTGGAGTGGCGGTCCAATGCATCCTGGGACGCTACAGTCTGTTCAATAAGAAAGGAATCGAGCCTTTTCCTAGAAAAGCGAGAAATATGTCTTTTCTTTTTTGGAGGCGATCAAACGATGAATAGGCTATGACGATATACCTAGTCTATTCCAGTATTGCATGAGACATCGTAGAGAGAAGACATTTTCAGAATGAGTGCTGCGTATGCGACGCGACATGTGTCAATTTTTCTATGTAAGTACCCGAAAGGGCCAAAGTTATCGTACGCAGCTGTCGCGCAAGTTATTTAAACAATCTAAAAAGTTCGTTATGAAGTACGTGAAAGAGTATAAAGAAGTAAACAATGCTCGAGCGTGCCCAGATTCTGCAACTCCGCGAAGATAAAGTGAAACTATCTAATAAGGAAATCGATTTAGCAGAAAGCATATGACAGCATACCCCTTAAAAAGTTATGGGAGGCTCTCGGAAAAAGCAAAGTCAGTGTAGGACTTGTAAAACCTATCAAGTCATTATATGAAAATTCCACGGCAAAAATCAGAATAGGAAATAAACTTACAGGTGGATTCCAAGTCAATAAAGGTCTCAAAATGGGGATGTTGCCTCTCCCCAACCCTTTTTAAAATATATTTAGATCAAACATTACCACACATGGAAAAAAATGCCAAGGAATGGGTATCCCCTTAGAAATACTACGATGTATATGCTATGTTTCGCGGATGATCAGATCGTACGGGCACAAGATTACGATAACTTGGAATACATGACAAGGAAATTAATACAAGAATGCCAGAAATGGGGGCTCGAGGTAAACATAACCAAAACTGAGTACAAGTGCATAGGCGGAGAGACCAGAGACCTTATTCTGGAAGACGGTTAATGCATCGAACACCGCACGAATTATAAATACTTGGAGATGAAGTTCACACAAAATGGAACAGCTGATCAAGCCATAAAAGAACGAAACACACAGGGCGGAAAAGCAATTACACTTCTAAACCCAATTCTATGGGACCCAAATATATCTAAACAAAACAAAACGCTCATTTATAATACTATTATTAAAAACATAGTCACATATAGCTCTGAAGTCTGGCAGCTAAAAGAAACCTTCTAGAAAACACTGTTAGCCACTGAAATGGACTTCTGGAGACGATCGGCTAGAAAATTCAGAAGAGATAGGCAAACCAATGACCATATCAGGAAAATAATGGGAGTCACTCACACAATAGTAGATAATATATGAACAAAACAATTGATATGGTATGGCCACGTGCAGAGAATGGCAGAGGAACGTCTACCTAAACAAATACTAAGCTGGTCTAGAGGATGATCGGTGGATGGACTGAGATTACTGGCGTTTGGGTATCGGAAGACGACGTAGAACGTTATAAACCGACCTATATATATATATATATATATATATATATATATATATATATATATATATATATATATATATATATATATATATATATATATGTGTGTGTGTCTGGCTTTCAAATAGATCTGAGATGGGGTTTCGCCAAGATGGAGCCTCGTCTCATATAACCAAGCCAACAATTCAGCTTCTAATGAAAAATGTTTGGGGAATGAATGAATCTGACTTGACACCCGCTGACTTTTTCCTCTGGCACTATTTAAAGGAGAGATTTACATAAAGAATAAAGAACAATACTCGGGCGGAAATCAGGTTCTTACATCACGATATTTAAGTTTATATCTTGGAATACATGTTAGAAAGAGACAGAATGTGTGAGGGTGTAAACAAAAGGCATATGCGAGATGTTTGTCCTTCGTCGACAACGTAAAATAAACTCCATTTGTCGTTTCCGGAAGCCCGTCTCCAAATATTTCTTTTTAAATGTTATTAGCTTTATAAATCACTAAGCAACTTATGAGCCACCTTGTATAATATAACTCTCGAACCGCCAAATTATTACATGTGCTCTTCTATGTTAAACATTTTCAAAATATGTTTTAAACAATTCATTTTTTAAAATAAAAACTGGAAGAATCACAAAACAAAATATTTGCAAACTACCGTTGACTGCTAATAAATTGTTTGAGGTAATATGGATATACAACATAAAGCATGGGTAAAAATGCGGCGATTCGAATACAAATGAAAATAAACAAAATTGAGTAAATATAAAAGTTGTACTATGCATAAAAACCAGTGGAAATAAAATTAGGGAATGATAATTGTGTACTTTCAACGGAACGGTGGGAAATGATAAAATAATACTGAAAACATTTTTAACAACTACTTTTTAAAATATTTAAAAAATAGTTTTTTAGAAATACACTAAAATCGTTAAAGGGTTAATCAATCACGAGGCAAATTTTTTTATCTTACCGAGTATTATATTATGTTAAGAAGCTATAATTTGGAGAACGCTATATATACAGGATTATTCACCCTATACGGCACAGAATATTGCGGCCAAAATATGTGACTATCAAAAATTTTTACTTTTGGGATATATAGAGGTCTAATATAGTAGTTACTTTTTAAAATTTTTTTCATATTATACCGGGTGTCCCAAAAGCTCTGAAAGTATCAAAGTAATATTTTTTTAAAAGGAACCCCCTATATATTATTGGATTTTTGGATTCTCCGATCAAAATAAGTTCCCATTTTAATAAAATTTATAGTATCTAAACCTTAAGGAGTTTTAAATAATTTGAATTTTGACAAAATCTCACCTAATTTTCATGTTTCAAATACTTAAGAAGTAGTTCAGTTATGTACTCGAAATTTACAGTGAAGTGTAACAATAAATCATATTTTATATCCCAATTATAATAAACTTGCTACATTATATAGGGTGTCCAAAAATTAAAACTAATCAAATAAAAACTTTGAATGGCTATAATTTGATTAATTTAAATAGAACGCTATACTTTTTATCTTACCAGAAAATGTACCTTTTAAATGGTACAAGGGTGTTCTATAACTAAGTCTTCGCGTTTTCATAGAATTCGCCAAATAATCGTTTTCTGCACTATTTGTGTTTTTTTAATAGATGTTCTAATTTATTTATTAGAACGTACATTTTCTGGTAAGGTAAAAAGTATAGCGCTCTATTTAAATTAATCGAGTTTCAGCCACTTAAAGTTCTTATTTGATTAGTTTTAATTTTTGGACACCCTGTATAATATAGCAAGATTATTATAATTGAGATATAAAATACGATTTATTGTTACACTTCAATGTAAATTTCGAGTACATAACTGAAATATTTCTTAAGTCTTTAAAACATAAAAATTAGGATAAATTTTGTTAAAATTGAAATTATTTAAAAACCCTTAAGGTTTATGTACAATAAACCTTATTAAAAAAGGCACCTATTTTGATCGTAGAATCCAAAAATGCAATAATATACAGGGGGTTCCATTTAATAGAACACAACTCTGATACTTTCAGAGCTTTTGGGACACCCTGTTTAATATGAAAATGAAAATAAGGAACAATATTAGACCCCCACGTAGTTTGGCTGCAATATTCTGTGCCGTATAGGATGAATAACCATATATATACAGGATGATTCAAAAATCGATCACGAAACTTAAGGGGGTGATTCTACTTGACAAAATAAGGGTAGAGCTTCATATAATTTTTTTTCAAAATGTCATTCGTTTTCGAGTTACAAGCCGTCCAAGTTCAAGTTTTTATTTTTTGTTTTTTGAATTACTCGCTTACAGGAAAACCGATTTGACTAATATTTGAAAGATAGGCTAAGTCTTCTGCGCTTCATCATTTTAGTAACAATTCACATTGATTGTTTGCCGCTAGAGGGCACTTTACCTACATTGAAAATTGTTTTTTTGTCATAATTTTTTAGTGTTGACAGCTACAGTAGTTTTTGGCATAATTTCTGAAAGACTGATGCCAGGCCTTTAAAAAAGGTGCTCTTTATTTACATCGCTAAACCCAACGGTTTAGACGTAAATCACCCTTAAAAATTAAGTGGTAAATTTACTTTTCTCATTTCATTACCACCAGCTACCAGGTAAATAGCTATCAAAGTATGCTAGAGCTGTCAGTTTAACATCAAATAAATTCGCTTTTTAAACTATTTAATTTATAATCTTAAAATAACTAATAATGGCTAATCACCAATATTCAAATATCGAATATTGTGATATCCATTTTTGTTATGGAAAAGCAAATGGTAATGCAGAGTTGGCAAGAAGATATTATATGGAGAGTTATCCGGAAAGAAATATCCCTCATGCTCAAACATTTTCCAGTGTGCACAGGAGGCTTGCGGAATGTGGTTCCTTTAAAAGTTATAATGGAAATAGGGGAAGACCTAGAACTGCTAGAAACGTGCAACAAGAAGAAAGAGTGCTTGAAATTATTGAAGATAATCCAGGTATTAGGACTAGAAAAATTGGGAATGAAGTGCGGCTCTGTCAGGCTAGTTCATGGAGGATACTAAGAGAAGAACAACTCTACCCGTTTCATTCAAAAAAGGTGCAGGCTCTTTATGACGATGATCGGCCGAGACGGTTGGAAATGTGCAATCAGATCCTAGCTAAGTATGAACACGATAATCGATTAATTGGCGTCATATTATTCACTGACGAAGCTGGTTTCACTCGTGATGGCATAACAAATCTACACAACATCCACACATATGCTTACGAGAACCCAAACAATGTGGTAGAAACGAAACATCAGCGTAGATTTTCACTAAATGTGTGGGCAGGGATAATAGGAGATTACCTTATTGGTCCTCATTTCTTTGATGGCCCATTAACTGGTGACGTATACTTAGATTTTATCCAAAATCGTCTCCCATTGTATCTGGAAGATGTGCCATTGGAAGTAAGGGCCAACATGTGGATCCTCCAAGACGGAGCTCCGCCCCACTTTAGTATACGTGTCCGACAGTATTTGAATGCAACGTATCCTGAGCGATGGATAGGACGAAGTGGACCATTGGCATGGGCAGCGAGGTCACCAGACCTTAATCCTATGGATTTTTTCTTTTGGGGTCATTTGAAACAATTGGTGTACGATATTCCAGTAATCAACGTCGAGGATCTTCGCTTCAGGATAATCGAAAAGTGCCAAATTATTAAAGAAACACCAGGAATTTTTCATCGAGTTAGGCGACATTTTTTGAAGAGTGTTAGGAAATGTATGGAAGAAAATGGGGGACATTTTGAAAATCTTTTTTAGTTTGTTTAGTACTGTTTCATTAATTTTTATCAATTAAATGTATATTGCAATAATCCATAATATGAATATTTACTGATTAGCCATTATTAGTTATTTTAAGATTATAAATTAAATAGTTTAAAAAGCGAATTTATTTGATGTTAAACTGACAGCTCTAGCATACTTTGATAGCTATTTACCTGGTAGCTGGTGGTAATGAAATGAGAAAAGTAAATTTACCACTTAATTTTAAGGGTGATTTACGTCTAAACCGTTGGGTTTAGCGATGTAAATAAGGAGCACCTTTTTTAAAGGCCTGGCATCAGTCTTTCAGAAATTATGCCAAAAACTACTGTAGCTGTCAACACTAAAAAATTATGACAAAAAAACAATTTTCAATGTAGGTAAAGTGCCCTCTAGCGGCAAACAATCAATGTGAATTGTTACTAAAATGATGAAGCGCAGAAGACTTAGCCTATCTTTCAAATATTAGTCAAATCGGTTTTCCTGTAAGCGAGTAATTCAAAAAACAAAAAAAAAACTTGAACTTGGACGGCTTGTAACTCGAAAACGAATGACATTTTGAAAAAAAATTATATGAAGCTCTACCCTTATTTTGTCAAGTAGAATCACCCCCTTAAGTTTCGTGATCGATTTTTGAATCACCCTGTATATATATATATATATATATATATATATATATATATATATATATATATATATATATATATATATATATATATATATATATATATATATATATATATAAATTTAAGAATATATGTTAGTAGTTTCTCTAAAATTATAATACAACATGTAACTTTAAAATATCAGAAAACAAGGTGGTCCAACGAGAATGTAACAGAGTCCGTAATTACTGAAAGTTTTTTTTAAACACGAAAACCCATCGATTTTTTTTGATAGCGGGACATATTTCGGCGTGCATTATTTGTTTAAGCTACAACTCCCTCCAAATTTTTAATGGAAAGGGTGGTCAAGTTGCATATCATTGGAAAGTTCTTTTAATTCTCTATACAACCATGGGGACGGTACTTGAAACATATAAACGTATCAAAATTATCTAATTAAAAATTTTTATAATTAAAGTGAAAAAAAAGGCTTTTTTAAATTTAAAGCTAGAGTGACCAGCAATTTTCGTATAATAATAACGGTTTTTTTCAGAACATCTTCATAGCAATGTATCTGAACGCGTAGTGTTTATATTGCTTTTTTTAAATACTCTAATAAAAAACCACCCAATAAGAGACTCTTTACTATTTACTAGTCGCATTTTCCGAAGAATTTATCTGTGTACCTGTTATAATACAAAATTATTCAAGATGAGGTAATGTTTTAGCGAGACGGAGCTCCCCATTATGCCCAACACGTGCGTAAATTCTCGGACCAGACGGGTGGTTGAATAGGTAGGAGAGGAACCATAGAATGGCTTCCTTGATTCCCAGATTTGAGTTCCCTGGATCTATTTTTGCGGGGACAATAGAAAAGCAAAATTTATGCGACTCAACCAGACTTTCTGGAAGATCTACGTTAACGTATTATTAACGAATGTGGCAAAGCAACCCCTCAAATGCTATAGAATGTACGACAATGTTTTTAACAAAATCTGTGTTATCATATAAAAAAAAGTAGATGGTCAACAATTTCTGCATTTACTGTAAGAAAATTTCGGTGATAAAATTCCGCGTCTTGTAATTTTGTAAAGAACTGACTGAACCTCCAATGGTCCACCGTTGAATAGAAAAACCAATGATGTACAATTTGACCACTTTATTTAAAATTTTCGAGGGGATGCATCCCCTACGTAGGAGGTTGCAGCTAGAACTAATTAATGCACACAGAGAAAATCAACGAGTTTGTGTTTAAAAAACCTTCCTACAGTTATCGACTCCGTTACGTTTTTGTTGGACCACCTTGTATATTTGTAAAACAATCCTTACAAGTCACAAAACAATTACATAAAATACTAATAAAAACGTGGTACACTATATTATGAAAAAAATGACCCACGAATCAACCAGTCAATAACTTCATCACGTTTCAAGATATTAATTTGAAATTTTATATAGTCACGTGATCAGATAGATAAAATAAATTTATAAATAACTAATTTTATTTTCTAATGATATATCATATACCAGCGATTAAAATGATAATTAATTATTAAATATCACAAATAATATAGGAAACTTTTGAGACATTGACTAAATGATATTGCAATAGTGTCGTTAAAAGGCAGAAGCAGATTTTAGTTGTAGGCAAGTTGTCCGGGTTCTCAAAGCACTTTGTTCTATTAGATCTTTTGTATATAAAGGCAAAAGAGGAAGAACTTCGGGGATTTTCACGAAATGAGGATCAAAATCCTGTGCAAAATTGATTGCTGAAAACCTAAACTTTTTGTTAAATTTATCATTTCAAAAAGTGCTACTTTTCCAAAAGATTAGATGAACTTTTATTATACCAAGTTTTAAATAAGACAAATTTACCATAATAAATAATTAGTTACCAAGAGCATTGGTGGTAGTAGTAGTGTCAAAGGACTTTTGAAGTAAGACTTATTGAATATTCAGAAAAATTCAATTTTCTTGTATGCAGTCAATATGGTTCTCACTCAAGGGCGGATCCAGTCTAACTTTTTTTTGGGGTGGGGGCAGCGGTGATATCACAAAAGTACATTATTGCAAACGTAAGTAAGTTATCCCCGGGGGGGGGGGGGGCAGCTACATTCCCATTTCCAGTTTAAAGGGGGGCAGGGTCGCGCCTATTTCTTTGAATTCGAAGCTCTTGGGGGTGGGGGTGGGGGGTGGACGATCGAATTTAGGCTTTTTATACTATAAACCATTCACTGCTGTTAGATAAACCCAATAAATAGGGTATGAGGAGACCAGGTTTAGGCTGGATACACTCTTTTTTGAAAATACAAGCGATGTCACTTTGGCATTAATTGATGGTAATCGTAAACATGTTTAATGTGAAGCTGCAATTGAGTGTGTGAATCAATTTGGCCCGAACAAAATGATCTTGTTTTAAAACCCAGAGAATTAAATATGACTGTCGGATCATTATTTGGCAATTCCGACACAGTTCACTGTCAAAGGAGATTTTGAATTTAGCCATTTTAAAATAATAATGATTTCTCAAGAATCCGAAATATCGGCATCAGTAGAAAATTACTTGTTTATTCTTTCATTTCAAGTGATTGATCAAAATCAGAGTTCTGTATGTGTATATCTATGTATATGTCTATACAAGCAAATATCTCGCCACGTAAATGAGCTAGGGAAAGATGTTGTAAGAATTGTAAGGGGAACATTAGACGATAATCTTGACATTCAATTTGATGCCTAATTTTAAGATTATTTAGAAGTTAAATTGAGTTTTTAAAGAGGAACTTTTATTTTTGACCACAAAAGCGAAAACTACGACAAATTTTTTATTCCAAATTTGAAATATTTGAACTTTATAGATATGTTATAGAAAAAAAGTCATATATGGTCAGTGAATAATTATTACTTTCTTACGAGACTTTTTTTTCTTTAAAAATTGGCGTTTGAATTTTCTTAATCCTCTCTTTTCAGGTGATAAAAATAGGCATCGAAAATCAAGTAGAGCATAATATTCGCCTATTATTCTCTACCTCTTCAAGACAGGTTGGAACACCTCAACAAATTTTTTGGCAAAGGAACAATCAGCAAAAGCCAAGTCGAAAAATGGCTAAAGACGTTCAAATCGGACGACACAAACCTCGCAGATAAAGAAGGAAGAGGTCGACCTCAAATTTCGACGATTAAACTCTTTTGCCAACCCTGACAGAGAATGAAAGCTTGACAACGATAAAGTTGGCCGAAGACTTTAAAGTGGACCATTCAATAATCGTTCGTCGTCTCAAAAAGCTAGGAAATGTATGGACATTGGCTGAATGGATCCTCCATGAACTCTCCAACAACAACAAAGCCAAATATGTGCGCATTTTCACGGAGTTGCTGTAGTGAAACGAGCAAACTCCGTTCCTGACAAATCTTGTACTGGGGATAAATCGTGGCTTCTCGTCAAAAACGTCAAAAGAAAAAAGGTCTGCGTTTCATCAAAAAGAATATTGAAAGGCGTCCACTGTAAGGCGGCAATGTGTGTTTGGTGGAGAGAAGCGGAATTATCCACTGGGAATGACGACAATAAAAGTTAACAGTGGCGGAGACCGGATATAAAAGTCAAGTGACTCAATTTAACCACATTTCCGCTACAATTGAAATGAAAAGACTGCGGAAAAGAATCATATCGTTTTGCTACCACGCTAATGCGCGTGCACATGTTTAACGTCGTTTCATCGAATCTATCGCCAACCAAGGCTAGACACTGCTTTCTCACCCGCCACAGTCTTCCACAGAAACGCCTACAGGCTATCACGTCAAACGATCGGCGACAAATTGGCCCGCGAATAAAGTTTACGACGACTTGGAGGCTACCGTCAAAGTGTAGATTGCCTCTAAGAACAGCAAATTCTTCACCTGTGGAATCGCCAAGCAAATGGGAAGCAGTAATTGAAGTAGATGCTTATTGAATAAAATTTGTTGAAAAAAGCAGCAATAATTATGCAACAACCTAATATTAAGAACATTGGAGCTAGTCATACAGAACACAATATCAAAAAAAACGTCAACATCAATAAAGACGATTACAGTTACTTTTAACTGGATCACAAAATTGAAATTGATATCTCGAAACGTAATGGAATAGTGGATTTTCATTAAATATGTAATTTACGATTTTTTTTCATAATATCTACAGAAAATAAAAACCATAACATTTTAACTTAAATGCTTACTAAAACAATATTATTTGAAAGATAATTGTTAGGTTAAATTGGTGCATTATAAATACTTAATACAAGATGGTGCTGAATGGGGAACTTACTAAAAAACTAAGTTTAATATCAATATATCTTTAGTAAATGAAACAAAAACGCAATCTACTAGAGATAGATGTAAATAATTTGGTATAAAAGAATTTAAAGTTTATAATTCCCCTTTAATTTAAAATTAGGAACTAAAATCTAAACCTCATATTGTTAAAAAGCAATAATACTTAGAAGTGGACAAAATGTTTATGTTTCTATGGAAACGTTAAACTTTGTATGCACTTGGAATTACTTCTTGTTAACCTTGTGGGTAAACTTGTATTGATCGCGTGATTTGTCATTTTCTTTGGAGACGATTTAAAAACTCAAAATTTCTGTGTTTCCTTTATACTTCTTAAAAAGAACAAATCCTTTTCTGCTGATGATTTCAAACAGAAAGGCACTCGTAGGGAGAGAAAACAATGTAAACAACAATGTTTCTTCAACGTTAGAAACTTTAAAATGGTTGTTGATGTTGTATGACGTTTCGATTAGGTAGAATCTTCAATTGTTATCAAATATAAATTGAAAAATTTGTCCTAATGTTACGACCTTATATATGAACTGTACCCATTCACTTCACTACGCTCAATGATTTGATGTTACGAAATAGTTGGGATTAGGTATATCAAGAATGGGTTTAATTTTGGATCCGCCGGTAAATACTGAAGCTTAAGACTATTTTATATGATGGTTTGTTTCTCCTTTTTGTGTACGAATTTTTTGTTCGTTAATTCCAATCTCTCCTGGACGTTTGGTTTCTTCAATATGCGTTTCGCCTCAGGTGGAACTTCTTCACATTCTTTCTTATCGGGAGTTGTAGGTTTTAACTAAATGAGCTCCGAGTGTATTTCCTAAAGGCTGTTTTTATAGTGTAGCTGCTGGCAATTAATCTTATTGTCTCTGAAATCCCTTTAATAGCATATGGAACTATGAGCAAGGACTGAGCTTTCTTGTTGTCCAGTAGTCTTTGTTCGAAGGCTAGTTATATTGACTATTAATTTTAGACAACAATTCTGTTGAAAATCAGATTTAATATTTCCTATGCTCTTTTCAAACGAATCTGCACTGTTATATATACACAGTTCATTCAAAAAGTTTCGGGACTAATTTTGTATAAAATTTACAACTAGCGCTATCTGTTACCCGACAGCAGAACTATGTAATATCATGCCTCAGTCCCCAGTGGAGATGTGAGCGGTGTAACTTTACTTGTTAGCCAGCTAAATTCATTTCAAGTAGATGTGTTTTTACTACAGCATCACAATTTCTGCTGAGGAGCACCTGCCGCCATCAAATTTTGTTTCAAATTGGGAAAAAGTGGTTCAGAAATATTCGAATTATTGAAAACCGCGTATGGTGAGGACTGTTTAAGCCGCAGCAAGGTTGTCGATTGGTATGTGTGGTTCACGAACGGTCGACAGTCGCTGGAAGACCATCCAGGGGAGCCTAAAATTTGTCCTATACTTTAAAGATTAGAGATACAACCTAATTGAAATGCCGTACAAACAAAAATATAAAGACAATGCAAGTCTGACAGCCACCTTCTAAACAATCTTCAACATTGTGTACTACGACCTTCAAATAACTTAGGAAACAGTTTTCCAACAAAGTTAACCATTATTTCCTAGTGCGCACAAACACAGTAAAATAACCATTTCATGTTTATCTTAGAAGATAAGTCTATTCTATTAATTCCTAAAACGTACGTTAAAAAGCACAAATACACACTGTTAAAAAGCACAAATATAAAAATACAAATCGACAACGTAAATTATTGTCTGAAATTTTGTACTTAATTTTGTTTCCTTAAGGCAAGTGTATTGAACGTTTCAATTCATAAATATACATATAATTTTTAAATGTATATTCGTAATTAATTAGTGTAAAATCTGGAACTCTTGCCTTTAAAACCTATTTTAATAAATTGCAACCATAATATCCAATATTAAGTCTAATTCCCAAAGGTCTAATATAAATTAAGTATCAAAAATGTTTACACAAGCCATATTTTCAAAATAAAGAGCTCCAAAAATGGAATCTTGAGCAGTTCTTATATATTTTCTGTCCGGAAATAAAAGAAACGTTTAAATTTAAATTGCGCATGTATGTTGAGATGCCTATGTCATATTTTTGGTATAACTATAAGTGTAAAAATGTGAAATTTCATAACGCCACACAAAAGTAAACACATTACAATTGTTTTTGTTCAACGTAGTTCGTACTTGGAGGAGACTTTTAACATGTCAATCGATTAAGAAAAGAAATCGCATAAAATTGCGTGTTTTAAGAGGACCACCCGGTGTAATTTTACCCAAGATATTAAATAATCGGTAGGGGTGAAAATCTGGGAATACATTCCTAAAATCATACCAAATTATATAGTGTGATCGAAAAAATAAGAAAAAAAGTTATATAAAATTTTAATTTTTGGTCCTATTTGAAATTTGGAAAAATCCAAAAGTTTCATTAAACAAAATTGCGAGAGGTAACAGGATTTTAAATTTGAAAATTTCCGAAAAAAAACTACCGATATTTTCGAAAAACTGACAGCGTTAATCGATTTGATTCAGTTTCCATAGTGAATTTTATGCTAGGGTGAGGTCGAGGAAGTTATGAAGGTTATCGGCGCCATGTGGCCAAACTACGAACGTATCATCTACATATCTGCACCAAAATTTAGGATTTAGAGGAATAGAAGACAAGGCGTGTTCTTCGAAAGCTTCCATGAAGATGTTAACTACCACAGATGATAGCGGAGATCCCACGTAGAAAACACCTTGTCTTCTGCTC
Organism: Diaprepes abbreviatus; assembly: GCA_034092305.1. Lineage (NCBI taxonomy): Eukaryota > Metazoa > Arthropoda > Insecta > Coleoptera > Curculionidae > Diaprepes > Diaprepes abbreviatus. The sequence goes on from JASJET010000171.1 coordinate 1,733,363, forward strand.
CTCTAAAAACCTAAATTTTCGTGCAGATATGAAGATGATACGTTCGTAGTGTGGTCGCATGGCGCAGATAACTTCCATAATTTCCTGGATCATCTAAATCAACAACACCCTATCACAAAATTCCCTACGGAAACTGAATCAACTTCCCTTTCTTGATGTACTAGTGCAAAGGAAAGATAATGACAAATTAGGACATTCTGTATACAGAAAATCAACACATACAAATCGATATCTCAATGCAACTTCACACCATCATCCTTCTCAAAAACAATTCGTCATAAACTCTTTGGTACATAAAGCACTTTCAATATGTGATAAACAATCACTGAAATCAGAAACAGAAAAACTGACTAATGCTCTGAAAGGCAACAAATATTGTGCTGAAGATATTAGCCTAACTCCTCAACAAAATGTCATAAATGGACTTCCTATGGGCAGTGTTGTCTTACCTTACATACACGGAATCACCGGCAAGATTGCCAGATTGCTCTGAAAATCAAACATTTGGACAATTTTCAACGCACGTAAGAAAGTTGGACAAGATTTGAAGTCTCCAAAGAACGCAATGCCGTTTCAAACAGAAGGCGTTTACAAGAGACCTTACTCTTGTGGTAAAGTGTATGTAGGTGAAACAGGACAGTCTGTACCCATAAAGCTTAAGGAACATGAAAGAGTTTTAAAAAAAGAAACAAATTGTACACTCTGCAGTAGCTGAACACCAGCGTTACTCAAGTCACATTTTCAATGTATAATAAACTAAGGTGCTAGCATTAGTGCCTGGTTTCTTTGAACGTAAAATTAGAGAATCAATCGAAATTTGTAAATATTCAAATAATATTAATAGAGATACAGGTTACAGTCTACATCACACGTGGAAATGGATTGTAACGCTGGATCAGGCTCGATCTCGTGGAGTAAAAGTCTCCGAAGATGCATTGTGCAATCGTAGGCGAAACGTCGAATAATAATTCCAATTTGACACGGTCTAAACCCAAGAACCATGATTTTCAACTTGACCAAAGCAGTGAAAGCTTTCGTTCTTTTTAAGCGTTAATCGGTACTACAGCAAAAAATACATAGGACACTTTCTATGTTCTGGCGATTTTGAGCTTCAAAACTAGTCAGTTTTTGATCGATTTAATCAAAATATAGACCAAAAATAACTCAAAACCGACTTTGGAGAGTTATTGTAAAAAAAACTAAGCCTCGGATCGAAAAAATTAATAGAATTTTTTTGACATTTTCAAATTTAAAATCCTGTTACTTCTCGCATTTTTTTTTGTAGTCTCTAGACATGATTTTGAAGAACTTCTGGCATGCATTTTTCAAAATTTGAAATAGGTCAAAAAAAATTCCATAACATTTTTTTTTTAATTTACAATCGCACTGTATAACTGGTATAATTATAGGGATATTTTTTTTCTTTTCACCGCTCACCGATTATTTTATACCTAGGCTGAAATTACACCGTTAACTTTCATAAACTCGTTAATCGTAGGTTTTTAGTCAATATCGTTTCATAAGCACCACATTGGCTTAATAAGGCACTGTGCGACACCCTTTTGTTACCAAAGCTTGAATTGTCACTGCGAAGACATCGTTTTGAGATCATAAAACATATAAAAAGAAATTAGTAGTGTGAATTTAAGACTAATTTATCACAAGGTGTATATGCGGGGCGTTTGAAGGGTGAACATAACATTGGCACACGTGTATCGCCTCGGATGGAGAAAAATATATAAATATTGATGAATGAATAATGTTTTAAGTGTTTTTATCAAAGTTCCATTTATTTCCGGACAAGACGTAAATTGTATGAAACTTTGTAAAATTTTAAAAGGTGCTATTAAAAAATAACAAATTATGGCAAGTTTTATAAATTAGAATTATTTGATAATTTACTGACTGTGGTTTATTTTTAAATGTGTAGTATTAAAAATACTAATAGAAATATAATATCTCAACCAGCAAAAACTTCCATTAATTATAAACAATCTCCTATGGCAGTAATATATTTTAAAAGGCATCTTGCAGTTCAGCAATTATCGTGTTACTCAGCAGTAGCACAGTCAAAGGGGCAGTAAGGCACAAGCAGACGATTGTTTAGTGAAAAATTTTTGCTAATTAGGAAATTTCTACAAGTACAAATTTTTAGGCCAACAATGCCAATATACAGTTTACAAGAATATATAACATTTTATATTGTTGTATATGTTCAGAAAATTGTATGTCAAGAATTTCGATTCAAAAATTACGTCCATAGTGAGGTAGGCATCATTCCTTCCACTGAAGTCGTAGCAGGAGTGAGGTTTTCCTTACTTAAAAAGTTTAGAGGCAGGAACACCAAATGGCCCTAAATCATAAAAAGCACATTTTTTGCATACACCAGTACCAAGATTTTAATTATTAATTTATTTATATTATATATATATATATATATATATATATATATATATATATATATATACAGGGTGTCCAAGATAAGGATCCTAAGCATGGGGATCTCGGAAACAGTTGTAGATACGAGGTCGGTTAAATTAGAGAAAAGTTGCGCAATTTAGTGCTAAATTAAACGCAGTTAACAAAATTTAAAAATTTTAAACACTTCCGGAGATTTCCGGAAAAAAACGAAATTTGGCAAAATCGTTTTTAATTTTTGCAGGCTTTATTTAAAGAGATATCAGAAAATAAAAGGTAGTTTCTCATTGCCACTTTTTATTTTTTATAATTTGGTCTAAACAAAATTTAAATCTGACGTTTCGTTTCTGAGATACCATCATGAACTTTCATTTTTTATATGGAACAAAAAAAAGTATCCCATGTATTTGATAGCATTTTTTATTACAAATTCAACGGTGTATCACCCTTGCATATCGAATACGTAGTTCAAGTACTTTCCATAAGAGCTCCATGAGAGCGAGAGAGAAAGGTATATCAGTTTTATAAAAGCCAATGAACTACACACTTGATATGCAAGTGTGATACACCGTTGAATTTGTAATAAAAAATGCTATCAAATACATGGGATACTTTTTTTTGTTCCATATAAAAAATGAAAGTTCATGATGGTATCTCAGAAATGAAACGTCGGATTTAAATTTTGTTTAGACCAAATTATAAAAAATAAAAAGTGGCAATGAGAATCTACCTTTTATTTTCTGATATCTCTTTAAATAAAGCCTGCAAAAATTAAAAACGATTTTGCCAAATTTCGTTTTTTTCCGGAAATCTCCGGAAGTGTTTGAAATTTTTAAATTTTTTCAACTGCGTTTAATTTAGCACTAAATTGCGCAACTTTTCTCTAATTTAACCGACCTCGTATCTCCAACTGTTTCCGAGATCCCCATGCTTAGGATCCTTATCTTGGACACCCTGTATATATATATATATATATATATATATATATATATATATATATATATATATATATATATATATATATATATGTGTGTGTGTGTGTGTATGCGGATTTCACGGATTCCTCCGTGTGAGTTGCAATAGCAGTGGATATATCCACATTATGCCGTTGTAGTGCTGAAATCACATTCAGCAAACGTACAACTATATGCAGCTCCGCGTATGAATGAAGTAAAATGCGAACAGTAAATGCAAACTTCTCTCCATCATATCCTTTCTGTGTTAGAGGTTGCACAGTTAGAACAAGTTGTTATGAAACGTAATTTATCCTATTCCACCACCATCGAGATGATGGCCTACCTGTACCACCATACCGAGAAGAAAGTCAAAACTTACCCTCCCCGCCACAGTGATACGGCAGAGATACATGTTTCGTCTCTATTAGACTCATCAGGGTACCGACATGCACCTGGCTGTGCAAAGGACAGATCGGAAGGAAGCAGGCAAATACTCAACGCGGCTTCTCCGACCTCCCGCCGGGTGGCGTATATATGTGTATGCGGATTTCACGGATTCCTCCGTGTGAGTTGCAATAGCCAATGGAGGAATCCGTGAAATCCGCATACACATATATACGCCACCCGGCGGGAGGTCGGAAAAGCGGCGTTCAGTATTTGCATGCTTCCTTCCGATCTGTCCTTTGCACAGCCAGGTGCATGTCGGTACCCTGATGAGTTTAGTAGAGACGAAACATGTACCTCTGCCGTATCACTGTGGCGGGGAGGGTAAGTTTTGACTTTCTTCTCGGTATGGTGGTACAGGTAGGCCATCATCTCGATGGTGGTGGAATAGGATAAATTGCGTTTCATAACAACTTGTTCTAACTGTGCAACCTCTAACACAGAAAGGATATGATGGAGAGAAGTTTGCATTTACTGTTCGCATTTTACTCCAGTGAAGAGGTGATTACCGAAAATTAAGCATATTTTTAACGGTTGGACAAATCCTTCCATAAGAAAGGTATAATAATATTTGAGCGGCGCTGAAATGATTGTATCACTCCAGAAGAAGACTGTGTTGATGAATAAAATCAAATTTTACCCAAAAAAATGTATTTTTATATGTTAATCTTGGAACTTTTCTCGAACCACTTGTTATATATATATATATATATATATATATATATATATATATATATATATATATATATATATATATATATATATATATATATATATTTTACAGATTCTTGAACCATAGATTATATCCTTTTTTTATTTTGTCTTTTCTTGGACTTAAGTTCTTTATTTAATAAAAAATCCAACAATTGACGTTTCGCCTTTTATTCAAGGCATTTTCAAAATCTTTAGTCTTTTTATCTATTTACCTTTCTAAAAATATTTTTTATATAATAAAAACATTCATATAAGAACATATCTGCAATTTTAAAAAACAAACAAACACTTCAAAACACTATTTCAGTTTTTAAAAAAGTATGTAATTTTACCAGTACACACCTTGACATTTTGTTTATTAATTAATAATATACATATATATATATATATATATATATATATATATATATATATATATATATATATATATATATATATATATATATATATATATATATATATATATATATATAAAATAAAATATTGGGGCAGCGGACGTGAAAATTTGTCAATCTACATGATTCTCATATTAAAAAGTCGCGCCACCACATGAGTTTTTACAAACTTGGTTAGTTTGTGTGGTTCTTGTGTTATCAAGTGAATCATCGAGATGTCGCCTTTGTCGTCTTGTTTGCTGTTTTTTGATTTTAAACTCAGCTTTATAGGATGCAAAGGCGAGATGATGGTTTGTACCGAATGCGGTGGCCTGACGAGTCCCATATTAGGACCAAACAGCGCTGTCGCCATCTGTCGGACCCGGAGTTTTTCCATACTTTGGAGTGCTCCGCACTTTTTAACATGAGAATCATGTAGATTGACAAATTTTCACGTCCGCTTCGCCAATATTTTATTCTATTTTATTTTAAATTACACGGACAAAAACTTATCTATCTATATATATATATATATATATATATATATATATATATATATATATATATATATATATATATATATATATATATATATAAACATATCTAATATACACTCACGGACAAAATTATCAAATAATGATAAATTTTCTTATTTTAATAAATTAAGGCATTTAAACAGTTTGTACAAGAAAGAACAATTTATTTTAAAAATTCTAAGTGAACAATATTAAATTGATAGAAGGAAGTTGCGAAAAAAATTAATGCCAAAGAATATTGACTTTAGACTTAAATGTAATGCCAAATCAAGTATTTTGAGAGATATCTAATTACTGTTCGCATCCTTTTCGAAAAGCCACTAGTAGAATTTGAATGTATTCTCGAGGAATTGCATTTCACTCAAATTATATTGCAAATCGAAGCTCTTTCACTGTACCTGGAACTGAAACGTATGCAACGTTTTAACTAATCTCACATTTGCTTTGGGGGATTTAAGTCTGAACTACACAGTGGCCCATATAATTTCAGAATCTGGACCGTATCGAGTTAACTACGTCACTATACCAGGTGAATGTAATCGAGCGTTGTTGTGAACATGTGGCAAAACATAATCTTGCACAATAAAAAAGTTACTCTTACGATCACTTTTATGAATTCGGTGAGTCTCTCCTAATTAATATCTCCCCAGAACTAACTATTATTAATTTCTCTTACATTTAGTAGCTTTGAGATCCGTGGTCGTCAACGTGTCATCTAGAATTAAGTATTGAAAAACGGTCATCAATACCTATTGTCCATATTTCTCTTCCTTGACCGGGATTCGTAAAGAATTTCCAGCCTCTTGTTAACTTTTCAAAATATTATAGATTGACCTCTCTTGAAATAACTTTTAGTCTATATCTTTGGTTATATAGAGTAACAATGTGTGTCCCTTTAGTTTGATCACAGTGTTTAACTGATGGTATGCTGTTGTTTCCAATAGAGGAGAAAGCAAATTTGAATAACTTTAACTTTCTTCGGTTTACGACATCTTGAGTCATCCGATTACGAAGTATCATGCTCGTAAGTTTTTTATCTGTTAATGGCCGAGGTTTCTTACACTAAGCGCTTTTCCTTACGTCCAAACCCTAACTTTGTCTTGATCTAGCCTGTTTTCGAATCTCTGTTAGTAGCCACATCATTGCTTAATTGATGATTCATGTGTTTAATTTGTCCGAATCATATTATCTGTTTCGGCTCTAGCCTTAACATATTGTTCCCATTTGATGGTTTTGTTTCTTATCCTGTCTCTTGCGACAGATTTTATTATTGTGTTCATCACTCTGCTTCGACTCTTTTTTTTATATTATTTCGTAATTTTCCACGTTTCGACCACATGGCTTCATATCTATTGAACTTACATATTCTTGCGAACCCTTGCTCCACAGAATTCCATTTAATCTTGCTATAGCATACTATCTGTATTATATTTATATATATATATATATATATATATATATATATATATATATATATATATATATATATATATATATATATATATATATGTTTATGCGGATTTCACGGATTCGTCCGTGTGAGATGCAATAGCAGTGGATATATCCACATTATGCCGTTGTAGTGCTGAAATCACATTCAGCAAACGTACAACTATATGCAGCTCCGCTTATGAATGAAGTAAAATGCGAACAGTAAATGCAAACTTCTCTCCATCATATCCTTTCTGTGTTAGAGGTTGCACAGTTAGAACAAATTGTTATAAAACGCAATTTATCCTATTCCACCACCATCGAGATGATGGCCTACCTGTACCACCATACCGAGAAGAAAGTCAAAACTTACCCTCCCCGCCACAGTGATACGGCAGAGGTACATGTTTCGTCTCTACTAGACTTCCGATCTGTCCTTTGCACAGCCAGGTGCATGTCGGTACCCTGATGAGTCTAGTAGAGACGAAACATGTACCTCTGCCGTATCACTGTGGCGGGGAGGGTAAGTTTTGACTTTCTTCTCGGTATGGTGGTACAGGTAGGCCATCATCTCGATGGTGGTGGAATAGGATAAATTGCGTTTTATAACAATTTGTTCTAACTGTGCAACCTCTAACACAGAAAGGATATGATGGAGAGAAGTTTGCATTTACTGTTCGCATTTTACTTCATATATATATATATATATATATATATATATATATATATATATATATATATATATATATATATATATATATATATATTCAGTTTTAAAATGATGTAAGGACGATAAGCGCCATTAATACGAGTTAAGGTCAACATTTTTAAAACTAGTTAATATATCCGCTTAGTAGATGAATATATATATATATATATATATATATATATATATATATATATATATATATATATATATATATATATATATATATATAACAAGTGGTTCGAGAAAAGTTCCAAGATTAACATATAAAAATACATTTTTTTGGGTAAAATTTGATTTTATTCATCAACACAGTCTTCTTCTGGAGTGATACAATCATTTCAGCGCCGCTCAAACATTATTATACCTTTCTTATGGAAGGATTTGTCCAACCGTTAAAAATATGCTTAATTTTCGGTAATCACCTCTTCACTGGAGTCATATTTCTTTACGATGAGCATTTTTTTGAGGTCTGCAAACAGGCTATAATCGCTGAAGGCCAAATCTGGAGGATACGGCGGATACGGAAGCAATTCAAAATGCAATTCATGCAGTCTTGCCATCGTTGTGATCGACCTGCGACACAGGACATTGTCTTGGTGAAAGAGCATTTTGTTTCTTTTTTTTGAGGCCGTTTTTTAGCGATTTTTTCCTTGAACCGCAAAAATAATGCTATATCTTTGCTAGTGATAAATTTGCCATTTTTAAGATAGTCGATGAATATTATACTATGCACATCCCAAAAAATGGATGGCATAACTTTGTGAGCCGACTGTTACGGTTTTGGTCGCTTTACTTGGCTTTCATCCTTCGCCATCCACTCAGCTGATTGCTGATTTGACTTCAGAGTGTAATGGTGGATCCATGTTTCACCCAATTCATATTTCACCTGAAAACATTACCTCGATTTCGCTTAAAGAGCTCTAAACACCGCTCGGAATCATCAACTCGTTGCTGTGTTTGAATTCAGCAAACCAGCGACAAATGGTTGCTTTCGACGGAGCAGATTCCTTATAACACTTTTCAAACCATTCTCGAGTTTTAAAGATATTTTTTCCCATCAAATAACACTGTTTTATCAATGTAGGAAATTCGTCTCTTTGCACTGTTTTTTGTTTCTTGAAAATATAAAAAAAGTACATCTTAATATCTCGATGACTAATGGTCGAAATGTCATCAAATTTTGACACGTATCGTTTGAAAGCTGTTACAAAACTAAAAATCATACGGATATGTTATTAGAGTGGCCATTTATGTGTCAGTTTTAAAACTTTTACGCTGATAATTAAAAATATTCGATAATTTTATCTACGAGTGTAAGTAAACTTCGTTATTGGAAGATATACGACTTTCAAAAGAAAATTCAAAACATGAAAAATTACCAAAAAAAACAAAAACTTGTCAGCATAATCAAATTGTGGAATATTGTTCTCTTAAATGAAATACTGACACATTTTCAACAAACGTAAGTAGATTATAACTTTTTTTTACCTGAATACTCTCAATCATTTTTTCGGCCTTTGAAAATTCATCGACCCACAAAGGTTTGATTTCGTTATTCCTTCTTATTTCCGCAAACGTCTCTACGCTGTCAGATGGCAGGCAATGGAAAACTTTTTCGTAAAATTCGGTGTTTAAGCTAGCAGTCTTGTACCAACCTTCCCTAAAAATTAGTTTAATCACTATTGGTGTAAAAGTGAAATGAAGGACATTTAATATAGTAGTAGTATTAATTAACGACACATCAGGACATTTAATATATATATTTAATGCCTTTCCGTTAATCTTTCATACAACTATAAGACTAATTATAAGCAGCAAATCAAAAAATATGCAAGATAAGTTTTACTTTGTAACATTTGTGAAATTAGGAAAATGTGGCTAAAACCAAACACGAGTTCCAACTTTCAGGAAACACCAATGTAAACTGCATCTGGTAATAATTTAAAAATATGAAAAATATACATAAATTCACATTCTTATAAAGAACAGAAAGAAACTGAAATAGCACAGTGTGTAAGAGGATCCGTTTTAAAATAGACAAAAATCATATTTGTTTCACAAATATGGTTTGAAGAAATTTAAATATTATGTAAATAAATAAGAAAATTGTTATATAGAAACTAAAATATATATCTTTTTGAGACTTATTTCACAACAATATCACATATACCTGATATCTATTAAATGTAAGAAAGGGCACCGTTCATTGTCGAATTTTACAATAAAGAATCTATGGATAACAATGATCACTCAAAATAGCTGAAAATTGCTATTAGTTTTTCCCTAAAATATATGAACCTTGCCTAATTCGATGAAATTTTGATTAGACATTTATTGCTTTACCCTGGAAGGAAAATATATCTTTGTTGCTCGTATTATCCCATTCCTCGAAGAGTTTTTTTTTTTCAAAGTAATACAAGATTGTTTTTGGTACTTCACTCAATACATATGCTGAATTTATACCTGTAAAAGTAATCGCATATAGGATCAGCAACATCAAATTCGACAGTATCTCCTTTATCGTCCAGTAGCCCTAAGTGTTCTTTAAAGAGGTACTTGCGCAAACTGCCAGCAAACTGACCACATGGGTATGCATTACCGTCCATTACTCCATCTTCAAATTTCTCATCCTAAAACGAGTAGGTAATAAATCTTCAAATCAGTCAAGTTAATATAGAGGGTGCCAAAAGTCACAGAACTGAAAAATGGAACACTTACAATAAAATCAACTAGATGATTATTTGCTTCGATCATATCCTATAGATATTAACAATAGATTTGTTTCAAGGCTGTTTCTGGTCGGTGGGGGAGGGGCTTTTTTGATGTTTGACAGACATAGACATGTTTACTTATCTTTTCTTTCAATTTAATTGCTTGTTGTGACTCTTTTCAGTGTTTTTAAGTGTTATAAATTACTATAAATGCGAAGTTTGATATTGACAGATACTGTTTACATATTGAAAATAACAATAATAATAATTTAGGCAACCATAAATTCATATTCTAGAATTGACGTACGGATTATCATATACTTGTTTAAATAATGCAATTAGAAAAAGATGGCATAAAATCGGTATGTGTGTACCAAGAAATTAAATATCTACTGTTTATCAACACTTTTTCAAATATAAATAAAAAATATTATTATGTTATTCCGCGTTCAAACAACCAGGACCTAGTTCTGACGTTATGCTACTTCTACAGGGGTATGTTCGAAGGTTATTTGTATATCTTAGTGTGTGTATATCACATTCTTTTTTCTCAGAGACTGTGTAAAATGACAAGTTGATATCATAATTATTATAGATGAATTATTTTAGAATTAACTGAATTAAGATGAGAGAGAGGGATTTTTAATCATTTTTTTTTTCTTGGTCAGGTGACTTTATTACTAGGATCTTTATCCTTTAGGGCTTATCCGATTAGCTCAAAAGGGAACGGAGAGTGGTTGGGGTCAATGTGCGACCTGTTTTGGGCCCTAACAGTTAGGATAGAGTCCGTATTTCTCTATAAAAAAGGAAACAAACTCAAAAAAAGAAATCACCTAAACTTGCAGAGAAATACTGATATATTAGTTATCTCGTAAATAAAGAAAGAAAGAACCCTGGAGTGATACGAACACGTAAGTATTGACCCTAGAAGAACGTACCTGATCAGCTGAGTATCAACATTTTAAGTTCTTATAATTTGGTAAATATTCAGATTGAATTTTTCTTTCAAATAATACGTATTAAAAAAATAATTACAGATTTCATACAGTCAAAGAACATTTCTATCGAAGCATACAAACAGGAATTTATTTTACTAGCGCAAATAGATTTATTTATAGTGTTTAATCAGTGTCACTATTCAATCAAAGAAATCACTAAATGCAGTTCGCAAAATATGATGATAGTACTACATTAAGGAACAGAATAAACAAGTTCTTAAATTGTGAGACCACCTGTCTAATATTTGTTATAAGAACAAAAAAACTATAGGTTGAAGATTTTAAATAGTTCCGGCACAGTGCCGTAAATTAAAAGTTCGTGTACAGATAATACAACAAAACAATTAAAACCTGAGGTTTTACAAGTCCAGGGAACACAGGAGCTTCAATCCTAACAGTGGCGTAGATATAGGTACTCGAACACTCAATTGTGGCTTATGGTTAAACTTGAATATGATGCATATCAGGGCAAGTATGGTGACTCAAATATTGAGCAAGATAACCAGAAGGAAGAAAACACCAAGAGCAGATAAGACAGAATGAAAAAAGGAAAAATAAAAAGATAGAAAGGTCTGTAACAACTATTTAACGTAAAAATCATTTCAAAATCCATTATGTAAGCAACAAACGAAAACTATTAACTAATATTACCCAAAACTATAAAATCCTTGTTCTTCCTCTTCTTCTAAAACTAGAGTTCCATCGACTACCGGATTTGAGCTAACGATAAATTTGCAGAATTCATAATTGAAATCATATTGCCTTAAGAGTATTTTTTAAATCGTATACCCATAACATTTTAATAAAAAATACAAATTCGGAAGTTATCTTATTTTACTTACCTCAATAATAACAGCAATTTCAGAATCCCTCTTACCGATCATAGACCTATCGTTGATGTTCGCTGAACCACATATCACGGTTTTATCATCTACAATCATAAGTTTAGAATGAACATAAATAAGTTCGGTAATAGGTTCCGAATTTAACCTTGAATGATTCCGCAGACCGTAGAAAGAGATATATTCTGATGGGTCTTCTATACCAGCATCTTTGAGTCTGTTCAAAAGGGCATCCTTTCCACTAGAAATAACAAAAATTAGGTAATTTATTATTTAAAATTACTACATAATAATTTCTTTAGGGAAACGCATCATCCATCGCCTTATGATATTTCTTCAGGTAGTTCAACAAGCTCTCACTGACTTAATAAATATACTTCTAATTATAATACAGTGAAAAAATGCCATTTGACAGTTCATGCTCAATAAAGGCTGACCCAACTTTTTTCATATCAGTATCGTTATTTATGAGCCAAATAGAATCCTTGTATTGACATAGTGGAAAAAATTAATCCAAATGATAGAACAAGCTCAGTAAAAGCAGATACAACCTCTTTCACATCAGTATTGTTCTTCAAAGGCTCAGCTGACTTCTACTGTTGATATAGAGGAAGAAATTAGGCCATAGGATAGAGTAAAGCTCAGTGAAAGCTGACACAACTTCTTTCACATCAGTACTGTTATTCAATCTAAATAGACTTCTGATGATGATATAGTAGAAGTTATGCCATATAATAGAGTACGCTCAGTAAAAGTTGACGCAACTTATTTCATATTAGTATTAATATTGATTCGCTAAGTAGATTTCTAGTGATTAAATAGTGGACGAAATTACGCCAAAGAATAAAGTAAGCTCAATAAAAGGTGACAACTCTTTTCACATCAGTATTGTTACTCATTCGCCAAATAGACTCCTCGTGATCATATAGTGAAAGAAAATGCGCAAAATGATAGAGCAAGCTCAGTAAAACTTCATGCAACTTTTTTCACATCAGTATTAATTCGCTAAATAGACTCCTGGTGAAGATATATCAAAAGAAATTGTGCCAAATGATGGAGCAAGCTCGATAAAAAATGAAACGACTTCTTTCATATCAATATCGTTATCTATCCCCTAAGTAGACTTCTGGCGACGATATAATAGAAGAAATTGTGCCAAATGACGAAGAAAGCTCAGTGAAAGCTGACACAACTTCTTTCCCATCAGTATCGTTATCAAAGCGATAAGTAGATTCCTGGTGATGACATAGTGGAAGAAATTGTGTTAGATGATGGTGCAAGCTCAGTAAAAACTAATACAACTTCTTTCACATCAGTATTGTTTTTCAATCGCTCAGTAGACTTCTGCTGATGATATAGAGGAAGAAACTATGCCATAGGATAAAGTAAAGCTCAGTGAAAGCTGACACATCTTCTTTCACATCAGTACTGTTAGTCAATCGCTAAACAGACTTCTGATGATGATATAGTAGGTTATGCCATATAATAGAGCACGCTCAGTTAAATTTGACGCAACTTATTTCATATTAGTATTAATATTGATTCGCTAAATAGATTTCTAGTAATTAAATAGTGGACGGAATAGTCAGCTCAGTAAAAGGCGACAACTCTTTTCACATCAGTATTGTTACTCATTCGCCCAATAGACTCCTGGTGATGATGTGATAGAAAAAACTGCATCAGATGATAAAACAAGTTCAGTGAAAGCTAGTTTCATATGAATATTGTCATTCATTCGCCAAATAAACTCCTGGTGATGATATAGTGAAAGAAATTGTGCAAAATGATAGAGCAAGCTCAGTAAGCTCAAACAACTTTTTTCATATCAGTGTTAATTCGCTAAATAGACTCCTGGTGAAGATATATCAAAAGAAATTGTGCCAAATGATGAAGCAAGTTCGATAAAAAATTAAAAGACTTCTTTCTATTCACTACGTATACTCGTGGTGATGATATAGAAGAAGAAATTGCACTAAATGATAGAGCAACCTCAGTAAAGACCGACACACAAGCATCATTATTATTATGGATTCGCTAAGTAGACTCTTTATGAAGAAATTGCGTCAAATGAGTGTAAGCTCAGTAAAAGCTGACACAATTCCTTTTACATCAGTATTATTATTCATTCGCTAAATAGACTCCTGATGATGATATAGAGGAAGAAATTGTACCAAATGATGGAGCAAGCTCACTAACAGCTGATAAAACTTCTATCATATCAGTATGGTTATCCATAGGACGCCCAATGGTAGACTAAGCTCAATAAAAGCTGACAAATCTTCTTTCACATCAGCATTGTTATTCATTCACCAAGTAGATTCCTGGTGATGATATAGTGGAAAAAATTGCGCCAAATGATAAAGTTCAGAAAAGTTGACACAATTTCTTTGTCATCAGTATTGCGTGGACGACATTATTTTAAAAATAATCTTGAACAATGAATATTTAGTTGTTATAAGAATGATTAGCGGAAAAATATCTTACCTAGAAATTGAAGCATAGTTCCAATGTGTTATGGCGTGTAAAGAAGTCCCTGTGGTACCGCCTACTTCCCCTTCAAATCCAGGTAATAAAGGCATAACAACGTAAATTCTAAACGTTGCCTTTTCTCTAAAAAGAAATAACTTTAAGGATGATTTTCTAAATTTTTAAGCAAGCAACATTAATAAAAGCTTAAATTAGTAGCACGTCATGTTAATATCGTATTAATAAAATTTTAAATTTTCATCATTTTCTATTATCAATTTTCACCTATTTCACCTACACTTACTTGTGCGCCCTAATTATTCTTTTGTACAATGCTTCGCCAATTTGATTTCTAGTATATGGATTGCAATGAGGTAAAGTAATGAAGAACTGGTTTTCTATGTAAATGTAATGTTGAGCCCTGGTTATAGTATCAATGTAAGCTTCATGAATACTCTGTTCTACGTAATCACTTTCTACGAAACCACCAGACCAAGCACTTACACTTCTTAAAACCTAAACATAAGAGGAATTAAAATGAGTATAATAGATTTTTAAGGTATTATGCTTGTACAAATACAACTAAACAGTATCAGACTTTTACGTTTTACCAAAAATTAGCGTAATTTCCTTATATTTTAATTCTTTATATATGAAGATCTTCCTCGAGAGTAACAGTCAAACATTGCATCAACATTTGCACAATGGTTTTCGAGCTAAGTATACAAACAGGGAAATATCATGTTTTATATTAAATATACAAAATTCTATCTGTATCGTTCATGATCTGAGCTTATTGTATAAAATTAATTAATCCAAATACTTACTTGGCATGTCACTTTATATGTTTCATTTGGAAAATTAATTGGGTATGTTTTAAAATCGTTATAAGCTTTCGGTAGTAAATACGGATACGTAGTGTTGTTTTTGGCCTTTTCCAACTTAGTCGCATTCCATCTTTGAATAAAATGTCGAGCGACGTCTCGCGCTGCTTCTCCGTGAAGGCACATACCGACGTCGTGCCATGGCATTCTTGGAGTAGTAACCTTAAAAAATCGTCATCTAATTAAAGACGTAATTTCCTTATTGAAAAATAAATTTTAAAGTCAGTTAAAGATTTTGTATACTTTACGTTTCGCTGATGATAAGAAAGTTAATAGAAGAGCAAGTGGGGTTTAGAGGTTAATTTAAATAAAACAGAATACATGTGCATTGGGAAACACAACAAAACCTAGTAATAGAGAGCCAACAGAAGAACATAGCACACTGACAAAAATATAAATATTTAGGAATTAATAAAACGGCACTACAGATGAAGATAAGGGATGGGAACATCCAAGGAAAGAAAGCCATTAGTTTATTAAATAGAGCCCTATGGGATTAAATAATATCAAAGTCAAATAAACATCGAATATATAACACTACTGTTAAGAGTATAGTAATGGACATCAGTGAAGAAGTAGCAGAAGTAGAGGCTCAAACAAAGACGAGAAATAATTTTTAAAGCAATCAAGATGGATTTCAGGAGGCAAACTCCTATGCGACCTCACTTTCCCAATAAGAATCAGAAACAGCAACATACAATCAGCTTTTACAAGGATAATCTACCACATCACAATAAAAACAATTTCCATATTGGAAAAACCTCTAAACGTCTTTCTTAGAGAAGAAATACGAAAGAAAAGGATACAACTAAGCACAACGGAACACCCACTTTACCATTTCACCTCTCTCTGAATAACTTATTATTGAACCGTATAGAAGATCTCTGTTATTGGCAAAACAGAAAGATATTTGAAGAAATTTGAAAATATCATGAAAAACCACCACCAACAAGAAAACAAACAAGCAACAACCAACAACAAAATAGTTTAAAATATAACCAAATACAACTGTCTGAAACCGCAAAAACAGTTTTCAATAAAGGTTTCAACTACGCAATAGCTCCAAAAAAGATTCCTAGAGAGGAAATAATTGTACAAATCGAGTCTACTCTTTCCTCTAAAGACAAACAAAAGGCTGAGCAAATCTGGCAGGATCAGTCAAGAATTTCCAGATCATCGAATCCTTCGAAACAAAGCTTTAGCAAAGCAGAATTTAAAGCCTTAAAAGACAAAAATGATAGCATCTTGATATTACCAGCACTGCAACTGTCTAATCTAAGATTATACATATTTTTTTTAATCTTACATAAAATATAAAAATATTACGACTCAGTATTCCAACACGTCAGCAAATCAGCACGTTGACAAACTGGGTCAATAATTGCTAAAATAATCATATTAATTGTTTTACTTATTCGACAATTTTATTGTAAATATTCTTACGTTAGGAAAATAGGTTAGAGATTTAATTTGTATATATACACCATAAGTTTCGATAATAAATCAGTATTGAACCAAAAGGAATTTTACTCACTAAATTCACCACACTTCAACCTATGTAGTAATAATCATAAGGGGTTGCTACCACTATTAGCAACTACCACAAAAACAATTGGTTAGTACAACCACTCTACTATATAGTGGGTTGCTGCCAACATTAGGTAGTAAAACTAGCATTGGTTCTTCGAGTCAAAGAAGAATCAAACAAAAGAAAGAAGAAAAAGAAGCCAAAATCATTGGTCCTTTGAGCGAAAGAAGAAACATTAGTCTTTGACTCAAAGAAGAATCAAGCATAGAAGAAACATTGGTCCTTCGAGTCAAAGAAGAAAGGCCAGAAAAAAGAAGAAAAGTGGAGCCAAAAACATTGGTCCATCAAGAAAAGAAAAGAAAAAGGAGCCAGAAACACTGGTCCTTCAAGCAAAAGAAGAAAAAAGGAGCCACAAACATTGGTCCATCAAGAAAAGAAAAGAAAAAGGAGCCAAAAACACTGGTCCTTCAAGCAAAAGAAGAAAAAAGGAGCCACAAACATTGGTCCATCAAGAAAAGAAAAGAAAAAGGAGCCAAAAACACTGGTCTTTCAAGCGAATTAAAAAAAAGAAGCCAAAAACATTGGTTCTGTGAGCAAAGAAGTAGGAAAGAAGGGAGTCAAAAATAGGTGTCCTTTGAGTCAAAGAAGAAAGGGCAGAAGAAAAAAAAAGGAAGCCAAAAACATTGGTCCTTCGAACAAAGAAGAAAGAAAAAAGGGAACCAAAATTAGTGTTCTTTGAGTCAAAGAACAAAGAGGCAGAAGAAAGAAAGATGGAAAAGGAGCCAAAAACATTGGTCCTTCGAGCGAAAAAAGTTAACATTGGTCCTTCGAGTAAAAAAAAAGGAGCAAATAATATTGATCCTTTGAGTGGAAGAAGACATAGTGGTCTTTCGAATCAAAAGAAAAACCAAAAAAGAGTCACAGCAAGACGATCCTGGTATGAATGAGATGTCCTTGGAACCTCTTCAAGCCCCAATAGCAAATGACGACGGACGACCACCGCCGGGGGCGCCAGAATGTTTAATCTAAGATTATACATATATTTTTTTTTAATGTTACATAAAATATAAAAATATTACGACCCAGTATTTCAACACATGTCACCAAATCAACACGTTGACAAACTGAGTCAATAATTGCTAAAATAATCATATTAATTGTTTTACTTATTCATTGTAATTATTATTACGTTAGGTTAAAGATTTAATTTGTATATATACACCATAAGTTTCGATAATAAATCAGTATTAAACCAAAAGGATTCACCACACTACAACCTGTATAGTAACAACCATAAGGAGTTGCTACCACTATTAGCAACTACCACAAAAACAAATGGTTAGTACCACCACTCTACTATACATAAATATAAAGGGTTGCTGCCAACATTAGTTAATAAAACTAACAGCAACTGTCATCATGGATCCCAAAGACTACATCACAACAATAAAAGATATCTTAAAAGTCCCCATTTTCAAACCCGTGTCGAGGGATCCAACCATATATCTTGAAAAAACAACTAAGACCAAAATCATGAACTTACTCTTAGAACCGGATATCAAACGAAAATTGATACCAAGGGAAAAATCCAGGAGGCCTCCAAGCCTCTACGGACTTCCAAAGCAAAATGCCCCTCCAAGACCTATCACTTTCAAAAACTAGAAGCAGTTCTTAACTATTCTACACTCCATAAGAATTGACAGGGATGACATCATTGCAAGCTTTGACGTAAAATCCCTGTACCTAAACATATCGTTGGATGAAACACTGGACCAGATCGCCCAAAGACAGGATTTTCCAGTTCACATTATATATAGATAGATAGATTGACTCATCGCTATCTCCAGCGGTGGCAAATCCATTCATTACCTCGAAACCTAAACTCTTCCACTTACTTTATACACAACCGAAAATTTTATAAACAAATAGAAAGATGAGCAATGGAAGCTCCCATTTCCAGTGTAATAGTACAACATGTGTTAGGCGATCTTGAAGAAACTGTAACACATAAACTTCAGTTCGAATTGCTTCTTTTCTATAGGTATTTTGACGACTGTATCACAACAGTACCCCAAAATCTATGCGACTCATTATTAAAAAAATTCTAAATCACCAAACTACAGTTACACAACTACAATAGAAAGATATATCTTGCGGTACCTCAATAAAATACTAATTAAATATTATTTTACATTTTTGTTGCCTGTGATTAAACTTACCCTGTCGATGAAATCATCAAACGGAGCATCTAGTTTAGTAAAATCTTTCACAATAAAATTGACATAGTCCTTTCCCACCCAAAATTTAGCTGACCCATCCAAAGTTTCTATAAGTTGCTCGGGCGTTTGAAGATCTTGCGTCGCGTCGACTTCATTTCCACCGTCCAACTCATCTGGTGTGTTCGGTTTTATCGGTTTATCCTCGGTGGGACTGTAGACTAATTGGATAAGTTCCTTGCCTTTTGTTTTCACTTTGTTGCTGAGATCGAGGAACATGTTTTTCCTTTCCATCTCGGGAGTATTGGGTTTTATAGGACTCCTACAAGTAAATAAGTATTAGGATAAAAAATTGTGATTGTATAAAGTTAAAGATGTTGGTGAAAATTCAACTCTAATTACATTCTTACTTTGTAGGCATCAACAACATATCACCAGGTTCTAGCTGCGGTAAAACATCAGGACTTGGACATACGTTATCGATTTGAGTTTTAGGCTCTTCTATCACCGGGAGAGGAGCTTGTTTGTAATAGGGCACTGGAATTGGATAAATCATATCACCGGCTGGTGTAGTGGACGTTTTCTTCCTTAAAGTCGATGCGTTTGTGGTTGGAGTAATACTTCCAAGATCCGTTAATCTAAAAAAATATTAGTTTTATATATTTCTTACTCATATCAATGTTAGAACATGTAAGGGTAAAAAGGACGTGCTTCAATATTAAAAACAATTAGAATGGAAACTAAACTTGCACTTAAGATTCCTAAAAATATGACTAAAGCAAAATACGAGCTCCCCCTCTTATAAGAATCGAAAGTTAAATAATTAAGATTTTAGAAAACTACGAAAATGTAACTAAAGCCGAACACGAGCTCCAACGCTCAGAACAGAAAGAAACTAATAGTACGAATTAATATGATAATGATAGAGTTGTTGTCTCCTTACTTCTCGTAACAACGTCAATTAAATAATTATCAATCGCTCGGGCTAGTTACTTCCATGGGCTGCAAAGGAGGCAACAGCTCAAGAAAAAGATGGGGGCTCCCAATGTTTTAAGAAATTAAGAGATTGGTACTTACTAACCAGCCAAGGGTTCCGGTTTACTAAACCGCCAACCTAAACTAGAAAGTCATCCGATGTTCTGAAGCCCATAGAGGCTCACCTAGCCTAGCATTTCAAGGTCAGGGATCCAAATAAACAAACACAAATTAATTTAAAGTACAATTGTATACTTTAATTCAAAAATTATTTGACGATTTGAAATTTACTAGATTGGTGTCAAAAGATATAATAAGTACCCCGTTAACCTCTTCGTCCGAGTCAGTATGTGAATGATACTTGTGCAATTTAGTTTTCTAAACGCTAGCGCAGGAGCTATCACACTCATCATGCACAGCAAGACGCAATTTCGCGGGATAAAAATCAGGAATTATAAGTACGTGCGCATTACTAACCAGATAAATTAAAACAGTAATGTGTGATATTCAATTAATTTAAACTTGGCAAAATATTAACACTTTAGTTGACAACACTATAAGTAAATAATAAAAAAACCTGAGGTTTCAGTGTTGTGGTAGCCCTTGATCTAGCTCTGGGTAGGTTACTGTGTTGTCAAAGGGGCGTTGTAGCCTAAAATCGATTGGATTCTCGTCCTCACGCAGGAACACTAACAAACAGGGAACACGAAGCAGGTACAAAAACCGGGAATAAAACTAATGAAAAAAACCCTCTCAGCTGGAGGGTTTTTCGTTCTTCTGCAGGTAACGTGCTTCTTAGTACGATGGCCGACGAAACGTGAATGATCCCAAAATGTAGGTTAATAAATCCAACAATACTAAACTGCATACAGCACCAAAAACCACTAGGGAGTATTATTACAGGGCCAGCCGATTCACTCAATCCCTTTATTAGGTGAAGTAAAATCTCCAAAAGTGTATTGATGTCTCACACGCCGTTGCTTTTTCAACAGTCTCTTTAGAAAAGAACAATTTTTGCCAAAAATCTAACTAAAATAAAATTCATACAAAAAATGACTAGATGTCGTACATACCTGGCAAGTAATAATATGCAACCAATCATACACTTACCCTGAATCACCAACTAACTAATTTATTCATTTCTTGAAACAACAAATAGTGCAACGCAATAAATCCTGTAAAATGACGAATATTCCTCTATTTAATACTCTGTTACATTCTTACATCCCACAGGATTTCTCCAGAAAAACAATATTCAGTGACGTCAAATGTTACGTCAGACGGCGTGAAAACCAAAACAGAACTTAAAGAAAGCCGAAGACAGTATGCCAGACGTGATGTTAAAAATGCCAGAACCAAACCGGGAAATAATTCTGATTTTTTTTAAAGAAAGAATTAATATACTGGTAATATATTAAAAACAGGCAATGTATGGAAAAAGGTATAGTGTCGATATTCAAAGTTTAACCTATTTTCTTTGATAGCTGTTGGTTTATTTGTTTACATTTTATATTTTCACCCTTTTTTAAGGCTTTAAGGGGTGTAAACGTAAAGGATGCGGCCTTGAACCATAGAAATATACACTACAGAAAACCCATAACACGCTCACGCCTCCTTGATATCCAGGAATGAGGTTTAGTGCTATAAAATTCCCAGAGTTCAGTCTTCATGCAAATAACAATACTTATAAGGTATGTCACGCCCTCAACACCGTATCACTTTTACAAAATAGCACTAGTTATCTGTAATTAGTTGTTGAATGATAAGGTAAGGACCAAATATTTAAATTAGAAACCTATTAATAGCGATAATTTAGGTTGCATGTTTTAAAATGAAATTAAGCACTCCTCCACCCCCAATCATTTAATCATCTCTGATTCCCTCAGCTGCCTGAGATCGATCCAAGCCTTTAACACATCCCACCCTCTCATGAATCAAATTCTTGACCTCCTTAAAATGGGATCCCAACGTAATCTGTACATAGCTTTCATGTGGGCCCCAAGCCACATCGGCATAGAGGGGAATGAATTGGCCGACACTCAAGCAAAATCTGCAATCCTTGAGGGCATCCCTTTCTTTTCCTTACTCAACCCCAAAGAATTCAATAGATACATTGATAACACTATTCGCAGCATTGCGCAGGCTCACTGGGAATCTTTAGAAAACCCCAATAAACTCTTCCACATCAAGAGAAATTTCTCAGAGACATATCACTTCCCCCAACTGTCCAGAAGGGAAAATGTTGTTTGGAAGAGAATCGCCATAGGACATTGCAGAATGACTCATTCCTTTCTCCTTAAAAACGAGGACCCAGCTCAGTGTCCCTCTTGTCTTTCCCCTTTGTCTATAAAACACATAATTTCTGACTGTCCCTCATACAGAAACGCTAGAGAGAGGTATCTAACTCCAAATGACTTTGTGACAGTTATGTCTTTTGATCTTGCTAAAGCCAAACGCTTATTGTGTTTCTTGAGGCACACTGATCTTTATAATAAGGTTTAACTGATCCCAACAATTTCTACAGTAGGCGCTAAATGGTCTGAGTTACTGATGCGCCTTTAACCTTTAAACTAACTAACTTTAAAATGAAATTTAAATGTAACAGGGTTAAAAATTGTACAGAACGATTAACCAATGACACTTATCAAATGATCCACTGTTATTTTCTGCATATTTTTATAAACGGTAAACAAAATAAAATATGATAATAAAAAATGTAACTTTATTTAGAATTTTACCAAGTATAAAAATAATTAAAAAATAAAGATGTGTAGAAAATATATTTTTGTTTCCGATATGATTCACAACAAACTCGTTTTAGTTAACTAAGTCATGCATGCACCATTTATATAATTAATTTATTTTTTAAGTGATTAAAAATCTGATCATCTAGATACTTGCCTATGTTCAGCGTCATCCCATCGGCCGTAGCACAAATCGATGCCACCAACAAACGCATAAGTTTGATCGACAACGACCATTTTTTCATGATGAGCCCATAAAAAGACACCGGCTTTAGCGTGATCTGGATGACGCAAAACTTTAATATTTTTGTGTAAGTCTTGTAAGGTTTGTTTACTGTAAAAACTATTTAGGCCAAGTGCTAGCTCGACTTCTTTGTATAGTAGGACATATACCTTTATGCCATCTTCCTGAAATTAAAAGGGAAACTTTTAGGGCTATTGGTGTTGAAAAATGCGGAATTTGCTTTTATAAGTTATAGCCAAATAAAAAGATAATAGATTTTCCTAGTCCTTAAGATCACTGATGAAGTAATTTAACTGTTATCTTAATATTTGTGTAGAATGGATTGACATTTTTTCATACTACAATTAATTTAATGGTTGTAGATTTACTTATTTACTGTATTTTTGTAGATATGAGGCTGCACTAGTTAAAATAATTATTTTGAAATTGATTCTAGATGAGCTAGTATTTTTTCGTCTTTATTATTTTATTTCCATTTCAATTCTTTGTGTCTTAATTAACAGTGTTTTTTTTTGTAATTTATTACATTACATTATTTATTTTAGAGGAACTAGAAATAATTTATTTAACTATTTTAAGTTTCAATTAGTCTTTCAACTGGGTACCCCTAAAAGACAATTAAGAGATAGTTAATACAAAGATGAAATTTCGTCGGGGATTGATATCCTTTACTTAAAAACTATTTTCTGATTTCCTAGTATTAAAGCTGCCTGGTACTTCCTGACACTTAGGCATCATATCACAACACCCTCAGATATTTTCCGTGGCCAACATTATTTGACCATATGGCTTCATCTTATAAAGAAACTGTTACTTGTAGAGTACATTCTTCCGAATGTGCAAATCGCAATGGGAGTCGTTCTTTCTCCACGATACAAAGGCTGTCCGATATTCAAACAAAACTTTCTTTTTACGACGCAAAAAAAGAACTGACGTCATATTTAGCTCCCTTCTTAAATCTTATGAACTAGTAGTATTGCATTTATCCACTAAAACTTCACATCCTATTTAATGCGATCAAAAATTTCATTTTCCCTTCACCACCATAAAATTCCTCCCAAAACTGCTCTTATGCTATTGCTCTTTTCCATCTCAAAATGCTTCAAAAGCTATCTCTTTCCCTTCTTCCTTCAACTTTCCCGCACCTTCTTTTGTTAAAACCTCAAAATAATTCGCAACTCTGACAAAAGATTTAACTTCTCAACATCAATATTAAAATCCTAAAAAGCTAATTCCTCCAACAAAACCCATTTCAAAGCAATCCTCTAAAGAATCCCCAAAATCATGGTTGTAGGCGAGTTCTTTGATCAAAACCCAAAGACTCTTCTACAAAAAATTGTAAATCTAGATAGTAGTTTCATTATCTTCCCCTTAAATAACCTATTAAAATATATTAATATATTCCTCACGTTATTTCCATATTAAATCCTATAATACAATAGAATGTACGATGGCGGTTTAATAAATCAATGACTTTTGAATAAAATAAGCAAATTTTTAATAATACGTCTATTTACTTTTCAATATAATCTCCTATCAATTCTTATTGAAAAAAAAACTCAAGGTTTTTTATTCTTTCCGGAAAATCATCTTTATCAAATTCTTCAAAATCTTCATCCATCTGAGTAACAATAGGCTCGTTATCTCCTCTTCATGTTGAAGTTTAAAAAATAGTCATAAGGTGTTAAATCTGGCAAATAAGGTGGATGAGGAAGTAATTGGTAACTGTAATTCTTGCAATTTTGCCCATGCAATTGTACTCGAATGAGTTGATGGATTATCGTGGTGAAAAAGCACTTTTTTTCGCCAAATGTGGCGGTTTTTTCTTAATACAACATCAAATCAATCTAATATTAAAGCTTAATATTCTTCTGTGGTTCTTCCCTTCTGTAAGCAATTGATTAATATTATCCCCTGTGAATCTCAAAAAAAACCGTGGCTATGATTTTATTGGTTGATGTATTTGCCTTTTTCGGAGTGTGGTTCTTCATGCCCCATCCACATTTTTGACTGTTGTATTCAACTTTCATCAACAATAACGTAACGTTGCAAAATTTCTTCGGGATTCCGCTGGTACATGTTTAAATGTTGCCAAGACATGGTCACACGAGATCGTTTTTAATCGACTGTTGGCAAATGTGAAATCCATCTTACTGAAAGTTTTCTCATGCACAAATGTTCGTGCAAAATATAAAATACATGTTTGCTGAGGGCGCAGACCAATCAGATGATAAAGGCCTCATATCAGCGTTACATTGAACGTATAGAGAGAGAGATATTGGAAATGACCCTAAATCATTTTCGAGGTATGTGCAACAGAAAAAAAAATGCTGCGCTATTCCCGATAAAGTGTCTTATAAGGGTAAAACTTTCGATCGCCCTAATGATATTGTCAAGGTATTTGCCGAGTATTTTAACGGGGTTTATAATGAAGTATCGTCTACTGAAAAGGTTAGTCTGGAGGATTAGGGCAACAATACAGTTGCAATTCCGATCTTTACAGAACAGGATATAATAAAAATTGCGAAAGGGCTTAAACCTAAAATGTCTAGCCGGCCAGATTTTGTTCCAAGTTTTCTTATTAAAGACACTTTAAATGTTTTGGCTACTCCTCTAGGTAAAAGTTTTAATGCCTTTCTTAAGCAGCTGGTGTATCCCGAGAGATGGAAAGTAGCTAAAATATGTCCCGTATTTAAGAGCAAAAATAGGACCGAAGTGGAAAATTACAGGTTTGTCTCTCTGATATGTGGTTTTTCGAAGATCTTTGTGATGCTACTCTATAAAACTTCATTATCAACAAAGCCGAGCATTTGTGGTCTACAAAACAGCATGGATTTTTGAGGGGTAATCTAGCGTCTTTTCTGCAGTTTACAGCGGATGCGGGCGGTCAGGTCGATGTGGTGTTTACCGACTTCTCAAAGGCCTTTGACAAGATGAGCCATAGTTTGATTCTGGCAAAGCTTGCGAAATTTGGTTTTACTGATCAATTTGTCCGGTTTTTTAAATCATATTTATTTAATAGGTCTTAGTATGTCCAATATAATAGCTTTGAATCAAAATGTTTTGTGGCCTCTTTGGGGGTACCTCAGGGCTCAAATTTGGGGCCTCTTTTGTTTTTAATATTTATAAACGATATCGCTGAATCAATTGATGTTGAATTCCTACTGGTTGCTGATAATTTAAAAATGTATGTCCAAGTTCAGTCGAAGTAGGAATGCAAAATAGTGTTAGTGCAGTCCAGAGGTGGTGTGTGAGTAATCAATTATTATTGAATGTGAGCAAATCTTCAGTAATGTCTATAACTCGTGAAATGTCTCCAATTCTATATAGTTATCAAATAAATAAAGACCTACTTAAAAGAGTTGCAGCTAAGGATTTGGGTATTGTATTGGATTCTAAACTTAGCTTTAACCTTCATTATAACAGAATAATGTCTGAATGTAATCAAATGTTGGGTTTAATTATTAGAATATGTAGATCATTCAAGAATAATGAAAGCCTAAAATTATTGTTTATAGCACTAGTAAGAAGTAAACTTGAATACTGTTCCCCTGTTTGGGCTCCAATTTATAATAAATAGGTTTTGGCTATGGAGAACGTTTAGCGAAATTTTATGAAGTATTTGTAGTTGAGAACTGACGGAGTGTACCCACCGGTCGGGATAGACAGTCGACTGTTGCTGAATAAATTTACTTTGCAAAGTATTGAAATGAGACGTAACTTACATTCAGTTTTATTTTTATACAAGCTGGCCAACGGTCAGATTGTTTGTCCTCAGCTTTTGAGCGCTACATTTTAATGTGCCACGATTGACGAGCAGGCATGGTGTATACTTTCATTTAAGGATATCTAGGATTAATGTATATTGTATGTAGCCAATATATCGAATGTGTTCCGTGTTTAATAGGGTGTCGCAATCGTGTGATCTGAGTACGAGTTATACCCAGTTTTTGCGTTCCTGTTCAGAATTTATTGTTGATCTGGGACTGCTATTGTGATATTATTTCTGTTATTTTGTAATAGATATATATATATATATATATATATATATATATATATATATATATATATATATATATATATATATATATATATATATATATATATATTGTAATATTTTATTACGGCCCTATTAATTATCGTTGTTGGGCTTTAATGTTAATAAACAAATAAATAAATTTTTATAGGACTACTTGGGAAATCCTCTTTGAACATTTTAAAAATTGTGTCTAAATATCTCACTCGTATCAAAATTTATAGTTGAATCAACATTAAAAAGATATAGTCACATCGAATTGATGATTCTTGTTTTGGAAATTGGTTAAAAATAAATAAACACTAGTAGACCTAATCCTTACCGCTTTTTTTTGGAGTAACTTATCTAACCTTCCATTGTCGCCACAGATGGCCGGTCTTTTTAAATATATTTCAGGGCTCAACCACCAATCCGTAATGAATACTTCTTCTTTTGCGTTTTCAATGGCATCTGCTACAGCAGCCATATAGGATGAACCATCGACAAACCAGGAGGCAGTCGTGTTATTCCTGACGGGAGCGAACGAGTGATGAGGATTGGGATTGATAAAATCTTTGGCTAAAAAGAATAATTGTTGGTGTAAAAATCCCCTTTTAATTTATTTTCTTCGCCAATCATTGTAATTTTAAAATTATGAAAATATATTTTTGTAGAGATATTTTAGGAAGTTCGTTTTCAACATAAAGTGTAGGTCAGTAATAAAATCATAAAATACAAAAATTTAATCTGTTTGCGATAATTCAATTTCAAAACAGCATAGTTTTGACGTCAATATGTTAAAACTTTCCAATTAGGATTTAATATTTCAAATCGATAACACAAAATTTTACAATTCACAAAAATATGTCTCTTATAATCAGACTACAGACTTCTAAACATTACAACAGGGTAAAAATGTATCAATTTTAAAATCAAATATATTATTTTAAAAGGCAGGAACAACAAAATTTTTATAAAAATATTGAACCGACTTATAAATATGTGTTAAATACCGAAAATTAACAATATACATTTTTATATGAAATCGCAGTTTCTGAAGTCGCCGCTAAATTAATACTTGACACAATATGATTCACATAATAAGATCGAGAAATACTTTATTTGTAGTTGCTTTCTCACAGTAACTTTTATGTATCTCGTGTTAGTAGTTACTTCTTTCATTTAGTAATAATATGGAACCGGTTCAGAAATTACAATTTCATATAAAAAGTTATATTGTTATTTTTCGCTCGTAAGAACATTTTATAAGTCAGTTCAATTTTTTATAAAAATTTTATTTCTCAATACCCATTTTATATAAAGTTGTAAACCACGAAAATTCTCCAGATACCACTTTTGAATATCAATCAAATATTTAGTCTGTCATAGTATATCCGCTATCTTAAATTAAAAAAAAAATCAGACTTGTAATCTAGGTCCGAATCTGTAACAGGTACAAAGGTATTGCCGTCACTATTACCCTACGTAGACCATATGAAAAGATTGAACAGGAATACTGCAATGTGAAGGCAGAAGACCAAGTAGGTTTTAGAGCTGACAGATCTACACTTGATATACTCTTTTGTATCTCTCAAGCTATAGAGGGAAAAACGCCTTTCAGTGAGGAACTACATTTGCTGAATGTTGACCTGAAAGAAGCTTATGAAAGCGTACAAGAGAAGCTGTGGTTAGTAAGAGCTATAGACTATATGAAAATCCAACAGCTAGAATTAAAATGGGAAGCGTAACTTCTGGCGGTCTTAAAGTCGATGAAGAATTGAGGCAAGGATGTTGCCTTCCACCTATTTTCTTTAAAATATATTTAGAACCAGCACTGAAATCAATCATGGAAAATAAAGTGCAGTAACATGGGAATATCCTTAAATAATAAAACTTTATATACTTTATGTTTTGAGGGATGACCAAGTAATACTAGCCCAAGACTAAGATGACTTCGAATACATAACAAGAAAACTAATCGAGAAGCAAGAAAAATGAGGATTAGAGGTAAATCTAACGAAAACTGAATACATGTGTATTGAGAGTGTACAAGATTAGGCCCTTAATAACCGTCAACGCATAAACCATTATCAGGACTATGCATATTTGGGAATGAAGATTATAAAAGATGGTACATATGATTAAGCAATAAAGGATAGGAATGTACAAGAGAGAAGAGCAATATTCATTATGAACAGAATATTGTGGGATCACATATATCAAAAACAAATAAACAACAAATTTACAACACAATAATACAGAGCATTGTGACATATAATAACGAAGTATGGCAGATAAAGGAAAAAGCTGAAAGATATTTTAAAACGATGGAAATGAATTATTGGCGACGAGCGGCTGGCACATCAAAAATGGAATGAATTGCCAAGGACAGAATTCGGGAAATCATGGGAACTACGCGTAAAATTGAAGACGATATTAAATTTAAAGAATTTAGGCCGTATGGACACGTACCGAGAATGTCAGAACGCTTCCCAAAGCAAGTTTTGAACTGGATATCATAAAGGAAAAAGAGAAAAGCTATAAAGAGTTTGAGAGAAGCGATAGATACGGAAGTGAGGCTGAGAAAATTGGGAGAGAATCTGTGGAAGGATAGAGACGAATGGAGACTGCAAATCGGAAGATGTCGAACCACTTAATATATTTTTCAAAGTACAGACATAAAAAAATACATAGCGAACGAATTTAGAACCTCCTTTTAAAAATAAAGAGTATTTTTCAATAATGTGTCGTATCGTGAATCAGAATGGTGAACGACCCCATGGTGACGTTCTAAACTGGATGGATTTATCTAAATCTCATAATATGAATAATGTTAATTTGCAACAAAAATCCATACAAATCATAATATTTATTTATTTATTTCATACAGCATCAGTTAATATATGCATTATCTAATAATTTGTTATTTATAATTTTCTTAAGCTTATTTAAGTTAATTAATCAATTTTAAAAATCAGTAAAGAATAACAAGCCGTACCAGTCAAAAAGGAACTAAAAAATTAGCACTTCTTTAATAATGCCTCGTGTATAAAATAAGTGTTGAACGACCCCGTAGTAACGCTTTAAACTGAATGCGTTTCTCTGAATTTCCTAACACAATTATTTTTAATCTGCAACAAAAAACAGCTCTTACCAGTCCCAGCTGCTACTGCTTTGAGCGCCGCAATCCATTCCTTGCTAGTTCTTTGGGTTGAGCATTTAAATTGCAGAGATCGACACAGTGTTTGAACTTGCCAACCAGTATTTATTGGCATAGTATACATTCCCGAAGCTACTTCAAATCCTTGATCAAAGAGAACCACACATCTTATGTGTCCGGTATCGGGATTCATGTAGCCGAAGCACGTATCTTTTATAAAGAACCATCTTTTAAGCCATCGAGAGCATATAATATATTGGCAAAAGTGTTGTAATCTAAAAAATGGTTTAAACAAATTAATACAATCTATAGAACTTTTATTTTATTAATAACAACATTATTATCATTTCCAATTGTTTAAAAAATTAAAATATATTTATTGAATAAATCAAAGCGATTAATATTTTAGAAAGTTATTTGAAATAGTGGGAAATACTGCATTTTTAGCTGATTTTTTGCATACCCCCTAATTTGAGGTCGTAGAACGCTAATCTAAATTAAATAGTTTTCTAAGAAAAAATTATTTTATTGTCACGCCGTGTTTTCCAACCTATTCTTTAAATTTTGCAATTTCACCAAAACGCATTGTTTTTTGTCAGACATTTTATTCTGCATACTGAGTTTGAAGAAATTAATTTAAGATCCGTAATATACACCAAGAACCAAACAAGATCAATTCTTGACAAAGTCGGAAAAGTGTAACTATGGTATCTGCCATATTAAATTGTAAAAAAATAATTTCAGATTAGTAACCGACGATCCCGAAAACCCCTTAATACCAATTTTGAAAATATGTAAATAACGTAAAATTGTTAACCCGCCATAGTGAATTTCAAAAAAATAATTGTAAATTCTTAATCCAATCTTATTCTAAACCTTCGTGAACACCCCAGTACCAATTTTGAATAAAATCGTGATATTGAATTTTTGAAAAATAATTTTCAATTTGTAATTTGCATACTCAAAAAACCGACCTATACCAATTTTGGATAAAATCGAGCTAAGTACAATTTTTAGGACGCCATATAGGATCCAACATATTGGATTTTTCAAAAGTAATTTTAAATTCGGAATATGCACAATCCGCCATATTGGATTTATGATATTGAATTTTTTTTTAAATATAACCAGATTCGTTATGTACCACTTCGAAAACTTCCCCGTACCAATTTAGGAGAAAACCGAACAAAATTAATTTTTTTATCTGTCATATTTTCACCGCCATCTTGGATTTTACTGAACCAATTTCTGCCAAAATTATATGGAATGCACAAACTTTCTGAACATAATGCACAAAATTTCATTCAAATCGGTACCGCCGTCTCGCAGCAATCGTAAAGGTTTTTTTTTTTACAGAGGAATAGAACTTTTAAATGGAATAAAACAAAGATGAATTTTTTAAATTGACATGAAATTTACTTTATTCGAAAGATAACCTTCTGGCATTATAATTTAAATATGACTTCTGGCATATGACCGCCACGGCTGGCTCGGACGTAGTCTAATCTGGAGGTCCAATTTTCGATGACCTTTTCCAACATTTGTGGCCGTATATCGGCAATAACGCGGCGAATGTGAAACTATGCGGTTACCAAACGTTTCCTTCAATAAATCAATTGTGGCACGAGCTGTGTGACATGTTGCGCCGTCTTGTTCAAACCACAGCTCCTGCACATCATGGTTGTTCAATTGATGAACGAAAAAGTCAGTAATCATGGCTCTATACCGGTCACCATTGACTGTAACGTTCTGACCAGCATCGTTTTTAAAGAAGTACGGACCAATGATTCCACCAGCCCATAAAGCACGCCAAACAGTCAGTTTTTCTGGATGTAACGGTGTCTCAACATACACTTGAGGATTATCATCACTCCAAATACGGCAGTTTTGTTTATTGACGTATCCATTCAAACAAAAGTGAGCTTCATCGCTAAACAAAATTCGCTTATGAAAATCGGGATCAACGGCAATCTTGTTTTGGGCCCATTCATCGAATCTACGCCTTGCTAGGTGATCGTGTGGCTTCAATTCTTGCACGAGTTGGATTTTGTAAGCACGCAAACCAAGATCTTTCCGCAAAATCTTCCATAAAGTGAATGGACACATATCCAATTCCTGTGCACGATGGCGGATAGACTGATTCGGGTCTTCTTCTACGCTACGCTCTACAGCAGCAATGACTTCTTCTGTACGCACTGTACGACGTCTCTGTGGATGCGTATTATCATTTAGAGTAAACGTGGTGCGAAAACGTTCCATAGTTAATCGAATTAATTGCTCTGATGGACGATTATGTTGACCGTAAAATGGACGTAGTGCGCGATACTTATTTCGAACAGAACCATGATTTTCAAAATAAATTTACACAATTTGGAAGCATTGTTCAGGCGTCAGTCTATTCATGTTGAAATGCCAAACCAAACTAAACATAAATCACTTGAGAGCTGACAAAATGGCCGCCAGTTAAAAAAGTGTTGCCAACTTAAAGTTCTATACCTCTATAAAAAACACCCTTTATATACTTAAAAAATATATATAGCGGTAGAATTTAGAACCTCGAACTTTTTTTTTTAAAAAAAAGCGTTCACGTTGAACAAAAGACCTTTTTCAACTGGCTAAACAATCACTTAACTTTTAGCATTTGAGGAGTTAGTGTTCTTGTAAAAGGTCTTTTAAACCTACTTTTAGGATAAGAATACAAAAGAAAATACATTTTAAATCACAATATTTCTTCCAGAATTTTTGTACTTACCGCAGACAACAAAAACATCTATAACAACCGAAAAAATTACACCCAGATTGGCCAGGATGGGTGCTACCAGACTTTTTTTTTACAAGACCTTCTTTTCCTTTTAGACCCAACTCTTTTATAAATGATAAGTGGCTAACTCCAAGAAAGTGGAGCTAAAAATTAATTTACATATATACTATTCGTATATTATGAAAAGTCGACTACACATAAAATATAGAGGGTCTAGTTTTCGTACGTTTTCCTAGGCGAGATTATTACTGTAGCCCAACTTTTCACACCCTTCTTAATTTCGGATATACAGGGCGAAATGCAAAATTTATCTTTTTTCGTTCCCCCCAGTATTTCGAACATTTGTAACTTATCGAAAAGGTGTATACAGATTCTAATGGATTTTTTTTTATATAGAACTCAATGGCGTACTCATTTTCTTCCGAAGTGTTAAGAATTTTTGGATACCAACTAGTTGGATTTAAATTTTCATATTTTTCATTCAAAATACTTTTTTTTCACAAAAGGCTCGAGACACAAATAAGAAAAAAAGTATAAATAAATAAATGCTTTATTAACGGTCAAACCATTTAAAAATTTACAACACTTTACAACTACAAACAAGTTTCCAAATAGATAAAAAAAAACAATAGTAAACAACAAACAAATAAATCCAAAGCATCCGGTAAAACTACAGTAAGCTCACATTTAAGATTACATAAAGAACAATGAGGAGTAAAAAATTTGGACTATAGATTACGCTTTAAAAAAATTTTAAAACTATTTAAAGACGTTAAAAATATCCAAATCAACGTGATCACGGGATAATTCATTAGCTAAAGTGCACATTCTATTTAGTGGTGCATAGGTGGAATAGTTGGTTTTATGAACATCCACAGAGAACACTTCAACCCATCGACTACTTCTCTGAGGCACATTGAAACCAATACGCATTAGTAGTTCTGGAGAATTTATTATACTATTAACGATTTTAAATAGATAAAGTAAGTCAATGTATTCCCTGCGATGTTCAAGAGGCTTCAAATTTAATTGGAGTAGTAAACGAGGGTAGTTGATATTCTCTTTAGGAACACCTTGTTTATACGCTACAAATCTTAAAAAGCGCTTCTGCACCCTTTCTAGCTCCAATTTGTGTACATTGTAGAAAGGTGACCATATTGGTGAGGCATACTCTAATATAGAACGCACAACACTGCAATAAACATTTTTAAGACAAATAATATCATTGAAGTCAGACAAATTTCGTGTAACAAACCCCACTAATTTCATTCCCTTATTAGTGTTATTATGTATATGCTCTTTAAAAGTTAACTGACTATCCAATATTACACCAACATCAGATATAGAATCGGTCAATTCCACAGACACACCGTTAATCTTATAATTGTACTCAATTAAAGTCTTCTTTATACAAAACCGCACTGTCTTGCACTTTCCAATGTTAAGGTACAATCTATTAGTAGTACACAATACGCTAAATGCATCCAAATCAGACTGCAAATCAATGCAATCTTGCAAAGATCTAATGCACTTAAAAAATTTTAAATCATCAGCGAAAAGCAGTGCCGTTCCATGCGAAAAAGACTTGACGACATCATTCAAAAACAAGTTGAACAGAAGAGGGGCCAAATGCGCACCCTGAGGAACCCCAGATTGTACCCTAATTTCACGCGACAAGTAGTTCTTATATCGTACAATATAATTTTTATTATGTATCAAAGTAGGCTCTAGTTAAATGTAAAAAAAAAACTAGTCATATTACTTTAACCTGTCTTGTCAATGCCATCCAACAAAAGATAAATATCAGTGCCAAATTGCAATAGGTGTAGTCAAAGTACTGAATAAGCTTAAAAAAGGCACAGGCCTGAGAGGTTCTGGTTTACATAATTTTTATCGGTTGGCAATACATTGGTATAAACCTCAGGACCAGACTTTAATTTTCCTTCATAATTTTATATAAAATGATTAACGAGTTCAAAACACTAAAATAAAAAATTATATCAGCGATCGTGCGCTAATACGGTCAACAACAATAATTTACTGATTTAGACAAATTTCGAGCTTCTTATATCACATGGTCGATGTCATTTTTACGTCATTTATTTGTCAAATCGACGAATTGTCTCAGTACATTGAATATACACGCTAATATTTGATACAACTGTTAACGAAATCCGATGTAGCGCATCCGTGATCGACCTAATGCATCGTTATACGATGACCGACTTGCTAACAACAAAATAATCAGTCGTCAAAAAAATTACATCTACTTACTGTGGCTGGATGCTTCTTGTATATTGGAATTGAGACCAAATTATTTAAATAGTCTTGTAATTGTTTCATTCTATTTGGTATTTTTTCATAAGCTACTAATATTTCTGGCTTTTTTGGAAATCTAAAAAAAAAAATATTTATATTCTTATCACACCTCATTGATTTCAATACATCCAATAATTTTTCAATTTTTTTAGATTGGTTTATTATATACGTAATTTTTTTAAATATTACAGTAAAAAAACAACAAAAGCTTCTTTCTCCTAAAATCGAATTCTACTTTATCAAAAAAAAACATATTAAATTGGCAAATTTATTTTACAAATAGAATGAATAAAAACAATAATAACAATTTACATCCTCCCAATCCTCTTCCTCCTTGGTGTCTTGGAAGCATTGTACGTTCAATAGCACTCCGAGGGTGGTGTTTGTGTCCTTTTGTTAGGAGTATTCTTATTTTTCTTTGCAGGCTTTCGATGTCCGTCCTGCTCCATTTTACTATTCCAAAAGAGTAGCTAAGCGCAGAGCATGCGTACGTGTTGAGCGCCTTAAACAAATTTCTACTATTTAGACTAGTTCGTAACACCCGTCTTACCCTCCTGACAAATTCGGTTGTCAATTCGGCTTTCATAGTGCGATGGTCAATTCGTTTAGCTTGTTTCATACCTAGGTATTTGTACGTTTGTTCTGCTTCCATTGCAGCAATGGTTTCACCGTTCTGCATCTCAAATGCTCCCGGTTGTATCTTTCCTTTAACGATGTTCAAAATACGGCACTTGTCAAGTCCAAACTGCATTCCGATATCCCCGGAGAATTCCTCGACAATTTTGAGCATTTGCTCCAGCTGGTTTTTGGTAGCAGCTATCAGTTTAAGATCATCCATGTATAGAAGATGATTCAGTCTTGCTACCTCTTCGTTGTTTTTTCTAATACTAAAGCCGTATCTGGTGGAGTTCAAACGGTGTGACAGAGGGTTCACTGCAAGGCAGAACCACAATGGGCTTAGTGAATCGCCCTGAAATATTCCTCTTCGTATTGGGATAATATTAGTTTCGATGGTATCGCTGGATGGAACTTGCAGTTGGATCCTAGTTCTCCAGGTTGACATGATGCGTTCTAAAAAGGAAACAAAATGATCATCGACCCTATACATTCTCAATATAGTTTTGAGCCATTCATGTGGCAATGAGTCGAAGGCCTTCTTATAATCCACATAGGCAGCATAGAGGTTTCTTCGGTTGGTACAGGCCTGGTTACATATGACAGAGTCAACAATCAATTGTTCCTTGCATCCCATTGCTCCCCTGGTGCATCCTCTCTGTTGAGTTGCGATGATGTTATTTTTTTCACAATGTGCATAGATGCGTTGGGTCAAGCAGGAGGTAATTACCTTATATAGTGTGGGAAGGCAGGTGATCGGCCTATACTTAGCTGGGTCATGTGTGTTATGTTGGTCCTTTGGTAAGAGATACGTAATGCTTTCTGTCAGAAACAACGGCATCTTCTCTGAATTTAGAAACATATCATTAATAAGTTTAGCCAGTTGATGATGTATACACCAGAACTTCTTGAGCCAGTAGTTCTGGATCCTGTCTAAACCTGAAGATTTCCAGTTATGGAATTCCTTGATTATTCCTGAGATTTCTTCGGCGGTAAATGGCTCAAACTGCATCTGGCTGTAGTTTTGGCAGATCTGGTTTTCTTGATTGATCCAGCCGGCTGCGATGTTGCAATTAGCGGATGTGGAAAGTTGGTTTCCCCAGAACTCTTCTACCTGTTCTCTGTTGGGATATCTATTATCTGCCATGTTAGGTGAAGAGTTTAGCTTACGGTAGAAAGCCTTTTCGGATCTTTGGAACAGAGCATTGTCTCGTTTCCGATTATTACTGGTCTTGTATCTCCTTAGCCGTCCTGCAACTGCAGAGAGGATTGGTCGATATTGGTAAGCAGCTCGATCAACAAATAATAAACTTACGTTCTTATTTCCATAGGTTAGCGGACTCTTCCACACTACATCGAGCAATATGCGAGGCAGACGATTCAACGCCGCTACAGCTGAGGGAACGGGATATTGCTTCTCACCACCGAACAGACCAAGAGAAGTTACAAGCCTGGCTACAGAAGCCACTTCATGGACGGCATCCAAATGAGGTCAACCAGGATAATGTCGACAACTTAGCGTCGAACTACTGGTTGATTTCGGGACGGATGTTTTCGGAAACGGAGGGCTTCTTGTTAGCTATCCAAGACCAGGTTATTCCGATGAGGAACTATCGGAAATTCATTATCAGAGATCCCTCAATAGAAAATGACCAATGTAGACATGGCTGTCGAACATCGGAGACGATCCAGCACATAACTGGAGGATGCCAAGCCTTTGCCGCAACCGAGTATAAGGAAAGACACGATTCAGCCGCTAAGATACTCCACCAAGAGTTAGCAGATAAGTTAAAACTCTTGCAGGTAGGAAAGGTGCCTTACTACAAATATAATCCAGAGCCTATTCTTGAAAACAACGAGTTCAAGTTATACTGGGATCGAACGGTCCTAACAGCAAACAGTTGCTCATAACAGGCCAGACATTATACTAACAGATAAAATTTCCAGGCGAACTACACTAATCGACATCGCTGTACCGAACAACAACAACCCAAGGTCAAAATATAACGAGAAGATTGCCAAATACAGAGATCTGGAGGTGCAAATCCGCAGACAGTGGGCAATGAACAGCGTCCACACGATTCCTATAATACTGTCAACAACTGGAGTGATTCCGAAGAACCTCCTGCAGAACATCAAGGGACTGGGCCTTAGTGAGCATCTGTATAAACCGATGCAGAAGGCAACTCTCCTAGCAACAGCGCGAACCGTCCGAAAGTTCATGGGAAATACAGCAGACCACGTCACCTAGGACCCGATAACATGGAAAGGGTCCCCACAGAGCTTCATACTTTTGATGTCTTTGTATGCTTGGTATGACGGAATAATCCCTGGAGGGAGTGCGAAGCCGTTTGGCTTGTGAATCTGAACAATTTACATTAAAAATATAGAGTAAAATGCTAATAATGATCCTAACTCAGTTTTTGGGGTTATATAAGCTCAAAAAAGGGGTCAGGTATTCCCAAAGAGGTCACCTATAGAGAAATAAGTTTCTCCGGTGATTTTGAAGTTGCCAATGCCTTTGCACAGTTTTTTCAATCTGTTTTTGAAGTGGATAACAATTGCTCAAATACAATTCAGCATTGGGGTACTTGAGTTTCCTAAAATAACAGACCTTGCTGTAAAGGACAATATAAAAAATTAAAGCCGAAAAAGTGTGGTGGAACTGACAATATTCCTTCCTATATATAGGTAAGGCATGTGTGATATATTTCCATACAAATTTAAGGAAGCCGTGGTGGTCCCGTTATATAAAATGGATAATAATTATGATGTAGTGAAATATAGGCCCATATGTACTTTGAATTCATTGTCAAAAATATTTGAAACAATATTATGTAACTGTATTTCCAATTATATACGTTTAGACATTGTCGAACAGCAGAATGGTTTTGTGGAGGGCAAATCTTTCGTAACGAACCTTTGTGCTTTTACGAATTCCATTGCACTAGCTATTGGCAGTTGGGTGCAAACAGATGTTATTTTCACAGATGCAGAGAAAGTTTTCGGTAAAGCCAATCATAATCTTTTACTACAGAAACTTGTGGCCTTGCAGGGTGACCTGGATAGTTTTACTCAGTGGTGTGATTGCAATTTCATGCAGCTTAATTTAACAAAATGTTCTGCCGTTACTTCCTCAAAGAAAAAAGATAGTATAGTTTATATACATTGCACAATAGAATGCTGACTCGCTCAGATCATATAAAGGATCTTGGGGTGATATTTGATGAGTGTCTTTCTTTTGACTTGCAAGTTGATAGTATTTCGAGCCGTGGTTTGAGGCTTGTTGGTTTTATTAAACGCACACTAGCTGATTTCAGCAGTGTGTAGTGTTTTAAATCTGTATACTGCTCAATGGTTCGATCAATCTTGGAGTATGCATCTCCAGTCTGGTCACCAAACTATGAAATTTACAAAAGTAAAATTGAGAAGGTACAGGCCCGTCTCTTGAAATTTATTGTTTTTAATCAAGATGTGCCATTCAGCGTAATACGAGATCATATGAGCTTGTTATCATTATATAATAGACGCATCTATCTTGACCTAATATTATTTTATAAGATCATAAACTCTATGGTTGATGCTCCTGAATTGTTGGGGGCTGTTGGATTCTCTGTACCTCAGAGGGTGCTTCGGGTCCATAATCTTTTTAATGAACCATACCATAGGACAAACTATCCGTTTAACACCCCAATGTCCAGAATGAGTAGGGAAATGAATTCACTGCCTAGGAATGTTGACCCATTTATACTCTCTCTGAACTCATTTAAGGGTTGTATTAAAGAATTTTTAAGTAATTGAATTTTATACATAATAGACTGTAGTGACAGTATTATTGTTTTAGTCAATTGTTATTTTTTTAGTATTGATGTGACTT
Organism: Diaprepes abbreviatus; assembly: GCA_034092305.1. Taxonomy (NCBI): domain Eukaryota; kingdom Metazoa; phylum Arthropoda; class Insecta; order Coleoptera; family Curculionidae; genus Diaprepes; species Diaprepes abbreviatus. The sequence continues at coordinate 1,773,300 of JASJET010000171.1, forward strand.
GTGATATATTGTGATTGTTTCGTTTCAGATTTTTTATTCTTATTTGACGTATTATGTAAAATAGAATTTGTATGATTTATTGCCGTTAATAAACCATTAACTTTGACTTTTCCCAACGCTGTTACAAATTAATGAGAGCATACCTTTCTTCAGGGCGATATGCTCTTCATGTAAAAGAGGAACTTTCAGTGATATATTCGGCAACTTCTTCAGCAAGGAAGTAATATTTCTACATTACTTTCCTCAATATTTATAAATGATCTGCCTAATAGTTTGAGTGAAGGCCTGAATGTCTATTGTTTGCAGATGACTTTAACATCTTTAGAACGCGCATTAGTCTCTTTTTCAATGGGTTATAGGATATTAGGTTTATGGGATTTTAGGGTTCAGGATTATGGCGTTTTAAGGTTATGAGGTTGATGGAATATGTGGTTATAGGGTTTTGTTTGGGTTTTTATATAATTTTATGATTTTTAGCCTATTAAACTTCGAGACTTATCGTAAACGCCTCTTGTTTTGTGCGGAACTCAATTATACACAGTGATCTAAAATACGAAGACTTCTAATTCTTTCGAAGAAACTACATATTATAACAAATCACAACACATAAATAACCGCCTAATAGTCGACTCACGCGACACCACAGCCACACCTCGGAATCATTTAAGTTTTCAGTTGGGGCATTCTTTCACCAAAACCGCTCAAAAACTCAGATGCTCATAAATAAAAGGAATTTAAAGGCAAGGCTACATCAAAATTTTTTTCCATGTTTGATAAATTTTAACAAATATGAAACCAAATCTTTGAAGAGTTTTCGTAAATTTTTTTGAAAAAAAACTTATTTACCTTGGTAATTTACCTCTTCTTTTACCTTTATTGTTCGCCGGAACATTTTCCTTAAAGGTTTTTCTCTTGTTCTTGTGTGTTTTACTTGGAAAGGGAATATTCAAACCCGTCCTAAAGAGCACTAGGTCACTATGTAATTGCTGAATATCTTTATATCTTTTCTTAATTGTCCAAGTAAAACCAGCATGCGATACAGTAATAGTGTATCTAAAATATTAACAAATAAAAAAAAACAAACAAATTGTTTTAAAGAGCTACAACTTTCCACTTTGAGAATTGCAATTTATATGATTTTGGCAGGAATCATACAATATTTTTCATAGATTAGTGATTTTCTTTTTCAATATATTTAGTATTTTCATTAATAAACAGGTTAGACAATAACTTACAAATTTGGATTGATCATATGAGATGTTAAATTTCTTTCATAATCAGTTAGATTCACTATTATATCCACCCCAGGAATGAATACATTTCTATCCATAGACTTAAATTTAACATAATTGTGAAGTTTGGTAAATGGGACACCTCCATCGAAAGTTTCATCTAAAAATAAAATATTTTTTAGAAGAAATAATAAAAAAAAAACAGCACAAATCACTAGAATTCTGTAAAATAAAAAAAAAATAAAAGATCTGACTATATAAAGAAATTAGGTATTCAATCTTAACTAAAATAGAAATCTTCAATTTAACAAATAATCATCCGAAAATCAACGGTTTATATAATCAGATCTAGCGGTTTCTAAGCCATTTTTAAGGTTAAAGGTGAAGCATATTAGCACAGTGAAAATAAAAGGAAAAACAATAAAAAAAATTAGCAAAAGTGTTTCATATGGTTAGTCCTGAAGCTTACATAAAACTTATACCCTCCATTATTTTTAGCATACCTATCGTTAAAATGTTGGAAACTACATTGGTACTTCCAGTGTGCGAATCTGAAAAAAATTAGGTACAGGAGAAATACATTATTGAAAAATAGATTTTTATTTTTCAAAAATTGTGAAATTAAAGCCTTTTTTCGGTTTTGGTCTTGCAAATTTTACAAGAGTCTGCCAGATTTCCCATTTTTTATTTAAAGTTATGATAATGTCATAATGTTTTTTAGAGAATTTTGTAATATTTGGTCAATATTGATGCACCAATAATAGTATAGGTAGTTCCTTGAACTGAAAAGAAAGGTTAAGACATTCAATTGTACTATTAGTAACCAAGCTGAATTTTCAAATCAAGTAATTGAGTTAGGGTATTTTAATGTGTATTTCTTTATATGCCTAAATATACTTTTTGAAATAAAAAGTATTAATTTACTGTAAGGGTCAAATGATTCTAGAAATAACAATATGTTGAACTCTTGTTAATGATTATAAACTTTCTGTAATGTGTAACGGTTAGTGTGGGAGCCTTGCATTCAGATGACATCGAAATTTTATTTATACGCTCGTCGCCTCACAGAATGTGTGTGAAATTTATTTGCAATCCTATTCTTGCATATTATCAGAAAATAGAACATCATCAGTAAACTTCAGATGGCATAAGTATTTTCTTTTGAAAATTATTTCGTAAAATACTTTCTAGATTTAGAGTAAATAACTTCGTTGACGTTGAGTTTCCCTGTGACTGATACCTCTATAGACTGGAAAAGTATCTGTAGTGTCGTGCAATCGAATAGTTGATGCTGCATGTCGTTATATGTTTTTCAGTATTTCTGTGTAACTATGATCAATTCCAGCACTCTTCAGTACTTCTATTATAAACATTCAAATGCCGGTAATCGAAAAATGCCACTTTTTTGTTCATAGAATCAGTCTAACTAGAAGAACTCTAAAGTCTTATTTTAATAGCAGATTATTTTAGAAAAATATATTCAAATTTTAAATTCAAAACATGGTTTATTCACGAAAGAGTATAAACTTCTTGCAGACAAAGCTATATGTCAAAATGCACTACCAGATCTATACAATACAAAAGCAATGAATAATGCAAACGAACCATACATTAATTATAATAGAAAAGGAAAATATATGTACAGCATAAAATACAAAAAACAGAGAATGGTAACCGAATGAACATACTATAAAATAGTTTTTTAATTTTTCTTTTAAATGTTGTAAAGTTATTTATTCCCTTTACGTCCTCGGGCAGGTGATTGAACAGCCTTTTTGTATTGTAAATAAAACTCTTTGTTATCATAGTGCTTGATGGAACCAGTAGAGGAACATTATTAGTCGGCCTGGTATAAGACTCTCGGCATCCCATGCCATACATCAAACATATTACAAAGAATTAAATAAATACAAGCTAGAACCACCCCAGAAAGGGCATAATTAGCTATTTTAATAGCTGATGGCTCCATCAATCTAGACATTGATCCGAGAGAAAAACAGCTAGAAACTAATTTCTTGGAAAAATTATCAATATGTTTACTAAAGTTTAGCTTACTCTCCAGATGTAAACTCAAAAACTTTATGGTACTTAAATTATTTAATATCTGCGAATACAACAGTATATTGCTCAAGGTTTATTTATATGTAAAAACATTAGCTTTTTTGGCATTAAATGCTAATAAATTCTTGTCACACCAGACCCTGACTTTATCCAAATCTTCATTAATTCTTATTTCTTAATTACCCAAGTCTGAGTCCCTCCATAGAATAGTTGTGTCGTCGGCAAAGAGAGCAAATTTGCTATAGATGTTTACAGTTGCAAAGTCATTAATATATAGAGGAAACAAAATTGGTTGAAGAAATGATCCATGGGGAATTCCATAAATTACCTTCTCAAAGTTTGACATTGCTGCTGCAAAAGAGATCACCTGGGTTCTCTGTCAAAGATAAGACTGAAAAAGCCAAATTGATTGCAATTTAAAATATTATAACTCGAAAGAAATGACAATATTCTTTTCTTTAATTTCCTAATGATTTTTGACAGGGCATGTAAAAGTAATATTGATCTGAAATTTGGGAGAAAGATGTTCTGACCACCCTTCTGAATAAGAATCAATATACTTTTTTGTAAAAACCACAGAAAGTGTCCATCCATAAACGATCTATTTATGGTCTCAACCATTGCATTTAAAGGACTTAATATTTAATTCACACACTATTCTTTTAAATAAATCATCCCAACTTGAGCAGTTTTTGTTTTTAATAGTTATAAAAATGGTTTTTAATTCATAAATATCAGTAAGGTAAAGAAAGAAAGTCTGTAGTACAAACACGTGGAGAAAAATCTAAACGAGTCGCCATTTGTTTTTATTTTGTCTGATAAAATTTGGTCAATTGTAAAATAATAAGGTGTTAAATCTGAATTTGTTTAGCGAGAGTTAACATTTGTTTGCTGAAATTCATTAACTATTGGCCACACCCCTCTAATAGCATTTCTTGATTCAACCCTTCGATAGTTTGATATTTCTTAAAATAGAAGTTAAAAAAATTTATTTCAGAAAAATTCACTGAGGTAGTGCTGATACTACATATCTACTCAGTAGTGTATACTAACTTAAGAAAAAGTCACTTTAATCCAGGGAAGTGAATTCACTGCAGAACATAAAAAGTCTGATCATATTTTCTTAGAAATAAAGAGCTGGTGTTTTAGTTTCTTAAAGAACTGTTTACCTTCTAATTCATCATCTGAATTTTCAATAGCAACAGGACCATCTCCAATATCAACAATTTTAATCGATTCTGGAATTCCCAGGTCATCATCGTAGTCCCCATCAGAGCCAATACTTTCTCTGGGTAAAGATATTGTGGGGCTCAGATCATCATTCCTTGGAAAAGCAGCCATCTTATAATATTAGTTTTTGATCTGTAAAAATTAAACCCATTAAATAAAAAAAATACAGAATATTATTTCATGTCTTTTTTAGGAAAATAAGTAAAATTACAGAATAAACACAATATTCACTCTCTTGGCGGTTCGTTGATGTAAGTGCAAAAAACTGATTGGTTTGAATAATATATGCTAAATGTGACGCTATTTCAAGAATTCGATTCAGTTAACGGACCAAAAGAGATAGTAACTTAATGTAGAACGTGTTTATTTAAATACAGGATGTATAATAATGGAAAATTTTTTGTTACATTTTATAAAAATTACAAAAAATGTTAATGCAGACTTTTTTTTTAATTTTTGCTCTTTAAAAACTAAACCGGCTAACCTCCAATTTCCGTCTTACTTGTTTACTTGGCATTTTTTATGTCGGCACGTTAGTAGTTGAACGGATTATTTTCAAATTATTTCTTGGATTAGTAGTTTAATTTGAAACACTTATACGGGATTACCTTGAAGATATTCTCTACAATATACTGAAAACCGCGTATGCGAATCAAGTCGAATAAAAAGTGCACCCACCATCAAATTTTTTAATTTCATTCAAATTTTAATACCCTTGGAAATATATTTATGGTGCCACCTTGAAGAAAATATCGAAAAGATCAATCTTCACAAAAAAAACCTAATTGCACATTATATAAAAGAAACAAAGCAATTTTTAAAAGATAATCCCAATTTATATATCTGAACCGCCGATAAATGTAACAAAACTGTAATAAAGAAAAAAAGATGAATATAATACAAAAAGTAATAAACTGCTAAACGACGAATTAACATACAAAAAAGAAAATTACAATCCAACCAGAAATGTGCAAACCAAAATAACCAATCTAATAAATTCATGTTTTAAAAAAATCTAATTTCAAAAGAATATATATATATATATATATATATATATATATATATATATATATATATATATATATATATATATATATATATATATATATATATATATATATGTTTATGCGGCTTTCACGGATCCCTCCGTGTGAGATGCAATAGCAGTGGATATATCCATATTATGCCGTTGTAGTGCTGAAATCACATTCAGCAAACGTACAACTATATGCAGCTCCGTGTATGAATGAAATAAAATGCGAACAGTAAATGCAAACTTCATTCCAACCATATCCTTTCCGTGTTAGAGGTTTTATTTCATTCATAAATGGAGCTGCATATAGTTGTACGTTTGCTGAATGTGATTTCAGCACTACAACGGCATAATGTGGATATATCCACTGCTATTGCATCTCACACGGAGGAATCCGTGAAAGCCGCATAAACATATATACGCCCGCCATCCGGCGGGAGGTCGGCGAAACCGCGTTCAGTATTTACATGCTTCCTTCCGATCTGTCCTTTGCACAGCCAGGTGCATGTCGGTACCCTGATGAGTCTAATAGAGACGAAACATGTACCTCTGCCGTATCACTGTGGCGGGGAGGGTAAGTTTTAACTTTCTTCTCGGTATGGTGGTACAGGTAGACCATCATCTCGATGGTGGTGAAATAGGGCAAATTGTGTTCCTTAGCAAACTGTGCAACCTCTAACATGGAAAGGATATGGTTGGAACGAAGTTTGCATTTACTGTTCGCTTTCTACTTCATATATATATATATATATATATATATATATATATATATATATATATATATATATATATATATATATCAGGATGAGATATTCATACTTTAATTCATTTGATTGTTGAAGGAACCTATATTTATAAGAACTTTCTTTTAATGAAATGACTATCATTAGTATTAAAGTTTTTAAAATATTTTTACACCCTTGTAAATTTTGAACTATATTTTTTTCTTCAAAAAACACAATGTTTAATTACTCTATAATTTATGAGGCTTTTTGAAGAAAAACCTATAATAGGAAATATGATTAATACTTACTTTCGGTTTTTTTTTATTAATTACAGTTTAATTATTTTAAACAATATTATCTATAAACTGCTAATTCAATTTTTATTTAGCGTTGGAAACAACAATTAGTTTTACTTTGATAAAACGTACATAAGGGAAATAATTATGTTGTGGTTTCAGTATTTTGATAAAGCACAAAGTATGTGTTTGTTATCTCGATTTATGGCGATGCAATTAATAATTAATTTAGAATATACTGACGCAAAATTTTCGCAACTTCTTAACTGATATACACAACATACACAAGCCAGATTTTTAAGAGTAGGAATTGGACTGACCCGACCTAATTTTTTACCATTTAAACTTGACTGATGAAATCCAAGTGTCTAAAAATAGGTTTTCTAAACTGTATTTGTTGTAGATATTATATTATTATATGAAATTAAAAATGGATTTTTTATTAACTCTAGTAAATAACGAGGTATTGGGCTCAGATCTAATTACTATATTTAGATAGTACATACACTCTAAAAGATAGCATCCTGCCATAAATTTTAGCCAACAATACTACCAAGTCAAAAAAGTTTTTACAAAATATCACGAAAGACAAAAAAATATACAATATATTTTAAAGTAAATAATTTGTTTTATAAGCACCTAAAAACGCTGCAACAAGAAAACCTCAATCCAAGCTTTACCTTAACTCAATAATGCACAGGAATTATAATCATAACCTCCAACTTTTTAATCGGAAAAATTAAGAAAAAATCACATAAAAATAAAATAGCTTGTAATAGGGGCGCCACTTGATTGGAAACAATGCTGTTGCCAGAGCAAAAACACGATTTTTGAAAAGGACGGAAAAAACATTTCCCCTTTCTTTAATTTTGTATTAGGCATAATTTTCCCTCCAAACATTAACACTTTTAGGAGGATCATATCGCTTTTGTCACTACAGCAGAAAGTATTGAATGAAAATAAAAAGCAAAAAGAAAAGCATGAATAAAAATATTTTGACTATAAAAATACATACCATGAATTTTACATGGGACAAGTTTATCGCCCCTCTTTTAGTGAGAATGAGAAAAAACTGCTTTTATTAGATATTTGTTTATGCCGCCTATTTCTTCTAGTGTTCTGGTGCCAAACAATACCCTTCTTCCATCAAATTTATAATCCTAGTTCAGTTTTATATATCTTGGTCTTATAATTGTACCAACAATATTTTTTTGAAGCAGAAACTAAACTTCCCTATTAACAACCTTTTCTACTATCCTTTCCTGGCAGAAATTGTCCTGCCTTAAAGTAGTCTCCGCTGCACATTAACATTTTTAAATTAATATATCTAGGTCAGTTTTGGTTAGTTTCAGTTTCTAAAACTAACTACAACCAAGTTAAATCTAAACCAACCAAAACTAATCACATATTTTGGTTGATTAAGATTAATTTTACCTTTGCTGTTAACTAATATGGACAAATTTTATAGTTTATATGATGAAAGTATTTTACATTTGGCAAAGTAGCAACGAATATTTCGCGTTTTCAGTAATGCAATGATCGATGACTTTTAAGAAATTTATTTTTGCCTTTTTGTTGAAAATACAAGATTTTAAATTTGTTTGCTAAAATTTGTTCAAAAAAAGTTAAAATATATAACATACAATCAATGTTCTTTAATTAGTACAATTCAAAATAAATATGAAAGTTCAGTGTTCTTTTCAGAAACAAAAGTGCCTTCTGAAGTAGAACATTGTGATATTTGGCGTTTTCAGGAAAATGAGGGAAAATAGGTGGAAAACCAAAGCTAGGATCGTGTTCTATGATCTCAAAATATGGAGTAAGTGTAAAATTTTTTTTTAAAAAAAACGTTTTTCTAGATTTCACTTATTGGAAATAATTACTAAATTTAGTAATATATCGGCTATTTTAAAATAAAATTTCCATTTTATTAGCAAACATAAAATAATCATAGTAGTTTACAAATGAAATATAAACAAGAAATAAAAAGGATTTAATTTATTCCAATCAACACTTTCAGATCTAACATTTCTCAGAATTTCCAAAAACACCCCTTTTAAGAAATTTTAATGCTGTTGTAACTATTTTCTATGTGATCTACTTACATGTATCTTTCTTATACTTGCCTGAATTCAACACTATGTAAAAATTTTTTTAGCAAAATAGATTAATTAACACTCACATAACTTTAAACAGGCTCATTAAAAATATATGATGTGAAATTATTTAAATGTATTTTTAGGTGGGTTTGCTGAAAAATACTTAATAAATAAAATTACCAAATCCTATATGTTCCAAAATAAGCTTGAAACGCTATTACATATTTTAAAACTTTCAGCAGATAACAGATCTATAAAATCCTATTTGTTTAAATAAACAAAATATTTTGTCGAATGACTTTCAATCCTTGCATATTAAAAATGACTAAAAAATTCTAATTAAAACAACCTAAACCAACCTGGTATCCGCTTACTATTAATTATTTAGCATATTTATGAGTCACAATCCCATCACTACAACATTAATTGTTCTATTTGGAGTATTATACTGGATTTTTGCACTTCTTGAAAATGTTGATTATTGTAAGTTGAAGGTTGGGGTTAGGTAAACGTTCATCTATGGGTAAACGTCATCTTATATTCGGCCTTGATATTAACCTGTACCGGGAATTTTATGCAAACGTTTAAAAATCCGATAAAGTGGTGGTATAAGTCGCAGGTAAAAATAAATACTGTAGAAAGATAAAATTGCCAGCTGTTCTCAATTTGTCGGAATTTTAAATTTATATAAACGTAATCCAGGGAGATTATTTCTAGATATATGATTTGTTTGTTCCTTATTGCTATAAATTAAATAAATTTGTTTCCACATTTGTTTTGAACTTTAGAAGTTTCCAATGTGGTTTTAATTATATTCTTGACAGATGGCGAAAACTATTTTGTAATTTAATTTGGGCCCTTCAGAAAATTAGCATGTGAGAAAATTAAAAGTTAAACACCGTAATGAGGCTGAAGCGACACAAATTAAAGTTTTACAAACCAAGGATATAGACAAAAAATATCACACGATGTTTTAGGAGAGCTCAATCTGCAATATTTTAAAAATGTATCAAGACGCTGAAATACAAAAACTGTACCACAGCTATTAATGGCCGTTTTTTCTATATAAAATCTGCCGCTAGCATCCATGCGTCTAAAAATCTTTGTTTGCAAATAGTCAGAATGAAATTAAACATTTTACCCCCTTTTACTTACTATTTCTCGGCCTATCCTTTTCTTTCAGTTTTATAGGCTGGAGACTGCACTATTAACACGCTTTTGGAATATTATACAAATTGTAACTATTCAGTTATAAAAAGAGCAAAATTCTCATCTTTGGTGTCTAGAAAACTTATAATTTATGTATTTATTTTCTGAATAATAAAAATAAAAATTCAAATAACACTAGTCATTCTTTATGCTTAAAAGTCGCCTTTTTTTAGTTACACATAGTATTGAATTATAAAATTATCACATATAAAACTCACTTATTTTCTCTCATTTTATCTTTCACAAACTTTTTAAACCGTTTATTAACCGAGTTCTAAAAGAAGAAGGTTCTAAATTCGCCGCGTATGTATTTTTTTTATGTATGTACACCGATTATTCCGGAACGGCTGCACCGATTTCAATGAAATTTTTACGTTATGTACAGGAAGTTGCTGCGGTGGTCCCATATTTTTTTAGATAAAATTGGTGCAGTAAAATCCAAGATGGCGCTGACAATATAGCGGCCAAAAAAATTAATTTTGTTCGATTTTCTCCAAAATTGGTATGGGGGAATTTTCGGGGTCGGACACAACGAATCTGAAATTATTTTTAAAAAATTCAATATATCAGACAAAAAATTTAATTTTGTCCGATTTTCTCCAAAATTGGTGTGTGGGAGTTTTCGGGGTCGCACATAGCAAATCCAAAATATTTTTATAAAATTCAATATGGTGGATCCAATATGGCGGATAAAAAATTAATTTTGTCCGATTTTTTTTAAATTGATGATCCAAAACTCTATGTTTTTGGGATTGCACATTATGAATCTAAAATTATTTAAAAATAAATAAATATGGCGGATTAAAAAGGGAACATTTCTCGATAGTGTCTAAAATCAGTATTGAGGGATTTTTGTTAGTGTTAATTAAGAATTTTAAATATTTTTTGAAAAACTGAATCTGGCGGATTCAATATGGCGTCCTGAAAATTTTGTATTTTTTGATTTTCTCCAAAACTGAGGGTGTAAATTATGAATTTAAAAGTATTTTTTCAGGATTCAATATGGCGAATGCAATATAGCTGACTAAAAATTTTACATTGTTCGATTTTGTCTAATTGTAAATGGCGAATATGAAATTATTTTAAGAAAATCTAATAGGTCCGATGCAACATGACGATCTAGAAATTTTAAATTTCCGGATTTCATCCAAAATTGGTACTAGGGGGCTTTGAAGGGTTTAGATTTTGATTAGATTAAGACATTAAAATAATTTTTTTGAAATTCAATATGACGGATCCAATATGGTGGGTTGAAAATTTTAACTTATTGGTATTTTTTCAGATTTGGTATTAGGGGGTTTTTGGGGTCGTGTATTACGAATTTGAAGTTAATTTTTTACAACTATTAGGTTGATAAGATACAATATATATATATATATATATATATATATATATATATATATATATATATATATATATATATATACAGGGTGTCCAAGATAAGGATCCTAAGCATGGGGATCTCGGAAACAGTTGGAGATACGAGGTCGGTTAAATTAGAGAAAAGTTGCGCAATTTAGTGCTAAATTAAACGCAGTTAAAAAAATTTAAAAATTTCAAACACTTCCGGAGATTTCCGGAAAAAAACGAAATTTGGCAAAATCGTTTTTAATTTTTGCAGGCTTTATTTAAAGAGATATCCGAAAATAAAAGGTAGATTCTCATTGCCACTTTTTATTTTTTATAATATGGTCTAAACAAAATTTAAATCCGACGTTTCGTTTCTGAGATACCATCATGAACTTTCATTTTTTATATGGAACAAAAAAAAGTATCCCATGTATTTGATAGCATTTTTTATTACAAATTCAACGATGTATCACCCTTGCATATCGAATACGTAGTTCAAGTACTTTCCATAAGAGCTCCATGAGAGTGAGAGAGAAAGGTATATCAGTTTTATAAAAGCCAATGAACTACACACTTGATATGCAAGTGTGATACACCGTTGAATTTGTAATAAAAAATGCTATCAAATACATGGGATACTTTTTTTTGTTCCATATAAAAAATGAAAGTTCATGATGGTATCTCAGAAACGAAACGTCAGATTTAAATTTTGTTTAGACCAAATTATAAAAAATAAAAAGTGGCAAGAAGAATCTACCTTTTATTTTTTGATATCTCTTTAAATAAAGCCTACAAAAATTAAAAACGATTTTGCCAAAATTCGGTTTTTTCCGGAAATCTCCGGAAGTATTTTGAATTTTTAAAATTTTTAAATTGCGTTTAATTTAGCACTAAATTGCGCAACTTTTCTCTAATTTAACCGACCTCGTATCTCCAACTGTTTCCGAGATCCCCATGGTTAGGATCCTTATCTTGGACACCCTGTATATATATATATATATATATATATATATATATATATATATATATATATATATATATATATATATATATACAGTATAAAATATATCGGGCTAAGAAATTTACATCTCAAGTTCTTTAAATATCGATATTGAAAGATGATAGTAGATTTACTATGACAGACTAAATATTTTTTTGACACAATTTCACTGGTATTTGGAGAACTCCAAGAATTAAAGAATTTTAAGTGGTTCATTTTAGGGTGATTTACAACATTGGATAAAATGGGTACTTTTTTGCCACCTTGGAGTAATTGCGAGGTACATAAACCGACTTCTAAAAGTGCGCTAAAAAGGGAAAAATAACTAGAAATTTTTATATGAAATTGAAATTTTTGAAGTCGGCGCCAAATTATTTCTAAATGAAATAAATAACTACTAATATATACAAATTATGACAAGAAAGCAATTACAAATAAAGTATTTTTAATCTATTAGTTTGGCGTCGACTTCAAAAATTTCAATTTCATATAAAAATTTCTAGTTATTTTTCACTTTTTAGCGCACTTTTAACAGTCTTTTCAATTTTTTTTATAAAAATTTTATTAAAATTTCGCGTCGCGTGGAAGATTTTATTCCCGTTTCAGTGTTATTTTTCAGAGTGCAGCGGGACTTGCCCATCATGCCGAAATTGTTATCGTTGCATCTTACTCTCTGAACTAACTAACTCAATCCGCCCAGGACTATAAGGCTACTACTATATTGCTACGAAGCAACAATAACTAGCACTAGCTAGCCTAACTCTGTGAAAAAAATCCCTGTGGCTCATTTTTCTTTAATTTCTCACAACTTCGACACCTGCAGGAATTTTGGAGTTTTCGCGGTCAAAGCACCATTATGCACCATTTTGAAATAGACGAGATGCCTAAGTGATTTCGTGAAAATATGTTAAAGTTAAAAGGTTTTAATAATTAAAGATAATCTGCTCTGCATTGAGAATTAATGGATTCGCGAAAAACATGCGTAAGTAGTTTAAAAGATACCTGCTAATCGCATGTGCTTTATTGACGTCACAGGTAGAAGATTGGGAAAAATTCCACACCAAAAAGTTTTAAGTTCTACTAGTTAGTCAGTTTTGATAATGTGATTGGTTTTTAGTTTAATCTGTTTTATATAATGAAATCACATAAAAAGGTAACTTAAAATTTTTCCTATTTCGATGTATTAAAAAAATTTATTTATTTTTATTTCATTAAAATTTATTTTCAAAAAAAATAAGACAGTTTATATAGTCCGAGAGCCCTGTAGATTTTCGTAGCCTATACAGAAATGTGGTGTCTACGATTTTCCTTTACTTTCTTGTTCTTGGGCCCCAGCTAGCTCAAACTAACAATTAGACTCACTTATATGAATATTGGTAGAGTTAAACATTCCCACCCAGTTGTACCTTTTTATTTATTTACTTTTTAACAATCGTTATTCCAAATAAAATTTTTATAAAAAATTGAACCGACTTCTAAAAGTGCGCTAAAAAGGGAAAAATAACTAGAAATTTTTATATGAAATTGAAATTTTTGAAGTCGGCGCCAAACTAATAGATTAAAAATACTTTATTTGTAATTGCTTTCGTGCCATATTATATTATTTTGAGATTAATGTACCTCGCAATGACTCCAAGATGGCAAAAAAGTACCTATTTTATCCAGAATTGTAATTCACCCTAAAATGAACCACTAAAAATTCTTTGATTCTTAGAGTTCTGTAAATACCAATGAAATTTTGTCAAACAAATATTTAGTCTGTCATAGTAAATCCTCTATTTTAAATTGCAAATTAATTTTAGATTGGTATTATAGACCCCAAACCCCCAATTCTTAGCCCGATATAATTTATATTGCATATTGAGTTTGTACACGCCCCAAAAACCCCGCAATATCAATTTTAAATAAAACCGGAAAATGTGAAATTTTTAGTCCTTCATTTTGTATCTTATCAACCTAATAGTTGTAAAAAATTAACTTCATATTCGTAATACACCCCCCCCCCCCTACGCTCTAATACCAAACCTGAAAAAATGTGAATAAGGTAAAAATTTCAAGCTACCATATTGGATCCGCCATATTGAATTTCAAAAAAATAATTTTAACGTCTTAATCTAATCTAAATCTAAACTCTTCAAAGCCACCTAGTACCAATTTTAGATGAAATTCAGAAATTTAAAATTTCTAAAAGGTCATATTGCATTTGACGTATTAGATTTTCTTAAAATAATTTTATATTCGCTATTTACATCCTCAAAAACGATTCAGTTCCACATTTGAAAAAAATCGAAACATGTAAAATTTTTGGTCAGCATTCGCCATATTGAATCCTGAAAAAATACTATTAAATTCATAATTTACACCCTCAAGAACCCTCTATATCAGTTTGGGACAAAGTCGAAAAATGTAAAATTTTTAGAACACCATATTGAATCCGCCAGATTGAGTTTTTCAAAAAATATTTTAATTTCGTAATTAACACTAACAAAAATCCCTCCATACTGACTTTAGACAAAATCGAGAGATGTAGAATCTTTAATCCGCCATCTTAGATCCGCCACATTTAATTTTTTTAAAAATAATATCAGATTCGTAATGTGCTATCCCAAAAACTCCCTCATATTAATTTTTAAAAAATCGAACAAAATTCATTTTTTACCCACCATATTGGATACACCATACTGAATTTTTTAAAAATAGTTTTAGATTTGTCATGTGCGACCTCGAAAACTCCCCCATATCAATTTTGGTGAAAATCGGACAAAATTGATTTTTTTGTCCGCCAGATTGGATCCGCCATATTGAATTTTTTAAAAATAATTTCAGATTCGTTATGCGAGACTCCGAAAACTCCTCCATACCAATTTTGGAGAAAATCGGGCAAAATTGTTTTTTTCGTCCGCCATATTGGATCCGCCATATTGAATTTTTTAAAAATAATTTTAGATTCGTCATGTGCGACCCCGAAAACTCCCCCGTACCAATTTTGGAGAAAATCGGACAAAATTGATTTTTTTGTCAGCCATATTGGATTCTCCATATTGAATTTTTTAAAAAATGTTTTAAATTTGTAATGTGCGACCTCGAAAACTCCCCCATACAAATTTTGGAGAAAATCGGACAAAATTAAATTTTTTGTTCGCCATATTGGATCCGCCATTTTGAATTTTTAAAAAAATGTTTTAAGTTTGTAATGTGCGACCTCGAAAAGTCCCCCATACAAATTTTGGAGAAAATCGGACAAAAGTAAATTTTTTGTCCGCCATATTGGATCCGCCATTTTGAATTTTTTAAAAATAATTTCAGATTCGTTGGGTACAACCCCGAAAATTCCTCCATACCAATTTTGGAGAAAATCGGACAAAATTAATTTTTTTGGCCGCCATATTGTAAGCGCTATCTTGGATATTACTGCATCAATTTCGTCCAAAATAATATGGGACTACCGCAGCAACTGCCTTTACATAACGTAAAAAATTTCATTCAAATCGGTGCAGCCGTTCCGGAGTAATCGGTGTACATACATAAAAAAAAAATATACGCGACGAATTGAGAATGCACCGTTCTCTAAAATCACCTGGGTACCTATTCTCGTTCTTGAGAGAACGATCATCTTGATGAAAAATGGGCGTGGTTCTCACGAAAAAGTACGAAAACGTATTCAGAATACGGTTTCTTACTTTTTCGTGAGAACCACGGCCACTTTCCATCAAGATGATCGTTCTCTCGAGAACGAGAAAAGCTACCCAGAATACGGTTTCATACTTTTTCATGAGAACCACGCCCACTTTCCATCAAGTAATCGTTCTCTCAAGAACGAGAATAGGTACCCTGTCGTTCTCGTTTTTTCCGAGTCCGGTGGCGCCATTTCTTAGCATCTTATCAAAGATATATTTATAGGGTGATTATACAAGTTTCCACAACAATGGCTAAATAAAAAATATTTTCGTGTTTCTCGGCGGATTCTAAGCTAAAAGTCTCTTGTAATTTTCCCGTCTGAAGCATCGTTTTTAAGCTAAAAATCGTTAAACATATGAAAAATGGCATTTTTCGACATAAATAATTTTTGATTAAATAAATATTTTCTAGTTATGCACCCGACAATTGACAATTGAAGTCAAGAACTTCAAGCTAGGATTAATCGCAATTCGAAAATATAATGTTTTTATTGCTTTTTAACGCTATAAATAAATAGCGTTTCATCAGTTATAACGTACGCGTCGCCGTGTATGAAGGGAAGTGGAAATCTACTTAGATGTGCTCACCTAGTACACATAATCCATTGTAGCTTCCGCTGATCGTTGCATTAATACTTTAAATATATTTAAATAAACAATACATTAATATCAAGAACTTCAGTTATTATAACTATGTTTGAGAAAAGGAAAGTTGATGTCTATTCTGCATAATAATTACATTTCCTGTTTAAAATGTGGCATAATCAATAAAATACAGTATAGTACAGTAGAAAGTATATTGTACACATTTTATTGTTAGCACGTCAGTTAAACAGCATTTCTAAGTTGAGATTCAGGGGTTAGAACAATTATTATCGTATTAATGTCTTCGCGAGCTAATAACTATTGAGTTTTATATCCGAAAAGATTATTTTTTTAACATTGATTTCTGCAGTATTTGTCAAGAAATTAAAAATGTAACGATTACCGACTAAAGTATGTGTCGATTACATTATGTCGATTTGCATCTGGACATTGTGTTTTGTCACTTGGATATAACAGCCAAAGAAGGTAAAATTAATTTATAACAAACTTTCTGCATATAATTCTAGACTTCAAGCATTCAATATAAGATGTGATTATTGAATGCGATTGATGTAAGTAATTTTTGGATTTGTTCAAGTACCATATGACATATGAGTGTTATAAAATAAATGCATAAAAAAACCTTATATAGTTTAAAAATTAAAAATGAAGATCTAAAAAGAGAAAATAGTGATCTAAGTAACGATAATATTGAGGAATGTAAAAAAGTTAAGCTTAGTCAAGAATCAATATCAACGGCACTTATCAATGAGGCACCTTAATAGTTATGTGATAGATACTAACAAATGAATTACTTGCGAGAAAACATTGTACAAAGGAAATTCTCAACTACATCAAATGGAATCATGGGCACGTGCTGAGGAATTATATAGAACTACCCGATTATTTAAAGATCACATTTGCAGGAAAGCTATATTAATTTTTTCACCAGAAATCTACTAACTTTGAAAATCAAGTAACATGCCCAATGCGTATGAAGGAAAATATTAAAATTAAAAAAAAACTGAAGCAGCGCACTACCATATAATAATAATAACAGAAATGAGTGCTGCGGTATTGGAATATGATGGAAGCAATCCGTTAAGAAGACTGGCACTGCTAAAAATTAATTCATCCAAAAAACTGGGTGTCATGTTAGACATCATGAACAATCGGATTTTACCAGCTTATGTTTCAGATGCCTATACTCTGGAGTCCTTGCATATGACCATCTACTGTGGCGCGACTGCTAGAGCTTTAAAAATTAAAATTACAACAGATCGGCGATCAGCAAGAACAGAACCCAACACACCACCATGGGAAAGACGTCTAAACAAGAAAATTGAAAATCTTCGAAAAGATATAGGACCGCTGACGGAGTACATCAGGGGCACAAGATCAAGTAAACTGCAAAGACGAATTGAAGAAATCACGGATCGTGTCCGATATCATTCGCAGCAAGATCCAGCGAATGCTACTGCTCAGCAATGTCTTGCTACGCTGAAATAGAGGCACTCTGTTATTGCAGGGCGGCTAAAGAGATACAAGACCAGCAATAACCGAAAACGTAACAATGCGCTCTTCCAGCGATCAGAAAATACTTTCTACTGTAAGATAAACTCTCCACCTAATATGGCAGATAATAGATATCCCAGCAGAGAGCAGGTGGAAGAGTTCTGGGGAAATCAACTTTCCACACCCGCCAGTTGTAACATCGTAGCCGGCTGGATCAATGAAGAACACCAAATGTACAGAGGCTACAGCCAGATGCAGTTTGAACCATTTACTTCCGAGGAAATTTCAAGAATAATCAAGGATTCCCATAACTGGAAAGCTCCAGGTCTCGAAGTGATCCAGAACTACTAGCTCAAGAAGTTCTGGTGTATTCACCATCAATAGGCTAATCTTATTAAAGACGATTTTCTTAACCCAGCAAAAATGCATTGTTCTTGACCGAAGGTGTTATGTACCTCCTGCCAAAGGACTAACACAACACACATGACCCAGCTAAGTATAGGCCAATCACCTGCTTACCCACACTGTATAAGGTGATCACCTCCTGCTTGATCCAACGCATCTATGCACATTGTGAGCAGAATAACATCATTGTAACTCAACAGAAAGGATGCACGAGGAGAGCAATGGGATACAGGAACAATTGATTGTTGACTCTGTCATATGTAACCGAGCCTGTACCAATCGAAGAAACCTCTTTGCTGCCCACGTGGATTATAAGAAAGCCTTCGACTCAGTATCACATGAGTGGCTCAAGACTATATTGAGAATGTATAGGGACGATAATCATTTTGTCTTCTTTTTAGAACTTATCATGTCTACCTGGAGAACTAGGATTCAATTGTAAGTGCCATCCAGCTACCCCATCGAAACTAACACAATTCCAATACGAAGGAGAATATTTCATGGCGATTTACTTAGCTCGGGAGGTCGGAGAAGCCGCGTTTCAGTATTTGCATGCTTCCTTTCGATCTGTCCTTTGTACAGTCAGGTGCATGTCGGTACCCTGATGAGTCTAGTAGAGACGAAACATGTACCTCTGCTGTATCACTGTGGCGGGGAGGGTAAGTTTTGACTTTCTTCTCGGTATGGTGGTACAGGTAGGCCATCATCTCGATGGTGGTGGAATAGGATAAATTGCGTTTTATAACAATTTATTCTAAATGTGCAACCTCTAACACAGAAAGGATATGATGGAGAGAAGTTTGCATTTACTGTTCGCATTTTACTTCATATATATATATATATATATATATATATATATATATATATATATATATATATATATATATATATGTGCGATAATTTTGTCCATAATTACATAATGAGATAGTTAAATAATCTATTAAAGTAATAAAATATACTGACGATTTCCTATTTAAGGGAAGATGGTCTAATATCCTACCTCCCTCTCTAAGGGAGCTGTGTCACTCTCAACTTAAAAATAACTCTAGGCTAAGTTAATAAAACTTAATAATTAACAGCATTTTTAATAACTTTTATACTTATTTAATAAGTTATAATAATAATATTTCAACATGACATGTAATTTATATCCATCCAGTACGTGTTTGACCGGTAAGCTTTGAACGCAAAGATGGCGATGATATGGGTTCCCGTTTGTTTCCTCCTGCTAATAGTGTTGAATTGTCTGTTTTAGGAATGACTGGTGCTGGTGCTTTTTCTTTTTTCTCTTTAGTTTTTTGTTCTGGTTCATGCTGAGGACTTGATACCGTTGTTGTGATAACCATAGGCGTTGCTGTGGTTGTCGGTTGTATATTTTCCGGTACAGAAATTTTTAATAATGGTTCCGATGTTTCTTGTTGATCGCTTCTCTTAATATCCATTTTGTCTGCTTGGGTTTTGCGTTCAGGTCTAGGGCTGACTGGTACTGGTGTTATTGAACTTATTGAAAGACCAGGGCTGGAACTTCGTGAACCATCTAAAAATTAAAGAATTTGGGTAATTTTAGAACATACATGGGAGTACTGCAGTTTGTATTTATTATTACAATTTTTAGGAAACACGTTATTTAAAAAATCTGTACTAATGGAGAATATTATCGAATATTTTTGTTATTATTCTTGTTTGAAAATAATTTTAAGTAAACTTTTGTATGTCCAGATGTTATTCATCTAGAAATTCTAGAAGACTCACTCGTTTTAAAAATGTTGAAGTTTAATTCATATTAATACCTCTTATTGCATCTTGCCTATTTTATCATAAAAAATATTTACCGAATTTAAACATGAAAGGGAACGAAATCATTTGTAGTATAATAAATAAGTGATAAATATTTCGCATTTGCTCTTCTTTCTGTTTAAAAGTAATGAAGCTGAACCTGCATAAAAAAAGGTACTTCCATTATTTTAACAAGAGATCGTAAGTCTGGTACGAAAACACAGTTAAGGGCACAAAAGCTATTAATGGCACTTTTTTGATACTTAATTCCACATAAAATATTCCGTTGACATCCGTGTATTTAAAAATTGAGCTAAGAAATGTTAACAAACTAATATTACTTCGAAAACCATCACACGAACTTTAAAACAACCAGGTGTAAAACCAAGATGACCTGTCAAAGTTCCACGTCATATCCAAATCACCAAACTCATCAGAACACATACTGATAATTGAAAAAATATTTTGTTTCTGGATGGGTCTAAAATTCAGTTATGGAAACCACATAGACGACACCATGTCTGTCGAAAAGTTATCTCATAGAGAGTGCTAGTTTGGGAGGGGCATAATACTTTGGAAAGGAATTAGTTGGGAAGGGAACCGAATTCGTTTAAGGACTGGACAAATGACTATATATATATATATATATATATATATATATATATATATATATATATATATATATATATATATATATATATATATATGTAATATCGTAGATTTTCACGGATGGTGAATGAATAGTTTGATTATTCCGGGTTTCAATTCGTTCGTTTAAAAGGTCGTTTTCACGACGTTCCGCTAAAATCTCATTTGGTATCTTCAAGTGCGGTTCGTCTCGTTATTTTAAGAACTGATGCGAGGTCTTTGTTGAATTTCAAGTTTTGTTTAGCTGACTCGTTTTCTGATTGGACGAGCGGCTTTTGTATGCTGTTCTCACGTGTTTTGGTTGATTTTTGTTGTTTTGTTTATTGATTTTTTATTAATATTTTCCATGTGGTTGGAATATGTAGAGCATCGTCTCGTTTATTCAGCTGTCCCGCTTTTTCGATTTCTAGGGCTTCTTGTACTGATACTTTTTCGAAATCGATGGTATGTCCGGTTGTTTGGTGATGTTGAAATAAGTCTGAGGTTCTCTGTTTGTTTTTGAGACTATTTTTATGTTCTTGAATTCTTGCTGATATGCGCCTGTTTGTCCTATATATGTTTGATGGCAGTCTGCACGTGGAATGCTGTAAATGTTGGCTATTGTTTTTTGTGGTTTAAATATGGGCTGTATGTTGTGTTTCCTTAGGATTCTTCCAATTCTGTCCGTTATTCCTTTTGTATATGGGATTATGGCTTTGTTCCTTGTTTGATCTTGGTCTTTGGTTTTTGTTCTGGTCTTCTCTTGTCTTTTTATGACTTTCTTTATATCTGATTGTAAGAACCCATTCCATTCTAGAGCTGTTGAAATGTGTCTTATTTCGTCTGGTCTTGTGTCGAGTTCTGTTAGACGAAGAGATCCTGATACTAGTGTGTAGACTACTGTCTGTTTTTGAGAGATGATGATGGGATTCTGCATTGATATATGGGTCACTATGTGTGGGTTTCCGATATACGCTAAAACCCAGGATGTTGTTGGGTTTTCTAGTTAATAACAGGTCCTTGCTACTTCTGCAGAAAGATTTTTAAAATATAGTTTTTTTTAACAAAATAATTTTACAGCAAATTTTAAGGATTGATTGTAGTATTGTCAATTGAGTTTTACTTGTTGAGTTATTCAGTGATAACTTCATTAAGTGAATAAACTATTAAAATAATTTATTCTCGTCAAGAAATAATTGAAATTTCTGTTATATATAGAAAGCTTGAAAAGTGCACATAAAGTGTTCAAAAATTTTATTTATTGAGGAAAACTTCACAGGCGATCTATACTTTAAAATGTTTCATAGAACTATCGATCTTTTTATAAGTCACAAGCTGGAGACTCAAATTGATGCAGCAGGTAATTTAGTTTTACAAAAAAATCTGTTACATTTCCAGCAGGACAATGCTCCACCTTATTAGACTATTGTTAATTGTACAGTAAGAAGAATTAGTTACGATTACATAAATAAAAACGAACAATAAAACGGATGAACTTAAAGTAGTGATCGGCAAAAAAATATAATTAACCATCAGAAATCAGTAAATTGAAATTATCAATTATTCTATCAATTAATAATGTCTAAATTAAAATTATTAGTTAATACAGTAATAGGCATGATGACTGTAACGAAGAATCACTAAAATTATGACTTGAAGTAATTATATAGGATAGACAGATTCTAAAAAACACATTTATTTTTAGATTACAAGTGAGATTATATTTATTTTAGTAAAAATAAAAACACAAAATATGGAAATCGGCCATATTAGATCGAACACCAATCAGAAGCGCGTGACGTCACGCTTTCGTAAACATCACATCAGTCGTAATTGTTTATCACCTTTATCGTTCGAATTTGTCTTTATTTGAATCGTTAATCAGATATTTTGTGGATAAAACTATCGAGTGTCAGTTTCGTGCTTCCAAAAGTACAAAAACGTCATGGAATAAGGATTTGTCAAGGCCAATAGCTCAAATTTGCCAAGAGGTTAACAGGTGCACTGTTTTTTCAGTCTGGACAGCTTTACTTCTGAATTTGTATATTATATATACTTGTACTGATTTATCAGCTGATTTTGGAAAGGTGGTAGCTGCTTCTAGATCTTCAGTTGTGTGTAAAGCTAAAAAATAAAAATAAGTACTTGTGAACAAACTGTAACTATTTACACATTATTATGTACTATAATTTTTGGGACAGACTATAATAAATATTATAATAATAATAATAGGTACCATAAAGATTATTGGAAATCATAACTACCTATAATGTTATGATTAAACTGGCTAACAGAAAAGATATACACTTGAATTCATTAAAACAGGTTACCAGTATAAAAAAGCAATGGGTACGCCCTGAACTTTCTGATGAAGTGCCTGTGAGTTCTAAATGTTCTGTAGGTGGTTTTGTTTGTGTTACATCTTTGTCACTTTCTTCAATTAGACACCTTCTTTATTTTTTGAGAACATAGGGACCCTCAGCGGTGTCAGAAGTTCGTTCGCTTCTGCCTGGTTAGCATTCAAATTTTGTGGGTATACACCCTGACTTTATGCGCACTTGTAAAACTGAACCCATTACATGGCACTGTATATAATTTTCCATATCATTTGGTAACTGGAAAAGAGAAAACTTTTAATTAGGAACTTTAAAAATAATACAGTAATAAAGAAATGAAACCTAACCTCAAACGGGACAGACAATGTTATTGACAAATATTTACCTTACATATATATTGTTTGCGAGCTTCGCCACTTTTTATATAAAATAAATACTTACATCAATATGATCTTCGCAGAAATAAATCACTGAATTAACAGATCCACTCGCCTTGCAAGATTTAGCCACGTATTTCTGATATTTTTCTTCATTGGCACGTTAATAAATAATTTATTGGGAGTTTTTATCGATGTATTATTACATGGAGGAACTACACACTATCGATACACATTAGAATTCATGATTATCGCACAAAATAATGGAAAATATGAATCGAAACAAGCAATAAGATACAACTTGTCAAGTGTTTACGAAAGGGTGACGTCACAGACGGACGCCATTACTATTCTAGCGTTTTGGTGCGAAATTTAAATTGTATTTTAAAAAGGTCAATTTTTCCTTCAAAACATAAATTTTTTGCGGAAATAAGATTTATTTTGTATAAAGCAGGTGCGTAAAAACATCGTGGAGTATTTTTCCAAAATCAGTCATCATGCCTATTAGAGATTTTTTCCTCAAATTATCAATTAATTAAGTAATCGGAGATTTTATTCTTTAAATTACCAACTAATAAATGAATTGGTAGTAAATTTTTTCCTACTGTTCATTTTCCATTGCTTTATCTAAAATAATGGAGTGTTTCAATAAAAAATATTTTTTTAATTTAATTCTGATCAATTATAATTAACAATACAATAATTTAGAAAAATTATTATTTACTTTTGAAGTGGGTAATTTGAAAAATGAAATTTTCAACTACTCTGATAATGGAAAATTTTATTTCTAAATTACTTTTTCGTTAATTGATAATTATATAAATAAAATTAACAATTACTTTATCAATTGGCAATTTTTGGAATCAAATTTCCAGTCACTTCATTAAATGATATTATTTTCAAAATTATCAACTGATAAGGTATTTATAATCTTATTTTATGAACGAATGATTATTCATTAATTGCAATTCCAATTTTTGAAATTATCTATTACAAAATTCGTTGATAATATTACCCGATAATATAATTAAAAAAGGTATTATTGCCGATCTCTGACTGAAAGTTATAGGTTTTATAGCAATTACATAAAATTCTTACCTGGAGAAACTCCAGTTTCTTTTAAAGGAGAAAGAGGTGGGGGCTTAGCTACAGATAACATTCGCTAAAAAATATAAAAAACAATTAAAAAGTTTGTTAATTCATTTCTCAGTATATTATAGTGTTTTAATCTATTTCTTTTAATAGAGCCGCAATAAGCAATATACGTCAATAAAATATGTGGTCTAATATGATGCTTTACTATAAATATATTAAGAAATTTAACGACACAATCTGATTTTATTTCGCCAACGATTTGGTTCAGCTTCCCGTTATTTAGCGTCAGTTCAAGGAAACCTTAAATTAGAAAAACAAATTTAAATAAAAAAATGATCAAGTGCGTATTAGATACGCATTATGTAAGGGTTCCGTAGTAATTTGTTGAATTTGTTAGTTTTTTCTGTAACTTCGTTGCACATCTGTTTTTGAATTAGTTGAATGTTATGTGCCAGCAAAATTTTATCGCAAAATAGAGACTTTTTTGAAAAGCATATTCAAACAGTGGAAATGAGAATTTTAAGCATTTTTTTTCTTGAGTGAATCAATCGTAACAAATTTGATGTTGGAAAAAAGGTGGCGGAAATTTTAAATTTAACAATGGATCATTATATTTCGCAAATAATACTACTAAAAACATACATATATATATATATATATATATATATATATATATATATATATATATATATATATATATATAATTTATTTTTGTATCTTAAACCTTTTGTTAAATATTCTTTTCTATATATATATATATATATATATATATATATATATATATATATATATATATATATATATATATATATATATTTCATCAAATATTATTGTGATGTGAATGTGTTGATGCATACAAAATAGTTTTTCTTGTCCCTGATATGTTAGTATCTCACTATAAATTAGTTTTGAAAATAAGGATTTCAAATTAAAATTATTAAAATTTGTAAAAATAATTAATTTTATTAATAAGATTACTTTCGATTGTTTTCGACAAATTCTACTTTCAGTGTATCATAGATAATTAATTAGAAAGAAAAAATCTTACAGCATGAAGTATCACGTGATTGGTTTTAGGACCCTCTCTCCCTTTAAAGGTGATCGACCAGGATGTTTTTGTGAACCTACCACCCCCTCCCCCCCGCAAGGCAATCACGCAACTTATGAACAGTCTTATTTGGTCCGCAATATCAAAATATGCGATAATATGCATTTCATTCCATTTAAATTTTAACAACTTTGGTGTGAAACTTTTATTTTAAGTCATTCAGTATATTTCACAATAACTTTTAAATGTGGTCCCAGTAGACCTACGCATCTCTTATTATATATCTCTGTAGATGACAATTTTGAAGATTGATTAAAATAGGGTTGTCGGACTTATATTGTCTATATTTTTATTTGTTTGTACGACGTTTCGATTAGGTTGTATCTCTAATCGTTATCAGGCTACGAGCTCCTATAGGGACTATGTCCATTGAAACGTAAAGTGTGGCTTCACTGTACACACCTCAATGATTTGGAGTTACAAAGTAATGGTTGACAAATGTTAGGTATTTGAAAATAACAAGAAAATTTCTTTTTTTTTAACGTCAGTGGATGTACACCCTTAAAATAAATTGTTAGCGTTATAATTGTTGAACTATGAATTTTTTACAGATATCTAAAACACTTCTAAAGCTTCTCTTAAAATCCCTGAGTGCTGGGTGGCCTTAAAAATGTATAGTGAATTTTTAAATTAACAAGAAAATTTCCTTTTTTAATGTCAGTTGATGTACACCCTTAAATTAAATTGTTAGCGTTATAATTGTTGATCTATGAATTTTTTACAGATACCTAAAACTCTTTTAAAGCTTCTCTTAAAATCCCTGAGTGCTGGGTGGCCTTAAAAATGCATAGTGAATCTTAAAATACCAAAAAAAAATTATTTTTTTAACGTCAGTGGATGTACACTCTTAAATTAAATTGTTAGCGTTATAATTGTTGATCTATGAATACTGAACATTCCATAATTACTCTCAACGTAAGCTGCTTCTTATCCTCTAAAATTAATTGAAAATGTTATAAATAATCTTAGAACAAAGATCATTAGACAACAAGAAACACATTCTTCCTTCACAATTCCGTATATCAAGGGAACTTCGGAGAAAATAAGACGAATTGCCAGAAGTTACAACATAAAAACAGCTTTTAAATCAGGAAATACATCCAGTGCTCATTTAACAAAAACAGAACCAAAAACTACTTATAAGAAAGTGTTTATAAAGTTCCATGGGAGTGTGGTGAAATGTTTATTGGAGAAACCAAGGGTCCACTAGAAATTAGAATTAAAGAACATAAAATTCATACATAAAAAGGAGGAACGTCATCATCTGGTATTGCAGAACACGTCTGGGATAAATAACGTCATCTAAAATGGGCTGAAGCTGCGGCAATATATTATGGATCACAATATGAAAAAAAGAAAATTTATAGAAGGAACTTACATTAAGAATAATAATAGAATCTTCAGTAAACCCAGTGTTGAAATACCCAATCTTTGGGGAATATTACTTTGTAACTTCAAATCATTGAGGTGTGTACAGTGAAGTGAAACTTTACGTTTCAATGGACACGGTCCCTATATAAGCTTGTAGCCTTAAGACCAAACATTCAGTTTATACTTGACTAGCGACCCGCCCCGGCTTCGCACGGGTGCAATGCTGATACTAAATACACTACAGAAAAACTGTGACTATTTATTTTATTTTTACAACAATTATTACATCGGCCTCCGACGCGCTATTTATAGGCACGCTGCCGCCGCCCCGGTCGGCCAGTACCGCCGCAAGCGCTACTTCCCGCAATTTTAAATCTGTAATATCTTCGAAAATATTCATTTAAATCTTGTGCTGTAAAGGACCATATAGATCTATATTAAATCAACAATGTATTTAAGCTATTTAATTGGATAAGGATTAATGCTGTATTGGTTAAAATCGCTTCAAAATTTGCCATTATTTGTCGTAAAAAGTAAATGACAAAAAAATGACAGAGATAGACATATACCATCGCGGAGTTTTCTGTAGACCTTTTCAATGTGTACAAATAATTAGTACATTATTTTGATAAATCTCGTAGGGTTCAGCTTGCGTTTGCAATGTAAGCGGAAAAAAATATGATAATTAACGACATCACATTAGAAACCTCAAAAATAACAGTATTTCTCCACTATTTAATGGATGTTATTATACATATAAACCTTCCTCTTGAATCACTCTATCTATTGAAAAAAACCGCATCAAAATCCGGTGCGCAGTTTTAAAGATTTAAGCATACAAAGGGACATAGGGACAGAGAAAGCGACTTTGTTTTATACTATGTAGTGATAACGTTTAGAGATACAACCTAATCGAAACGTCGCACAAGCAAATAAACATAAGTATAATGCAAGTCCGATAACCACATTTAAGTCAATCCTGTATATCATCAAAAACGATTCAAATGCAAAATTACTAATAAGAAATAAATTTTAAAAAAAATATGCCTCAAAGAACTCAGACCACGACTAATAGCTAAAAAGACGAGAGTAAAATTAAAATTTTTCCCGTTACCTAAGGAACATTTGAAAAATTGAATTTTTAATCATATAGCAGATAATATTTTAAAATCGCGGAAATACTTTTATACTTTGTAAGGAATATTAATCATTTGAGATCAGATTTTAACAACAGATGAAGCAAAACATATCGTTGAACTCAGGCGCTCTGTAGATTGCACGTGGCGTATATGACTACAAAATTAAAAGAAAATATAAGTTTGGATTCTGCAATTTGAATCATATTTGACAAATTGCTTGGAAAAAAGTAATTTGACATACACACTTCTAAATTATAATTATGATTTCAAGCCAAACGGCATACTGGGTATACAAAAATACCAAAAATATGAGGCTCTGTGGAAAGCCTTTCCATGTTATCGGATCCTAGGTGACGTGGTCTGCTGTATTTCCTACAAACTTTCGCTGCATTCTGAATCGGTTTATACAGATGCTTACTCCAGCCTATGTCCCTTGATGTTCTGCAGGAGGTTCTTTGGTATAACTCCAGTTGTTGATAAAATTATGGGGATCGTTTGAACGATGTTCGTTGCCCATTGTCTTTTGATTTGTACTTCCAGATCTCTGTATTTGGCGATCTTCTCGTTGTATTTTAGCGTTAGGTACAGCAATATCAATTAGTGTAGTTCGCCTAGAAATTTTATGTGTTAGTATAATGTTGTCTATTATGAGCAACTGTCTGATCCGTCATAACCGTTCGGTCATAATATAACTTGAACTGGTTGTTGTCAAGAATAGGCTCCGGATGGTATTTGTAATAAGGCACTTTTCCTACCTGCAATAGGTTTAACTTATCTGCTAACTCTTGGTGGAGTATCTTAGCGGTTGAGTCGTGTCTTTCCTTATATTCGGTTGCGGCAAACGCTTGACATCCTCCAGTTATGTGCTGGATTGTCTCTGATGTTCGACAGCTATATCTACATTGGTCACTTTCTATTGAGGAATAACCTGGTCTTGGATAGCTAACAAGAAGCCATCCGTTTCCGGAAACATCTGCCCCGAAATCAACCAGTAGTTCGACGCTGAGTTGTCGACATTGTCCTGATTGATCTCATTTGGATGTCGTCCATGAAGGTGCTTCTGTAGCCAAGTTTGTAACTTCTCTTCATCTGTTTGGTGGAAAGAAGCAATATTCCGTTGCCTCGCATATTGCTATAGTATGGAAGAGTCCACTAACCTGTGGAAATATGAACGTAAGTTTATTATTTGTTGGTCGAGCTGCTTACCAATATCCATCAATCCTCTTCCTCCTTGATGTCTTGGAAGCATTGTACGTTCAATAGCACTCCGAGGGTGATGTTTTTGTGCTTTTGTTAAGAGTGTTCTTATTTTTTTTTGCAGGTTTTGGATGTCCGTCCTGCTCCATTTTACAATTCCAAAAGAGTAGCTAAGTGCAGAGAAACCATAAACGCCTTAAACAAATTTCTACTATTTAAGTTAGTTCGTAATACCCGCCCTACCCTCCTGACAAATTCTGTTGTTAATTCGGCTTTCATAGTGCGTGGTCAATTCTTTTAGCCTGTTTCATACCTAGGTATTTGTATGTTTGGTTTGCTTCCATTGCAGCTATAGTTTCATCGTTCTGCATTTCAAAAGCCCCCGGTTGTACCTTACCGTTAACGATGTTAAAAATACGGCACTTGTCAAGTCCAAATAGCATTCCGATATCCCCGGAGAACTCCTCTACAATTTTAAGCATTTGTTCTAGCTGGTTTCTGGTAGCACTTATCAGTTTAAGATCATCCATGTATAGAAGATGATTCACTTTTACTACCTTTTCGTTGTTATTTCTAATACTAAAGCTGAATCTGGTTGAGTTCAAACGGCGTGATAGTGGGTTTATTGCAAAGCAGAACCACAATGGGCTAAGTAAATCGCTCTGAAATATTCCCCTTCGTATTGGAATTGTGTAGTTTCGATGGTGTCGCTGAATGGCACCTGCAATTGGATCCTAGTTCTCCAGGTAGACATGATGCGTTCTAAAGAGGAAACATAATGATTATCGACCCTATACATTCTCAATATAGTTGTGAGCCACTCATGTAGCACTGAGTCGAAAGCCTTCTTATAATCCACATAGGCAGAAAAGAGATTTCTTCGGTGGGTACAGGTTTGGTTACATATGGCAGAGTCAACAGTCAATTGAAATGAAATGAAATAATTTATTAGCCATAAGACTGATACTTCAGCATTGGTTTCGTCAACAATATACAATTAAATAAAAAAATATATACATAACATACCTTAAAGCTAGAAAATTCTAGAAACAGTTATATTAGTTAGTATCATAAGATACTTGTTATAATATGGAAAATGTAAAATAACTTAATCTAATACTGCATATTAAAAACCACAGATTAAAATCCTAAAACAACTAACAGGAAAGAAAAAAATAAAACGATAAGAACACAATTCGTCGCACTGGCCAATGAAGGACGCAACGAGATAATCAGTCAGTACACAGTAAAAGAGTCAGTACATCCTACAGGCTTAAGTATTCGTTAAAAGAATAAAATGATCTCTGAACAAGAAATTTTTTTATTTCTGTTTTGAATCTATTACTGTTTGATATGTTTTTTAATTTTGCAGGCAATTTGTTAAACAGAATAATGAAATTATAAATTGGGGATCTCTCAAAGAATGCTGTTCTGTGTTTAGGTATACTAAGAATGTCACTATTTCATGTATCATATCTGTGACCCTGGCTAAGAGTTTTAAACTCTGAGTAATTTTATTTTACATATAAAACACATTTTAGAATATAAATAGAGTAAAATATGGGAAAAGAAATGCAGCGATTCATCAAGCCACGTGTCTAAAAATTTAGCATAGGCTGAGGTTTCAATATTATATGTTGCTTTATCCTCTACAAGCACTGGTTTATTAATATTGAAATTTATAAATACAGTCTTTGTCGGGTTAAGTATTAACTGATTACGCTGACACCAAATCTCCAACTCCCGCTGTACGTAACAGCTCCTCTGGGGCATCCGTAGATATAGCTACCGTGGTATCATCAGCAACCATAACCAACTTTCCCCTACTGATGCATCTAGGTAGGTCGTTGACATAAACCATAAACAAGAGTGGCCCCAAAACCGACCCCTGCGGTACACCTACGGCGACTTTTTTGCAATCTGATTTACTTTTTCGGTATCGAATAAACATACTCCTATCAGACATATACGAGTCGATGAGTTCTAGGATATTTCCTCGTATACCCGAAGCAAAGAGCTTTCTCAATAAGAACTCTCTACTCACAGTATCAAACGCTTAAGATTGTTCCTTGCATCCCATTGCTCCCCTCGTGCATCCTTTCTGTTGAGGTGCAATGATGTTATTTTGTTCACAATGTACATAGATGCGTTGGGTCAAGCAGGAGGTGATCACCTTATACAGTGTGAGTAGGCAGGTGATTGGCCTATACTTAGCTGGGTCATGTGTGTTGTGTTGATCCTTTGGCAGAAGTTATGTAATACCCTCGGTCAAGAACAATGGTATTTTATAATAAATACTACAATTCTTTATTTAGGAGACAGTATATTGAAAGTAGAAATAAATTGTCAGCAACTAAATGTTTCAAAAATCAAATTTTTCATAATATTTTATTGCGATTATTTTTTTTCCGACACCGTCACTCACTCAGTTATTGAAATCTAATATTAATTATGTATGCATTTTCAAATAATGTACACCTTACAAGAAATTGATATTATGGCATTTTAAGCGTCATTTCCCAAATATAAAGTATTTATTTCAGAAGCAAAAATAAAAACTTCTTCCTCCAAAAATAAATTAGACATTTATAATATCTTTGATGTAAACCTTCTTAAACTTGGGTAAATATACTTACGCCTGCAATAACATTTTCATTTATAGAGGATTTCACACTATCTGGTGAATCTTTTGGGATATTGCTTAGATTATTTGACACTGGCGATTCGGCGGTCGTGCCTGCGGAATAATAAAATATCTCTAATGTAAACAGGAAAATCAAATAATTTTACTAAAAATAACAAAATGTTCGCTTTTATAATTTGTTTAAAACATTCTGTCATTTTATTATAAGTGATTTGAAGCGACGTGTGGTGAGTTCTACTTTTTGTGTTTATTATTGTTGTGTTTGTATTTTTAAATATAATAAAAATTTTAAAGTTAAGCTTAAGCGGAGATGTATTAAATCATTTGAGAAAGCTGCCGAAAAAAATAATTTTGGATTATAGTTTCTACCCTTTTGAATAAATTATTTTATGACTTCCAAAAATTGCATTAAAAAAAAATAAATCAGGAACTTTTATCTGGTAATTAATTTAATAATTATACATTGTTTATTTACTTCCAAAATTGCATTAAAAAATAACAAATAAATCAGGAACTTTTATATTGTAATTAATTTAATAATTATAGATTATTTATTTACTTATTTGCGTAAATGAGCGTTGTAGCACTTGAAAGGGTTATTTTAAAATTAATTCTAGATATATTAATATTCTTATAAATTAGTATACCTTGGAATGGGAAAGGAAGAAAAAGTTACCTAGAAAACTTTATTTTAACTGTTATTCACTAGATGCTAATTTTTTACGAAAAACTTCCACAATTAAAGAGACATCCCTCTTTAGATACTCGAAAAAAGGTAATTTTTGCGATTTTTTTAACGATTCCTATTATACATATCAATGTAATTTTTCTTGAGCTATATAAATACACTGTTAAAGTATTAAAAAAATTTTGTTATTGGTTTTATACAGGGTTGGGTTGATTTTAATCAAATGATTTAAATCATTTTAAAATCACAATTAACATCACTTGATTTTTTTCAATAAAAGTCATGATTTAATTAATAGTATTTCAAAAAACTTTCGAAAAAAAATCACTAACGACTTATTAGCTACAAAGCAAAGCCAAAGGACATAAAAAAGATAAACTTTACCTTAAACTACTTAGATGTCATAAAACTTACCACTACAAAAAATATAAATATAAAAGAAAACTTAAAATTATAAACTTATAATTTATCATCATTTGCAATTTCGTTGTAAAATTTAAATAGAAATACCAATTTTGGAAATTTTTTAATCCCCAATCTATTTTTGAAATCGAAATAAATACACAAAATCAAATGCTCTAAACAAACATTCCATCGATGCCGAAGAAGCAATGGCACAGAGGACTGCTTTATTACTGTAACTGTTTTGCAACTTCAGGTTCATCATTTTGTGAGGTCCACCACTGAATCCCATTTATTTTTTTGTCTCTTGTTCTCTGGGTGCCATCTCCGCTTCGAAGGTTGGTAATCATAGACTCTAACTTTTGAGATTGCAGCTCTAAATAGTTCATTGTTACTGCAACTAAACGACTCCCTAAGGTTCTTCAGCCATGAGTTTTTTCTCCTTCCTATTGATCCCCATCCTTGGTTTTTCCCTGCAAAATAATCTGTAGTATTTGATATTTTTTCTCCTCTCATGATATGTCCCATATAGAGCAGCTTTCTTTTCTTAGTTGTTACTTCTCTCTTCTTATGCATACGTCTCATTACTTCCCCGTTGGTTATTCTTTCTACCCATGAAATTCTCAGTCTTCTCCGGTACATCCACACCCCAAATGCCTCCAGTCTCCTCACGTCAATCATCTTTAGTATCCAGGCTTCCATCCCATAGTATAGTATAGATAGCACATAACATCCCATCAGTCGTATTTTTAGTTCAAGATTTAGATCTCGGCAGCAAAAAAGCCTCTTCATTCTTATAAATGTGCTTCTTGTCTTTACATATATCCTACGAATGTTCAGTTAAAGTCCATATTCTTCGCTTACTGTGACCATTTTATTAATTAGCGTCGGTAGGTCTTCATGTGTTCCAACTAAAAGAACCGTATCGTCGGCGTACCTCAGATTATTTATTGACACGCCATTAATTTTAATGCCCATGTCCAGATCACCAAGTGCCGTATTTATTATATCTTCCGAGTAGAGATTAAAGAGAATTGGTGAAAGTACACACCCTTGACGAACACCTCTCTGTATTTCCATTTCTTCTGACGTTATGTCGTCTATTCGAATTTTTTGTTACTTCTTCCGAAAACATTATATTCTTAAAGAAACTGGAGCGTGCGTTCAATTTTATTACTAGTAGTAGCAAACCCGTATCTTCACATAATTGAGCAATAGTTTTTAAGGCCAAATTTATTTCTTCTGGAGATAATTTACACTTTTGTTTTGACGATGAAATGCTTGTTTTTTTTCTTGTAGAGAAAGTTCTAGCTCTTCTTCGAAAACATGAGTAAGTGTTTCCGTTACTCTACAGAATCTGAAATAGTTGCATTTTTTCTTTGAAAAATATTTAGATATTCTTTTGCTGCGCGATTAAGTCCAACCTTGGATACTTTTTGGTATATGGCGTAATAATCTCTTTCTTGTTTTGCTCACAGATTTTTAATGTTATGAACCAATGAAAGACATATATATTTCTAAATAGTCAGCAACGTTGTGAGTGAGTGATAAGCAATTTGGATTTAGAAATGGTCTAGGAATAAGAGAGGCACTATTTTGTATGCGCGTTCTCCTACAAAAGAGCTGTGAATTCTGAAAGAACATCTACGTCTGTTTCATCGACTTTGAAAAGGCATTCGACCGAGTACAACATGATAAACTTTTTGAGTGCCTACAAGCGGCAGGTCTAGACCACTACGATATAAGACTGCTAAAACATCTATATTACAATCAAGTAGCCTCTATCCAAATTGAAAACAGTCGTACTCAAAACCTACCCATCAAACGTGGAGTAAGACAGGGTTGCGTTCTGTCACCCTGTCTCTTTAATGTATACTCTGAAGAAATCTTTAGGGAGGCTTTGGATGACAGACAAGAAGGAGTAAGACTAGGCGGAGAAGTAATCAACAATATTAGATTTGCTGATGATACGGCCATTCTTGCGGAAAGCATCGAGGGTCTCCAAACATTAGTAAACCTAGTCAATGAAGCGAGCTGCCGAAGAGGCCTTAAAATCAACATCTCAAAAACAAAGTGGATGGCCGTTGGAAAGGTGACTGTAGATGAATGTCAACTTTGGCTCTATGGGAAGAGGATAGAGCGTGTAAACCATTTCAAATACCTTGGCAGTTGGTTGAATGCAAATGGGGACTCAGATGAACAGATAATAGCTAGGATAGAAATATCGCGGAAGGCCTTTATGACATGGAAACCAGTTCTATGCAACAGAAACCTATCAATGCATATTTGTAAAAGGGTTCTGAAATGCTATGTATGGTCTATTCTATTATACGGTTGCGAGACATGGATACTAAAAACCACAACGCTAAACAAACTGGAAGCATTCGAATTGTGGTGCTACCGTCGAATCCTAAAGATATCATGGGTTTCGCACACTTCCAACGAGGATGTTCTCAGAATGATGGATACAGATCGACTGCTCTTAAACATTATAAAGAAGCGGAAAACAGAATACTTCGGTCACATAATTAGAGGACCTAAATACCAGCTACTTCGCCTTATAATACAAGGAAAAGTGGAAGGAAAAAGATGGATAGGCCGAAAGAAGCTTTCGTGGCTGCGTAACATCAGGCAGTGGTGTGATTGCACGGTAGAAGAACTATTTCGCGCAGCAGCCGATAGAGAAAGATTTCAGGAAATTGTAAACATGATGACCACCAACGTCTGAATACAGGCATGGCACCTAAAGAAGAAGAAGAAGCAAAGTTGTTTGACTGAATTTTGCTCGTGCTAGATAATTCTTACGAAAATATTTCGTTATTAGAACAATGTGTTCTTTAATGTCTTTTATTTCTAAGTATTTGCACGGCAAATTTAAAAGATGTGCCGAGCAACCATAGGATATAACTTTAGAAGTGGTTCTTTTTTCAATACTCTTTCTCGTGTCAACCATGCTTGACGCGTTGTGCGACACAAAAGATTCTACACAACATTGATATTTTAGTTCAGATGAAGAAATTAGATCACAACAAAGTTTTTTTTAAATATTCCGAAGAATGATATTTTCCAGATGTATCAATAGTATCATCGAAAAATGCTTGTCCATCTTCTGTTATAGTGGAAAATATTACAGGTTCGTCGTGGACATTTGACCACCCGTCATTTGACATATTTACGCATTGTCCTGAGAGAGGAGAGATACACTATCTTCTTCATAAATTTCATGCAAAAGAATAGCTGCTATAGATGTCCTGGAGGGGGTTATACCAGGTCTTAACTTTTAAGTCGCCTTTCGTACTTGCTGCTAGTTTTCATTCACCTAATGGTTGGTTCATATTTCTAAAAATTATTTTCCACTAAACTAATATTTCCACTATGAAATAAAAATGTTAGGTTCATATTTTAAAATTTAACAATTACTAAAAATTAAGGATGACCAATCCGAATCGTTCATAAT
Source organism: Diaprepes abbreviatus (assembly GCA_034092305.1). Lineage (NCBI taxonomy): Eukaryota > Metazoa > Arthropoda > Insecta > Coleoptera > Curculionidae > Diaprepes > Diaprepes abbreviatus. The sequence goes on from JASJET010000171.1 coordinate 1,809,934, forward strand.
TTTCTAACCTAAAAGTAAAACGTAAATTTTTTGCTTTTTAACTGTGGTTGTTTACTTAATTTTATTTTAGAATGTTTCGAATATTTTATGACAAATTTTTACCAGGTTTTATTTGTTTTTAATGTTATTTTTTATATTTTTATGCATTTGTCAAATTTTCCGACAGCCGATAACATCCGAAAGCGGACGCGAATTATGCCGACTTCTTCAAAGTTAAAAGTTAACCAACTTCTTAGCTGATAATTGATCGTTGTTAATTTTTGGTTGGTACTATGAACAGATGAAAGTAAAGCGTATCATTTAACTTACAAGTGCAAGTTGATAGTGGACGGAAATTTTTACTGGTAGTTGATAATTTTTGAAAGTATGAATCGACCATTACGAACTTGTCAAATTTTTCTCTAGCCAAAAACATCTAAAAGCGGACACGAATTATGCAGTTTTTAAAAAAAGGTAAGTTGACAACTTCTTAGTTGATAATAATTGATAGTTGTTAAGTTTTAGTTAGGACTATGAACAAATGAAAGTAAAGTGTATCATTTAACTCGCAAATTGATAGTGGAACTTCTTAATAGTAGTTGATGATTTTTGGAAGTATGAACCGACCATATAGGTCGACTTAGTAGCAAAAACTGCTTTTGCTCTTTTCTTATCAATATTATGTTTATCAGCTGCTGATGCACGAATAAGAAAATTACTAATAGAGGAACAAGTTTCGCCTCTTTTCTTTTTTTTTTTTTTTAACTGATAATGCTTTCAAAAATATAAAAGGACTGTTTGGATCTTTATGAAACTTTCTGAAAACTTCTTCTTCTTCTCCTTCTTCTAGGTAGAACCAAGTTCTGTTATCTACACAATGCCTCATCGATCCTCGTTTGACGTTGATATCCAGCTGTCTCTCCATCTTTTGGGGGGCCGTCCAGGCGGCCGTTTGGGGTTTGGTTTCTCTCTCATCACGGTTTTTGCTAGTCTGTCATCGTCCATTCGTTCCACGTGATCTCTCCACTGCCTACGACGGTTTCGAACCCACTTCACAACATCCCCCACTCCGCTGTCCTCGCGTATTTTTGCGTTTCTTATTCTATCTCTTAAACTTGTTCCCGTGATCATTCTCAGCGTTTTCATTTCTGTGGTTCTCATAATTTGTTTTGTCTTTGTTGTTTCATTTCTTGTTTCTGCGCCGTAGGTCAGTATCGGTCTTACACAGACCCTGCAAATTCTTGCTTTGCTCTCAATCGTCATATGTTTATTGTTCCAGATTATGTCTCTTAGTTGGCCTGATATCATGGCCGCTTTGTTGGCTTGTGTGCGTACTTCTTCCGTTACTGCCCTGTTACTTGTTATATGTGCTCCCAGGTATTTAAACTTCCCAACCTCTTCGATATGTTTGTCGTCAACCATTAGTTTGCATCTTACCGGTTTCTTTGCCATTACCATTGCTTTGGTTTTCTCCACAGATATTTTCATATTATACTGTTTGGCTGTTCGATTGAGATGGAAAAGCATTCTTTGTAAGTTGTCCTCGCTATCTGCTGTCAAGACAACATCGTCTGCAAAGCATATAATGTGAACCGTGTTGTGTCCCATTGGGTATCCAATATTTGTGCTCTCATCAATGATTTCGTCCATGATTACAGTGAAAAGTGTTGGACTTAGGCTATCACCCTGTCTTATTCCTATGGATAGTGGGATTTCCTCTGTTAGAGTGTTATTTGTTTAAATTACCATGGTGTTTTTGGAATTCAGTTCGTATATTGTGCGTATGATTGCTTCGTCTACTTGTTTTCTTCGCAGTAGTTCTGTTATGTGTTCCAGTTTGAGTCGGTCGAACGCTTGTGTAAACTCCACAAAACAAATGAACAGCGGTTTATCGTATTCGATAGATTTTTCAACCAGCTGTCTGATAATAAATATACCGTCGACAGTAGAGCGGTTATTCCGGAAGCCCTGCTGTTCTTCGCACGCCCCTAACTTGTCTACGATCCGTTGTGACAGTATTTTGGTTAATAATTTGGCTGAACTGTTCAGTAGGCTGATTCCCCTGTAGTTTTCGGGTTGTTTCTTTGATCCCCTTTTGTATTTTTTGAAATAGAACAGTGAGCTCCGTGACAAGGCTGGGGCCTCCGTACTTTAGCATCTCATTCGTAATTTGATCGGTACCAGGTGATTTTCTGTTTTTTGATGTCTTAATTGTCAGGTGCATCTCTGCTTCACTGATGTTAACATCTGTTAGTTCTGTGATTTCTTGTTGGTTTTCGTCTACGTTGTTTTCTGTAGCTGGTGCCTGGAGTGAGTCCTTAAAATGGCTGACCCATTGTTGGCTGTCGATTGGACTTAGTTGAACGTATTCATTGATTGTTTTTTTTTCTGTTCCTCAGCATGTTCCATATTTTCTTTTGTCCGCCATATAGGTCGTGTTCCATGTCTTTTGAATACTTTTCCCAGTATTTTTTCTTCAGTTGAGCTTTTTGAAAAATGTTTTTAAAAAAATTGATTTTTTCAAGTTGATAAGGTAGGATGCTCCTTAAAAAACATCAACATAGCTTGTGCGTTTAGAAATAATAAAAAAAAAATTGGTATTATGTACTCATGTGAGATAAATTATATATAATAATAATAAGTAGGTAACATATTATATAAATATATATACTATATATTTTTACTTGAAATTGGAACTTTTAAAAGAAAGTGAACAATAATTCACAAGATATAATTAACTGTCTATTTTTCTTTTAATGGTCTTAAGAAACTTAAAGAGAAGAGGCAAATTTTTAATTTTTAAATTAATGAAACCAAAGAAAATATTTTTCTTTTATTTCGTACCTTCAAATTTAACCGATTGTTTCTTTGACTCTCGTTTGTTAGGTTTTTCTTCATTTTCCGTCCTCTTATATTCTTCCTCAATTTTCCTTGACATAAATTTGGCATATGCTAATCTAGCTCCTCTTGGCACTTCAACAAGTTTTGGATTATATTCTAAGAAAATATAAATATTTTTTTAAATATTTATTTTAAAATTAAAACAAAGAATGTTTGTTAATATTTTGTAGTAAAAGAGTCCTTAGGCACTTCTACAATATATCATTTTTACATTTCCTGTAGCTATTATTTTAAATAGCTGATATTTTCGTAATGATTCATAGAATATGGATTTTGTATGTTGCTGACTTGCATTTTTCTAAAAGAAGTTGGGGGCATTTTACTAAAATTACAGTCTTTTTTTTTAATTCTAATAAATTTTAAATATTTTTGGCCTTAAGGTAAATTCTTATCTTGAGAGGCTACTGTTGTAGTACTACGGATAAAAATTAAATTCACGATGTCTGGTCAATAAGCAATACCACAAATAATTAATATCCTACCGATACGTTCCGCCCGAAAATATGTACAAATATCAATTCCAACGACATATAAGTATGTCAACACAGGGTGTCTGGATAAAGGCGTCGACGTCGAGGAAGAAACACCGCTGTAAAGTTTTGAATATATATATATATATATATATATATATATATATATATATATATATATATATATATATATATATACAGTGCCTTCATTTCAAAACGAACCATCCTTAATAACTTTGTTAAATAGAAAAATTTAAAAAAAAGAAAAAACACGTCAATTTAGATATACAGGGGGAAGTTTAATTTTGCATTTGTTAAAAGTCTGTCAATCACCTCCTCACCTCCAGCTAACCTCACTTTGATATGTCAAATGGGAACCCCCACCTTGTGACACATCATTGTAAGCAGCATAAAATTGTCTATTCAACCGTATAAAAAAAATTAAATCGGTTGACGTACAAGCGAACAGTGTGCAAAAATGTCTGTAATAATGCATAATATATCGGCCTCGAACTTTAGTATGTCAAATGATTACCCTATAGTGTGATACATCATTTTAAAGGGCATACTATCTCCTATTTAGCCAATAAAAAAAAACAAAATCTGTTGATGTACAAGCGAATAGTAAGAAAAGATGTGTGGTAATAATAGACACCTTATCACATTAAACTTTATTATGTCAAATGGCTACTTCATAGAGTAAAATATTATTTTAAATTTAAAATAAATATTTTTTTAAAATAATAAACAGTTAAAATATTTGCGAGAAAAAAACTAAGCCTGTTTTAAAATTCATCGCAAAATTCATTGCAGTCTAATCAATCTAGTGTATTTATTTCAATGATATTTTTTGCGGTACCTGATAGGTACAAGAAATCACTGCAATAAATAAAATTTTTAAGATCTTTAAACACCAGTAGTTTATTATTGTTAAAATTGTCATTGTGACGCCTAGTTGAAACGTGAATATAAATGGTGTATACGCTAGCCGAAAGAATAGAAATAATTTTTCTCTATGGAGCTGAAGATCGGTGCGCTCGTAAAACCGCCAGAGCATTTAACGAGAGGCATCAAGACAAAAACGTGGGCCATAAATATGTACTCGAATTGATACGAAAGTTTGAAGAAACGGGATCCGTTTGTAATAAAAAATCTATTGAGAAAAGGGTTGTAGATGAAGCATGCCAAATCGAGGTACTAGGACAGTTTGCAATAGATCCAACTTTATCCATCTCAAAGGTCGCAGATTTAATCAACATTTCTGCTGGCTCTGTGCATAAAGTTTTGAAACAAAATAAGTTTTTTCCCTACAAAATTCAAATTCTTCAAGAACTCGGAGAAGATGATTTTGATAGGAGAATTCAATTTTGCGAATTAATGTGCCAACGAATTGACGAGGACCCCCATTTACCTAAGAATATCTGCTTTAGTGATGAATCAACTTTTTTTCTAAATGGACTGGTTAACAGACATAACTGCAGATACTGGGATAATGAAAATCCGCACCTTTTCCGAGAAGGGCATACTCAATATCCCGAAAAAATTAACGTGTGGGCAGGAATTTATGGCAATGAAATCATCGGGCCATTTTTTTTTGGAAGATAATTTAACTGGGCAAATTTATTTAAACCTTTTAGAAAACACAATATACCCTGCCATTGTGCAATCTTTAGAAAATCAAGTGGATGAAAATGCTTTTATGGTACTAAATGAAAATAATTTGCATTTCCAGCAAGATGGAGCTCCCCCGCACTACGCTTTGGCAATTCGAGAGTGGCTTGATGAACATTTTCCAGGGACGTGGATTGGCAGACGTGGTGCAATTGAATGGCCAGCACGGTCTCCAGACCTAACCCCTCTAGACTTTTTTCTTTGGGGGTATTTAAAAAGCAAGGTTTATAAAACCCCACCTGAAAATATTGACGATTTAAAAGATCGAATTGTTCGGGAATGTAGAGGAATTAGCAGAGAAACCCTTGCCAATGTTCGTGGGGAATTTCAAAATAGGCTTTTTTATTGTCTCGCTAATAACGGCGCACATTTTGAACATTTAATAAAATAATTTTCTTCAACTGAATAAAACTGAATAAACTGCTTATATTTAACACACATTTTTGCATCCTAATTGCCTATAACGTCTATTAACTTAATTTTTTTTGACATCATTGGATAGCAGATCGTACGTCCTTTAAAATGATGTATCACACTATAGGGTAATCATTTGACATACCAAAGTTCGAGGCCGATATATTATGCATTATTACAAGACATTTTTGCACACTATTCGCTTGTACGTCAACCGATTTAATTTTTTTATACGGTTGGATAGACAATTTTATGCTGCTTACAATGATGTGTCACAAGGTGGGGGTTCCCATTTGACATATCAAAGTGAGGTTAGCTGGAGGTGAGGAGGTGATTGACAGACTTTTAACAAATGCAAAATTAAACTTCCCCCTGTATATCTAAATTGACGTGTTTTTTCTTTTTTTTAAATTTTTCTATTTAACAAAGTTATTAAGGATGGTTCGTTTTGAAATGAAGGCACTGTATATATAAAATCAGATTGTATATCGCCGGGTACTACAGGGACTTACGAGCGAATACAACACTACACTACTATTGTCAATTCGATAATTTAAATTTTTTTACATATTTGAGGATGACTTTCATACTTTCACTCTTTTGTTTATTTTAAGTTCAAATCCAAAATTTAAAAAATAAATCAAAATTACCGATTAGTTTCTCATCTTCAATTTCAATTGCTTTATTAACATTTGAGAAAATGTGTTTTCTTAGACTTTGTCTTTTTCTACGGGATTCCTCAGCTTCTTGAGCGGACCCAATGGGATTGCTGGGCGTAGTATTTTTCCTAACGAGCTCGTTCCAATCTTTCTTTTTCGTTTTGAAAGTGGTTCTTCTGCCTAACACTCTCGCAATTTGTCCAAACACGTTCATAGGTTCTAAAGTATTCTGTTGTATTTCCTGGACGATGCCGTCCACAATTCCAATATGGAAATCTTTAAGAAGTCGTCGTTCCATTGTTTTTCCTTTTTTACCAGAAACTGGAAAAGATATATACATGAATTCTGTGCCCGACAGCGTAAAGTTATATTTTTAAAATGGAACACCCTTTATACGAATGGTTTTTAAAATTTAATGTCTAATTTTAAAACTTTATTAATTAAATATTTCATATACTTTGACTTTATAGAATTTGAAATAATTGTGTTTAAGAAACAATATTATATTTTTAAGCATACATTTAGTCGTAAATATCGACCCTAATTTTGCGAAAATTATAATTAGATTTATTCTCAAAAAACACCAAGGCTAAGTAGAGACTATTTCTATTAAACAGTTGGAATAAAAGCTACAGGGTGTTCAACTCACTGCTCCAAATCCTAAATATATTTAATTAAAATATATCACTTTTTTCAAATGGTTCAATATATCCTATACCTATTCCTAATAAGTTTTGAAATATTTCGATTTATCTACTTTTTTTATGCTTAGTAGTAGCTATAGGAAAAAATATTTTTAAAATGTGCGTATAAGTTGACCATATAATGCAGTAAATATAGTTTCTTGGTAAATTTTACCAGAGGCATAAACTTACTTCATTCAATTGCTGACTCTAGATAACAGAAACTTCGGTTTGTAGCCATCATAGTAATATTTAAGTTTAATCTATATTTTCTTAACTTTCATAATAAAGGGTGTCTCAAAAGAAAGTACACATTTGTTTTGCTTATTGCGTGAACGCAACTATTCCGAGCGGCGCGGGGGGTATGTCAATCGGTAGCCTGGCTCTTGGGAATTTAGTCGCTATGGAGCGTTTCTCGGGAGCGGACCGTGCTTTGTGCGTACGTGAGTTTTACAAAAACGGTAATTCGGCGACTGTAGCGCGTAGAAAATTCTGCAATTTTCGACATATTCGTCACTTAAATGATGCGCCAAGCGCTCGGTTTATTGGAAAATGGGTCCAGAAGTTTGAAGAGATCGGTTCAACACTAGATAAACCAAAATCTGAGCGTTCGAGGTCTTCGAGAACGGTGGAAACGTAGAGAGTGTTACTCAGTCTGTTCGTGACGACCCAAACGTTTCGATTCGTAAGCGTGCTGTTGCTTTAAATGTGCATAACTCATCATTATTCCGCATTTTACACAAAGATTTAAAGCTGAACCCCTATAAAACTCAGTTGGTGTAAGAATTGAAGCCTCAGGATGCTGGTCAGAGGCTTGACTTCGTAAATCAGATGACTGAATGCTTTTCAATGTTTATCAACATCTTCTTTTCGGATGAAGCCCATTTTTATCTTAATGGTCATGTAAACAAGCAAAATTGCCGCTATTGGAGAGCAAGCAATCCAAAACACAAACATCAGAAACCTCTACATTCGCCGAAAGTGACTGTATGGGCTGCGATGTCGGCGCGAGAAATTATCAGCCCGTACTTTTTTGAAGATGAAAGGGAACGCACAGTAACAGTGACTTCAGAGCGGTATGTGCAAAATTTTCCTGGCTATAACCAAAGAACATGGTTCCAGCAAGACGGAGCAACTTCACACACGTCCAACATGTCTCTGCCACGAGTGCGTGAAATTTTTCCTGGCAAATTGATCTCAAAGAAAGGTGACATAAGTTGGCCTCCACGCAGTCCTGATTTATCACCTATGGACTTTTTCCTATGGGGTTATGTCAAATCAAAAGTTTACGCCAACAAACCGACTTCCCTGGCACAATTAAAAGAAAATATCCGCAACGAAATGGTGGACATCACGGAGAATACCTGCCGAGCCGTCATGGGCAATTTTAGTGCTCGATTAAATGAATGCCGTGAGCGCAACGGATTACATTTGGACGATATCATTTTTAAAAAATAAATTCCCAAACAATGTATTTTAATATGTAATAAACATTTTTTCAATAAAGTCCTGACTTTTTTTTAAATCGATTTTTTAAATGTGAACTTCCTTTGAGACACCCTGTATTTAGTTCTTTCTAGTACAAAATGTATCATTTGAATCATCAAAATTTATTTCTTTAAAGAGAAATTTTAAAAATTTTATAATTATTTTTTTTTTATGGTTAATATTTTTGGTAGAAAAAAATTATATGAAAAGCAATACAATATCATACCCTGACTTTCCTCCAATGAAATCGTTGGTGTTTTCATTCCATTCTTTTTTAAAATATCAATTAATTCGTATCGCAAAGTAGAGATGTCCTGTCTAATTTCCATAACGTCATCTTCGGTAATGCCGTAGTCATCTCTTTTACGTTGTTCTGCCGTTACATACCTTCTTACTAACAATTTCATTATGGTTTCATGCTTTTTCCTTGCAAGTTCTCTTGAAGTATACTAAAACAAATCTATTTATTGATATATTCATATCACAATGGCTCTAGAGTGGAATAAACGTGATGATGCTGTAAATATTAAAATTACTTGGAAAACAGTAATAAACATTCAAAAAACAAAACAACAAATACACGAGAGAACAGCACACAACAAACAAATATATCGCACTTTGCGAAGAGAACAAAAAAAAAACGAATCGAGCAAAAAAATTTATAAAAAAACAATCATTTTGAAGCCGGATAAAAGTAATAAAACAGTAGTCATGAACAAAACAGAGTCTGAGATAAAAAAAGAACAACCTACTACAGGATAATTAATAATACATACGAAAAAATTAAGAATGATCCAACTTAACTTTTATCAAAAGAAAAATAACAACTTCATAAAAAATTACTCAATGCAAAAGAACCAACTGATGAAGAAGCAATTCTTAATGTTATTCCACCAAAAATATACGGCATACCGAAATTATATAAACAACCTACTGTTTCTTGTATATAATTGCCTTTTTATCGTTTATCAAAATTCTTACCTGATCGCATTTCAAATATTACAGGAAAAAGGTTTTTTTATTAAAGATTCTTTTACCAAATTCATCTATACAGTAAACCTACCCGAAAATTGCAGGGTTACATCTTTAAATACAAATATATCAAATCAACTTGTCCACACTATTTTAGCAGAAAAATAGGAAATTTTAAAGGAATATATTTCATTATCAAAACTCGATGCTATAAGCTTGCCAATTTAATCTACCATTGCTCAGTTAGTAATGGAAGAAGAAAGTTTTAGAATAACTATATTTTAATATAATTTTTTTCAAACGGTTGTCATTCAAAAACTCAGAAAAATAGTGTTGCGATCGGTCTGTCTCATAGGGCATCTCTCCGTCTTCAAAATTCCGACCAAGAATACTACAAAAAGTGAAAACGACATTAATAAATAATTATTTCAATGAAAAGACCATCATCGAAATAATTAATAAACCAACCTAGGTATAAATTTTACAATAACCTAACAACAAAAAACATAGAACATCAACAGTAAAAATATGTAGCATTACCTTACAGTGGTGAAAAATAAAACACATTTTAAAAAATCGTATGCCACAGGTCTCATAATAAACTAAATACACTATTCACTAATTTAAAAAGGATAACTCCTCTCATGAATAAATCAAACGTAGTATACTCGATCACCTTCACAAGTTGTCCAAAGAAATATACAAGCATGACGAGCCGATGATAGAACGGATATAAGAAATTTAAGCCACATTTACACCAGTCTAATTTAAACTAAAATATGAAGTGTTCGATCCTGTTAATAAATACCAAGTTGAATATCCTGTTAACTAATTTAACGTTTTTTTTTTTATTTTTTTTTTGGTGTATTGTTAGATATAAAAAATAAAATAAATTCGCATTCCATGTATCCTCAGTATCTAAATACAAATCTTAAATGAAGAACTTGCAAAATTAGATATATTTTTAAATTATGAGTATTTTTTAAAGTGTTGTTTACTTGTTGATATGTTCTTTATATAATTGTTTTTTTAATTATATATAAAAATTTTTTATGGACAATGAAAATTAACTAAAAATTATATAGAGAACCACAACCCAAGACAGGAAAAAATAAGCTATATATATATATATATATATATATATATATATATATATATATATATATATATATATATATATATACACATACATATATACATACATATATACATACATATATATGTATAAAACCAACCATAAAACCAAACATATACCTTATTTGTTTTTTTTATGCATTGTAAAATATAAAAATATTAAAAAAATAAAACACATTCGCATTCCACGTATCCTCAGTAAACGATGTAAAATTTAAATTTTATTTAGTAACAGAACAGCAAAATTTCAAGGTGTGTACCGGTAAAATTAAATATTTTTAAAAAATTTTAAAGTTTTGACTACTGATTTTAAGTGTCTTGTTTGTTTTTCGAAATTGTAAATATGTTTTTTATGTGACGTATTTTAATTATATATTTTTAGGAGGAAAGAATTTTGAAAATGCCTTGAATAAAGGGCGAAACGTCAATCGTTTTGTGTATTTATTAAATATAGAACCTAAACCCAAGACAAGACAAAATAAAGAAAAATGATATAATCTATGGTTCAAGAATCAAGAAAATAAATAAATATATATATATATATATATATATATATATATATATATATATATATATATATATATATATATATATGTAATGGAAGGTTTTCGGGCATCCCGTGTATGTGCTGAGTCCCTCTCAGGACTGTAAGGCAGCTGACGTTTCGGTGAAATCTCAATCACCATTTTCAAAGCTCACTGTATGGCGTCGGCGTCTACGAGCGAACTGACGCCTGCGACTCCGGTGTTGTCGGTACCGTGTGCGCGTCGGACGTGTTCGTTTTCCGAATGGTTCCGAACCAGGTGGCGTGACCTGCTGCGCGTCATCAGCCCTGTTGCCAGTGTTTGTGGTTGCGTTGCCGAGTTGTAATCTCTTTCGTTACTAAGTGGTACTGGTTGATGTTTTGTAAGCAGATTTTTCCAAGTATTAGGCACACGTTGGCTATCATCTCTGCTATTTAAGTTGTTGGGCCTCTTTGCAATTTCAATAGCCTCCCTTATAACCCTTGTGGACAGGTTTTCGCATCTCGATAGCATTTTTGTTCCCGAGAAATTTATCTTATGTCCTGTGTTTAACCAGTGTTGAGCCAGAGCAGAAGAAGTTGTTTTTTGCTTGACAGCGTTTATATGTTCGTCTCTTTTGGCGCTTATTTTACGGTTGGTTTGGCCTACGTAGGATGAGCTGCATTCTCCGCATGGAATTTCGTACACTCCCTGGTTTTCTAAAGGAATTCTTTCTTTAGGTGTTGGCAATAGATCTTTTACTTTACGGTCGATCTGTGCTGAAAATGGTTTCAATGTTGTGTCTCCTGAGAATTCTTGCGATCTTGTCTGTGGTGCCTCTTACATAAGGAACAAAAGCCTTGGAGCTATTCTCTTGGTTTTCGCGATTTTTTGGGGCCAAGTGTTTGTTTTTTAGAACCTTGTCTATATGTTCTTTTTTATAACCGTTCTTTGTTAGGGCTTCCTGCAGTATGTTCATCTCTTTGTGATAATTGTGAATAGCTCCAAGGCTTTTGTTCCTTATGTAAGAGGCACCACAGACAAGATCGCAAGAATTCTCAGGAGACACAACATTGAAACCATTTTCACCACAAACCGTAAAGTAAAAGATTTCTTGCCAACACCTAAAGGAAGAATCCCTTTAGAAAACCAGGGAGTGTACGAAATTCCATGCGGAGAGTGCAGCTCATCCTACGTAGGCCAAACCAACCGTAAAATAAGCGCCAGAAGAGACGAACATATAAACGCTGTCAAGCAAAAAACAACTTCTTCTGCTCTGGCTCAACACTGGTTAAACACAGGACATAAGATAAATTTCTCGGGAACAAAAATGCTATCGAGATGCGAAAACCTGTCCACAAGGGTTATAAGGGAGGCTATTGAAATTGCAAAGAGGCCCAACAACTTAAATAGCAGAGATGATAGCCAACGTGTGCCTAATACTTGGAAAAATCTGCTTACAAAACATCAACCAGTACCACTTAGTAACGAAAGAGATTACAACTCGGCAACGCAACCACAAACACTGGCAACAGGGCCGATGACGCGCAGCAGGTCACGCCACCTGGTTCGGAACCATTCGGAAAACGAACACGTCCGACGCGCACACGGTACCGACAACACCGGAGTCGCAGGCGTCAGTTCGCTCGTAGACGCCGACGCCATACAGTGAGCTTTGAAAATGGTGAATGAGATTTCACCGAAACGTCAGCTGCCTTACAGTCCTGAGAGGGATTCAGCACATACACGGGATGCCCGAAAACCTTCCATTACACATCACACCCGTGAGAATATCCGACATAACACATATATATATATATATATATATATATATATATATATATATATATATATATATATATATATATATATATATATATATATATACCAGCAGCATACACATTCTTAGTATAAGAGGCAGAATCGGGTCTATTTTCCTGAACCCAATGCTTTTGGGGGGGAGCGATATATATATATATATATATATATATATATATATATATATATATATATATATATATATATATATATATATATATTACCTTAAAGCTTTCTGTAGTTGGTCTGGTTTTACGACATAATCTTCTGAAAAAAATTTTCGGTGTTGGTATAATGTTAAATGGCGGTGGCAAGGAGTCCCCATCTTCAAAGTAGCCGACCCATAAACGACTTCTTGCAAATTTCCATTCAGTATCTGATCGTTCCTAAAAAATAAAGTCCATTCGTAATTTGTAAATTGGTCTTTTTTGTGAAAAAATTGCAAAAATAGGCACTTAAATAATATGGCACCAGGAAGGAAAAAATATGTAAACTAAAATTTGATTTTGATATTACAGTTAGTAAAAATAAATGTACTTTAATGCTTACCGAAATTATTTGATAAGAGTTTGACATCATGGCGATTAGCATATTCAACAAAACAATAACATTTATTACGGAGTATGAACCGAACATTAGTAATGCCCAAAATCTTGTGAAACCTTTTATTCCGGTAAGTTCGAAACACATTAAGTCAATTAATCCAAAACTTGCCCAAAACAAAGATTGAGAGGTCTCAAATAAACTAAAAGAAGTTATAATAATAAATAATAAGAAAATTTCTAGCTCTTGGATATTGAAAAAGTAGTAAGTAGTTCTTCTTTTTTAATGAAATCATTAGCCGACATTTTTTCTTTCATTGAACTATAATATTTATTTTTATTTATATTTTAGACGCTGTTGTGTTGATAATTTAGTTACCTAATTTAAAATGAAATAACTTAGAAGTTGCTGTTAATTCCATTTCAATGAATTTATAGAAGTCGTTCTTGAGTTCTTAAACTACTAGTTAAATTAATTAAACTTACAATAAATAACGAATTCAATTCAAAATAAAATATATTATATTATTAAATTGTGATGATAAGAAAGTTGTTATAATACGAAAACTATCATAGAAATCAAAATAATGTAAAGATATTGTAGAAATAGAACTGGACAGGTCACGTTGGAGGGAACCCCTTAAAAAATAGCCTTCGATCATTCCCTATAGGTTTAAATAACAATAGATTTGTTTGAAGGTTGTTTATGGTCGGTGGGGGAGAGGCTTTTTTCATGTTTGACAGACATGAACATGTTTACTACAAAACACAACCTAGTTTACTTACCTTTTCTCTCAGTTTAATTGCTTTTCGTGACACTTTTCAGTGTTTTTAAGTGTTAGAAATTACCATAAATGCGAAGTTTGTAATTAATATTAACAAAAAGAGGATTTAAAAACTTATTTTTATTGGTAAATATTGTTAGATATAGTTTACATATTGAACATAACGTTAGATAACCATAAATTTAAACTTTCATGTATTCTAGAATTGACGAACCGATTATCATATGATATTCGTTTAAATAATGCAATTAGATAAGAATAGCATAAAATCGGTATATGTGTACCAAGAAATTAAATATCTACTGTTTGTCAACACTTTTTCAAATATAAATAAAAATATTATTACGTTATTCAGCGTTCAAACAACCGGGCCCTACTTCTGACGTCATGCTACTTCTACAGGGGTATATTCGGAGAAAATGGCCAACATGTGTATTATTACGGCGCCGCAAATAGTTTGACAGAAGCGCGGGCAGGCCACTATAAATATGGTCAGACGACATAGGCTATATTCTTTTGAGTAGTTATCAATTGATCAAAGTGAACAAAGTGAAACTGATAATTTCATGTTCTTTTGAAAATGCATTTACTTGTCATTGGGCTGAAGTGATCATGATTACTTCAAGTGATCGAAGTGAAAGTGATAATGACTCAAAAGAATAGCCCTATAGTGTCGATATCTAAAAGAAGTTGGATACAGAGAACACATGATAGAGAAACCTGAAATATCTAGAGCAGCGTTTTCCCCAAGCGGTGTTTCGCGAACTCCCAGGGGTTCGCGAGCTTTATAAAGGGAGTTCGTGGGAAAAATGAGTTTTTATTTTACTGGAGAGGAGCTAGAACCTAAACTGCTTGGTATAATCTGTAATGAAATCTTGGCCAACAGAAATTTAAAACCACAATGGCTCTCGAGGTATCATTTCGAGTAAGTTACATAATTGCAAGATTTGGACAAGGACATACAGTGGCAGAAAATTTGATTTTACTGTGTGTAAAAGACATCACGAAGTGTATGCTTGGAGAAAACGCGGTAAAGAAATTGACCTTGTTTTCTCATCAAACAACACAGTGTCGCGGAAAATTAATGATTAGGCAAATTATGTGGAAAGTAAACTTTTAAAAATAATAAAACTGAATTATTTCGCTATTCAGTTTGACGAGTCGATCGACCGATGTAGCAAACACTGCGGTTTGAATTTTTTTGTTCCACCAAACAGGTACAAATATCCCACTAAGGGTATTTTTTAAGTTCTACAGGGTATCCGGGAAAATGTGAGAAATCTCCCGGATATGAAAAAAAAGCACATGAAAGGAATACTACAAGTTCATATAAACTTTTTTCGTATAGCCGTCTCTTCGGAGATCAAGTTTTTTACACATAATTTTAGAACCAATTTAAATTTTTGTAATATGATGTATACCCGGTAAAACCCTTCAAATTACTAGCCAAGAAAGAGTGAATTACTCACAGCTCAGCAGGGACGGACTAGCTGTGACACTCATGACCCCATTGGTGTATTTCGATAAAAGATACGTCTTTGTTTCTATCAAATGTTCAACCTTCAATCTTATGATAAAAAAATTCGATCCAAAATTAGAATTTATTCCTTTGGTTAAAAAAAGTCTAATTCTGTGAATTGCAGTTCGACCTAGGCTCACTAAGTCACCAAAAACAAAGTATTGTTGTTGCAAACATTGCTAGCTACGAAAGAAATAAATATCCTGCATTTTAGAACTCGTCAACTTTCACATTGCTCACGCATTGATTCTTTACTTGGATATTATTTTACTGATTTTTGGATTTCGTCGTGAAATTAATTGCGAAATCATTCGAAATATGGAATACACGTTTATTGAGTATGCATATATGCATCTGATGTATGGTCTTTTATCTTGCAATGCTTTGAAAGCCAGAAAGTGATATCACTACAGATATATCCTAGTCGTATTCTTCCAGATCGGAAAACATTTCAACGAGTTGACCAACGTCTAAGGGAGAATGATAGGCAATTCCATTTAATACGGTAATATTATTAAATTTCTTCATAATTTTAGGAAATTTTGGGAAAAGAAGTACTGATGCCGGTCGGGGAAGAACGGTACGTACGCCGCAATGCGAGGAAAACAGTTTAAATGCTGTAGATGACACTCCTTCAACGAGCACCTGAAAATTATCAACGCAATTTAATATATCGAAAACAATGATGCATGAAGTTCTTCTAGAAAATCTGTTATATTCATATAATTTGAGAAAAATGCATGAACTGATTCCTGAAGATTTTCTCTGTAGAATGCAGTTTGCAAACTGGCTGTTGGACCAGCAACGAAATAATGTAAACATTATTAGTATTATTCTCTTCACGAATGAAGCAGGATTTACCAAAAATGGTATTATAAATTGACACGTGTATTGGCTGATAAAAATCCTCATGCAACTATTGTTCGCATCATCAATATTAGTTCCAATCAATTAATGTTTAAGCAGGAATCACTGGCAATTCTTTGCTTGGACCATTCATATTGACAGTCCGACTGAATGGAGAACTTTATTTGGAGTTCCTCCAGAACGCTTTTTACGATGTAGTAGAGCCCTTATCACTTCTGAATGACGCCTATCCAAACCGTTGGATAAGTAGAGGAGGACCTATTGCCTGACCTCCTCGATCTCCCGATCTAACGCCGTTGGATTTTTACCTGTGGGGACACCTCAAAACCTTGGTGTGTTCCTCTTCAATCGGTGATCAAATAAGGAACAATACTGAGTTAATGTGGCGGGTACACCAGTCCTCAATTCGGAATGCCCGCGAGTGTATCAGACTTAACAGAGCCCATATTGAACCCGCTTACGAAGTTTTTAACTAAGCAGTTAGTTTAACTTTTTATTGAAACTATGGTTACAGGGGAAAATTCCTCTTTTTCATATTCAACCCAACCAAATTTAGGGGACTAACAGTGTAAATAAAATGACGTTTTTTCGAAAACGGATTAGCGACATGAATGAAGAGTACTTAATTTTTAGTCGATAGTTACAGGTATGTAAAAAACGTTGTCCGAATTTCTTATCATACAGGGCGTAAAAAAATGGAGTCATGCGTGTCACGGCTACTCCATCCCTGCAGCTGTAAGTAATTCACAACACTTTCTTGGATAGTAATTTGAAGGCTCTTACCTGGCACACATCATATTTAAAAAAATTGAAATATACCTGGTGGTCCAATAATGATGTGTAAGAAACTTGACTCCATTGTAGCTATTTAGGAGCTCATATCTCGGAAGAGGAGGCCTATACGAAAAAAGTATAGTATCCTTTTCACGAGTTTTTTCATATCAGGGAAATTCCCCACATTTTCCCGGACATACTGTATATTATTGTATTCACTTTACATTAGTTCTTTTTGTAAATTATAAAGCTATCACTTTAGTTTAAATCATATTTGTCTGTAAATGTTTTATAATGGTGTTTTAGTTTTTCGTTATGAACTGTTGTTTAATATGGAAATAAGTTTTAACAACCCAATTTTACTGTTTTGTATATTCTTCTTAATGACCTATACGGGGGGGGGGGGGGGGGGGTTCGCCAATTTAATCTGATTTTTAGAAATGATTCGCAAGAAGAAAAGGGTAGGAAACGGCTAATTTAGGGGAAGTCCGCCAATGAATTCAGAAAGACTAAGAAGGAGAAAAGATATTAAATTATATATTCTTCATATTCTTTTCTATCTACTGTAATTACTTTGAATATCGTCTCCAAATAGTGCACGCCTTGTCATTATTTTCAAAGTCCGGCAATCCATTCGGCAAATGATAACATTTCATTTTTTCTAATTCAGCATAATACCATAAAAGCTGGTTTAAACCTGAAAAAGTAATTCGATTAAGTGTCAATTTTATTACGCGTTGGTAAGACTTGTGTAAGGTAGAAAGTTGGAAGAGCACCCATTTTACCATACTTATTCTGGCGCAAGATCAGAATAGTTGGACTGTATAGATGGAAGAGGTCAAGGAAGAGATAATATCAAAATTTTTCAGGCTCTATTTTTAAAACTTTTGTTTATATATTATTATCGAGGAGCGCCAAGATCAATTGTACCACTCCGATCCTGCACCAGTATAATAAGTTTGATTTTTGTTCCACTCTCTGCTTTATGCAAGACGAACTAATGCATAGTAAAAATTAAACTAAAGATATACGTAATTAAAATGAATATCTATAACTGTCCATACCACAACCGAAAGCAAACAAAACAAGAGCGTAAATGAAAAAGAATTTAAGGATGTCGATGATCATGCGTCCAAGAGAAATTTGAAGTGGTCCAAGATGAGGATTTACACTGAATATGTGCACCAGTTTTAAGAAGCTAAAAAAATATTAAATAATTAAAACTTATAAAAAAAATTTAGACCGATTAAAGCATTAAATTGAATATTTTAATATACCTAAATATCATTCCTGCAGCAAAAGCTCCTTCTGATAATAACATTGGCTCAAAGGAATCCCACTGCTCCCTAGGATACCACGTTGGCTTACCCAATTGCTCATCTCTCTAATATGACATCAAATAGTTATTTACAAGGTGAAATAAAATTCTTATTATCATCAATTTTTATAATGTTGTAAAGGATGTTTTTATAGAGGTATAAAACTTTAAGTTGGCAACACTTTTTTAACTGGCGGCCATTTTGTCAGCTGTCAAGTGATTTATGTTTAGTTTGGTTTGGCATTTCAACATGAATAGACTGACGCCTGAACAACGCTTCCAAATTGTGCAAATTTATTTTGAAAATCATGCTTCTGTTCGAAATACATATCGCGCACTACGTCCATTTTACGGTCAACATAATCGTCCATCAGAGCAATTAATTCGATTAACTATGGAACGTTTTCGCACCACGTTTACTCAAAAAGATAATACGCATCAACAGAGACGTCGTACAGTGCGTACAGAAGAAGTCATTGCTGCTGTAGAGCGTAGCGTAGAGGAAGACCCGAATCAGTCTATCCGCCATCGTGCACAGGAATTGGATATGTGTCCATTCACTTTATGGAAGATTTTGCGGAAAGATCTTGGTTTGCGTGCTTACAAAATCCAACTCGTGCAAGAATTGAAGCCACACGATCACCTAGCAAGGCGTAGATTCGGTGAATGGGCCCAAAACAAGATTGCCGTTGATCCCGATTTTCATAAGCGAATTTTGTTTAGCGATGAAGCTCACTTTTGTTTGAATGGATACGTCAATAAACAAAACTGCCGTATTTGGAGTGATGATAATCCTCAAGTGAATGTTGAGACACCGTTACATCCACAAAAACTGACTGTTTGGTATGCTTTATGAGCTGGTGGAATCATTGGTCCGTACTTCTTTAAAAACGATGCTGGTTAGAACGTTACAGTCAATGGTGACCGCTATAGAGCCATGATTACTGACTTTTTCGTTCATCAATTGAACAACCATGAAGTGCAGGAGCTGTGGTTTCAAAAAGACGGCGCAACATGTCACACAGCTCGTGCCACAATTGATTTATTAAAGGAAACGTTTGGTAACCGCATAGTTTCACGTTTCGGACCCGTGAATTGGCCTCCAAGATCGTGCGACTTAACGCCGCTAGACTATTTTCTGTGGGGATATGTGAAGTCGTTAGTCTATGCCGATAAGCCCGAAACGATTGATCACTTAGAAGACAACATTCGCCGCGTTATTGCCGATATACGTCCACAAATGTTGGAAAAAGTCATCGAAAGTTGGACCTCCAGATTAGACTACGTCCGAGCCAGCCGTGGCGGTCATATGCCAGAAGTCATATTTAAATTATAATGCCAGAAGGTTATCTTTCGAATAAAGTAAATTTCATGTCAATTTAAAAAATTCATCTTTGTTTTATTCCATTTAAAAGTTCTATACCTCTATAAAAAACACCCTTTATAATTTATTAAAAATTTTATTTCCAAACTATTGAAAATGTTTTCTAATCAATTATATTAGTAGTTACCTTTATAATATGTACTACTGAAATAATTAAATTATTAGTTGAACTTGTTTACATAATGTACAAGTAAAAAATGTACCGTCACACCTTCGCTGAGTTTGTTCAGATTTATCATAAAAAGCAGTTTGTCAGATTTATCCATATTAAAAATATCTGACGGATGAAATTGACGTTAAAATAAATCGAATCGATTATAATTAATAGGTTCGAAAATTTTACAAAATATTGTTTGTAAAATAATCCTTTTGTTTTAAACTGTTTTGTATAATATTTATATCATACCACAACGCAAGTTGAAAACATGTGAAGGTTTTCATTGTAATCGACTTATAAATTGAATTCGAGGCAATATTATACATTTATAAGGAATTTAAAATGTGTTTTTTTAATAATAGATGTAATTTATATTCCCACACAGCACTAGACGTCTTATAGACGTCATTTTTATATTCAGATTATGTCTGAACGTCTTAAGATATAAATAAGGCGTCTTATAGACGTTGTTTTAAAGACGTCCATAAGACGTCTATATACAACGTCTTTAAGATATCTTTTAAAAGTCTACATACTACATTTTATATGAAAATAAATACAGTTGTGTATAATTTAGTTAATAAAAACTAAAAAGCATTTCCTTCCCTATGGATTTTGTCGCAGTTGGGTAATAAGTTTGCAACGCCGCACAGAGCTCAGCTGAATACAAGTTGAGGTTAAAATTTTTGATTGAACGACAAATTTTTAGTAGCCTCACTACGACCTTGGTTAATGGAACTTTTGCGTGATCTTTTTTATCAATACTTTGGTGCTTTTTGTCACAGACTGTTTGATGTACCGATAACAATGACACACATAAATATATATATGATCCCAGAGAAACTATAACTTTAAAAAACCCGCCTTTTGTTTCTGTCGACTGTCATTTTTCAGTTTTGTATTTGTGTTTCGTCATGTCGTTATTCATTTTAAATGTGGTTGGGGTGCCGACTGTGAAAATTTACCTTTTGAAAGAATTTTATTAAAATAATTGATTTATCTATGTGCCTCTGAAAATCTCTTTTATTCGTATTTATGTAATACTTAAGGTAAGATCGAGAATCATATGTACTTAGGAAAAACAGTAACGTTATTTATAGGTTATGTTACAGGAAATTCCCGAATGCTTTACTGCTTATATTTTTGTATGTTAGAAGTATGAAATAAAATCTTCAAAAATATTATCTGTGCGAAAAAGGCTTGCACAGCTCATCCAGATCCGGTCCTAAATATTACAAGAAATATAACTAATGAAGTGGAAGGCGAAATGTTTGTTTATGGAGTGCTCCACTAATGAAACCTATAAGATTTATTTTGTTCCTGATGATTGGTTGATATTTAAAGAACATAGAAAATAGAGTTTTGTTAATTACAAGAAGTAATTTTGTTTAAGGTTTTAGAAATTTCAAAACTGGGAGTAGGGAGCAGTTATGACTTTGTAAAGCGAGCTTATAAAATTACCATGTAACGTTGATT
This sequence comes from Diaprepes abbreviatus, assembly GCA_034092305.1. Taxonomy (NCBI): domain Eukaryota; kingdom Metazoa; phylum Arthropoda; class Insecta; order Coleoptera; family Curculionidae; genus Diaprepes; species Diaprepes abbreviatus. Next base: position 1,831,448 of record JASJET010000171.1, read on the forward strand.
AGTACGAAAAATAAAGAGAAAGTTTTACGATTCGAACTTGGCGAGACTTATTATGAGTAAGTTCTGTCTTCATTATACATATTAACCTTGAAATAGCATAAGTCACGATTCTATAGTAGAGGACAATTATAAAAATTCGCAAAAATATCAAAAAATTTACTCCCACAAATGATAAACTTTATCCTATAAAATTAAAATCAGTTTGTAATTAGGATCTACAGAGACAACAGGACTGGCAAAAAAGTCGGAAGAATGAGGAAATTTCAATCCAAACATGGCTGAAAAGGGCATCACCAGATTTGTTATTCGACTAAATAAAAATTCTTGTTTTTAAAACTATTTAAAGATTTGTGTACTTTTTATTTCAATAAACTTTTATTTTGTTGATAGAGGTATGCGGAACTTGTAGTTATTTAAAATGGTAGTGTATATTTTGCTCTTGATTTTTCCTTAATTAAAGTTATTTATTGGACTTTTGAATAATTACGGTTTGACTTTGTAAACAAGACAAACAAAAAAATTAAAGGGACCCTTTTTAATGTACATAATTTTAATGGTGGAATATGTTGGGAAAGGACGTCCATAAGACGTTGTAAGCAAATGTCTTAAAGACGTTACCTTTTGTAACATAAGACGTCTATACAACGTCTTATGGACGTCATTCGTCTTTTATGGACATCCATAAGACGTCCTGAATATTGAGATCAAACATTTTATGGACGTCTTTAAGACGTATTTGTGCTGTTTGGGTTAAATTAAGGTTAAATAACAAACTTTTTCAAATGGGCTTAAATGAAAAAAATTTCTTACCCAACATATGTAACAAGATGTTAGTCGTAGCGCGAGCCACAACAAATAAAATATATTTGTAATAAAATCTACAATATTCCACAAATCAGAAATATATTCGATAATGCCGTCGTACCAAAGAGATCTCATTTCTGCCCAAATTAAACCTAAAAATGTTAAATACTTTTGAGAATAAGTATTGTAAAATGTTGTAAGTTCTACAACATAATATTTTAATTTGTTATTTAAGAAGCTTTCGTATAATTAGAAGCTCGCGCACAAATTTCTCAACATTTTTTTAATAGTTTTTATGACAGGCACACTTTAAGATCAACATATTGTAAACGGATAATTAATCTAAACGAAAGTGCAGGATTTAAACTTATTTTAAACTATGATATCCATACATACTTATGACGTAAAATATAACTCCATATTCCGCTAAACCAAAAAGAGCTCCTCGTTCTTTTCTTTTCCAATCTTTTACAATATCTTGTACCCAATCAGTTCCAAACCATTCCAGTACCAAGATATCAACTCTTTGAGATGCTGCTCCAAGTAACACTAAATGTTAAATAAATATTTATTTACAACTTATCTTTATATTTTTATTTTAATCAAAACTTACTCGGATTATTGGAAATACCGAGTTTATCGACGGTTTTTTGCATCTCTCTATTTTTGAGTTGGAGAAGATGAATCCGAAGTTTTTTTTTAGTCGGTCACAAATAATTTTCCCAAAAAAGATATTTTTTATTTTCCTTTGGTAATGTTTGTATTTTTTCACCAATATTTTTATAATGATCTACTTCCGCTAAAGCACATTTGAATATTTTGAATAACAACATAATTTTCTTTAAATTGTACACAACATTATACGAGGTGTGGCAATTAAATTCTAGGAATCTAGTTATGACTCAGGACCTGGCAACACTGCGTCGTTCGTCTACATCTGTCTAGAGAGGGGGACCTTTCTTTCAGTTTCAGTCCAAGGTTGAAGTCAATAGTACGTTTGGTTTGTGCTTTATGCGTATTTTTAGAAAGTAATTCTTTTAGTGGCGTCGTAAAAATGAGTGACTCATATTACAAACAACGTGTTTGGATTCAATTTTCATTGAAATCTGGCGAAAAACCCTTAGAAATACTCCGAAAATTGCAGGTCGTGTATGAAGACGAGTACATGTCGAAAACGTGCGTGTTTGAATGAGCGAAGCGGTTCAAGGAGAGGCGTGAATCTCGGTAGAAGATGATCCACGTGAAGGAGCTCCTTCACCTCTCGTACCGATGCGAATATCGACCGTTTGCGTGCGCTAATCACGCCTGACCGACGCCTAAGCATTCGTGCGTTGTCTGATGAGTTAAACGTGAACAAAGAAACCGTTCACAAGATGTTATACGAGAATTTAAACATGGGAAAGATTTGCGCAAAGATGGTGCCACAAGTTCTCACCCATGAACAGAAACAAATGCGAAAATCGATTTGCGAAGATTTGTTGTCCCGCATTTGGAGCGACGGCAGAGACTGGATGAGTCGGGTAATTACTGAAGATGAGATCTGGATATTTAAGACAACCCCGAGACCTGTAAACATAATCAGTAGTGGGTGGAAAAGGGTAGGGAGCGGCCAACGAAAGCGAGGATGTCCAAGTCGCAACTTTGATCATTTTTTTGATATCCGTGGCATTATTCGTAGTGAATATGTTCCTGCCGGTCAAACAGTGACTGGACAGTTCTATGTTGGCGTCCTGAAGACAAGCGTCTGGGTGCAGACCGCTGCTGTCGATTTTAAAGCTTCGCGCATGCATTCAGTGTGCTTTTTCCCGCCAATGTCGACGGGATTGAACGAAATTCGAAACAAACATTACCCCACAATTTTAGTTTAAATTTAACGAATTCGAACGTTGGCTTCAAAAGTAATTTATTTTTTTACAGAAAATAACCTAATTATAAATATTAATGAAAGAAATGAAGAGATTACTGGGTTGGTTAATGCTGTAAGCACTGATAGGCCCACCAATAATGTGCAGCAACAAATAGAGGAGAGAAGAAATAAACTCCTTCAACTTGTCCATTAACAGCTTGGCAGTTCAACAGAAGCTGCTGAAAAAATTCTTGCTCCTCTGAAACCAACCCTTGCTGCTGTGAGGAGTCAGCAGCAATCAATGAACTCGATAATTTCAAAGCCGAGCAACAGCAACACCCCTCACAACAAAAATATACCGACTCAGAGGCGTCTATTTACTACTAAAAAGCAAAATAAAATAAAAAAGCAAACTCTGAACAAGCTCAAGCTCTCGGGTGATGAGGGACATTTTAGCACTAAACTTATTATATGAATGAAAAGTAATAAGTTGTGTGAAATGCCATAGCCAAATATGGATGGTAAATCTATCCCAAAACCAATTACATTATTTTGTTGAGTTGCTATCAAAATTTTTTCTGAAAGTTGTCTAGTTACTGTTCTGCAAATTATAATTTAAAAAAATATGTCTTAATACTTCAGAAAAAAAAATTACACTACCTAGATTTTGTCATGTTCCCTTGGAGTTAAATTTATTGATTTGTAGGGAACTTCCATGGAGATAGGCGATATATTTATGTCCTTCGCCAATTTATCAAAAAAATACCATTAAAAAAATATATGTTTTTCACAAATTAATTTAAAGATTATATAATTGAATTGATCTCAGAATAAGCTTAAAATGAAAAGTAGATGATCTTTTAGGAAGTGAGCAACCTGAAATAAAATCTCAAATATTTGTAAATAAATTATTTATAAAAAGCAGAGAGGTGTAAAAAGGGAGGCTAGAGCTTTGAAACCCTAACATTTCAACAATAAAATTGATTTTTTAGTTATGTTGAGTATTTCGCCAGTACGTTATACAACTAAGGAAAAAAACTTTTTTGTATTCTTTGATATTTCTAAATAAGAAACACTTGACGTTTCAAAAGCTAATCTGGTGTTGAATATATTTTGCCATTGTTATAAAAGTAATGAAAAATAATTAGGCGTTGCAACATCAAGTATCTGTTATTTAAAAATATCCAAAAATACAACGAAAAACTATGGATTAATCAACAATAATCAAATGTTTTGTATTACTTTTTATCAAAATAATAAATTATTACAAACAATGTGTTTTGATTTTAATCATTTTTTTACATCTCACATGGCTGATTATTAAAACTTTCATTGCCGTCAAGTTCTAAATAGTTATGTATTTAGAATATTATATAAATAAAAGAATTACTTTGATTCTATACAAGCTACTATATTTTAATTCATACATTTTTCAGATGTCAAAATTTGTTTGATTAATAAGAAACTTGATATTTCAAAATTATCATTTAGTTTCTTCTAAGTATTTATTATACAATGTTTAACCATTTCCATTATGAACTAAATTATTTAAGACTTTCAACACCACAACATTTAAATAAATTTTAAGTATGGGTATTCTAAATCTTTTCTATACAAATCTTTCCTTTTTCAATGAAACTTATTCATCGTTTTCTCAAAAAAATTTAATATAAAACAAAATGTTGGGGTTATGTTTGTGTCAACATTGGCGGAAAAAAATAGCACTTGACGCATGTGCGAAGCTTGAAAATAGATAGCGACGATCTGCACCTAGACGCTTGTGTCCTGAAACGGATGCGGGCACGCGTTTTACGTGTGCGACCCGAACTCGCCGAGAACGGCTGAATCTTGCACCACGACAATGCGCCGGCTCATTCCTCGTTCATTGTACAAGAGTTTTTGGCGAAAAAAGGCATTCCAGCGTTGCCGCACCCACCCTAGAGCCCTGATATTGCCCCCTGCGACTATTTTTTTATATCCCAAGATGAGGTCGCACCTCAAGGGAACTCATTATGGCGGTGTACAGGAAGTCAAAGAAGCTGCAACCGTGGATTACCAAGGGTGTTTTCAATCGTGAGAGCAACGTTGAAATCGTTGTGTAGAGTTAGAGGGAGACTATTGTGAAGGTCGATAATAAAATTTTGCCTGAAACTTAATTTGCTTGTTTTTTGTTGTCACACCTCGTAGCAAAAAATAACCGAAAAAGAAAATTAAACTAACCTAGACCAGAATATGAAAAACGGTTACTGTTGCTGGATGTTTTACGATCATAATCTTGCACTTTTTCTAATGTTCTATTCATTTTTTACTCCTTTTTGTTTCAAAGTAGTTTCTTAAATTAAGGCAGAAAATTTTTGAACGAGAGCAACAGAAACAAAATATATTAAAAAGGGTTAGTTCAGGTTTTTTCTTATTCTTTATTAAAAATTCACATTTTTTCGTAGTTTTTTAATGTTAATTTGATTAAATAAAAGTTTAACTGTTGTGTCGTATCTTCCTGGAAGCGGCAAAGATCGGAGAATACGGTTTACATGTATGAAAGTGAAAAAAAAAAAATTGGAAAACTTATTTGTCCTCCAAAAAAATCGGATTCATATTCTACGACCCAAAAATATGGGGTATGCAAAAAATCAACGAAAAATTTGTATGTTTTCAGTAATACGAACCGATCAAAATTCCTCCATTGATTTACAGACAAAATTATCGAAAATTTTTTGTTAACATAAAAACATGTAGGTGCTGATGTTATTCATCTAGTAAGCGGATATATTATTTTTTTTTAAAAAATATTGACTTTTAATTCATAATTATTTTTCCTAGTATGGTGTCCAAAAGAAATTCTAAAATTTATAAATATTCGATAATTTTACCCATGAGTATACTAGTAAGTTTCAAAAATATAATGTATTGATACTTACTCAAAAAGAAGCCATATGAAGCCGAATGAACAATAAACTTAACGAAAGGTTTCTTCATAAAAAGACCCATTTGTGAATGTGGGGCTATCATGTAAACGGTACAATAAATGGGAAACATCATTGCTAACTTAGCTATTTGAATAGTTTGACCAATCATGTTTTTTCTTCTAAATCCTGGCAAACCTTCGTACCAAATTGCTGCTAGCAGTTGTTGCACATTTGGATGGGCAATAAACTAACATGAAACGAAAAGAGGGATTAATAAAATCATATACTTATTTTTATAAGAATAAAAATGGTACACCACAGAACATAGAACAAATGGTATTTAAGACTTACCTTTTTCTGTTTGTACTTGATAGCTAGTTTTAATCGTTCTAAAGTTTGTCGTTCGCCTGTTACCCAAATTACCCCGCTTGGATTGTAATTTAGCATAATTTCTAATTCGTAAGACGTTCTGGCATGATCCAATAAAGACGTCGCAAAATTTTGGACTTGAGTTCTCATTTCCTAAAATAATAACACGAATATTGGTAGAAGATAAAATGGGACGATATTAATATGTTAATATTGATATTTTTTAAATTTTGATAAAATATAGAGAGTAAATTTGCTTCCTTCGTATCTTAAAAATATCTTCATTGCAGTGAAAAGAACCAAAAGATTTTGTCTGTAAAATGTATTATTTGACAATAAAATCGAAATACGGAGGAAAATTCTAATAAAAAAAAGTATTTTAACTCATGATAATCCGCTTTTCTTTTTTAAAATGAGGAAACAAATATTTGCAAAGTTAATTACAATATCAGTTTTTTGTAATATTATTTAAAAGAAAATAATCTTGGAGAAATGTTTTTATGTTTACATAAATTCTATTTTGAGAAGTAAATTAAATATGAATAAGTTATTTTTGGCTTTTTACTTAAAAATGGATTTATTTACAGAAATAGTAGCTATCAAATTAGCTGTAGAATAATTATGAGAATGTTTAAATTTCTAATCAGTTTTCAACATCTAAAACCTTTAAAGGAAAATCGGGCCAGTCAAAATAGACAAAAAAGTGGTAATTTCATAAAAATTCGTATATAGTTGAAAATTAGTAACTATTTCAAATAAAATATCAAAAGTCTGCTAAAAAATTTATTCAAAGGTCAAAAATATCAGTTCTAGATCATGCAAGTCTCTACAACAATTGATCTCTTTCCTACGAATTACTATTCCTGAGATATCGTGATTCCAAAAGGTGAAGAAGTCGCATTCTACATGATATGATTCATTTTCGCATCATCTATGAGGTAGTGTATTTGGCACATTTTTTTTAAAAATGGCTCCTCTAGTAGGCATGCATACGGCACGATCTATAATGATTAAATTAGACAGTATCCTATTGATTGAATAAATGGTCCTTGGTTCTCATTAAAGTGGAACGAATTATTGTCGATTTCGGGAAAACTTTAATCTGACTGACAATCCTGAAATGCCACTTCAACAGTAATATTTTCATATATCATAGTATCACTATAGGATGCACACAAACCAAAAGTCGAAGAAAAAAACTGAGAGATCCAATTGCAATCTCGTTTAGAAAGACCTAGGCCGAACAGCAGTCATAATACAGTGGCTGATAGTTGTATATATTAATTTAAAATGTTGTTATTTAAATCGTTTTTATTATTACTCACTTCAAAAAATAATTCAATGACTCCGGAATGCCACTGTTAATATTTTCAAATATTCACTAGGTGGAGGGGGGGGGGGGGTAATTATTATTGTTAAATACTGTAGATTGAATATCCTCTGGAATGATTGCTGCTGCAGCATTCAGTATTCTAAATCATTCTTATTTTTCATTTTGTTTTCTATTGTCATACCAAGCATTGTTAAAAATATCGTGCTAATTGTGAATAAAACAGATAAATGTTAAACTTCCTTGTTTCTCAGTTATATTAATTTTATTGCCATACTTTAACATTAATTTTGTCTTAATTATTCTATTATTTATAGCTGGATTTTTCTTCCATCGCCGAACATTCTAAATTTTTTATTTTCCGCCCCTTCATTTGTTTCACCGCTGCAAAATAAGCAATATTTTTAGAACAAAAAACTGACTCACGAACTCGTGCTCTACTATGAGCTGGACTAATCGTAGATGTGTTGGCTTGTTCCATCTCATATTGTCTTTTAGTTGCAGTAATATTACTCTTCCAAGTGTATATTTTACGATACTGCACATCACGGGCGTAGCAAGGTTTTAATATCGGGGGGGGGGGGGGGGTTCAAAAAAATAAAACGACTATAAGTATATAAAATAACCCTTATATTCATAAGAAAAATATTAAAGATGTAAAAAATTGATACAGAAAAAAGCATTACAGAATTAATCTTCTGTTTTTCTTTTTAAATATATCCACTATTTCATTCGCATCAATTTCTGTCCCATAGTGAATGTTCATGAGTGCCAAGCCGTTAAGTCTGTTTTCACTCGTTGTGTTCCGCAAGCAGTTTTTAAGTCTTCTTAAGCTTGAAAATGTCCTTTCTGGGGTAGCAGTGGAAAGAGGTATGGTAGCCAATATTTGCAACAATGTGTAAATATTTGGATATAGTTTTTGATCGCACTTATCTAAGCATTCCAAAGCTGATTTTGGAGTAGGGGAAGTGAGAGTCATAGCTGTTTTCCACACTTCAAGTTCTGCTTTGACGACAGAAGTACTTTTTTCGGGCAGCACTGCCGAATACATACAAAATGCCTCTTCAATTTCACAACCGGCCGCAAAATTTGACGGTAACACACCAGATAGTGCCGATACTATTTTACGGTGTTCCGTAAACCTCTCAATCAATTGTTGAATTGTATGGTCGAGAAATGGGATGAATAAATTTATTTTGTAATACATGGATATATCCGACGCAGAAATGTTAGAGCGATTCAACTGCCTTCCGACGATACGTGGCATAAGCAGTATACCACCATTTTCTTCGAGCAACACCTTTGCTTCTTCATAGAGATGGAGGTACTCCTCGTCAACTTTGTGTCTCAAAAGTTGCAAAGCATTAATAACATCATCAACGTGCCTGAATGCTGTTATGAGATCTGTGTTAATTGCCTGCAGTTGCTTTGATAGCGACAATGTATAGCTCATGCCTTTTTGAAGAATCACTAGACACATAACAAAATTCGAAGATCGAAGTGTATTAAGCATTTGGACGGCTTGTTCCGAGGTTTCTTTATTGTGGCTCGATTGGAGTTCTTCGAGAGCATGCACAATCGCTGAATAAATTTCCTTGAATCTTATAACGGCTTCATGCTTATGAACCCACAGTGTTTCGCACATCGCAAGCAGGCTTTTTTGATGATCAGTCGGTAACAGATCCCGAATTTTTTCTTTCAGAACGGCAGTGTGTTGAGCCGAATGTCTAATGTAGGAACCAACAGACTGCACGATTCCAACGCAATTTCGCCCATCTACTTGTGAACATGAGTCAGCAATAGCTGGTCGACCCGCTGATGGCCCCCTTTACCTTCATCAAGCGAACGTCTCATTACAAGGCAAATTCTACAGTATGCTCCACTTTTATATTCAGAATATGACAACCAGGGGAATCTTTCCGTCCATTTCATTTGAACGTGCAAATTTCGTTTTGTAGAAATGGGAAACTTATAATCTTTAGATGGAGTCCAAGGCTCTTTTAAAATTTGGGCCTTTAGATATTCATTCTCGATTTTGTCTTGATTCGCATAAAAACCAACATCCAATTTAGCAGAATGAAAAGATGACGTAACAGGTGAGTTGGTGCTGCTGCTGGTCAGTTCCAGGCTAAATGTAGGCTCGGTAGTGGTAGGCATGAAATTGGGCGCCGGCGGCATCACCGACTCGGTCTCGACATTGGATACTGCAAACGAAGTCGAAGGCTCGCTCTTCATCACAATTTTATTGTCGGCATGCAAACTAGTCGTTGGTCCCAAATACTCTTCTTTACGGGTAGCTGCTTGACCACACCACTTTTTCCAATACTACATACCTTTAAGTTTATCGCCTTTTCTTTTGTTTTTCTCCATTTTCTCGTAACCTAAAATAATAAAAAAATTGCCCCCAGATTTATTTCATCACCATTGCTACCAAAACGGTGAATGAAAACATTGTGAGAAAACTATGTCTTAGAACTAAAAATTCGAAGTTAATGTATGTCATCTATGTATGCCAATCCGCACTGGCCCAGCTTGGTGGATTATAATTATAGTAAGTGAGAACATTATAGGCTGATTATGCTAAGTAATCAGGAGAATTTATTACGATATTTGATTAATTATTTGAATAAAATCCGTTAAATATATCTGAAAAAATGACAACTTAGTTTTAAAAATAACCGTCAAATTATTCCTCTACACTGCACGTTTAGAATTAATTTAATCCTTATTACTATTTACTTACCCTTGTATTTATAAGGCAAGTGTTTACTCCTGTGTTAAATTGAAGTCAAATCCTTTGAACGTATGTAGTGAAAATTCTAAATCTGCGTAGGTCAAATAACAAAAATGGCAAAATAACTTCGTTCACTTTAAATTGCAATCTGCTTTACTAGTCTCGACAAGTGAACGCGACAAGTGCGCGTGGGATACGAAACGGCACAAAAAATATACGAAGGTTACCGAATGCGATCGGATAACTGACGGCAGTGATGGGCGGGGAATCCAAACCACATATTTTAGTGTAATAGTTAGTAATGAATGAAATATTTCGCACACCGGTCCTTATTTTAATTTTATGAATGTTAATATTTTAACTTTTCGGAGGGGGCGGGGGTTTGAACCCCCAAAACCCTCCCCCTGGCTACGCCCGTGCTGCACATGCATTCTCACAGATTGCTTGTCTTTCAGGTATTCAAGAAATTCATAACACTTGCATCGATCAAAGTCTCCGTTCTATGATTAACAACAAAAATTTCACTTTCAGTCAAACATTTTTTAAAAATTATTTCATCACATAAATTGAAATCAAATATATTATCAATAAGCACGTCTGTTCACTGCAAAGAAACGGTTAACACTGAAAGTAGTTATTTCATTTACGTCCTTCAAAAAAGGGCAGATATACTACTGATGCCACTCGAACAACGTAGAGGTAAACAGATGTTACTCAAGGTTATTTGGGCGAACGGAATTAGGGTCTGAAAGTATATTAATTTAGAATCATATAATTTTACATATTTTAGTGTGTAATACTTCCATATTTTTACTTATATTGAACGTCCGACGTAGTATACAGGCCACGTAAGAGTGCATGTCAGTTTTAAAAAATCAAAATTTCAATAAGAAATCTATCCGCATATTTAAATAGTTATTATATATTTAATTCTCCTGTCAGGCAGAGAGAAGGAAAAATATATGCAAATAGTTTATTTCCTGCAAATACCGCTCTGGTCCTTTCTCCATACGCGTTTCGATCACTTTATGATCTCGTCAGTGGAGCTGTATCGGACAGAGAGCAACATTCGCAGGAAATAGCTGATATATGAAATATAAATTTCAAGGTATGTCGGTAGGATATTGCAACCTGCCGCCTACCGACCTCGATGTCAGACTGAAAAATATCGCCAAAGAAAAATATATACAAACAGTTTATTTCCTGCAAATACCGCTCTGGTCCTTTTCTCTGTCTGAAAAAAAAAATTACATATATAACAACTATTTAAATACGGCAGATAGATTTCTTTATTTGTTACTGAAATTTTGATTTCTTAAAAAATTTCTCACTACTCCAGTGATTAATAGATGTCGTTCGACTGAAGATATTTTTCAGTCTGACATCAAGGTCGGTAGGTGGCAGGTTGCAATATTCTACCGACATACCTTGAAATTTATATTTCATATATCAGTTATTTCCTGCTAATGTTGCTCTCGGTCCGATACAGATCCATTGACGAGATCATAAGGTGATCGAAACGCGTATGGAGAGAGGACCAGAGCGGTATTTGTAGAAAATAAACTGTTTGTATATATTTTTTCTTTTCTCTGCCTGAAAAGAAAATTACATATATAACAACTAGGTATGTTAGTATTTTCCATATTTGAAATCCTGATATCTCAAGAACAATGATTTGTACGAAAAAAAGTACAAAAACAATTTTTGTAGAAAAATGCATGGTCTATAACTTTTGTATGATCTATTTTTACGACAACGTTTATTGTTTGATCTTGAATAAAATTTTTGACAGACCTAGGTGGGGACTTAATATTTTATTTTTAATAATATATTTAAGACCTATAACAATTTACAGCTCTATGCGAAGTTTTGCGAAGTTAAATATCTATTTTGACTGGATTAAAATATATATTTGGTAATTTTCAGTAAAATATATATTAATTAGTCCAACTGTAGAAGCCTCTGGAATGAATTGGTTATTTTTACTTACATTATATTCTGCCCTAAACTCGGTTTCCATTCTACTTAACCTTCTAAGATCCCAGGACAGTTCAAAGGCAGTTAGTAAAGGATCGCTTGAAGATAAAGATATTAGTGACGGAGACGACAGCGCTTTGTAAGCGTTTATTCTGGATTGTGAATGTCTTAAAGAATCTGCTTTGCTTGAAGTTACACATTCGTCACATCCACATCTATATAGGAAAAACTAAATCATGCATGTGTAAAAGAAAATCATTGCGGGTATGCTTACCTAACATCATGAGGCATAGGTAAGGTGGCTCCTCTATCTAGAAGTAGTTTTATTATTTCATAATTATTTTTATGGGCTGCAAGGATTAAAGGTGTAATATCGGCTGTAAAAGATGCTCCTGATCTGTCTACTTGTTCCCAGCTCTACAAGATATTGTACGCTCATAGATAAAAATGAATATTTATGAATTTTAATAATTTATTTTTGATGAATTAAGTTTTTAACTACTTTTCTCCCTATTAGTCACCGTTTGAAAATTCAAGTTTCCCCTACTAGTAGTTAAAAAATGTTTTCTAGATCTCATAATATCGAGACAAATATTTGTACTTACGTATGGTACATTTTCCTTATGATGTTCTTCTTCCCAGTTTAACAAAATTTCCACAGCTTCCACGTATTCCTCTTTAATGGCATGTAACAGGGAATCCTGAAAGAAATGCGGATAAAAAAATTATATCCGATATTTCTTAATATCTAAATGATAAAAATCGAGTTCAACGTCTTTTAAATACGTTTTTGGCTGAAATATATTTGTTAATTCTAACACATCTGGCAGTATTACATTTTATTATAAAACTGGATAATTCTTGTAGAGGTTTAATTAGAAATAATCCCTGATAGGAATAACAATTTCATGTTATCGGTATGACATTCTAATTAGTGTCAATGAGACTTTAATGACTATAAGTACACTTAATACCATTCCAAAAAGTACGTAAATTTCGCTAACAATATTTTGCAAAAAAACTCCGTGACTTTTACTTTTAATTACTCGAGGGTACACTTTCTGTGTGGTTGTTTCAATTGCTATGGTAAGTAAAAAAACTATATTGCACTATCAAGGTATCTAAAAGTTGCCTTTTCCTTGATCAGACTATAAGATTTTCCGGTGTTTGTTGTGTTGCATTTGTACTAAAGGGTGTTTTTTTTATAGAGGTATAAAACTTTAAGTTGGCAACACTTTTTTAACTGGCTGCCATTTTGTCAGCTGTCAAATGATTTATGTTTAGTTTGGTTTGACATTTCAACATGAATAGACTGACGCCTGAACAACGCTTCCAAATTGTGCAAATTTATTTTGAAAATCATGGTTCTGTTCGAAATACGTATCGCGCACTACCTCCATTTTACGGTCAACATAATCGTCCATCAGAGCAATTAATTCGATTAACTATGGAACGTTTTCGCACCACGTTTATTCTAAAAGATAATACGCATCAACAGAGACGTCATACAGTGCGTACAGAAGAAATCATTGCTGCTGTAGAGCGTAGCGTAGAGGAAGACTCGAATCAGTCTATTCGCCATCGTGCACAGGAATTCGATATGTGTCCATTCACTTTATGGAAGATTTTGCGGAAAGATCTTGGTTTGCGTGCTTACAAAATCCAACTCGTGCAAGAATTGAAGCCACACGATCACCTAGCAAGGCGTAGATTCGGTGAATGGGCCCAAAACAAGATTGCCGTTGATCCCGATTTTCATAAGCGAATTTTGTTTAGGGATGAAGCTCACTTTTGTTTGAATAGATACGTCAATAAACAAAACTGTCGTATTTGGAGTGATGATAATCCTCAAGTGTATGTTGAGACACCGTTACATCCAGAAAAACTGACTGGTGTGCTTTATAGGCTGGTGGAATCATTGGTCCGTACTTCTTTAAAAACGATGCTGGTTAGAACGTTACAGTCAATGGTGACCGCTATAGAGCCATGATTACTGACTTTTTCGTTCATCAATTGAACAACCATGATGTACAGGAGCTGTGGTTTCAACAAGACGGCGCAATATGTCATACAGCTCGTGCCACAATTGATTTATTGAAGGAAACGTTTGATAACCGCATAGTTTCACGTTTCGGACCCGTGAATTGGCCTCCAAGATCGTGCGACTTAACGCCGCTAGACTATTTTCTGTGGGGATATGTGAAGTCGCTAGTCTACGCCGATAGGCCCGAAACGATTAATCACTTGGAGGACAACATTCGCCGCGTTATTGCCGATATACGGCCACAAATGTTGGAAAAAGTCATCGAAAATTGGACCTCCAGATTAGACTACGTCCGAGGCAACCGTGGCGGTTATATGCCAGAAGTCATATTTAAATTATAATGCCAGAAAGTTATCTTTCGAATAAAGTAAATTTCATGTCAATTTAAAAAATTCATCTTTGTTTTATTCCATTTAAAAGTTCTATACCTCTATAAAAAACACCCTTTATTTTATACTCTTATCAATGGACCTGTATAGAAACAACAGCGAAATATATATATATATATATATATATATATATATATATATATATATATATGTATATATATATATATATATATATATATATATATATATATATAAAGAAAACGGAAATCCAACATATACATATTTACTACTTCGTAAACATCGTTGTTTATGACCCTCAAATAAAAACTAGAAGTCCGGTGGGAACTCGGTGTAAGTTACAAATTTCGCGGCTACGAAAAATCTAATATTAAGTTTACTAAAGAGGACACGTACGGAATCAGGTAATAATAACCGATTGTTTCCGTATAAAATCCTTAATTCAAAGAAGACAGAAACCAGAATATTGGAAAATGGTAGTAAGGTCTTAATACGTTCACAAATTAATTATCATCGTTTCAAAAAGGCTTCATAATTAGAGGACATTCGTCAACAGTTCGATGAAATTACATCAAAATATGAGAAGAGTATGCCCCATCCTAAGAAAAATTGATGTTACTTGTCATAAACTGAGAAAAAAACAAGATACATTCACGAAAAGAAACGTGAGCAGACATAGACGACAACAATCTTCTCAAGATGAGAGAATAATAGTGAACATATCTGCTAGGGCATTAACTGCAGCCGAAAGCACATTACTTGCCAAAAGCATTAATTTCACGGTTGGTCCGAAAGAGGTTTCCATTTTTGACTTAATTAGCTCCGCGGATTCAACAAGCATAGAAGATCCTTTTGTAAATGAGTTTGTGTGGAAGGTAAGGGAGAATTTATAAAAATCTGGAAAAACGAAACTAAACATCAGCAAGGACGAGACATATCCCTAGCAAACCTACAGAAAGATTCCAGTATTAAGGTTCTACCAGCTGATAAAAGAAATGCCACAGTCGTAATCAATGCTGAGACATACAACTAAAAAATTGATGAAGTTCTAAAGAAATAAAACTATACATCTCTTACTAAAGATCCTTTATCTACAATTGAAGGAAGAATTTATCGCGTTCTTAAGAACCATGAAGGGTATATTTCTGAGAAGGCTTGAACTAAGTTAACGCCGCATCACAGTAAAACTCCACAGCTTGGTAGACTCCCAAATATACATAAACAAAACATCTATCAAGAGTTCCAATCCTCAAACCATTAGAAGGAAATACATAGTCCTGAGTCAAAAACTCACAGCAATTTGTAGAAATTATATCCGAAATAGAAATACAACTTGAAAACCTTGTTATTAGCTTTAACGTTCTAGTTAAGGAGTCACTAAAGATCATATGGAAGAGACTTGAAGAAGATCATACCTTAGAAGAAAGAACACCTCTACCACCATACGCCATCATGGATTTGTTGGAATGTTTAACCAAATCCTATTTCTAAGAAAAGGAAAATTTATTTATCTAAAATGATCCACTACCCTTGGGATTTTCGCTCTCACCGGTGGTGGCAAACATTTTCATGGAATGGTTCGAGGCTCTTACAATTAAATCCGCAAATAGGAAACCAAAATTATATCTAAGATACGTAGACAACACCATCATTAACTTCTTTTCTCATTTCAAAGAGGAACAAAATAAATTACCATTTTTGGATATTTTGATTGAAAAAAATGGCATGTAAAATTTAACCCCCGTCCGCAGGAAATCCACACACAGCACAATATTCAAACTAGTCATCCAACCGCTCCTACAACACGAAATCGTAAGAAACCTCGTAGATAGAGCATTAACTCTTTGCAATGCAACGATAACTGAATGAAAGAGATACATCACATTAAAAGTAACCTGACTGCTAACGAATACCCAGTAAATCTGGAATTCAGGAAAAACAGAAATAGGACAGTATCGACAACGGACGAGTAAAAAAAAACAGTAATGAAAATCCTCCATGTTAGAGGCATTTTGGAAAAAGTTAGAAGAATAGGAAAACGATATAGCATCAATGTTATTTTCAATTCAAATAACTCTCTGAAAAGCCAACTTACTAAGGTCAAACCAGCAATTCCAGGGGACATGAAGAACTGTGGGTATCAGATACCTTGAGAATGTGTCAACTCCTTTGTTGGCGAAACAAAAAGACCCCTTGATGTAAGAATCAAAGAACACCAGAAGAACACATTTCGTGAAGAAACAGAAGAATCTAGTGCTGCCAACCGCACCTAGAGACATAAAATGGTTTGTAGCTACATTGAGAACCACACTGGAGAAAAGGGAAAATCAAAGAATCTGAGGTTATACATCAAAACCCGAATTGCTATAATAAACCGCCGTTAGATATAAAAGAAATGTGGAAACCACTTCTTAGAAATTGTAAACTAAAACTAAATGTAGCATAAGTGGTATCGTAGTGTAGCACGCATGATTGTATTCATTTGGGTCACACTCCACTGCATTTATTTTTAGTATAAATAGTTGTATAGCTTAGGAATTTGTATAGTTTTACTAGAAAACGGCTAGAGGTAACTACCAGCTTAAACGTCGTGATATCCATTTAAAATAAAGACAATGGCAGTCCAAAATATATCAACTACTTCGCAATATATATAACATGTTCAGAAAAGTTTTCGATAATTTTTTTATTGAATAAATAAAAGCTACCGAATGCTGCTAAGGATTGGTGTCGACAAACTACCCATTAAACGAAAATTATACCAAAAATCGAAACATTATAATTCTTTTTGAATTTTTGGGCATCCATGGCTAGTATAAAAAAGCTCAATTTTTCAAAATTTTCAGGCAAAAAATTCATATATTCTGCCACAAACTGACGAACAAAGAAATTTTTCTAGTGTTTTTTCAACACTTTAATTTAATGTAGTGTTAAATGTATTTTAAATTTTTTTTTGGAATACCGGATAAGGTTTCAGACTGAAAAAATTTCCTAATCAATAGTAAAAAAGATGTTAATAATTTTCCGCATCCAATTTCAATTATACAGTTTATACTGTTAGTAAATTGGTTTGTACAAACCTTTACTTTGATGCCTTGTTTAAGCAAGAGCTTAATCAGTTCTATGTTTTCATTTTCAATGGCGGCGATTAACGCAGAACGATTTAGAGGGTCTACGCAGTTTATGTCGAATTCTTCGGGTAATGATTTATACTCTTCTATAATCCTAAAAAAAGACACATTTGTTATTGAAACAGTTTTAGGTTAATAGTATTATATGGATACAAAATTTTTATAAAAAAAAAAATCGAACTGACTTCTAAAAGTGTGCTAAAAAGTGAAAAATAACTATAAATTTTTATATGAAATTGAAATTTTTGAAGTCGGCGCCAAATTAATACCTGACAAAATATAATTCGTATAAACAGATTAAAAATATTTGTAATTGTTTTCTTACCATAAGTTGTATATATTAGTAGTTATTTATTTCATTCAGAAATAATTTAGCGTCGACTTCAAAAATTTCAATTTCATATAAAAATTTAAGTTTTTTTTTTTCACATTTTAGCGCACTTTTAAAAGTCGGTTCGATTTTTTTTTTAAATATTATTTTTCAATTTTTGATTTGGAATTCATTATGATATCCATAAATTATTGGAAATAAATACTAATCGAAATTAGTGTACCTCGCAAGGACTTCAAGGTGGCAAAAAAGTACCTATTTCATCCAAAATTGTAAATCACCCTAAAATGAACCACTAAAAATTCTTTGATTCTTAGACTTCTGCAAATACCAGTGAAATTGTGTCTAAACAAATATTTAGTCTGTCATATTAAATCCATTATCTTAAATTTCAAATTGATTTTAAATTAATAATATAGGCCCCAAAACCTTCAGTATCGATATTTAAAGAACTTGAGACGTAAATTTATTAGCCTGATATATTTTATATTGCAAGAACTCAGCAATATGAATTTTAGACAAAATTGAAAAATGTAAAAATTTTACTCCGTTATATTGGATTCGCCATATTGAATCATGAAAAAAAAACTTTCAAATTCATAATTTACACACTGAAGAATCCCCTATATCAGTTTTGGAGAAAATCGAAGAATATAGAATTTTCAGGACGTCATTAAATCCGCCAGATTCAGTTTTTCAAAGAATATTTTAAATTTGTAATTAAAACTAAAAAAATCCCCCAATACTGATTTTAGACAAAATCAAGAGTGTTTAATCCGCCATCTTGAATTTTTTTCCTCCATATTGGGCATGCCATATTTAATTTTTTTTTAAATAATTTTCCTATGTCAATTTTAAAAAACATCGGATAAAATTAATTTTTTATCCGCCATATTGGATACGCTATATTGAATTTTTCAAAAATAAATTCAGATTCGTTATGTGCAATCCCGAAAACTCCCCCATATCAATTTTGGAGAACATCGGACAAAATTGATTTTTTCGTTCGCCATATTGGATCCGCCATATTGAATTTTCTAAAAATAATTTCAGATTCGTTGTGACGACCCCGAAAATTCCCATAAACCAATTTTGGAGAAAATCGGACAAAATTAATTTTTTTGGCCGCAATATTGTCTGTGCCATCTTGGATTTTAGTGCACCAATTTCGTTCAAAAAAATATGGCACCACCACAGCAATTTCCTGAACATAACGTCGAAAATTTCATTTAAATCGGTGCCGCCGTTTCGAAGTAATCGGTGTACATACGTTCGTCATTGTTTCCTGTTGAAGGATCTTGCAGACGTTTCGCCAAGGTCGCACTTGGCATTTTCAATGCTTACTGATCGAAGTTTGGAAAGTGAACTGAGGTTCCTTAGATTGCGCAGGCTTTTTATACTTTTCGTGATTGTTCGTGATCGTAGGTTGTACCGAAGATTGTTCGGTGGTGACTCCTCCTTCGTGCCGCGTGTGCTTGCCGACGTTGCCGGTTGTACTTGTTTTACCGATAATGATGTGGTGTTTTCTGTTCGTTTGATCATGGATTTCCATGTGACTGGCAAATTTAGTGCGTCGTCTCTTTTGTTTAGTTCGCCACTTTTTTCGATTTCTATTGTTATCATTTGGGAGAACAGAAACCGACATAGAAATATCTTCCAGCAAATTAAACAAGTAATTCCAGGCCTTAAAACAAAAACAACCTCAACAACAAGAGTCCATGACAACACAGCCGAAATCCACTGTGTACAATACGTCAAACTACCAACTTTCAAGAGCGGAAACCGATGTTTTAAGCAAGGGTTTTAATTACGCAATCGCACTCAAAAGGATCCCCATTGAAGAGATTATTTCGAACGTAGAAAGTAGTCTTACAAATTTAGAAGAATCAACTGCTGTACAAATCCGACAGGACGTTAGCAGAATCTTGAGAACCGCAAAACCGCCCAAACCAAACCTCAGCAGAGAAGAACAACTTGGTCTCAACAATCTCAGGAAAAACGACGATATAATCATAGTACCAGCCGATAAAGGAAACGCAACAGTAGTAATTAATACCGACGATTATGAGAATAAAATAAAAAACTTGCTGGACGATCCAAATTACAAGCCTGTCGCACGAGACCCCACAACATGGAAAAAACGACTAAAGCGAAAATCAACAAAACGACTCTGGACGCCAAGACTAAAAAACAACTTATACCCAGAGAAAAATCAAGCAGGTGCCCTAAATTCTATGGTCTTCCCAAAATACACAAGCCTGACGTTCCATTACGGCCAATAGTTAGCGCCTTTAACTCGCCAGTGCAAAAACTCGAAAAATATCTAGCCAGCCTCCTTCAGCCACTCATTGAAAAAGCCAACTCCTACGTCAAGAACTCACAACCTCTAACACAAATACTAAATACAATAACACTAGAACCGGATGACATCCTAGCCAGTTTGGACGTAAAATCTTTATACCCCAGTTTTCCTGAACTAAACAAAAGAGACAACGCACTAAATTTGGCAGTCACATGGAAATCCATCATCAAACGAACAGAAAACACCACATCAACATCGGTAAAACAAGTACAACCGGCAACGTCGGCAAGCACACGCGGCACGAAGGAGGAGTCACCACCGAACAATCTTCGGTACAACCTACGATCACGAAAAGTATAAAAAGCCTGCGCAATCTAAGGAACCTCAGTTCACTTTCCAAATTTCGATCAGTAAGCATTGAAAATGATAAGTGCGACCTTGGCGAAACGTCTGCAAGATCCTTCAACAGGAAACAATGACGAACGGATGAACTTCCGGATAAACAATAAAGCATATATATATATATATATATATATATATATATATATATATATATATATATATATATATATTGACCCCCTGATTACCAATATCACAGGTGGATTTGTTAATAATTAAAAAAAAATGTTTTTTTTTTTTATAAAATAAAAAATATTTTCGTATTCCTTAGCCGATAGTCGATTCTAAGCCAAAAGTGTCTCTTGTTTCAACATGAATAACTTTTGATTGCATAAATATTTTCAAATTCTGCGTCCAGCAATTGATAGTTCAACTTAAGAACTACAAGCTGGGGTAAGCGCAATGCGAAAATATAATGTTTTTATTGCTTTTTAACCATATATAAACAAATAGGGTTTCATCAATTATAATGTACCCGTCGCCGTGTATGAAGGGAAGGGGAAGTATATTTATAAAAGCTCATCTTGCACATAATCCATTTTAACTTTTTCTGATGGTTGCATTAATACTTTAAATACATTTCAATACATATCTATTTTTATTTATTAATTATAAGTATCTAATCACTGATTAAACAATACATTAGCATAAGGAAATTCAAAATATATGTTTGGGAGCGGGCGAGTTGATGTCTGATCTGCATAATAATTACAATCTCTGTTTAAAATGTGGCTTCATGAATAAAATACAATATCGTACTGTAATAAGTACATTGTATATATTTTATTAATAGCATCAGTTAGACAGTATTTTTAAACTGAAATTCAGCGATTAGAACAATGGACTGCCTAAGAGCTGACGTCATGCGGCATTTAAGGGGTTTTTTGGGTTACAATTTTTCAAGAAAAAAATTTTTTTAGTCATTTTTTTTAATAGAACGAAAAAAGGTATCATTTTATAATTTTGCACATATATTTATTCGTACTTTAAGTATACAAAAATATTTTTTTTGGATTTTTTTACCCATAATAATTTTTTTAAAAAAACATCAAAAAATGACGGCGGACATGATTCTAGGTGACTGAATCGTCTCAAAAAAAAAAACGAATTAATCCTTGTTCAAGTGCCCATGGTCGGTACCGGAATGATTTTTTTTTTCATCAAAAAATAACAAAATGGCGGCCATTTGAAAAAAAAAATATTTTTGAAGGTGAAAAATCGGGTAAAAATTGGAAAATTTGTTACCGATCAAAGTGATTCCGGTACTGAACATGGGCACTTGAACAAGGATTAATTTGGTATTTTCTTTTTTTTTTAGACGATTCAGTTATCTGGAATCACGTCCGCCGTCATTTTTTGATGTTTTTTTAAAAAAAAAAATGTTATGGGTTAAAAACCTATAAAAAAATCAAAAAAAAAATTTTTTTTTGTGTACTTAAAGTACAAATAAATATATGTGCAAAATTATAAAATGATATCTCTCTTCGTTCTATTTAAAAAACATTAATAAAAATTTTTTATTTTTGAAAAATTGTAACCTAAAAGACTTTCCAAACAAATCGACTCTAACAGGTAAACCCAGTGGCGTAACGAAGAGTATGTGCGCCTCCCCGCAGATTTTTGAATGCGCCCTACTATTTTGCAATGTCGGTCTCTACTTAAATTATCATCTGCATCAAGGAACTTGAGGGCGCCCCTGGATTGGCTGCGCCTTCCTGCACCGCGGGGTCTGCGGGGTCGTTACTTACGCCACTGGGTAAACCCATACCGAATTTCTTGTTTATTGTTAATTTCGTTGCAAATAAGTGTAAAAAATTTGCAAAGTTCTTCCATTTTACGAGATTTATTCACAAAACATTGTCAAAACGTAATTTTTTACTTGTAATCATATGGTTGAAACATATTGAGGTTATTTTGGTTTCTTTTTGGGTTTCGGTTATAGTATTATTTCATAAAAAACTAACATATATTTTTACTCTTATGTTTGGATTTATTTTATTATTCAAACCATCTCCAAAGAATTAAACTGAAAATATGGAAAGGAATTAATAATTTGTTATTGTATAAATTGAAAAATTAATTTCCAACCTAATGTTGACTAGTGATCCACTTAATTAAATTACAGTTAACTTTTTTTTATATAAAAACACACTGGTATTATTTTTATATTTTTTGTAAATCTGTTTTGTTGGATGTTTGAAAGGATAGGTATAGAAATATTAAAGTTCATATAATTTTTTTCGTATAGGCCTCCTCTTCGGAGATATGGGCCCCAAAGACCTGCAATGGAATCAAGTTTTTTTATACATAATTATTGAGCCATCAGGTATTTTTCAATTTTTTTTTTATATGATGAGTTAATTAAAGTGTTGTGAATTACTCACAACTGCAGGGACGGATTAGCTCTAATACTCATGACCCCAGTTTTTTTACGCCCTGTATGATAATAGTTTTGGACAACGTTTTTTACATACCTTTAACTATTGACTAAAAATTAATTACACTTTTTTCATTCATTTATTTATTTATTTACAAACTCTACAGATGCACATCCAATTACAGAGTAGGACAACAGACTTAGTTTAAGAAAACCAATATTAAGAATAATAAGAAAATAAACACTGCTAAACACTAACATTCTACTGTATCAGTTACATTATATCATACAGCAATGCTTTGAGCCTATTTGATATGCTGATATCACAAATATCAAGTTTTGATCGTATTTGGTTATATAATCTACACATTACCATAACAGGTGAATTATTGTAGTAGTTAGTATGAGTATTATCAACATAAAAAATAAGTGGATTTCTAGTTCTATATGGCGGAGCGTAAAAGTTAATTAAGACTAATAAGTCTGGAGCATTTATCATACCGTTCTACAATGTATATAAAAAATAGATAGATGATACCTTCCTTCTACTTTCAAGTGTTTTAATATTATGATTGTTCATAATATCTATTTTTGGTATATGCATTTGATATATCCCCGTTTCTTGGTAATGGATATATCTTAAGAATTTATTCTGTATTTTTTCTATGCTGTAAATATGATTCTCATAACATGGACTCCATATTATTGAACAATATTCCAAAAAACTCCTCACATAGGCTACATACAACAACTTAACACACTTAACATTAAACTCTTTACAGTTTCTAACTATATACCCATACATCTTAGAGGCTCTACTAGTTATATCACATATATGATCTTTAAATGTCAGTCGAGTGTCAAAGGTGACTCCAAGATCCCGCATTTCATTAACTCTAGTCAATGCTCTCCCATTCATTTCATAAACATGATTTAGGTAATATCTTTTCCTATTAAAACTAAGGACAAAACACTTGTCAATATTAAAATGTAAGTTATGTTTTATTGCTCATAGATATAGTACATCCAAATTTTATTGAAGAACCTGACAATCATTGTAATTATTAACTTTTATGTATAACTTAAGATCATCAGCAAATAATAGTACTTTAGATGCGTTAATTTCGTCAACGATTAGTTATAAACAACAAGAAGAGCAAAGAAATAATCAGAATAGTAGCCTCTAACAGTCACCCTTTGTGGTCTGTTTTGCAAATAAGATTTAAACAAATGTACGATGTTGTCATGAAAGCCAAATTCTCCACGTAACTTCTGTATAAGAATGCTATGCGATACCCTGTCAAAGGCCTTAGCAAAATCTGTATAAACAACGTCAACCTGGTTTTTTTTTATCAAGGTTTTCAGCTATATATTGGGTTACTTCACATAAATTAGTGGTCGTAAATTTTTTACTTAAAAACCCATGTTGTCGATTTGATATTTTATTTTCAATAAAATTATATACAAATTTGTATAAAACAGATTCAAATATCTTTGCCGGACATGACAATAGGGATATAGGTCTATAATTTTTTACATCACTGTTATCGCCTTTTTTGAAAACTGGGCAAATTTTAGCCTCCTTCCAAATTTGGGGAAAGGTATTTGTTTTTAGAGAAAGGTTAAACAATATTCTAAGAGGTTCAGCCAGAAAGTCGATCATTCCTTTAAACACAAATGCAGGTATATTGTCTGGACCAACTGCTCTATTAACTTTAAGGCCCTTGACGGCATCACACACATCCTCATAGGTGACTCGATCAATATACAAAGAATCAAAGACTCGAAATTCATCCATAACAAGGTCGTCGAGATATCCAGAGTCATCAATAAAAACAGAGCTGAAATATGAAGCAAATGCATTTGATATCGATTTCCACTGCATATACTCAACATCATTTAGACGCACCTTGTTTGGAACACCAACAACACCTCTATTACTATTAATATATCGCCAAAATTTACACTGTTAATCCCCTAATTTCTGTCCGGTTGGATATGAAAAAGAGGATTTTCCCCCGTCACTATAGTTTCAATAAAAAATTAAACTAACTGTTTAGTTAAAGATTTCATAAGAGGGTTCAATATGTGCACTGTGAAGTCTTGCAGGCACGACGAATTGACGATTGCTGTACTCGCCACGTTAACTCAGCATTGTTTCTTATTTAATAACAGTAAAACATGATTTTTAGTAAAAGTTCCTCCTTACTATCGACCGAAGTGGAATACACCAAGGTTTTGAGGTGTGCCCACAGGTAAAAAATCCAACGGCGTTAAGTCGGGAGATCGAGGAGGCCAGGCAATAGGTCCCCCTCAACTTATCCAACAGTTTGGATAGACGTTATTCAGGTGCTCCCGCACAGCAACGCTGAAGTGAGGTGGTGCCCCATCGTGCATGTAGTACATGATTCGGCGGGTTTCAAGTGCTAAGTGTTCTACTAAATCGTGGAAAGATTTTCCATTCAGTCGTGTCGGCAATACGGATGATCCAATCCAAAAAATTGCCAATAATTCCTGCCCAGACATTAATTGATTGAAACGGATGTTGATGATATGAAACAATAATTGCATAAGGATTTTTATCAACCTATACATATGAGTTGTGTAAATTTATGATACCATTTTTGGTAAGCCCTGCTTCATCTGTGAAGAGAATAGTACTAAGGAAGTTTACATTATTTCGTTGCTGATCCAATAGCCAATTTATAAACTAAATTCTACGGGGAAAATTTTCAGGAATCAGTTCATGCACTTTTTTTTTTAATAATATGGGTATAACAGCTGTTCTTGAAGAACTTCATATAATATTGTTTTTGACGTATTAAACTGCGTTGATAAATTTTGAGTGCTCGTTGAAGAGTGTCATCTACACCATTTAAAATATTTACCTCTAATTGCGGCATACGTACTGTTCCTCCAGACCAGCATCAGAAATTTAATAATATTACCTAATTAAATGCAATCGCCTACCATTCTCCAGACGTTGGTCGACTCGTTGAATTGTTTTCTGATCTGGAAGAGTACGATTAGGATATCTGTCGTGATATAACATCCTGGCTTCCAATGCATTGCAAGATGCAAAACCATACATCAGATGAATATCTGCGTATTCAATAAACGAATATTCGATATTTCGAATTATTTCATCATTAATTTCATCACTAAATACAAAAATCAGTAAATTAATATCCAAATAAAAAATCAAAAAGTCAGCAGTGTGAAGGTTGACAAGTTCTAAAATGCAGAATATTTATTTTTTTCGTACCTAGCAACAATACTTTGTTTTCAGTGCCGATAAAATAAAACGCACATTTTTTGTGAACCTAGGTCGAGCTGCAATTTACAGATTTAGACGTGTTTAATTAAAGATGTAAATTCTAATTTTGGATCGAATTTTTTTTTATCGAAATACGCCAAATACAAGTGACATAAATGAAGAGCACTTAATTTTTAATCACTTGTTAAAGGTACGAAAAAAGCGTTGTCCAAAGTTCTTATCATACAGGGTGTAAAAAAATGGGGTCATGAGTGGCACAGCTAGTCCGTCCCTGCAGCTGTGAGTAATTCACAACATTTTCTTGGACAGTAATTTGAAGGGTCTTACCTGCTATACATTATATTAAAAAAAAATTGAAATATACCTTGTGGTTCAATAATTACGTGTAAAAAACTTGATTTCATTGCAGCTCTTTGGGAGCCCATATCTTCGAAGAGGAGGTCTATACGAAAAAAAGTTTATATGAACTTATAGTATTCCTGTGTGCATAAGAAAATTAAAGAGTTTACTGGAACTGGCCGGAAGCAAAAATCATACATCCTGGCAGATGAAGAAGGAAACACTGTGTTGGATATTAAAGACCAACTGATTCTTTGGGAAGAATACATTAAAACCCTTTTCAATGACCAAAGAGAGGAAATAACTACCAACACAAATAATGAGACTGGACCACCTATTTTAAAAGAAGAAATACAAGTAGTAATAAAATCTGCTAAAGATGGAAAGGCCCCTGGCCCGGACGATCTACCTGCAGATGTGCAGTTGATCGAAGAGCAAAATTTAGGTGCTGTAACTTCTCTATTTAATAAGATCTATGAAACAGGAATAATACCAGAAGAATGGCTTAAATCAACGTTTGTCACAATTCCTAAAAAGCAGAATGCCAGAAAATGCGAAGAACACCGTACGATCAGCCTAATGAGCCATACACTAAAGATCTTTCTCAAAGTCATCCATCGTAGAATTTATAAGAAGCTGGAAGAAAATATGGCAGGTACTCAGTTTGGCTTTAGAAACGGATGTGGCACTAGGGAGGCCTTGTTCGCCTACAATGTCTTGATGCAGCGGTGTCTCGAAGTCAACCAAAATGTATACGCTTGTTTTATTGATTATAATAAAGCATTTGATAAAGTGAGACATAAACAACTAATAGAAGCGCTGAAACGAAAAAACCTTGACACAAGAGATATACAAATAATTGTAAAACTGTACCTAAACCAAAGTGCGTATGTCCGCGTCCAATCTGAACTAACGAATGCAGTGGAGATCAAGTGAGGGATGAGACAAGGATGTGTTCTCTCGCCACTCCTTTTTAACCTCTACTCAGAGGAAATCTTCGCCAAAGCCCTCGAACTTGACACCGGTGGAATACGAGTTAACGGCATTCCACTGAACAATTTGCGCTACGCAAACGACACAGTACTTCTCGCCGAAAACATGCAAGACCTTCAGAATATGTTAAATAATGTCACCACAACTAGTCGAGAATATGGTCTGACACTTAATGTTAAGAAGACCAAATACATGATTGTCACCAAAACTGAAGTACCCAATGAACATCTGTATGTCGAAGGCGAAAGGTTGGAAAGAGTCGAGAGATATAACTATTTGGGTACAAGTGTCAACTGTTCCGTGGACTATTGTTCAGAAATAAAGATTCGCATTGAGAAGGCCCGTGCATCCCTTGTGAAGATCAAGAAGCTAGAAGCCTTCGAGATGTGGACCTACCGTAGGATGCTGCGAATATCATGGACAGAACATGTGACCAACTTGGAGGTTCTGAGAAGAATGAAGAAGGACGTAGAGATCCTATATGAAGTAAAAAAGAGAAAATTGCAATATCTCGGCCACATCATGAGAGGTCAAGGTATAAGATTCTGCAACTCATAATCCAGGGAAAGATTGTGGGAAAAAGATCTGTTGGAAGAAGAAGAATATCCTGGCTTAGGAATTTGCGAGAATGGTTCAACGTCAAGTCATCTGATCTATTCAAGGCCACAGCTTCCAAAGTCAGAATAGCAATGATGATAGCCAACCTCCGAAATGGCGAAGGTACATGAAGAAGAAGAAGATAGTATTCCTTTCACATTTTTTTTTTCATATCCGGGAGATATTTCACATTTTTCCGAACATCCTGTATATATAAATGTGTTTAAAGTATTAATGCAACGATCGATGAACGCTATAAAGGATTATGTGCACTAGGTGAGCGCCTATAAGTGTACTTCCACTTCCTTTCGTACGGGGCGGCTCGTACGTTATAATTGCCCTTAATCCTAGTTTATAGTTCTTGATTTGAATTTTCAATTGCCGGGCGCAGAATTTGCAAATATGTTTATAATCAAAAGTTATTCACATTAAAAAACTAGCAGAAAATACCATTTTTTAAATGGTTAACGCTTTTTAACTCAAAAACTATGCGGCGGACAGAAAAATCGCAGGAGACACTTGTAGCCTAGAATCCGCCGAGGAACAGGAAGATATTTTTTGTGTTATAAAAAACAATATTCTTAATTATTAACAATTTTTTTTTATAACAAATTACCTGACTATTTTTCGGGAATTCACTCTCGATATTCGTAATAAGGGAGTCAAAATACATATAAAAAACTTTAATGGAGGCATGTATCTTCATTAGCTACGAAAACCCACTGGGCTCCCCAACTAATATTCCATAATTTCATCCGTGAGTATTCTATTTTAAATGATAATTTAACTTCGTTGTGTCAGTAACGCAAAAACAGGAAATAATAAACATGGAGTTTTACCATTAAAATTTCAATTTATTCTTGCCTTTTTTTTTAGAAACTCTCTGTAAAGTGTACACGACTTACTTTCGATGAGGTCATGATTCGCCAGACGATCGGGAAAGAAATATTAGCAAACCACCCCCGTATTCATGTCAGATTCGCACCGTTCCCACTTATTTATATAGATAACTACTTGAATAAATGTGCGAGTGTTTGCAAAGCTATTCAAATGTGGTTTGTGAGTGATTTCTATAAAAGAACGCGGTCTAACAACTTTAATAATACAGAAATGCTTTACTGCTGTTTTGTAAATAGAAAAACAGTGCGAATTTGTTATATAATTTTTTATATTTCGTGGCTGGATCAATTTTTAGTGTATACTAGTAAACCACAAGGTGAGGATTAAGTATACTATATAAAGAACATAGTATATGTCTACAATCTGAATCTATCATTCGGTAAGCAATAATTAAATTAGTACTTGGGTACCAAAGCCAATATTTCGAGACAAATAATATATTTTTTCTCCTTAACAAATTACAATTCCTGTTGTATCAGACTGAACTTACAGTCAAGTTCGAATCTTTCATTGGTACATTATTTGTTCTCTAAAAGAGTATTGGTAAGTTCATATACCGGTCAAAATTATTGCAATGGATGAACCATGAATGGAATTTACAGAGGATAACGTTCTTTTCCCAATTTAAAGAATAAATGCACCTTTTCAATGCAAAATCTCTTTAGTTATCCAAGCAAGTTGTTATAAAGATTACAGGATTATCCTTAGTTGAAGAGCCTGGTGGGTATTCGTAGCCAATGAAGAGACATTGCTTAACTTAATTTTTTTTTATGTATTTTGACTTCCTGAATACGAATATCGAGGGTGGATTCTGGAAAAACAGTTAGGGAATTTGTTATAAACAAAAAAACTGTTAATAAATAAAAAATTACTTTTTATAAAATAAAAAATATTTTTGGCCGATTCTAAACAAAAAGTGTGTTTTGTGATTTTTTCCTTCGACGCATAGTTTTTGAATAAAAATTGGTAAACATTTGAAAAATGGCATTTTTGTTCACTTTTTAACGTGAATAATATTTTTATTAAATAAATATTTTTAAATCCTATGCCCAGCAATTGATAATTCTGCCAAAAACATATTTTAGTATATATATATATATATATATATATATATATATATATATATATATATATATACAGGTGTGGAAAGTCGAGAACAGAACCTCTTAAAAAAAGGGAACGTAACAAAAAGCGACGGACAACCCGTTTAGCCATGTTGAAGAAGTGAAATAAAGCATACTGTTGTATCGTAGCTTACTTCCTGGTATCCAGCAAAAATGGCGTCGGGCAAAGACTTCGTTGGTTTCGGGTCGTCAAAACACAGTAGGTCGAAAGCACGGATTTGATATTAAAAATAAAAATCGCAGACTGAAACTTTAAAATCATGAAAATAAATTCGAAAAACGTCTAATGTGGTTCAACGCTTTAAAAATAAAATAAAAAGAATAATTGTATGAATAAAATATTGAATACACATAAAAATTTACAAGAGCTGTTCAAACAGGCCTCCACTTTGAGCGAGACAATAACCCAGTCTATTGTAAAATATGGTTCGCGTATTTGCCAAAACTTCAGGGGTTATATCCCTATCAGCTTTAAAATATTCCGAACTGTTCGAGCGTTCATATCAAGTTCTTAGGCAATTACGGTACTATTGCAAGGAAAATTAATTTCTGCTAAACTACAAACGTTAATCTCCCCGATTTGTTCGTTCTTCAGTAATTTGAGGAACCGGTTGCTCCTCATTATTATCAGTGCATTTTTTACAAATTTTTAGACAACCGGTTGTCTCAAATTTTTTAATAATTTCCGAAATTCTAAATTTTCAAGGAACAGGATGATTTTCGCACATAAATACAAATCTGCCGATTATTTACCAGAATTGTGTACCACTTAATAATGTGCTCTTTTTGTTCCGTGGAATAAACTACCATTGCAACAAAAAAATTTGGCGCGAAACACGGTACTTACGCTTCGACGGCCGAATGAAAGCAAATAACTTGGAATCCTCTTGTGCTAGGGCGTGGCGCATGCTGCTGCCCGCTCTCACCGCGCCAGCATTGGATTACCCCTCATCCGAGGGCCAAACTGGTAATTTACACGTATGTCGATGCTTACGATGCTTATTCTTCTGTCTCATTCTGAATTGATGAATAATATAGTATTTTCTTTATTTTACTTAAGAAACGTCCAGTTTCTGGTGTGGATTTTCCAGACCTGTATATATATATATATATATATATATATATATATATATATATATATATATATATATATATATATATATATATATATATATATATATATATATATATTATTTATTAACTATAAGCATCTAATCATAAAATAAACAAAACATTAGCAAAATGAACTTTACATATTATAAGTATGTTTGAGAGTGGGCGAGTCGATGTCTGTTCTGCATAATAATTACAATCCTTGTTTAAAACATGGCATAATAAATAAAATGCAATATCGTACTCCAGTATGTATATTGTACACATTTTATTAATAACATATCAGTTAAAGAGTATTTTTATGCTGAAATTCAACGATTAAAACAATTATGATTGCACTAATGTCATCGCAAGCTAATAAATAATCATATTGTAACTTATTAATGACGGTACTGTCTGTACTTTCGTTCAGGTGCGGTGTTGGGTTCCACATTCGAAACAGACAAGCTGTTGGGAGTATCAATACGAATAAATTCGAAATTTTTTTTTAACATTGATTTATGCATTATTTTTCAAGAAAATTAAAAGGCATAAATTTAAGGAGTACTGGCCAGGGTAGGTGTAGAATACCCGAGGCTGCCGATTTACATCAGGATTAGTGGAGATCAAAGGGGGGGGGGGCGATCGTCCCCCCAAAAGCTTCGAATTCAGAAAAATAAACGCGATTCTGCCTCTTTCAGTAGGAATATGCATGCTACTGGCATCTCCCCCTCCCCATTTGACTCGACCTTGCCTCTCACCTAGGAATGTGAATGTTGTTGGCATCCTAGCTTCTCGCCCCACCAAGAGCTTTAAATTCAGAACTGCTAATCTCTCCATCCGCCGCTGATCAGGATATTGTATTTCTTCTTCCCGATTATATAAAAATTACATTCACAACAAAACGGTATTAATTTTTTCACTGTGTTACATGTGCTCAATGTGCTCAAATTTACAAAAACCTACTGCCCAGGAAATCAACGATGCAGAGAAAACCAGAATAACGATGGAAAAGAAGATTAATTTGAGAAACGCCTTTTACAATGAAGAAATGGTACAAAATACAGGCTAAGGCTGGAGAAATAGAATGCATACGATTTTATGCAGAATCTACCTCTTCTCCACATTCCATTCACGTCAGTTGTGGTACAACGTTTTTGGTATTAACAATTTTGGATCAGATAATGCATCTACTTACACCTACAATGAGGGGCAAGCAAAAAAGAAGCTAACGATGTGTGTTTCAT
Source organism: Diaprepes abbreviatus (assembly GCA_034092305.1). Classification (NCBI taxonomy): domain Eukaryota; kingdom Metazoa; phylum Arthropoda; class Insecta; order Coleoptera; family Curculionidae; genus Diaprepes; species Diaprepes abbreviatus. Next base: position 1,863,914 of record JASJET010000171.1, read on the forward strand.
GTTGCTTCATTTTTTTTAATAGTAATCTTGTAGTGATAAATGATGGATGCCCAGGTCAAAACAAAAATTACGTAATATTGCACTTTTTATTCATTGTTTTTCAAGTACTTAAATTTTTTGACAAGATTATGTACCTGTTTTCTATTCAAGGCCATTCGCTTTTATCAAATCGAGAAAAAGAAACGTCATGTAGAAACAATAGAGACACCCGAGGAGTGAGATAAAGTAGTACTGTCAGCAGGAAGCAAACCTTGAAGTTTTCGTTAGTCAAAATGGACCCCTCAAAAATATATGACATGAAGTTAACCACCTTTTCTGAAAACAGCTAAACCACCGATTTTCCATGTTTAAAATTAACCTAAATTCAGATATACTTCAGTTAAGGGATATCTACAATAGTCCGTGGAGAACCTCTGTTGTCAAAAGTAAACAAAAAATAACGGGCTTTATAGAACACAGCATATCTCCAAGTCAATAATTTTTTTCTTAAAATCATGGGATTTATTCTTATATGTACCACTCTGATATCATATACAGGCAGAGTCAACGATTGGATGAAGTAAGTTTGTGCCTTTTCGGTGAAATTTACAAAGAAACTATATTTATTGTTTGATACAGTTTATTTTTACGCAGATTTTAAAAATATTTAGGACGCTACAGGGTGAGCCAAAAAACTAGGACAGCATAAAGTTGTATTTTTTTAAATAGAACACCCTATATACGAATCGTATTTTCGATTTAGCTTATAATTTTAAATCTTTTTTATTAAGGGTTTACTATAACAAAACTTTATAGTTTCTGAGATAATTAAGTTTAAAGAAAAAAAGTCTCATTTTCAAGCATCAATTCAATCCTAAATAACGTTTTCAATTTTGTGACAAATATATTCAAATTTGGAATTTAGCAAGGCCAAGGACAAGTTAACATAATTTTTACCTAATATTTGCAATAAAAGCTACACGGTGTTGAACACATCGGCTCAAATTTGAACAAATTTAAATGAATAAATATCTTTTTTTTTAAATGGTACATCCTGTATATTTTCATGTTATTTAATAGAGTAATAAAAACCCTAAAAGTTTTGTTCATGATATCCTATATCTATTTATAATAGTTTTTGAGATATTTCAGTTTTTATAATTCTCCATACTTTTTTACAGAAATAATCTTCATTATCATAGTAGGCATGGCAAAAACAATGTAAAAGAACATTTTTCTGTGTGTTTGGTTTTTTTTGCATTCATCTTATATTGTAAAATGAATTTTCCAAAGAATGAGTTAATAGATATGATTTATACAATAGGAGAGGCTCAAAAAAATTGCCTTCTTGCTCAAAGAATTTACAAAATGAAGTATCCTGATCGACGCCAGCCTAATACCCATACTTTTCAAAACTTAATGCAAAGATTTGATTCTTCTGGTACTGTTGATTATCCAAAACGTAAAGTGGTCAACAAACCAGTAACTAATGAAGAAAAAGAACTACAAGTATTGTTAAATGTTCAGGAAAATCCTTATATTGGTAGCCGTCAGTTAGCAGCATTATGTGAAACATCACAATCCATCGCCAATCGTACTACCAAGAAATATAGGTATCATCCATATCACATGGAATTACACCAAGAATTGCATGGACAGGATTTTGAAAGTCGTGTAAACTTTTGTCGTACAATAAATGCGGAGATTCAATTAAATCCAAATTTATTATTCAGGGTAATGTTTAGTGATGAAGCTACTTTTAGAAGTAACGGTGCCGTAAATAGACGCAACATGCATTATTATGCCACAGAAAACCCATTTTGGATTAGAGAGGTGCAACATCAAAACCACTCATTAAATGTTTGGTGTGGTATTCATCATAATCGAATTATTGGACCCCACTTTTTTAATGAACCACTAAATGGCCATAGTTACCTGAACTTTCTACAAGAAGAACTACCCCAACTGCTTCAAGGTCTCGATAGAGATGAGCTCGACAGTATGTGGTTCCAGCACGATGGTGCGCCTCCGCATTACCATCGTGAAGTTCGTGCGTTTTTGGACCAACGATATCCGCAAAAATGGATCGGACGTGGGGGTTTCATTGAGTGGCCACCAAGGTCTTGCGACATCACCCAATTAGATTTCTTCCTATGGGGTTATATTAAAAATAAGGTGTATGTTAATCCACCAACAACAGTGGAAGATATGCGAAACAGGATTAGGGATACCTGTAGAACAATAACGCCACTAATTTTGTCCAGGGTCCGAGAAAATCTGCAAAAAAGACTAAATTTGTGCATTGCACAAGAGGGTCGTTTATTCGAACACTTATTAAAAAGAAATAATTAATCTCAGTATTTAATAGGTAATTTTTTTGTTTCAATTTAGTATAAAAGTAAATATGTATTTGCCTTGTCGTTATTGTTGTGTTAATTTTTTCACATTATGTTTAATTAAACTATTGCCGTTGTAATATAACGAATAATGTATTTCATCATATTTAACCACATTCTGTTTGTTTCTGTAGTTTCTTTTTATTATTTTACATGGCTACTATGATAATGAAGACTATTTCTGTAAAAAAGTATGGAAAATAAGAAAAACTAAAATATCTCAAAAACTATTATAAATAGGTATAGGATATATTGAACAAAACTTTTAGGGTTTTTATTACTCTATTAAATAACATAAAAATATACAGGGTGTACCATTTAAAAAAAAGATATTTATTCATTTAAACTTGTTCAAATTTGAGCCGATGTGTTCAACACCCTGTAGCTTTTATTGCAAATATTAGGTAAAAATTATGTTAACTTTTCCTTGGCCTTGCTAAATTCCAAATTTGAATATATTTGTCACAAAATTGAAAACGTTATTTAGGATTGAATTGATGCTTGAAAATGTGACTTTTTTTCTTTAAACTTAATTATCTCAGAAACTATAAAGTTTTGTTATAGTAAACCCTTAATAAAAAAGATTTAAAATTATAAGCTAAATCGAAAATACGATTCGTATATAGGGTGTTCTATTTAAAAAAATACAACTTTATGCTGTCCTAGTTTTTTGGCTCACCCTGTAGAGTCCTAAATATTTTTAAAATCTGCGTAAAAATAAACTGTACCAAACAATAAATATAGTTTCTTTGTTAATTTCACCGAAAAGGCACAAACCTACTTCATCCAATCGTTGACTCACCCTGTACATCACTCTACAATATAAATATTCCCTAAAAAATGTTGTAAAGCTGGAAAGTATTTTTTCCATTTCCTGAACAATTTAAATTTTGGACATATGCTGTTTTTAATATAAACTCCTCAATTTTTTTAGTTCTTTAAAGTTTTAATCTCCTTGCAATAAAACTATCTTGGAGAACCTTCCGAGAACCCTAACGTGCCGAAAATGTCATCTCAAATCTGATTCTTAGCAAGAGTTATGCTTGAGCATGCATGAAAAATATATATGTTTTTATGGTTCATATAAATGACTATTTTAGTCATAAGGAATAAGTTTGCACAGTAATTATTAATAAATTAACATTATTTCGGAAATGAGCTAACTTAGATATTAAGCAACTCATATAGAGATGAGCGAATAAATATATGTGTTGGATTAGTGATTTTTTTTTGGAATTTTAAGGATTACAGACCGACAAAATACGGATATTGCGAATTTGTCATAAAATTCATAGCTTTAAACATATTGGACAATAACAAAAAAATTACCTTGAAACAGTAGCACAATCTCCTCTTTCAGCATGCAACAAAAAAGTTTTCTCAATCTGCGACAAAGGTCTCTCAATCGGATCGTTCAACAACAGGTTCGAATCGAAGTCTTCTTCACATTTTTGTATTAAATTCTCTCTCGACTCTGTACCTTTCATTTTAGCGGAAATTACTTCATCAAACACTACTTTTTATAAACGGAAAGAGTAAACTAATCATCATTAGCGATATACCTGAACATTTCATTAAAAGTAAAAAATATATAATGGGGGAAATCCTTCAAGTTCGATCGATTTAATTCTAATTAAATTAAAATGCATGAAAATGATAGCCGTTAGGTCAGACATTAAACTCCCTGTGGATATATTAACGTCCCAAGGGAAGATCATCCTAAAAATTAATTTTTAAAATAGCCAATGATGGTATAAATTTTTTTATTGTACTCTCTTAGTCCTCGTAAGTTATCGATTACAAAAACTTGTGTAAGTTTGATGTTTGTCTCGTTTTGTTGTCTGTTTTTTTTTTATTATAGTCATAAAACAATTTCAAACCTAATAAAGTACTAAAGGATAATAAGAATAAAAGTACATTTATTGAATTATTTAATTCTTAAGTAATAAAAAACAAATATTAAAACAACCCGAAACTGTAGGTTTGATTTTTAATTTACAAAATGCTTTAAACCGTTAATAATTATGGGGAAGTTATCCTCATAAAATTATTGTGATAAATAATTTTTTTCTACAAACAAAATGTATATAAAGTGTATGAGGTAAGGGTAATTTCGTCAATTTATTTGTTTTGCTTTCTTTTTTTTTAAGTTTCGCTGGTATAATGAGTACTAATAAGAGAGTTAATTCTCACTAAATTAGATAAACTATACGCTGTAAAGAATTCGAAGAGGAAGTAATTTTAATTCAAAGTAATTCAAGTTCGCTTTCAATATTTATAATTATGAAAAACATCTCGACTCAACGGGTTGCCCCACACCTGACACCAAATTATTATTCACGGTTTTGTATACAAGACTCGTGGACAAAGTTATTGAATATTTTTTGTTTTAACCATTGCTTTTAAATAATTGTAATAATATAGTTCATCTAGTAGCCGGATCTATTCTTTTGTTTTCGAAATGTTAATGTTTAATCTATCATTGTAACAAAAAAATTAATGACTTTTATTATCTCTCACGTATATTAGCATTTATGTGTTTATTTACAATAACTGCCTTACAGGCTATTAGAAACAATTTCAAATTAACTGTATATAATAGAAAGCTATGAATCAATTTAGATATGAATAAAAATTTATATATAATATTAATTTTGACATTGAATATATGTATAATACACTATTATGCTGCCTACTTTAATACCCAAAGAAAAAAAGAAAGAAGAAATGCAACGAACTTCAGTGTGTCAAAATTTTGCAGACTTTTGCCCAAGATGATCTGAATATATCAAAGTTTGTATTCTTGTTATAAGTGTCGTACCTACAATATGGAGGCGAAAATTTTATTACATTAATTCTGGGAGTTCGGAGATAAAATACGTTACAATTTGGACAGTTTGTACTTGGAATGCATAAGTTTATTCTAGATAAAATATTAAGGAATCAATAAAGAAGAACTCTTAATAACAAAACATTCCTGCCGTAATTTCAAAGATGGATAAACCCAAAACTTTTAAGACAGAAATATTTTGAAAACCTCCTTTGGACCCTCTCCAAACTATTAACATTGGCACTGCAGCCTGAGGACCACATCACTGATGTGTATTCTGATTAAGACCGCTTATATGTGATATACAGTACTTTGATGATGTCAGTGATCGCAATAGTAGGACAGTATTTATGCATATTTGTATTCAAATGGAGATAATTTCGAGGTAAAAGACGTAACAATACATTTCCTTACTTTGAACTGCAAATAATTTTCCGATCATTATCCGCTAACCTGTTCCATATTCGATTGAAGCTCTATACAATCTTGTAAGCAACTTATTTTCTTATACATCTTAACATTACCGACAAATAGTCAAATATTCGCGTTAATAACAGAAGCAAGTTCGTTAATAAAAATATTAAAAAATGAAGGTTTCAGTACTGATCCTTGTAGTACATCAGAAGTTGAAATATATTTCACTCAACGAGAACCGCGAATTTTAACATATTGAATCCGATTATGGAGATATGATTTAAATAACGTTATTAGTGAATCTCAAAATCTGACTGATGACAGTTTTCTAACTAAAATGAAGTGATTTAAACGAATAAATGGTTTTGTGAAGTCAAAATAAATCACATCCGTTTTACGACCATCGTCAATAGTCTCTCCTATATCCTAAGTTATAATCATGAAATTAGTTGCCATCGACCTACCTTTAAAGAAACCATGTTACAATCTTCTTCTTCTTCCTGTGCCCTATCCTCAATAGACGTTGGTAATCATTCTGGCTCATATTACTTTACTGACAGCGGCTCTAAATAATTCAGTAGATGTCTTTCCGGTCCACTGTTGCAAATTATGTAGCCATGAAATTTGTCGTCTTCCAGGGCCTCCCTTACTATCCATCTTGCTTTGCATAATCAGTTGTAGCAGTTTGTATTTTTGGTCCTGCATTATACCGGGTGACAACGAATCTATTAGACAAGTCATAATTTCTAGAGTATTATGTGTATCAAAATGAGAATTGGTACAGGTAAATGGTATGTGAAGGGGAGAGTTTTCGCATATTTTCTACTTTCCGGCCACTTCCGGTTCCACCGGAAATGGCCCCGGTTTTGAATTTTTAAATAGAACACCCTATATATTTTAACATTTTTGGATTTCTGAGACAATTCTAGATCAGAATGTGATATTTTAAAAACTTTTTACGTCTACTTCATTTTTTTAGAGCCACTTTTAAAATTGCATCTAGGTGGCCATGATCGGACGCAAACTAATCTAAGGGCCTTAGGTGATGTCAAAAAAATACAATCGCAAAGTTTTAGTTACTAGTATGAAAGACAGGAATAAGACAAGTTGACAAAATTACGTTTTCATTTCTAACTATTAATTTTCAAATGGCGACCCCTTTTTGACAACTACTTTTCGAAAAAAGCATTCTTTGACGAATCTAACGGTACTAATTTATTTGCGATTGGATTAGACATAAGAACAGAAATTAAATATTATTAAGCAAAATACTGGATAATTTATTTACTTATGACAAGTGCCATGAACAGCCATGATGCATAATAATTTGCAACTGTTTTTATCAAGTCTTCTTTGGAAAACAAAGCATTCCTTGAATTTCTATGACACTCTCCAAATATTAATAACATATCCACTTTTTCACTTTGAGTATATATTATTTTAACGAAAATTTAAACTTAACGAAAATTAAGAAACTTTTACGTCTGTTCTTAGAGCGTATGTCACTGTCATTATCTACTTAAGTGAGTGCTTTGTTTTCCAAAGAAGACTTGATAAAAACAGTTGCAAATTGTTATGCATCATGGCTGTCCATGGCGCACTTGTCATAAGTAAATAAATTATCCAGTATTTTGCTTAATAATATTTAATTTCTGTTCTTATGTCTAATCCAATCGCAAATAAATTAGTACCGTTAGATTCGTCAAAGAATGCTTTTTTCGAAAAGTAGTTGTCAAAAAGGAGTCGCCATTTGAAAATTAATAGTTAGAAATGAAAACGTAATTTTGTCAACTTGTCTTATTCCTGTCTTTCATACTAGTAACTAAAACTTTGCGATTGTATTTTTTTGACATCACCTAAGGCCCTTAGATTAGTTTGCGTCCGATCATGGCCACCTAGATGCAATTTTAAAAGTGGCTCTAAAAAAATGAAGTAGACGTAAAAAGTTTTTAAAATGTCACATTCTGATCTAAAATTGTCTCAGAAATCAAAAAATGTTAAAATATACAGGGTGTTCCATTTAAAAATTCAAAACCGGGGCCATTTCCGGTGAAACCGGAAGTGGCCGGAAAGTGAAAAATATGCGAAAACTCTCCCCTTCACATACCATTTACCTGTACCAATTCTCATTTTGATACACATAATACTCTAGAAATTATGACTTGTCTAATAGATTCGTGGACACCCGGTATGTCCAAAGTATGCTAAATTCCTTTCTTTAATGGTCCTCATGACTTCTCTCTCCTTTCGCATGCGCTGCAGAACAGTTTCTTTGGTTACGTGATGTGTCCAAGATATTCTTATCATACGTCGGTAATACCACATTTCAAAAGCCGCAAGTCGTTTACATGCAGCCTCAATGTCCAAGATTCTACACCGTACAGCAGTATAGAGAATATGTAGCATAGTGTTTTCATGTGATTGAAATAGGCTCTGGTTTTCTCAATACGTATTTTTATTTCTTTTATTTGCTCGCACTTATCATGTAGTTGTACGCCCAGATATTTGATGGATGATACTGTTTCAATAAGAGAACTTCTTCTGACGCGAAATTGTTCATTTTGGGATAGGTTTTTGCTTATTATCATAACCTTTGTTTTGCCTATATTCAATCGCATGTTGTTTTTTTCACAGATCTCATCTACCCTTTCTATCAGTCTTTGAAGTCCTTCAGCTGTGTCTGCAAGAAGTACAGTATCATCTACATATCTCAGATTATTGATTAAAACCCCATTTTGAGAGATACCTTCTTTTACCTCTTCAAGAGCTTCCCGAAATAGTTTTTCTGAATAGATGTTAAAGAGTAGTGGGGATAACATACAACCCTGCCGGACACCCTGACGAATTTGGAATTTCTGTGATTCCTTTTCCTCCACCTGAACGAATGATTCTTGTTTCCAATAAAGATTGGAAATAATCCGTAAATCTTTATCATCCAATTGATGCTCTTGTAGTGTTTCTATTAGTTTTTGATGATGTACTCGGTCGAAAGCTTTTTCAAGATCAATAAAGCAGACAAATACATCGCAATTTACATCACGACTTCGCTGAATTAAAACATTTAAACTAAATAGCGCCTCTCTTGTGCCTAAGCCGTTCCTGAAGCTAAATTGCGTATCGCTAATGTCCTGTTCAAATTTCGGATATATTCGTCCTTGTATTTTTTTAAGAAATACTTTTAGAACATGACTCATAAGACTGATGGATCTACAATCCTCACATTTTTTGGCTGTGGGTTTTTTTCTAGGCAGGAATAAACGACGAAACTAGCCAGATATCAGGAATATTTATTGTATCATAAACATGATTAAAAAAGTCGGTTAAAGTATCTAAATGGTCTTCTTGGATTGGTTTTAGCAAGTTACCACAAACTCGGTCTGGTCTTAAGGCCTTTTCTTTTTTGAGATTTCTTATTGTTCTAATGGTGTAATTAAATTTTTAGTTAATGGAAAAATAGAATCATGAAGCAAAAAGTGAAATATTTTAGAAAATTATAATTAACACCGATCTGTAATTCCGAACTTCCGATCTATCCCCCCTTTTTAAACACAGGACAAACTTTGGAAGACACTATAAGTGGTTTAGCAAGGGCAAATCTATGGTCTCGTATAAGAAAGACTGGGACTATGTCCAGGCTACTAGAGAATTTAGGTTTAAGTCCCTTTAGAGCATAAACAACTGGAAATGTATAATTTACAAAATTAGAGTCATCTAGGGACGCAAGATTGATCGAGGTAAAGGATTGTTTAAAAAATTCTGTAAAAGAATTTAAAATATCAAATAAAGTATTATTTTTTTTGTTATTAAAAACATATTTTTTAGAGTATTATATATTTCTTTTCCGCTTTAACAAAATTCCAACACTGTTTGAGATCTCTCTTAATATTATTTACCAATTAAAGTGAATGTCCAGAAGTTTTATGTTTTATTTTATGAAATTTGTCTTTTTGTTTTATACAGTAAATTAAGTTATTTGTAATGAAATAAGTGAATAATGGTAATTTGTGTTTGGTTTTTCTTCCATTTTGAAACAACAATATGCCACCAGTTAGAGGCTGTAACAACGTTGAATCGGCACAAATTGAAAATATATAACAACGACCTCTCAGGGGAGGTTGCAAATTTTATACAAAGACTCAGCAATGGTACCAAACGTTATTGATGATGTGAGGTTTCCGTAACGTCAGTAATCCTTAAAGTTTTGATATGCCGTCCACCAGTCTTTTAGCATGTTGCAGTTCTATAATTTTCATCTTTTGCAATGACATTTTTTAAACACATTATTTCAGTTAACCCAAAAACAATACAATACTTGAGGCGAAAATGGAAAAAAGTTAGGGTATCTCCCCCTGTGTGCAAAGTAAGGATGTGAAAATTAGTACGGTTAAGTTACGTCTACCAATTTATGAAAAATAAATAAAATATATTTAAGATTTAATTTCGTCTTTGTTTTATATTATTTTTCATTGACGAAGTATTGTCTTCTAAATTTGCTTACAACTATCACCTTACTCGTATTTCAGGAGGGTGACTTTTAGTAAAGGGGTCTGGAGATACAGTGAGTAATTCGAATATGAATTCTGTTCGTTTGGTACGTGGTGCAGATCATGTAGAGAGATAAAGAAACGACAGGTTCTAACGGGTTAGCTTTCGTACTTTTGAAAGGTGACCTAAAAGTAATCAAATAATTTTGAGAAGTCAATAATAGTTTTTGTGTAATTTCGTTTTACTTCTAGTTTCTCTTGCATCATCACTTGTTTGACTACACACTAATTGTATGTTGCATTATTGTTTTTAACCCATTTTCCCCGTATTTTGTATTTGATTAGTTAGTTTAATATCTACTAGAGCCATTATATCACTAATATTTAAACTCTAAATTTTCTTTCTGTCTTGAACTGTTTTAAATATAGTTTTCATATTTAACTGTGACCTTCCTTACTTTTTTCATAAGTAGATTTTAAGAATCTGAAAACAGGCAATAAATCAGCTGTGTGATATTGAAGTCGGCAGGTTCTTAATATCTTATCAACATGTCTCGAAATTTATGTTTTACATAGCAGTTGTTTCCTGTGCATGTTGCTCTCGGTTCAATACAGCTCCACTGACGAGACCTTGAAGTGGTCAAAACGCTTATCGAGAGAGGACCAAAAAACTATTTTTTATATATTCCTTCCCTTTCTCTTGAAAGGAGAACACATATAGGCCTTTTGAACACAGCAGATTTATTTATTTCTTACTGAAATTTTGATTTTTAAAATTATAAGCAATGTCTGTAAAACAGGAATATTTACTTACTTACTACCAACACTAGAAGTTATAGACATTCTTCATGCTAATTTTTAGAGGAAGAACCGGTAGAACTTTTACTTAATGAAGAACTTAAAGTAAAATTCAGAAATGGATACGAAGAGTGCTGGATTCAAAAATCAATACCAATACTCTACCCTGGATTGTGATTAATAATTCAAAAATTTTTAATTGCATTTCTCTCATAATATTTGTCTGAGTAGATTCAGTGCGGTCGCAAATAATTTCCAAAAACAGCAGAGGGCCCCTATCCTCGTAAGTGTGATGTGAAAGGTGAGGTGAACGGCGATGGGAATGGCGATGTGAACTTTTTGACAGTAAAAGCCGTATTCTTAAAAAGCCAATGTTGCCAAATATGAACGTGCTAAAACCCGAGAATTTCAAAAAATAAAATAGAAAACAGATTGAATTGAGCTGTCAGACCGAAAATGTTCGTAGTATATTTTGTTGCCTTTTTAGGCAAAAAGTAGTTTTGGTACTTTAAATTAATCGTCAAAAGTAAAAAAAAATACTGCTGTTGTTATTTTTGTGAAGTTATTGATTGTCATTACAATATTTGTACTTTGCCTGGATTAAATTTATCTTAAATTGACACTCTAGAACCGTTAAACAAAAATGCGTACAAAGAGCCAACTACTTGAAGATTCTAATATATAAAGAAAAGGGGATATCAAAAAAAAACAGCAATCATATATACAAAGTAATATACTGACAGTAATTGCAGAAAGTCAGCACTGATAAACCTTGAAACGGTGGAAATTACCACTCTAGTAGTATGATTAAGAGCCATCATTCCTATGCATTATGGACACTATCCAATCTGTTATTTATTGTATGAATTCACAAAGTGTCCAGCCTCTTACTGCAAGATGTTCTGTCCTGACAAGTAAATTTGAAAGAAAGCCTGAAACTTCAACGAAAATAGTGAAACTGTTTATGACCAGGGATCGAAACCAAAGGCATGACAGAATACGTCCATTAAAGATACTGGCGGATCTCACATTCAACTTTATATATATATATATATATATATATATATATATATATATATATATATATATATATATATATATATATTTATTTTATAAAGATTTGTGGAGGCTTGAAGATAAAATGTACCATAAATAAGGTTTTTATGCTGAAGAACATTCTTTGGTCTGTAGGGTTCATATTTATATGTCTCGATAAATTATAATCATAATATTTATTTAATTGTAGTGTCGTATAGTGTTTAACACAGTCTAATTAAGAAGTGCTGTAGTTAACATAATTTAAATATAAAATTTGTTACTTATATAAATAAAAGTTTCAGATAGCTTACAAATTATGATTTCTCAAATTTGTTATAAGTCGCGTCGTGAAAAGAATTATGTTAGATTTAACTGTTTAAAACTAAGATACTCAGTTGTTATAGACACAAGTATTTATGTTAAATCCATAAGCAGAACTGGCCCTAGAAAAAATTTTTTTAAATAGCATACTCATACAATTGAGTTATGAACAGAATCTCCTGTAATAATTTTATGTCTGTAATCTCAAATTTACTTAATATTTGCGAGACATATTCAACTTTCTAAGGATATTTTATTAAAAAGTTTGAAAATATTAAAAATATCTGGGTACCACCTAATTAACGTTTCAACTGTTTATTCAAAAAATAAAACGTCTTAAAGAAACGGTTCGTCAACATATTATTTTTTTTTAATGACGAGTTATTTTGAAAAACTAAAAATAAAATAAAAATTTTTAATACTATTTAATTTTTTGAAATTCGTGCGTTCAGTATGTCATTTAGCGGCTGACATTTCATTTGCGCATGTTTCACCGTTCGCTTGCCTTTCACCGGGCGAACGAGGATATGAGCGATGAACATTTCAAGAATACGCGTTCGCCACCTTTTCACCGTTCACTTCACGTTCCCCAGTACGAGGATAGGGCCCCAGACCGCATATCACTGAGCGTGGCGATTGGCGACTATTGCCGTCAAACTTGGGACCCGATATTACCAAATTGTTAAAGCTCCACCAGCAACAATCATCTCATTTTTTATTATTTATTAATTTTTATGTTAACTTTCTAATTCATAATAAGTAACAATTTTCTAATATAAGAGTGGGGGAATCTAGATTTTTTTTTTTGCAAATGGAGCTGTAGTTCTGCTTTCGATTTGATAGTACTTTACCCCTTTTTATCGCTGTTTCATATAGTTTCATTTTCATACAAGAAATGTGTTAAATAAAATTTTTATAAAAAAAATTGGATCGACTTCTAAAAATGCTATAAATTTTAATATAAAATTGAAATTTTTAAAGTCGGCGCCAACCTAATACCTGACGAAATGTGATTCGCATAAACAGATTAAAATTACTTTGTAATTGTTTTCCTACCATAATTTGCATATATCAGTAGTTATTTGTTTCATTTAGAAATTATTTCGCGCCGACTTCAAAAATTTCAATTTCATATAAAAATTTATTGGTATTTTTCACTTTTTAGCGCACTTTTTAGTTCATTATGATATCCATAATTCATTATGATATCCATAAATTATTTGAACTAAGTACTAATCGAGATTAGTGTACCTTGTAATGACTGCAGGTGGCAAAAAATTACCCATTTTATCCAAAGTTGTAAATCACACTAAAATGAACCATTAAAAATTCTTTGATTTTTAGAGTTCTCCAAATATCAAACAAATATCTAGTCTGTCATAATAAATCCACTATCTTAATTCAAATTAATTTTAGATTGGTAATATAGGCCCCAAAACCTTTCAATATCGATATTTAAAGAACTTGAGACGTAAATTTCTTAGCCCGATATATTTTACACTACATATTGAGTTTGTATACGCCCCAAGAACTCCGCAATATTAATTTTGGACAAAATTGGAAAATTTATAATTTTCAGTCCCTCATATTGTATCTTACCAACCTAATAGTTGTAAAAAATTAACTTTCCTAATACCAAATCTGAAAAAATGCGAATAAGGTAAAATTTTCAACTTACCATATTGGATCCGCCATATTGAATTTCGAAAAAATAATTTTAACGTCTTAATCTAATCTAAATTTAAACCCTTCAAAGCCCCCTAGTACCAATTTTGGATGAAATCCAAAAATTTTTTGTTTTTAAATAATGTAGATTCGTAATGTGCGATCCCAAAAACTCCCCCATATCAATTTTGAAAAAAATCGGACAAAATTAATTTTTTATCCGCTATATTGGATCCGCCATAACGAATTTTAAAAAAATAATTTTAGATTCGTCATGTGCGACCTCGAAAACTCCCCCGTACCAATTTTGAAGAAAATTGAACAAAATTGATTTTTTCGTTCAACATATTGGATCCGTCATATTGAATTTTCTAAAAACATTTATTATATACGTCTCCAAACCAATTTTGAAAAAAATCAAACAAAATTAAATTTTGTTGTCCCCCATATTGGATCCGCCATACTGAATTTTTTAAAAATAATTTCAGATTCGTTGTGTACTACTCCGAAAATTTCCCTAAACCAATTGTCAGCGTCATCTTGGATTTTACTGCACCAATTTTGTCCAAAAAAATATGGGACCACCGTAGCAACTTCCTGAACATAACGTAAAAAATTCCATTCAAATCGGTGCCGCCGTTCCAGAGTAATCGGTGTACATACATAAAAAAATACATAGTCGACAAATTGAGAATCTCCTTCTGTTAGAAGTCGGTTAAAACTTATTCTAAACAGTAGTTAAGTATGTTCCTAGGAAAATCAGAATTTAAGTAACCGGTATTAATTTTTATTACTATTTATTATACATGTTTTTCCGTGTAGGACACCATTTATTTATGACGTTGTATCACGAAATATAACCATTATTTTTAATTTATAATATGAGAAAAATACTCAGGTCCTTGTTTACATGTTATTGTTAATTTTAGTGAAAGTAAGTTAGATCTTTTATTAAATTATTGCCAAAATCGTGTGTGGTATTTTCGTTTCTAAATTATTTAATAAAATAAAGTGTCAACAATGGCTGGAATCCTATTATAAGTGCACCATACTTTTAGCCTAAGATTTTGTAAAAATGTACTTAGTGTCATATTAGAGAGAGTTAATAACACTTAAAATTTATTGATATTTAATTTTCTCGTTTAGCTTCTCGAAGTTAACTTTGAAATATCTACCCAAAATTAGCTACTTTAGATCTGAGTTTTATCCATTACACACTATACCAAAAACCAGCTTTATACGTCTAACCATTACTGAGAAAAAATACCTTAACAAACAGACAGAACAACGAATGAACAGACAGATATAAAGTTGATTTTTTTTTTTTAAATTTCGAAACGTAATCCTATGAAGCAGTAACGAAATAAATGTCAAATAATATTATATTCATAACTTATACATCAACCTAATTGTGGCATTTTGGAATTATAAATAAATAACTTGGAGTAAAATACGTATGTTAAGCTAGTATTTAGATTCCCTATATCTTCTAGGACACCGGGTTAATCCAATTTGGTCAAGAAACTAACCGGATTAAATCTGGAAAGTTAAACCGACTTCTCTATTTTTAATTTTCATATTAGGTATATTTTGCCCACAATGCGGGCAAAATATGTAAATGTTTTTGTATTACAAAGTTTGATGGTAATTCTTTGTTTAATGCTTATTTATTATAAGTAACCAACAAATTCTCACGATGGACCAACAAGAAGTAATATGAACTTATTTTTAATTTATTTTTTACTGATATATATCTCTCTGCTTTTTGTTAGGAAGATGTTGAAGCTAAATCTACTAAATTCTCCCTGCCCTTGCCCAATTTGCCTAAAATGCTAACTCTGGAAGAAAAAAAATATTTACTAGCGATCGAGAGAGGAGATTTGCCGAATGTCAGGAGGTAAGATTTTAATTTAGTTTTGATCTTTAATTTTTCTTAACCCAAAATGTTTTTCAACCAATAAATGCTGGAAGTTTGAAAATCAAAAAGAGAGTTCAAATAATCTAATAATCCAAAGTAACTTTAAAAATATCATTTAAATCCTTACATTACATAACTTATCCAAATATAAAATCTTACAGTATTACTACTAGTCGGAGAACCCAATGGATCTACGTAGCCGATAAAGACACATTGCTACATCAAAGTTCTTTATATGTATTTTGAACCCCTGATTAGGAATATCGAGGGTCGATTTCCTAAAAATGGCTCGGTAAAAAAAATTATTAATAATTTTTTTTTGTAAAATAAAAAATATTTTCGTGTTTCGTGACCGACTCTAAGCAAGAAGTGTCTCTTGTAATAGTTTTTTAGTTAAAATGCGTTAAAAATAGTGTTTTTGCCACTCTTCAACATAATTAACTTTTGATTAAACCAATATTCTCAAATTCTACGCCCAACAATTATATTTTCATGATTCTTGAACCATAGATTATATCATTTTTTCTTTATTTTGTCTTTTCTTGGTTATTTAACAAAAAAATTCAAACAATTGACGTTTCGCCTTTATTTAAGGCCTTTTCAAAATTTTTTGGTTATTTTCCTGATTTTGTTTATTAATTAATAATGAAATTTAAACTTTACATCATCTATTTAGTTACTGAAGTATCCTCAGGAATCATATATATTTATACATATATATATATATATATATATATATATATATATATATATATATATATATATATATAATAAGAGGAAGAGTAGTTCTTGACCGACTAGTTAGAAAGGAAAACTCAAATTCTTGGGATAGCGGTCCTAGGGCTGAATGAAACTCTGTTTTTTACAAACGCCAAGCTTTTGGAAGTATATTATTTCCTTCTTCAGGGCTTCAATATAGAACATTTTGATCATAATTTTAAATTTTACAATTTATGATGTTTAATAATAAAAAGGAAATGATTCTAAATTCAAAGACTTACGTGCAAATTGAGTCCATTTATGGCTCGTGGAAAATGAATCGGAAAATACATGCAGAAACCGTTGATTTGGGTTATTTTGGTTGTACTGAGAGTAAGTTAATCTGATAAGAAAATCCTTGAAACACACTTTTTTTGATGGAAGGGATATGTCAGAAATGTCTAATTTTATTTTAGCGGCAATTTTGAATGTGGAATCATTATGTTTTACAGGAACTGTTATTTTGATTTTAATTTTCAAGTTGTGTATTTAATAAAATTATTATTTTATATATATACTATTGATGAGATTTATGATTATTAATGAGTAATTGTGATTATTTTTTATAAAGTATTGTTACATTTAAAAATTGATATAATTGTAGGAAAGTATTAAGAAATGATTAATGAACATTATTATGTAGAACAAAGAAGGTTAGAAAACCGTCTCCCAACCTTTCGCCTTCTAAACATTCAAAATTGTAAAATATTTATTGGCAATATAGTTGTTATAGGTTAGTGACAAATATGCACTTACGTAATTTGTGGAAGATTATGGAGAAACTGTGAAGTCAAGAGGCTGGGGTCTAGTATTACTATTATTTAAGGTGGACAAGAGATGAGAGTAGATTACACTAAGATTTTCAATATCTTTTCTTTTATTGATGCAGTTATCATCCAAATAAATTTCTACCATTTCAAGAAAATGCCTTTTTTTATTACTTTGTTCTTTGTTGATCACCTCAACACTGACAAAATCAAACCTGTGATCCTCATCGATTACATGTTCCGATAAGGTGCATGTCCTCTTTTGCAATCTACAATCACTCCTGTGCCTGGTGATTCTATCTTTTAAAACAGTTGATGTTTGACCTATGTAATGTTTGTTACAGTCTATACATTTTAAACGGTATACCACCCCTGATTTGTCAGGGTTGCTATCAGTGTCCTTCAGTTTGGAGAAGGTTTGGCCAACTGTTAATATATGTTTACCACATATTTTTATATTGTTATGCTTAGAAAGGATTTTATTTAATTTTTGTGTGATTTGGTTGATATAAGGTAATAAAAAATAATATGTGGGTTGGTTTTCCTCTAAGAAAGCTGAAATTTCAGGAGAAAAGTTAGTGGTATTTTGATTGGTGCTACTATCTATGTGTTGGTGTTATGAAGGCAGATATCTCCGGTGATACATTAAAATTTAGTGGAATAGATCTGCGTTGTGTAGGGTGTGAAGAGCTGTGTTGTTGTTGTGTGATAGGGATGTAGTGTAAAAATTTATTTAAGAACCACCGAGGATAGCCATTTTCCTTTAGTATTATATATAATCTGTTTATATTTTTTTTGAATGAGAGTAGGATGACAAATTGATGTAATTCTTTTCTTTAAATTAATTACTAGATTTATTTTAGTTTTAGTATTATGGTAGGAGTGGAAATTCATGTAACGTCCTAAATAAGTTGGCTTAGTGTACCAGTCCACCATTATTTCGTTGTTAGCAGTTCTTATTAATTTAGTGTCAAGAAAAGGTACACTATTATTAGTTTCACATTCTACTGTAAATTGAATGTGTGAACTATATGAATTGAAGATTCGTAAGGTCTCTTCTATATTATTTTGTGGTACTGCTGTAATAATGTCATCCACAAATTTCTTTATGAAAGGTGGTTGGAAGCCCAATTCAGGGATACAAGAATTGAGTAAGTCATCCATTACATATTGAGAAATGTTCGGTAATATATTAGCTCCCATTGGAGTGCCAAGAACCCGTTTATAAAATTTATATATATATATATATATATATATATATATATATATATATATCTAACATTAACAACTATTAGTTGAAAATTGTGTTGATATTGATCTACTAACTAGCTTAACTGTTTTAAATTCCTCAATATTATCTTTCCTTAGGTCAATATTTGTTTAGAACTAAATTAAATGTTTGATGTCTAGAATTATATGAATGAAGTTTGTTATAAACTAATTTAACCTTCTTTGACTGGTACATCGACAAAATACAATGTTCCCACGAAAATCGGCAACGTCGCGTATTCGATACCTACAGATATTTTGGTCAGTACTCGTTAAATTTATGTCTTTTTTATTTTCTTGTTCGTCTTGCTACCCTCAGTAACTTAGTTATTTCGAATATAAACTCCTCAGTGCATGTGCACGAAAGTACAGGCAATAGCGTCATTAACAAGCTACAACCTGATTTGTTACAAGCTCACGAATGCATGAATGTGATTTTTACAGTTCTAATCGCTGAGTTTCCGCTTAAAAATATTATCTAATTGATGTGCTATTAATAAATTGTGTACGATATATTTACTACGTACAATATTGTCTTTTATTTATTATGCCACGCCCGCTCTCAAACAGAGTTATAATAATTGAAGTTTTTCATGCTAATGTATTATTTATTTTATAATTAGATGCTTTAATTAGTAAATAAAAATAGATATATCTTAAAATGTGTTTAAAGAATTAATGCAACGATTAGCGAAAGCGATAATGGATTATGTGTACTAGGTGAGCGCTTGTAAGTACACTTCCATATGTGGCAAAAAATTACATTTTTTAAATGTTTAATATCGATTTTGAACTCAAAAATTATGCGTAGGATGGAAAAATCACAAAATGCAATTTTTGCTTAGAATTGACCGAGAGATACGAAAATATCATATTTTACAAAAAAAATATATTTTTTTAATTTAACAATTTTTTTGTTTATAACAAATTAGTTGACCGTTTTTCGGGAATCCGCTGTCGATATTCCTAATCAGGGAATCAGAATACGTATAAAAAACTTTGATGTCTTTCATTGGCTACGAAGACCCATTAGGCTCCTCGAGTATCAGGTCGAATTCATAACCTAGTTTTTTGAACTCAATTAAACCTGATCGATAAACAAAATTGACAGGTTGAAGCTATTTTAGATTTATCTGTATATATATATATATATATATATATATATATATATATATATATATAATTTTGTTATTGCAGAATGCTGCAGAAAGCCCATAGGAAGAACACTTTCGACATAAACTGTGTTGATAGCTTAGGTCGCGGTGCATTAACCATTGCTATTGATCAGGAAAATCTGGAAATGGTGGAACTTTTAGTCGTTATGGGTGTTGAAACTAGAGATGCTCTATTGTACGCCATCGGCGTCGAATTTGTCGAGGCTGTGGAATTACTGCTTGAACATGAAGAACTTATTCACAAAGAAGGAGAACCTTATGTAAGATATTTCAACTTTTTTAACGTAGAATAGTGAAAGATAATACCGAATTTCTTAATAAAAAAATATATTTTTTTAAATTTTAGAGTTGGCAAAAGGTTGATATAAATACTGCAATGTTTACTCCGGACATCACACCTTTGATATTAGCTGCTCATAGAAACAATTATGAAATATTAAAAGTTTTACTTGATAGAGGAGCAACTATTCCCATGCCACATGATATAAAGTACGTAAAAATTTATCTTAAAATCATTATATACATTTATAGACAAAATTGTCGTGTAATTTTCATAACTTCAATATTAAGTTTTTAAATTTGTTTCCTTTTCTTGACCGTGTAGAATTAACTAAGTTTGTTTTCTTCGAACATACCCCTGTAGAATTAGCATAACGTCAGAACTAGGGCCCGGTTGTTTGAACGTTGAATAACGTAATATTTTTATTTATATTTGAAAAAGTGTTGATGTGAACATCTGGAATTTATGATGACTATAAGGCATTTGTATTCGACTTTTACAGTATTGGGAATTTTTTTAAAACTTGAGTATCTTAAGTGAATTCAGACATTTATTAACGAAAAAAACTGAAAAAAAAATCGTTTTTACCCTTTTGTAAAACTACATCCCTTTGCGAGTGACATGCATAGAACCTTTTTTTCTCGTGAGCTTTTGAATCCGGATCTGGAAAGTATGGAGGGTGGGTTAAGCTCATTAGACCAGTTGTGCATACTTCTATAAGGATATGCCTAGCCTATCGAATTAAAGTAGATGATGAATTGCCACGCGACATTATCCTTATATCGTCCAAAGTGGGCCAATACTTGCTTTACAGCATCTTTTACAGATTCATCTTCTCTTTCACAACCCCAACTTAAGGGAATGTCGTATACTTTCATATACACTCCCCTGCACATGTTTTTGCCATTCCTAGATGAAAATCTGAAAACACAAAAAGTTTTATAACTCCAAAAAAAATGGTCGCAGCGTAAAAATTCCAATGGTATCTTAAAATTTAGGTACAAATCTTCAAGAAACCGTTACATTTATCTTGAAAATCCATAAGCATAGTTATTAAACAGTATCATTAAAAAGCAAAAAATTGAAAAAATTTTGATGATCTTTGTATTGTTATAATTTCAATTGCAAATATTGCAGAATAAAAAAACCAAGACAGTTTGAAAGAGTATTTATTGCTTTACCTTCAAAATGTGCGGTACATCATCCAATTTGGTCCATTTGGACCAAAGTTAGATCAATTTTTGTAAGAAAATATGTTTTTTTTTTCAAAACGTGTATGTTTAAAAACTAAACAAAATAGAAAAATCTGTAAATAGAAAAAAGACGTGTTTTTGTGGAAAGAATACAGATATATAGTTAAAAAAACCAGAGAAGAAAATTTTTTTCCCATTTTTTATGAGTTGTATTTAAACAAATAAATAATATAAATAAAAAATTTTAACAAACAATTTTAACGAAAAAAGTGAATATCAATTTGCTAGATAGTATAATAGTTACGTCTCAATATTTTTCTCAACAAAGTGGTAGCCTTTGCTTTTAATTACAACTTGGCAGATTCTTGGTGTTCGCAAGATTAATTTGTTGAGTTTATCTGCCTTGATTTTGTTCCACTCGTCTTGTAAGTCTTTCCATAAGTTAGAAACCTATGTCGGTCGTTGCTTTTGAACAGCTATTTAATTAATCCTATAATAATTCTATCGGGTTTTAATCTGGGCTCTGTAGAGCCACTCCATGACTTTAAATTTCTTGTTTTTTTTTCAAGACTTTCCAAGTAACTTTTGCAGATATTTACAATGTGTTTGGAGTCTTGATCATGTTGGAAAGTAAAAGGAATCCCTACTAGACGAATACCAAACGGCAATACGTTCTTGTGGAGAAGTTTTTATAGCCTTACTTTTTCAAGATTTGTTGTAGTTTTACCGGGTCACCAACACGGGATCCGGCTAAGCAACCCCAAGCCATTACTGAGTCACTTCCATGTTTGACACTAGGAACCAAAGAATCTTTCAAAAACTTTTCATTTGCTTTTCTAAGCACATACACTTTTCAATCTAAAAATTGTAAACTTCGATTCGTCGCTAAAAGCACCTTTGTCTAGTGAGCAATGCTACAATTTTTTTGTTGCCTTTTTTTATATTTACGGGTCTTAGCAACGGTTTTCTAGTAACAAGTCGTCCAAAAATTCCATTTTCGTGAAGTCTCCAACGTACTTATACTTTCAAATTATAATATATTAATTATAATTTTCAAATTTTATTAATTTACACAGATATCAGGAACACTTAAACGTATATTACGTAAAACAGTGTTAACAATATATCGGTCTTCTTTCAGAGCTGTTTTCGTGTAATTTTTTTCATTAATTTTACAATTCTGATATTTTTTTGTGTCATAAAAAACAGGAAAAAAAATTTCTCTATTTTTTTCAAACTGTAGACAAAAACACGTCTTTTTTCTATTTACATTTTTTTTTATCTTGTTTAGTTTTTTAAATATACGCGTTTCGAAAAAAAACATAGTTTCTTACAAAAATTGATCTAACTTTTGTCCAAATGGACCAAATTTGACGTTTCTACGCTCATTTTAAAGGTGAAGCAATACTCCTTCAAACTGTTTACGTTTTTTTATTCTGCAATATTGGCACTTAAAATTATAACAGTATAAATATCATCAACATTTTTTGAATTTTTTATGGTACTGTTTAAAAAATATGCTTCTGGGTTATAAAGATAAAGGTCAAGGTTTTTGAAGCTTGTTACCTAAATTTTAAGATGTTGAAATTTTTACGCTACGATTATTTTTTTTGTGTTTTCAGATTTTCATTTAGGTATGGAAAAAACATGTGCAGGGCAATGTAAGTGTTTTTTTAGTTGGAAGTGCCCTGTGAGAATCCCTGTTACTGATCGCAGTTTTTCCCTGGATAGTTAGTTTCCACCTCTGGTTAATTTAATAACTAACTGGAGACTTTGAGACTTTACAATTTATGGTTTCATCCCATTCTTTTTTAAAGAGGCGATGGCAGAAATCTTTGATTAGATTTGTCATTGTTGCTTTAGTCAAAGCTGCTAGTGAGACTGGCTCCAGCATCTTTATCTCAACCGCCCCTTTGGCTAGCAAATTGTGTCCTTTGATCCAGCTAGATATCAAGACAAGGCAAGGGCTTAGTGGCATTCCAGTAATATGCTAGAAGAGATGCGTGGCCTTTTTAGGCTTAGTAATGCCTGTCTGCTGTCTGTATATATTTTTATTTCCTTTTTAGCGAAACTTCTATTGGTAATGCTAATGAGCTCTGCTTGAGTTACATTGGCATATTTTAGAATAAATTCAAAGTCTTGTTCCCCTCTTTTTTTTTGATCCGTCTATGTAGATTTTAATTCATCTGCCACATCTGTGCCTGAGAGTTGTATAGTGTAGGGTTTGTTGAAGACAAAGCTTGGTATAATAGAGGCCGTCTTTATCTGTCTTCTCTCCACTAGCGACATCGTACCACACCAGATTCTACAATTAGTTCAAACCTTACTGTGCGGAGGCAGCTTAATAGCCAACATATGCTCTTACGAATTTAACTCTGGGTTATACGATGGCCAATCTAATTTTCAAATCTGAAATGCATTGAGGTAACTAGTCATTACGTCAGCTGTATTTGGTCGAAAATTATCGTGCATTAAAGTGAATCTTTCGAATCTAATATGGCTGATATATGGCAAAAAGTGATCTTGCAAAAGTCATCAATCATTTCGGCGCGTTCGTCTTAATTAATACGTCTTCAAACCATTATAACGCCTTTTTCAAAACTAACGCTCTCTATGACATTGCAGCTAGAGTATCTATCGACGACTATTAGATAGACGTGGTTTTGTTGTTTTTCGATATTGTATTGAGTATGTATGCTGGCAAATTTTGTAATTTTAGAAGAAATAAAACTTGGATAGAGAAGTCTTTGCTATAACCTCCGTTTTTTAATTTTCATAAAACTATTGTTGAACAAAAATTAATGTGTCTTCCAATCAATATTTCATTGTTAACAAAATTAATAGCTATTGTACAACTTTTCGTATAAAATTTCCAATGTCTCGATACCTTTTTAAAATATTCGATACTGTGAATTTAGCTCTCTTGAGATGTTGTGCGATATATTTTTGCCCATATCCGTTATATAGAACTAGAATTGGTGCTATTTGTTCGATTACTCAATACGTTGTTGTTAACGCCAACACAAATTTTTCACCTTTTTTGATAATGTTGTACCTCTAGGTACCGATTTGATCCAAGACGAGCTTAAACAACAGTGTCTAGAATTACTATTTTGGAACACTTATTTAAGTAAATGTGTTAAAATTATCCTTGATTGCAGATGCGGTTGTGAAGATTGCATCAGCCAATCAGAAGAAGATTCTTTAAGGCATTCGCTTTCGAGATTAAATGAGTATAAAGCATTAGCCAGTCCATCCTTGATAGCTCTTTCATCAAGTGATCCTCTTTTAACCGCTTTTCAATTGTCTTGGGAGTTAAGAAATTTGGCTTTTGCAGAACCGGTGAGCAATTGCACAACACGTTTTGTTTAATAAGCTGAAGATATTTTTAATTTTTCAAATACATTTTTTAGGAATCCAAATCAGAATACATGACTCTACGGAAACAATGTCAAGAATTTGCAGTAGATTTACTGCAACAATCGAGAAGTTCTCAGGAATTGGCAATTATTTTAAATCATGATCCAGATAACCCACCGTATAAAGAGGGGGAACATATGACATTAGCTAGGTTAGAGCTTGCCATTATGTACAAACAAAAAAAGGTAAATTGTTATAATATTGTTCGATATAAATTTTTGTAAAACACTTTGATATACATGAGTATCAAAAATCGTTCAAGTGTGTCTCAGATACGCATTAAGTTAGAATTTCGTAGCAATTACTGAGGTAAATACATTTGAAATCACTCAGGTAAAATAAAATTTGTTGCTCAATATATTTGATTTTCCTATTTTTTTTACCAGTTATTCCCCAGTTAATTTAAAATTTTGATTCAATTTTTTTTAGGTTCTTACCTTTTTTCGACTGAAAACCAGTTTTGCGTAAATACCGGGTGTCAACGAATCTATTAGACAAGTCATAATTTCTAGAGTATTATGTGTATCAAAATGAGAATTGGTACAGGTAAATGGTGTGTGAAGGGGAGAGTTTTCGCATATTTTCCACTTTCCGGCCACTTCCAGTTTCACCGGAAATGGCCCCGGTTTTGAATTTTTAAATGGAATACCCTGTATATTTTAACATTTTTGGATTGCTGAGACAATTCTAGATCAAAATGTGACATTTTAAAAACTTTTTACGTCTACTTCATTTTTTTAGAGCCACTTTTAAAATTGCATCTAGGTGGCCATGATCGGACGCAAACTAATCTAAGGGCCTTAGGTGATGTCAAAAAAACACAATCGCATGAAAGAGAGGAATAAGACAAAATTACGTTTTCATTTCTAACTATTAATTTTCAAATGGCGACCCTTTTTGACAACTATTTTTCGAAAAAAGCATTCTTTGACGAATCTAACGATACTAATTTATTTGCGATTGGATTAGACATAAGAACAGAAATTAAATATTATTAAGCAAAATACTGGATAATTTATTTACTTACAAGTGCGCCATGGACAGCCATGATGCATAATAATTTGTAACTGTTTTTATCAAGTTTTCTTTGGAAAACAAAGCACTCACTTAAGTAGATAATGACAGTGACATACGCTCTAAGAACAGACGTAAAAGTTTCTTAATTTTCGTTAAGTTTAGTTTAAATTTTCGTTAAAATAATGTATACTCAAAGTGAAAAAGTGGATATGTTATCAATATTTGGAGAGTCTCATAGAAATTCAAGGAATGGTGCCGAGTTGTATGCTCATAAATATCCGAATCGGCAACATCCAGCCCATCAGTATTTTCCGTATGTCGAGACTCGTTTTAGGCAAATAGGAAATCAAGAGGCGGAACAGAGACTGAGATTAATGTACTTGCTATGGTTGAGGTTGATAAAACAGTTTCGTTAAGAAAAATTAGTCAAGAACTGCAGATAAGTTATGAATCAGCAAGAAAAATACTGAAAAAGCATGGATATCGAGCATTTAAATATCAGTTACATCAACATTTGTATACTGAGGATGGCGATAGACGGGTAGTGTTTTGTGATTGGCTGCTTCAAAATCATAGAGTTAACCCAAATTTTATTGATTTTATTCTATTTTCCGACGAATCCCGATTTACAAATAATGGTATGTTCAATAAGCAAAATATTCGGTACTGGGCCCAACAAAATCAACATGAAATGAGAGAGGGCAATTTTCAAGAAAGATTTGGCGTCAATGTCTGGGCTGGTATCGTTGGAAACAGAAT
This sequence comes from Diaprepes abbreviatus, assembly GCA_034092305.1. Taxonomy (NCBI): domain Eukaryota; kingdom Metazoa; phylum Arthropoda; class Insecta; order Coleoptera; family Curculionidae; genus Diaprepes; species Diaprepes abbreviatus. The sequence continues at coordinate 1,890,396 of JASJET010000171.1, forward strand.
AATTGGGCCAATATTGTTTCAAGGTCAGTTAACAGGGGTTAGATACTTAGGTTTTCTTCAAAATAAAATCGAAAATCATCTCAATGATATACCTTTAGCAGTTTTACGGCGAATTTACTTTCAACAAGATGGAGCATCACCTCACAATACTAGAGAAGTTCTTAATTATTTAATAGAGCATTTTAATAATCGAATTATTGCAACCAATGGTCCCGTACGGTGGCCAGCCCGCTCACCGGATCTTACTGTGCTCGATTTTTTTGTCTGGGGATATGTTAAAGAAAGGGTTTACTATGGAGCAGCCCCAGCTACTCTTGAAATATTAGAAGAAAAAATTTTACGGGCATTTAGAAATATAACGCCCCAAATGCTACAAAACGTGTTGAGAGAAACAATTGAACGAGCTGAAATGTGTCGTGAAAAAGAAAGAATGCACTTTGAACATTTACTACACTAAACTTTTTAACAAATTCAGCTACTGTACTTTCAAATATTTTAAGTGCGTCGTCTAAGTTATTAGTTTATTTTGTTAGTTTTTTGTTAATTTTGTTAAATTTTTAATCCAATTCCTGTCTTTCATACTAGTAACTAAAACTTTGCGATTGTATTTTTTTGACATCACCTAAGGCCGTAAGATTAGTTTGCGTCCGATCATGGCCACCTAGATGCAATTTTAAAAGTGGCTCTAAAAAAATGAAGTAGACGTAAAAAGTTTTTAAAATGTCACATTCTGATCTAGAATTGTCTCAGAAATCCAAAAATGTTAAAATATACAGGGTATTCTATTTAAGAATTCAAAACCGGGGCCATTTCCGGTGAAACCGGAAGTGACCGGAAAGTGGAAAATATGCAAAAACTCTCCTCTTCACATAACATTTACCTGTACCAATTCTCATTTTGATACACATAATACTCTAGAAATTATGACTTGTCTACTAGATTCGTTGACACCCGGTATATCTATCTCTGTTAGTATTATAGATAACAAGACAAAATAAAAACCAAAATTATCATAATGATATGCTCTAGATTTTTTGTCTTTACATAATATTACCTAAATTCAAAACTATAAAGTGAAAATTACATAAAAGACAAAATATCTCTTAAGGAAACTCTAATTCTTCTATTTTTTTTTTTAGTTTGTGGCTCATCCAAATATTCAACAACTACTTGCTGCACTTTGGTATGAAGGCGTGCCGGGATTTCGAAGAAAATCAAATTCTCAAAAAATTATGATTATTGTAAAGGTTGCTTTACTATTTCCATTGTATTGTCTCTTATATACTTTTGCACCCGGTACTAAAACTGGGAAACTTATGAGAAAACCGTTTATGAAATTTTTGATTCATGCGTCATCTTATCTCTTTTTTTTACGTAAGTATAATAAATATTTGTATTGATAATTTATTTTTACAGAAAAATTAAACCGACTTCGAAAAAGTGTCCTAAAATGTAAATAAAATTTTTATAAAAAAATTGCTAAAAAGTGTGCTAAAAAGTGAAAAATAACTCTAAATTTTTATATGAAATTGAAATTTTTGAAGTCGGCGCCAATACCTGACAAAATGTGATTCGCATGAACAGATTAAAAATACTTTATTTGTAATTGCTTTCTTACCATAATTTGTATATATTAATAAACGATTTATTTCATTTACAAATAATTTGGCGTCAATTTTGTATAAAAGTTGAAAATGCGAATAACAGAATCGTGAATAAGGAGTTTTGGCTGTGCAAACGAAGTTGATCAAAAAATTCATTTACCAACCCCCTGGCAATTAGACTACCTTAAAAGTATTTTTTATTGAACCACTCTGAAGAAATCCTCAAAATATGCTAAAAATTTAGTCAAAATATTTCATTCCTATCAACAGTGAAGTACTAAACATTTTTTCAAATATTTCTTTTTAATTTTAACAATTTTCAACCCCCTGGCCATAAATCTATTTCGAAAAAATTTTTATGTCGGTAAAGAACTTAAAATATACTGAAAATTTTGTCGCAATATCTCACTTTCATCAAAAATATCACTGGCCAATAATTTTTTCAGGTTTTTCGATTTTTAACGTCTTTGCAATAAACCTATTTTGGAAATAATTTTACTGGACTACCACCGAGAATCCATTAGAATATCCTGAAAGCTTTATCAAAATATCTCGCCGCCATCAAAAATTATGCGTGAACAAACATTAATAAAATATATATATATATATATATATATATATATATATATATATATATATATATATATATATATATATATATATATATATATTTCTAATATTTTCTTGGGTATATATACCCAAGAAAATATTAGAAAAAAATATTTAACAAAAGGTTTAAGATACAAAAATAAATTATATATATATATATATATATATATATATATATATATATATATATATATATATATATATATATATATAAGTAGAATTTATATCCTCATTTTTTTTTTAAGTCAGATGGCTTTGATTCAAATTATTGTGAAATAAGGCCTTTTCCCCTTTTTAGTTTTGCTCATTTTGGTGTCATTAAGAGCAGAAGATCTATTTTTTGAATATTTTGGTTCTGAATCCATGAAAGCAGCTGTTCTGGAAAAATATCAGAAACAAAGGGGTAATACTCCAACTTTTTTAGAATACGCTGTACTTATTTATGTAGTCGGTAAGTATTCTTTTAATTCAGATTCACATTCTTTTAGTTTAGATTCATATATAATTTATAACTCGAATTAGTTGACGTTGCATATCAGTAAATTTCTATGCGTTTTTCTCTAGACACCTTTTGTGTTTTCCTATTGAATATCAAAACCCGTTATTTTTAGGTTTTATAGTTGAAGAAACTCAAGAAATTTTTACGGAAGGCATTAACAATTATCTAAGAAACTTATGGAATTTTATTGATTTTACCAGAAACCTATTTTATACTCTTACTTTTGCGTTAAGAGCATTAGCTTATATTCATCAGACCAATGAAATTCAAAGGGATCCAAGTACGGCTTATCTTCGTCGAGAGCAATGGCATGCTTTTGACCCTCAGCTTATTGCTGAGGGATTATTTGCTGCAGCTAATATATTTAGGTAAGTAATGGCGACGTTCTTTAACAGTGAGGTAATTTCTAAAATTATTGTACTGGATTTTGCTTTGTGAATAACATACGAGGATGGTTCGATAAGTTCTCGGCCTGATAAAGAAAACAAAAGATTTTTGAAAATGTTTTTATTTATTTTTCAACATACTCACCTTGTACTTCAATATATTTAGACCAACATTTTAATACCCGTAAATAAGCGGTTGTCGCTGTTCTGACCTCGTTATTTGAAGGAAATTTTCTTCCAACGAGTCATTTTTTCAAGTTTGGGAAGAGAAAGTATTCGCTGGGAGCCAGATACGGCGAATATGGCACATGTGGAAGCACTTCGAAACGAAGGTCATGGGGTTTTGCAGCAACAACTATAGATTTGTGTGCAGGTGCGTTATCCTGATGAAAGAGCACTTTTTTTTGGCAAGATGTGGACGTTTAGCCTTAATCACATGATCCAAACGATTCAGTAGTAAAGCGTAATACTCCCCGGTGATGGTCTTGCCTTGTTCTAAATAATCTATAAGCACCACGCCATGTGAATTCCAAAAAACTGTTGCCATGACTTTTCCTGCAGGCAGAACCGTTTTTGCTTTTTTTGGCGCACGTTCACTTGCCTCCACCCACTGTCTAGACTGCTGCTTTGTCTCTGGCGAGTAATGGTGAATGCATGTTTCATCTACAGTTATAAAACGACGAAGAAACTCAGCAGGATTGCGTCTGAATAAGTCTAAACACTCTTGCGAAGTGTTCATTCGAAGGCGTTTTTGGTCGACTGTTAACAAACGCGGCAACCATTGCGCAGAAAGCTTTTTCATACCAAGAACATCATATAAAATGTAGTAGACACGATCTATCCAGATGTTTGCTATACCAACAAGCTCTCGTACTTTCAGTCGGAAGTCATAAAGCATGACATGTGTGAATTTTTGTAACAATTTCGTCAGTTGTAGCTGTTTTTGGGCATTCCGATCGCTCACCATCTTGAATTGATGTACGACCACGATTGAATTCAGCAGCCCATTTTTTTCTGTCGAAAACGAAGGAGAAGAATCCTTTAAAGTAGAATCTAACTAATTTTTAATGTCCGTAGGAGTTAAACCTTTTAGAACTTTATAACCTCTCGAACTTCAATTTTATTTATCTTTTACAAAATATCGAACCTTATGTGTTCACTCGATCGCCACAAACAAGCACCTGAGCGCAAACATTTGAAACTTTGCAGGGCGTCATCTCAAGGTTAATGCTTACAAAATATTATAGTTATTTGATCCTACAAGCGCCCTCTCTGTTTCAAGCCGAAAACTTATCGAACCATCCTTCTTAAGTGAATAGAAATGTATATGTATAATTTTCATGCCTAATTTATACTTAAGGGAAATACCACTGTGACAGGTAGATGAAAAAATTATAATATTTTCTAAAATATGTAAAATAAATTTTAAGTCTAAAAGTTTTAAAGATGGAAAATATTTTTAATTACAGTAGCTAACAGACTAAGAGCCAACGACATATTTTATGATGACAGATACAGGGTGGCGCAATAGTGTGATAAAGTACCCCACTTTTCTTATTTTTCAAAAATTTGAAAAAATGCTTTAGTGAAAGTTGTGTAATACAAAAATCTCCACGAACAAAAAAAAATTTTTTAATAGGAAAGCCTGTATGCTTCTGTATATTTAGAATCGCCCAGAACTATTCATTTGACATCATATCTGGTTTTGAATTTTATTGTGAGTTGCCAACTTTTTCAAAAAAATTCACCAAATTTGGAAAATAACATCTATAATCTACTATATCTTTCAATTTACTGCAATTATCACTACATAGTATAAAACAAAGTCGCTTTCTCTGTCCCTATGTCCCTTTGTATGCTTAAATCTTTAAAACTACGCACCGGATTTTGATGCGGTTTTTTTCAATAGATAGAGTGATTCAAGAGGAAGGTTTATATGTATAATAACATCCATTAAATAGTGGAGAAATACTGTTATTTTTGAGGTTTCTAATGTGATGTCGTTAATTATCATATTTTTTTCCGCTTACATTGCAAACGCAGGCTGAACCCTACGAGATTTATCAAAATAATGTACTAATTATTTGTACACATTGAAAAGGTCTACAGAAAACTCCGCGATGGTATATGTCTATCTCTCATGGATATCCCACAATAACATTTTTTTGTCATTTACTTTTTACGACAAATAATGGCAAATTTTGAAGCGATTTTAACCAATACAGCATTAATCCTTATCCAATTAAATAGCTTAAATACATTGTTGATTTAATATAGATCTATATGGTCCTTTACAGCACAAGATTTAAATGAATATTTTCGAAGATATTACAGATTTAAAATTGCGGGTAGTAGCGCTTGCGGCGGTACTGGCCGACCGGGGCGGCGGCAGCGTGCCTATAAATAGCGCGTCGGAGGCCGATGTAATAATTGTTGTAAAAATAAAATAAATAGTCACAGTTTTTCTGTAGTGTATTTAGTATCAGCATTGCACCCGTGCGAAGCCGGGGCGGGTCGCTAGTAGTATATAAAATTGACACTGAGAAAGATAAATGTACTATTAAAAGTCTAATTTAGCGCCTATTCAGTTATCTAATACAGAATGTTTGCTAAAATGTTCCCCATTTAATGAAATGTTTATTGATTTTTCTTCGATTTTTTAAATGGAACATCTACTATATCCTGTAGAATTATTGTTTCTTAAAGTTTTCTTATACCTATCAGCGCTAGTTTTTCCGGTATATTTTATTTTATTAATGGTATCTATTTAACAATAAGTATTAAATGAAATAAGTCAACGTCAACAAATATTTATCATTTATCTGCCAATAGTAAAGTGCATTGTTGAAAACTGTCTATGAATTGTTTGTTTTAAATTTAAATAATCAATTTGATTTTAATACTCAAATAAGTACAGAACTGTATATATTGTTCGCTCAAAATACGTTAAAATTTCTAGTAAATGAAAATGCAAATCATTTAAAAGGACAAGTTTGGTTATTTACTTATACCGAAAACAAATGGTTAAAAACAAATCTAATAAAATTTTTATAAAAAAAATTTGAACCGACTTCTAAAAGTGCGCTAAAAAGTGAAAAATAACTATAAATTTTGATATTGAAATTTTTGAAGTCGGCGCCAATCTAATATCTGATAAAATGTGAACTTTCTTACCATAATTTGTATATATTGGTAGTTATTTATTTCATTTAGAAATAATTTGGCGCCGACTTCAAAAATTTCAATTTAATATAAAAATTTCTAGTCGTTTTGCCCTTTTTAGCGCACTGTTAGAAGTCGGTTTTATTTTCTTTTTATAAAAATTTTATTTTTTGATTTTTAGTTTTGAATTCATTATGATATCCATAAATTATTTGAACTAAGTACTAATCGAGATTAGTGTACCTCGCAATAACTCCAAGGTGTCAAAAAAGTACCCATTTTATCCAAAGTTGTAAATCACCCTAAAATGAATCACTAAAAATTCTTTGATTCTTAGAGTTCTCCAAATAGCAGTGAAATTGTGTCAAACAATTAGTCTGTCATAGTAAATCCACTATCTTAAATTTCAAATTAATTTTAGATTGGTATTATAGACCCCAAAACCTTCCAACATGGATATTTAAAGTACTTAAGACGTAAATTTCTTAACCCGATATATTTTATATTGCATGTTGCGTTTGTATACGCCCCAAGAACCCCGCAATATCAATTTTAGACAAAATCGGAAAATGTAAAATTTTCAGTCCTTCATATTGTATTTTATCAACTTAATAGTTGTAAAAAGAACTTTATATTCGTAATATAATACCCCAAAAACCCCCTAAAACGATTCAGTCCCACCTTTTAACAAAATCAGAGTAAAATCTTTAGTCCGTTATAATGGAATCATCATATTGAATCTTGAAAAAATACTTTTAAATTCATAATTTACACCTTCAAGAACCCCCTATATCAGTTTTGGAGAAAATCCAAAAAATGTAAAATTTTCAGGACGTCATATTGAATCTGCCAGACTGAGTTTTTCAAAAAATATTCTAAATTCGTAATTAGCACTAACAAAAATACCCCAATACTGATTTTAGACAAAATCGAGAGGTGTGGAATTTCTAATCCGCCATCTTTGATGCGCCATATTTAATTTTTTTAAAAATAATTTTAGATTCGTAATGTGCAATCCAAAAAACTCCCCCATATCAATTCTGAAAAAAATCATACAAAATTAATTTTTTATTCGCCATATTGGATACGCCATATTGAATTTTTTTTAAATAATTTTAGATTCGTTGTGTACGACCCCAAAAATTCCCTCGTACCAATTTTGGAGAAAATCGGGCAAAATTAATTTTGTTTGGCCGCCATATTGTCAGCGCCATCTTGGAATTTACTGTACCAATTTCGTCCAAAAAAATAGGGGACCACCGCAGTAACTTCCTGAATATAACATAAAACATTTCATTAAAATCGGTCCCGCCGTTCCGGAGTAATCGGTGTAAATACATAAAAAAAACATACATACGCGACGAATTGAGAACCTCCTTCTTTTAGAAGTCGGTTAAAAATTACTCCACATCAAGTAAAGATAAACCTTAAAGTACTAATTAAACTTAAAGTAGTCATTTAAAAGAAAAACCTACCTAATTAGTTGTTCACCTTCGTGAATACACAATTCAATACGTTTCTCAAATTCACTTCGCAAATTTTGACATATATCAATATTAATATCTTGAAAAATTTCTTATTCTGATCCTCATTTCTTCCTTTGTTGTTGCCGTCATTTAATAAATTTGTTCTTTGACAAACCCCCATATACTAAAGCCCATTTTGGTTAAATCCGGAGATGTAGCTTGCCACGAAACTGGTCCTCAACTTTAACGAATTTAACGATCCTGGTATGTGGCATTTAAAAAAGCTGTGATCGGCCTTCTATGATGGGCTGGCGCACCATCATGAGAAACCACATTTCTTCTCGAGTTTCATTTGGTACTTGAACCAATAGGTCAGGTAAATGGTTTTGCAAAAAGTCTAAGTATACTTTCCCTATTACCCTTTGCTCAAAAAGTATGGTCCAATTACGTGGTTACCGACCATGCCTCTTCAAACATTTAAGGACCTTACAAAATGTGGATTTTCCGCTGCATAATAATGGAAATTTAATACTTCCGTTCCTATGAAAACGTAACTTCATTTCCAACTGGCATCAAATCAGCAAAATTTCCTTGTTCGTTATTCGGTCTTTTGATAATCTTCGGGGAACAATTCTTGAAATAATTGAATGTGATAGGGGTGCATTTTATGAGCCTTAAGAATTGGCTGAGACTTTTGTTCAAGATTAACTTGTTGAGAAGGCGGACACTGTTCAATATGCGAATTTTCGGTGATTGTTAAAAGTATATTTTATTTTCCTCAGTATGAGCACGTTTTTTTCGAGAATTTTTGTTGCAAGACACGCTGTCAGTTACTTGAAAATGCTCTCTAAGTTTTTCAAAGATCCTTCTTTCAGGCTGACGTCTCTCGGGAAATTTCTGTTGATACAATCTTTTCACTAATAGCGCAATCTTGTCACTAGCTCCCAAAACAAAAATCATAGCAACCATCGCAAAAAATTCATTATTTAAAATTTAAACTTTAACCCTCGAACATGATCTAATCTTAAAACTTTTCTACCTTGACAGCACAGTGTTTAAACTTGCAAGATCAACAATAAGTTATAAACCCTTAAAATACAAGCGTAAAAATAATTTTCTTTGATTAGTGAACTGTTAAAAATGTAGAATTTTATTATTTTCGGTATACAATTATTTCTCTTACATATTTCAAGGCTTTATCGTAATGTTTTTATCCTTAATATTTCTATATAAACGTTTATTTCTTGACATATGTAATATAAATAATGACAATATCATAAGCAAAACACAATTGGCCAACTAAAAGATTTAAATTTTGTGGCAACTGGATCGAGCTAAAAACAAGTTAAAGCAACAGACCTGTTTACAAGTTTAGCGCAAGCGCATCCACCAAGTTTAAACGGCGGTAATATGAAAGTTTCGGGCACTTTTTATAAATATGGCCGGACAATAAGGATTATTATTATCAGTGCAAATAAATGAAAAATTCATTTATGGTGCTTAATTGGTACATCCCACAGTAGAAGTCCACAATTGTCTTCAATTACGACGGTGGTTAAAGTGCTATGGTCATCCGCAAAATGGAAATAAAGTAAAATTAGTTGAAAGGTTAGAATAACAATAATATTGACATAAAGATAATTTGTGTTATTAATTAATAAAATAATTAATCATAATCAATAAAAATTATTTTGACTTAATTTTTATTAAATTTTTTACTATCTATCTTGATTAATTAGTATGGTTCTTTTTAACACAACCGACGGGGTCAGGATATTCTGTTCTTGGATCACTTTCTCCTTCAAAATGAAGTGAACAAATGTATGTATCGGAAGAAAGCAATTGTAATTAAAGTATCAGATATTAATTTCGCGCCGATTTCAAAATTTTCAACTTCATATAAAAATTTATATTGTTATATTTGACCTTTCAGCGCATTTTTAAAAGTCGGTTCAATTTTTTTATTTTAAATAAAAATTTTCATAATATAAATTTAATGTATGCCTAATAACATATCTTTTTCACAAATTCCATATAAATAATTTAGTTACCAAAAAAATTAGGAAGAGGAACTTTTTTTTATTCCTCTCACAGTGGTGTTGTATTCCCCCTAAAAGTCTAAGCACATTCATTTGTTAATATCTATTAAAAATTATATTTCAGTGCTTTAAAACTGGTTCACCTGTTTTCAATAAATCCACATTTAGGACCACTGCAAATATCCCTTGGACGTATGGTTATAGACATTGTAAAATTTTTCTTTATTTATTCATTGGTTCTTTTTGCTTTTGCATGTGGTGAGTACTTCAGATAATTAGTAAGCAAGTACACAACTAATGTGTTAGGAAAAGTTGAAAGAAAATCGTTTTATAATACAGTTTAAACAATAAACTAACAATTGGATGAACTTTTCTTAATATTTTAACCTACGTAAAAACATATTCTCATTATTATAAGCAGGTAAAATTAATTTATTTACATTATGATATTGTAATTTGACTTTCGAGTAAAGCATATTAAAGTGTTTGTACCAAAAGTAACTATATAAATACTTTTACATGAAATTTATAAGTATCATCAAAAAATAATTACAAAATGTAACTTAATGAAATTTTAAATATGTGCTAAGGGGTTCTTCGGGGCGGTTTCATAAAAATATTACCTAAATTAATATAAGGGGGCTAAAAACTAAAAAAAAAATTATTGGTTGGCAAAATTTTAACCCTAATCCATTTTTATATAACTTTCGTTAGAATTGAGGAGGCAATAAAATAATTGCTGGTATATTTTTTTACTTTTAAGTATAATTTTTGAAGTCGGTTTAGTTTTCTTTTAATAATAATGTATTTTATACTTGGTTAACAAAGTAAAGATAAATAAAATTGAATTGAAAGTTTTAGAATAAATGTAACAGTTATAATTTAATCTTTATAGGTTTAAATCAACTGCTGTGGTACTTTTCCGATCTGGAAAAGCAAAAATGTTATCACCTACCAAACGGAGAGCCAGATTTTGATAATGCAGCAGACTCATGTATGAAATGGAGAAGATTTGCCAAGTAAGTGGGTTTAGTAAATATATTGTATACATAATATATAAAATCATGATCTATTGAATTGTAGCATGCATAATATTGGTTCGTATGATAGTTATTTAATTTTAAATTTATTTCATACACAATGATTGTGAAATGTTTTCTTAATGTTATAAAAATATACCTGAAATGTTAAATATATAACAATTTTTTATTTAAAAAAAATACATGTAAATTAATTGTTAATTTTTTGCTTTTAAGTGTTTTTGAATCGTCTCAATCACTATTTTGGGCCAGCTTTGGTATGGTTGATTTGGATAGCTTTGAGTTAACCGGCATAAAGACTTACACCCGATTTTGGGGATTGTTGATGTTTGATTCATACTCGGTAATCAACGTGATCGTATTACTGAACCTCCTTATTGCCATGATGTCAAATTCATATGCAATGATTACAGTAAGTGAAACTGTAGAAATTCTTGTAAATTTTTTTTTACTTAGAGAATTTATAAAATAAAGGGTGTCTCAATATAAAATACATAAACTTTCTCCGTCGTCACTCAAAAAGAGTAGTTCGCAACTTTTTTCTCCCTGTGTAGTCATTAGAATTAGTAAATGAAATAGTAAAAGTGGGTTATTAAACTGCTTAATATATTTAACTGTTTTTCTGGAATCTCTTACAAGTGATTCTTAAAAATGTGTTTATAAATTCCTTCGTAATTCGGAATCCTTTGAATTCTGAAATTGAAATCGGCCACTGTATTTGTCTGTACAGTTTAGGTCAAAGCACTTAATTTTAAATGTTTTTTTTCTCACCAAACATTTCTAACCTCTTTAAAACGTAACGAAATATTTTGATTTAAGTAAATACATCACTTTAACAAAAATTAAAATAGCGATACAGTAGACATCACGCATAAAAATACGGGCACAGTAGACACCACGGTTTTATTCTAACCTGAACTAAAGGAATGGATTAACTGCTGCTTAATGAAGAAACCTTTACTTGATACTGGCAACGCCACGCGCTACTGGAAGCAAAAGTTCAAATACTTAGAGGATTTAATAACTCAAAAAAGAAATTGATCACCAAATTCGTGAGATTCAGTGTTGATAATTTCAAATCATATTCTAAAATTTCATTGAAAAAGTACGTACCTGCCAACGGAGCTGCTGTGACGTTTGATATTTTATTTCATGTATAATGTATAAATTAAAACTTCCAAGAAATTCATAAAAATAATCTCATTTTATTTTCTTTAAAGTTCCAGTTTTTTGAGACACCTTTTATATGTAAAATTCATAATGGACATTAAAATGTTTATCAGAAACACTGGATATAAACAATTTTATATAGTTAAAAAATATTTCCATTTTTTAGGAACACTCTGATACCGAATGGAAGTTTGCAAGAACCAAATTATGGATGAGCTATTTTGAGGAATCGGGTACTTTACCTCCACCATTTAATATTTTCCCTAAACCAAAACATTTATTTAAACTCTTGGGTCTAAGAAAGAAGGACAAATTTAAAAGAATGTCAACTAAGGTAAGAGAGAGATGCTAAATAAAACGTTATATAATAGCAAAAAAACACACAATTTCAAGTCCAAAATAAAGCTACTAGTCAACTTAATATTAAGTTTTCCTGTGTAATAAGTCTTACTCTTTCTTGTCTTTATGCATCAATTTACATCCGCTTGTGGACACATGTCTCCTTAATTTCCTTTCCTATTTCTCTGTTCCGTGTGGTATTCATCCATTTTTTTACGGCCATGCTTCTAGTGTCATCATATCATGAGGTCATTGTTTTTGTGTCTCATCCCATGATTTCCATTCAGCTGATCTCTTTATCCATCTATCTCCTTTTGCTATTGCTTCCTTTCTTTTAATTTCTTCACTGCATCCCTCATTGTTCGAGAGTAAGAAGCCAAAGTATATGAAGGTGTCTACCGGATCTATGTTATTTATTTTTTTGCATGACTGACATCAGTTTGCCATCTTTTGTTTTTATAACCGAGTGTTTTGATGTGAAATTGTGTGTTATATGCATATGCCTCTTTTTTCGTGTTTGTGTGTTATACAATTTCGTTGCATATGCCATTCCAGTATGCATTCCTAAGCTTTAACATAAATATATTACTAATTGTGATATCATATCTAAAAGGTATGGACGGTGCAAAGGTATTTGTAAACATCAATCCTATCAATTTAAAGCGGTAAGTAGGATTTCGCAAAGTTGTAATCTTTCTCCATTCATCTGTTTGTTTTTCATCAACAATATGCTTGATATTTCAATCAATGCGAAGTAATACATATCCGTTAAACTTCTACTGTCTTTAGTTTTTTGTTGAATGTGAAGTGAAATTCTTGTGTGAAAAACAGCTAGAGATAACCAGTAATCGAAACGTTGTGATATTCAACAGAAAATAAACATGTTTTAGTCCAACATATATCTACTACTTCGCAAGAAATATCGTTGTCTATGACTTTCAAACAAACATTTCAATGTTTTGCTATTTGTGTTTTTGTAAAAATGTGAAGAGGGTGATCTATAACATAAATTACTGTCTTGAAGATTACAGTTGATAAAGGCTTTGTTGAACATCCTATTTAGTTTGATTATGATCTGAGTAATACAAAAATACAGGCTTTGATCCACAGTTCTCGTTTGCAATCCATATCAATAAGTTTTTAAAAAAGTCAAAATTTCAGTAAGAAATAAAGAAATCTATCTGCCGTATTTAAATAGTTGTTATATATGTACTCTCCTTTCAGGCAGAGAACAGGAAAAAACATATACAAAACAGTTTATTTCCTGCAAATACCACTCTGGTCCTCTCTCCATATGCGTTTCGACCACCTTATGGTCTCATCAGTGGAGCCGCATCGGACTGAGCGCAACATTCGCAGGAAATAACTGATATATGAAATATAAATTCCAAGGTGTCGGTAGGATATTGCCTACCGACCTCGATGTCAGACTGAAAAATATCGCCGGTCGAACCACTTCTATGAATCACCGGACTAGTGAGAAATTTTTAAAAAATCAAAATTTCAGTAAGAAATAAAGAAGGCCCTACTGACGAGACCATAAGGTGGTCGGAACGTATATGAAGAGAGGATCAGAGTGGTATTTGCAGGAAATAAACTGTTTCTATATATATTGTATATATTCTTATCTTTTCTCTGCCTGAAAGGAGAATATATATATATATATATATATATATATATATATATATATATATATATATATATATATATATATATATATATATCACTACATAGTATAAAACAAAGTCGCTTTGTCTGTTCCTATGTCCCTTTGTATGCTTAAATCTTTAAAACTACGCACCGGATTTTGATGCGGTTTTTTTCAATAGATAGAGTGATTCAAGAGGAAGGTTTATATGTTTAATAACATCCATTAAATAGTGGAGAAATACTGTTATTTTTGAGGTTTCTAATGTGATGTCGTTAATTATCATATTTTTTTCCGCTTACATTGCAAACGCAGGCTGAACCCTACGAGATTTATCAAAATAATGTACTAATTATTTGTACACATTGAAAAGGTCTACAGAAAACTCCGCGATGGTATATGTCTATCTCTCATGGATATCCCACAATAACATTTTTTTGTCATTTACTTTTTACGACAAATAATGGCAAATTTTGAAGCGATTTTAACCAATACAGCATTAATCCTTATCCAATTAAATAGCTTAAATACATTGTTGATTTAATATAGATCTATATGGTCCTTTACAGCACAAGATTTAAATGAATATTTTCGAAGATATTACAGATTTAAAATTGCGGGAAGTAGCGCTTGCGGCGGTACTGGCCGACCGGGGCGGCGGCAGCGTGCCTATAAATAGCGCGTCGGAGGCCGATGTAATAATTGTTGTAAAAATAAAATAAATAGTCACAGTTTTTCTGTAGTGTATTTAGTATCAGCATTGCACCCGTGCGAAGCCGGGGCGGGTCGCTAGTATATATATAACTATCATATCAATAAGGTTTCAGTAGTGGTAAGAAAATATTAAGTTTTATATTTACCTTTAACAGTTGATTAGGGAAATTTTCATATTCCTTCAAGATTTATCAGATCGTCTCTCACAACTAATTTCCTAGTTAAATCATCTTTATTTTAAGCTATGAACCTTTCCAATAAAACCTGTGTAAACACCGACAATTATTTTCTATCTTTTAAGGAAGTATTGGCATAATTACTAATATTTTTTAATAGTTCTGTATAATTTTATGGACTTAAAAATAAATAAGTAAATAAATAAATAAATGCAGTCTAAATATTTTTAAAATAAAATCAATAAATAATAGCTTTAATTTTAAATTAAATAAATAAAGTCTTAATATTTTAAAAAATAAAAATAATACCTCTAATTTTTATTTAAGTAAATTTATAGTCTAAAATATTTTCTTTTCAATAAAGAAAAAAAAAAACAATACCTTCAATTTAAATCAAAGTCAATAATTGGTTATTTTGTTGTATTTCTATAAGTCCAAAGAAGTCAAATAAAATTTATAAAAAAAAATCAATAAATATTTAAAGAAAATTTTAAAGTTTCATCTGCAAAAATGTTTAGAAAAATATTTATTAAAATATAAAAATATATATTAAATTTAACATCAAGTTTCAATATAAAACAGGATAACATACTTCAAAATTTTTCTCAGTTATTTTGCAACAATTTGTGGAAAATAAAATAAAATATTTACCTTACAATTTAACACTGGATATTTGAACTAGAAAATTCAAAAGTTTAAAATAAACTAATCAAACAGCAAAATTCTAAATCCAGTGCGGATACGATATCCTTCCAGAAAAAGGTAAAACCCATATATTGGCCAGAAACTGATATAGGAAAATCAACCTTAAATAAATCTCAAATAAGTCAGTTGCGTAATGACCTACTTTGACTAATCACACTCTATAGTAGAATTAATGAAATCCGAGTAAATAGGATTCATGTTTAATATTATAACTAATGCAAAATTTATTCTTTATTTGATAACAAAAGTATAGTTTACTACGAAACAAAATCATAAAAAATTTGATACTTCCAAACTTCAAGCCACGTCATAGTCTGGACGGGGGAGAAAGTACGCAATTAACAACCTTATGTAAAGCTGTAATAGAACACATGTATCGTATAGTTATGTAAGTTAAGTAAGAATTTTGGTTGTAGAGGGAAAATATGTTAGGTGGGATTGGATATTTATATATTCGGCAGATCAAGAACAAAAGAATATTATTAGTGATAGAAATTAGTTACAGTGAAACGTTAGTCAGTTAAAAAGTGAAAAATGTAAAGAAGACAAAAGTCCTGAAAAGGCACCGAGATTTTAAAACCGTGGCTATCGGCGAGCCAGAACTATGCGCGTTTTAAGTTGAAAAACGTATTTTTAACCAACTTCTAAAAGAAGCAGGTTCTCAATTCGTCGACTATGTATTTTTTTTTTTATGTATGTACACCGATTACTCCGGAACGGCGGCACCGATTTGAATGAATTTTTTTACGTTATGTAAAGGAAGTTGCTGCTGTAGTCCCATATTTTTTTAGATGAAATTGGTGCAGTAAAATTCAAGATGGCGCTTACAATATGGCGGCCAAAAAAATTAATTTTGTCCGATTTTCTCCAAAATTGGTATGGAGGAATCTTCGGGATTGTACCCAACGAATCTGAAATTATTTTTAAAAAATTCAAAATGGCGGATCCAACATGGCGGACAAAAATTTTTAATTTAGTCCGATTTTCTCCAAAATTGGTATGGGGGAGTTTTTGAGGTTGCACATAACGAATCTGATATTATTTTTTAAAAAATTCAATATGGCGGATCAAATATGGCGGATCAAAAAATCAATTTTATCTGATTTTTACCAAAATTGGTAAGGGGGAGTTTTCGGGATCGCATATGACGAATCTAAAATAATTTTTAAAAAATTCAATTTGGCGGATTCAATATGGGCGACAAAAAAATCGTTTTTGTCCGATTTTCTCCAAAATTGGTACAGGGGAGTTTTCGGAGTCGCATATGACAAATCTAAAATAATTTTAAAAAAATTCAATATGGCGGATCCAATATGGCGAACGAAAAAATCAATTTTGTCCTATTTTCTTCGAAATTGGTATGAGGAAGTTTTCGAGGCTTCACATAAATAATCTGAAATTATTTTTAAAAAACTCAATATGGCGGACAAAAAAAAATCAATTTTGTCCGATTTTCACCAAAATTGATACGGGAGAGTTTTCGGGGTCACATATGACGAATCTAAAATTATTTTAAAAAAATTAAATATGGCGTATCCAATATGGTGGATAAAAAATTAATTTATTTTCTTTAAATATCGATATAGGAAGGTTTTGGGGCCTATATTTCCAATCTAAAATTAATTTGAAATTTAAGATAGTGGATTTTCAATGACAGACTAAATATTCGTTTGACCCAATTTGATTGGTATTTGGAAAACTCTAAGAAATAAAGGATTTTTAGTGGTTCATTTTAGGGTGATTTACAACTTTGGATAAAATGGGTACTTTTTTGCCAGTTTGGAGTCATTGCGAGGTACACTAATCTCGATTAGTACTTAGTTCAAATAATTTATGAATGTCATAATGAATTCTAAAACTAAAAATAGAAAAATAAGATTTTTATTAAAAAATTGAACCGACTTCTAAAAGTGCGCTGAAAAGTGAAAAATAACCATAAATTTTTATATGAAATTGAAGTTTTTGAAGTCGGCGCCAAATTATTTGTACACGAAATAAATAACTACTAATATATACAAATTATGGTAAGAAAGCAAATACAAATAAAGTATTTTTAATCTGTTTATGCAAATCACAATTTGTCAGGTATTAGTTTGGCGCCGACTTCAAAAAGTTCAATTTCATATAAAAATTTATGGTTATTTTTCACTTTTCAGCGCACTTTTAGAAGTCGGTTCAATTTTTTAATAAAAATTTTATATGATTTTATCTTATTTTTATTATCCCATTTGTCTTATTCAGAAGTAAGTTCTGCGATTATGAATTTTTAGAAAGTATTTGAAATTTTTTCACTTGTTAAAATTTTTATATGATAAAATTTTGTTAAAATGTTTTGTTACATCGCGAATTATAAACCCGAATTTTCGTAAAAAATTTATATACTTTTCATTAATATTCTAAACTTAAAATAATTGTATGAAGCTTTAATATTTTAGTTTCAACTTTCATAATTTTGAATTTTAAAAATTTTTATTTTTATTTTAAATATTGATAAGGTCGTTCCATATTTTTAGTTCCAAAACAATTGTAATAAAAATCAATCTAATAATTTAATAATTTAATCTTGAATTTCATTTGATTTAAATAAATCATCTAATATACTGAGGAAAAGAAGTGTTTAAATGATTATACGGTAGTATATTCGCAAGGCGCGGATCCAAGGGGGAGCAATCTACCCCCTCCCCTCCAAGAGCCTAGAGTTCAGGAGAATACACCCGATTGTACCTCTTACACTAGGAATGTGTATGTTGCTGGCTTCCACCCCCCGTCGACAACTGTTTTTTTCTTGTGGCCGCCCCGCCTCAAATTTACTAAAAATAATCATTATTACTTTTCAGATAGAACAACATTGTTGCAAGGGTACCTCAGAGCTTCATTTTGGACCCCATATTATTTTTAATATATGTAAACAATCTGGGAGATGGATTGGCCGCGGATAGCGTTTGCCAGATTGCTGATGACACCTCAGTGATTCTGGCAGACACTTCTATGGCGGGACTGTCTCAAAAGTGCTCAAACTCTACAGCAGTGGTGTTCTGATAACAGCCTCACTCTAAACGTAATAAGACCGGCTTCATTCTTTTTTCAAAGCATGCAACAAGGTCTGAGTCACTGCTTGTGTGGCTTGGGGGTGGATCTATATCCACTTTGGAACACGTTAGGTTCTTGGGTGTTCATTTGGACCCCTCTTTAAACTGGTAACATCATATCTCAGCTCTTGGGCCTAGGCTTAGCAGTTTGTGTGGTGTAGTCCGAAGGCTTCGTGATGTCATCACTGCAGAGACTGTTAGGCTTTTCTACCTTGGGCAAATACAATCTCTTGTCTTTTATGGTATTTCCTTTTGAGAATCATCAATTAATATATTTAAAATTCAGAAACCCATAATAAGATGCATCTTCCACCTACATCCAAGAGCTTCTTGTCGACCATTTTTTACTCAGTTAAAATAGCTTACTGTTCCCTCATTATACTTTAGATCTTTAGTCATGCTTGCCAGAAGGAATATGGAATTATTTCCGCTAAACAGACAGCTTTATGGGGGAAACATGGTTATGACTACCAGAGGGACGAAAGACCTAAGGATACCTTTACATAACTCCACCCTCTATGAGAGAGGATCATACTATCTGGTTAATCGAGTCGATTAACTGCTTTAAGAGACGCTTAAATAAATGACTGTCTGATGGGTGCTTTTACTATTTCAATTTTAACGAATAATTTTTATAATATCAATATTTTTAACTTAATATTTTTTGTTTAGTGGGTTTTTCTCATGCTTTTGTATTATGTGTAAAAATTTCATTCCTTTTTAAATTGTATTATCTTATTTTACAAGCTGTAAAACTTTATTCAGTTCAAACTGACTCTTTTATTATTATTTTTTTTTTAATTATTTTGTATCTGTCTATTTCTCCTTTTGTTTTTCTTTCTGTAAAGTTCCTATCGAAATGTCGATTGGTTTTTATCTTAATTGTAGTTAGATCAATATATTTATAATTCTTAACGTTAAACATTTCTTTCTCCGACGTTGCTTTGTTATGTGATCATAATATTGTTGGCGAATAAAGGATATTATTATTAAGAGCTCTGAGTTCAGGAAAATAGACCCGATTCTGGCTCTTATACTAGGAATGTGTAAGCAACTGACTTCCACCTCAACGTCGACAACTTGTTTTTTCTTGCGATCGCCCCATCCCCCCAAGAGCTTTCAGTTTAGGAAAGTTGACCCGATTCTGGCTTTTAGATTAGGAATATGTATGCTCCCCCCCCCCCCCCCGCCGAAAACTTTTTTGCGATCGCTCCCCCCCCTCGACAACTTGTTTTACACTAGAAATGGGAATGTTGCTGACGTCTCTTTCCCCGCTTTCGCTTGCCATACTGTACTTTTGTGATATCACGGCCCCCCCAAAGAGAGAGGCTGGATCCGCCCCTGTAATCGCAGCTTGTTAGGGAAATACCTAAAAGTTATAAAAATAATTAATCACCAAAAAATAGCTATTATTGAGAGCAGCAGTGTCGTTGGTAGAGAAAACAAGAGGGTAAGTGAAATCTCCAGTTTCGACAAGGTACTTAGAAAATAAAGTAAATAAGATGTGTCAACCGGCAAGGCTCTTTCTGGAAAACCAACAATAGAGGAAATATGATAGAATATAAGAACTCCCTTTCGTGCATAAATGAGCCCACGTGTGAGTTATTTTGTGTATCGCCCTGTATGGGTCAACCTGAAAGATTTTAGATATCGATACGTGGCGAGTGTCACGCCTGTAACGACATAAATATTTCTTATAGGATATTTTTCGTTTCTCTGTTTTCAGGACTTTTAAATATATTGAGTCATATTGCCTTACAAATGGAGTTTGTATTTTATTTATTTTAGAGACGAAATCGAGAGGAAAAAGAAAGAGACTACAGGTACACTGCTGTCATGAGAGCGCTGGTGTGGAGATACGTATCAGCAATGCATAGAAAGGCTGATGAAAGTGAAGTTACCGAGGATGATATAAATGAATTAAAGAGCGACGTATCAGCTTTCCGTTATGAACTTTTGGAGGTATTAAGTAAAAATGGAATGGACATATCATGTGCGGAGAAAAAGGAAAAAGGTTACCTAGTATTAGTAACTTGTAATTTATAGGTTTGATTATTGATGTATACGTTTTATAACATGAGAAATAAAACGAATTTAAAATTTTAGCCGTTTTGGGCAAAAAAATGAAAGTATGGGAAAGAAGACTTATGAAAGATTTTAAAGTTGCTCCGGTATCGGCAGAAGAAAATGATGATTTGTACGCTCCAGCACCAGAAGGTGAAACTTCATTAGCAAGGTAATGTAACATATTTATCACAGAAACGGAGAGCAAGAGCATTTCATATAAGCAGATGGATAAGCATTTATTGTGTCATTTTAAAAAAATATATTTTAATTGCAGATTTAGAAGAATTGCTAAAATGGCTGCTCTCGATTCGAATCTAAACAAATGGCAGCAAGTTGTTAAAGGTGCCTGTGTCGCGTAAGTATCAACTATTAAACAGTATTTTCATGATCCATGCTGTTTGTAAAATGTCTTACAGATCGCAAATTGGACGATGTCATAGTAGGGATTCTTTTAAAAAACAACAAAATTTACAAAAAGCCATGCAAGAAGCAAGAAAACTAACAGCCAAAAGTCCGGATATATCTAGATCAACAACACCTTTGATGTTACCAGATTTTACAGGAGCAGAAATGATTAAATTAGTGAAGGAAGATATTTCACCAGAGGGTAAAATAGAGATTATTTAATAAATACACCAAACACCACACCTCAAAAATCGAAAAATGATCCTCAATCTTTAAGTAAGGAATATAATTGGCTGTTTCTTTATATTAAAGAAAAATACGGTAAAAATTTGCAAAGCGTGAAAAGCATGAAAATTATGTTTTTTTGAAAAAAATTCGATACTCACCCCCTATTTCGAGGTCCTAGAACACAATTCTGGCCTTGATTTTTCACTATTTTTCTTCACTTTCCCGGAAAACACACAAAGCACTTTCTTTTCAGTTAAAAACCGAATTACGTATTTACTTTCAATAGAACTAGTTAAAAAATATTCTACGTAATATATTTCAATTATTTTTGTATAAATTTTAGCAAACCAATTTAGAAAAACTTATATTTTCAGTGAAAAATCAAAAACACGTCTCGAAAACGTCATCAACGGTCAGACTATCTAAACTGGCCACCGAATCACGTAAAAAAGGTGCAACGTTGCCAGATGTAAAATTTCTTCATAATATAAACTATAAGATTTGTCCTTCTCAGTCAACAACATAGTTCAATTTTTTTTTAATATTCAGAACAATTTCTAGGTAAAAATAATCTTAACCCTTCAAAATTATTGGTTGGTTTTGGTTAAGATAGGTTGGTTCAGGTTTAGCTTGATTTTGGTTAATTTGGAAAACAGAAACTAACCTGAACTAATCTAAATTAACCTAGATTTAAAGTTTCCTGATATAAAATTTAAAATTTACCCATTACAGTTAACAACATAGTTTAATGTTTGTAACGTATAAAAAGGGGTAAAATGAATCTTAACCTTCCAAAATTTTTGGTTAGTTCTGGTAAGTACAGGTTAACATTAGTCTTGGTTACTTTAAAAAACTGAAATTAACCTGAACTAACCTAAATTGACCTAGATTTATTAATTATCATCTCCAGCAGAAACAATTAAAAATTAATTAAAAAACACTTTCTGCTAACGGACGTAAGCAATATGATCAATTCATATTATCCGTTTAAAACTACTGGTATTTGGAGGGAAGCAAACAAAAGCAACTATAATCCTTAAAACCTTTATTATTTAGAGTCAAAATCGCACATCGAAGGCATAGACATGAGTAATTAATAGTACTTCAATAATCAAAGGAAAGGAAAACATTCTTTTTGCAACCTTTTCTTTCCATTTAAAACAGAAAGAGAAGAATATTTAAAGAAATCGTTTTTGCAATCTGGCAACATCGCCGACTTCAACAGTACGCCATCTTTAGCGAACTATGCAAACTATTATTTTTTGGTGCCGGCCTTTTTCTTTTGATTTTGTTGTGATTTTTGTCGTGGTAATTTTTCGGATTTTTTCAATAAAAAAAAGTACATATTTTTGAATTTTTGTATAATGCAGAAGCTTCTATCACTGCGGAACTCGTTGTTATAACAAAAGTTTAACGATTTAGTGAAAAAAATTGAACCTAAAGTGAAAAGTTATTTTCCCTGTTTTCCGCAAAATTAAAAAAAAAATTATGGAAAACCGAGGTCAGAATCGTGTTCTACGACCTCGAAATAGCGGGTATGTATCAAAATTATTTCAAAAAAACGTCATTTTCCTATCATTTCACTCTTTACGAATTTTTTCCAAAAATACTTAATATGTTATTAAAATGTGCACTGTAACATTTTTGTTTTTCTTTTACTTTTTAGCTACAATTAAAAGTCGCGTAAGCATCAGTCCTAATGTAACTGTGATGAGCAAAAAGTCCAAATCTTCAATAATTTCACCAACAATATCTATTATTCCACCTAAGTCACCAATTCTGAAATCCCCAGAACAAGAACAACCCAAAAGAACAAAAGAGGAACCGGATCTCATAAATCTAGACAGTACACAAGCCTCACCACTTCCAATCTTAAAAAAGTCTGACAGTACAAGTAATACGTCGTCATCAGATTCATTGGATCGATTGGACAGCAATGAGAAAACCATTTTTGATATTCCTGGTAAAATCTTTGATATATTTGATTAGAATCTAAATAGTCTTCGAGTCTGTTCGCTTAGTAATCTTTCCAAAATTAAATTGGAATTTGAAAATATAAGATGGCTTAGGGGAGCTTTGGAGAATTGGAGCCTACTAAGGATATTTTCTAATAAAACTCATAATTTACGTAATCAAAAAATGTTTTTATTATGGACGGGAGCGTTGCCTTTCTGGCTACTTATAATTACAGAAAAAACGTGAAAACAAAATTATCATCAATGATGAGAAACAAATAATAAAAAAATGTCATTCGCTCCCATTACCCTCCTCTTTGAGTAATTAGAGCCATAAACGCCCCGTATGTCAAATGGAGTTATAGTACAGGGTGTCTCAAAAGAAAGTTCACATTTAAAAAATCGATTTAAAAAAAAGTCAGGACTTTATTGAAAAAATGTTTATTACATATTAAAATACATTGTTTGGGAATTTATTTTTTAAAAATGATATCGTCCAAATGTAATCCGTTGCGCTCACGGCATTCATTTAATCGAGCACTAAAATTGCCCATGACGGCTCGGCAGGTATTCTCCGTGATGTCTGCCATTTCGTTGCGGATATTTTCTTTTAATTGTGCCAGGGAAGTCGGTTTGTTGGCGTAAACTTTTGATTTGACATAACCCCATAGGAAAAAGTCCATAGGTGATAAATCAGGAGTGCGTGGAGGCGAACTTATGTCACCTTTCTTTGAGATCAATTTGCCAGGAAAAATTTCACGCACTCGTGGCAGAGACATGTTGGACGTGTGTGAAGTTGCTCCGTCTTGCTGGAACCATGTTCTTTGGTTATAGCCAGGAAAATTTTGCAGTTCAGGCACGAAGAAGTCGTCTAACATCTCCACATACCGCTCTGAAGTCACTGTTACTGTGCGTTCCCTTTCATCTTCAAAAAAGTACGGGCCGGTAATTTCTCGCGCCGATATCGCAGCCCATACAGTCACTTTCGGCGAATGTAGAGGTTTCTGATGTTTGTGTTTTGGATTGTTTGCACTCCAATAGCGGCAATTTTGCTTGTTTACATGACCATTAAGATGAAAATGGGCTTCATCCGAAAAGAAGATGTTGGTAAAGGTTGAAAAGCGTTCAGTCATCTGGTTTACGAAGTCAAGCCTCTGACCAGCATCCTGAGGCTTCAATTCTTGCACCAACTGAATTTTATAGGGGTTCAGCTTTAAATCTTTGTGTAAAATGCGGAATAATGATGACCTATGTACATTTAAAGCAACAGCACGCTTACGAATCGAAACGTTTGTGTCGTCACGAACAGACTGAGTAACATTCGCTATGTTTTCGACCGTTCTCGAAGACCTCGGACGCCCGGATTTTGGTTTATCTAGTCTTGAACCGGTCTCTTCAAATTTCTGGACCCATTTTCCAATAAGCCGAGCGCTTGGAGCATCATTTAAGTGACGAATATGTCGAAAATTGCAGAATTTTCTACGCGCTACAGTCGCCGAATTACCGTTTTTGTAAAACTCACGTACGCACAAAGCACGGTCCGCTCCCGAGAAAAGCTCCATAGCGACTAAATTCCCAAGAGCCAGGCTACCAATTGACATACCCCCCGCGCCGCTCGGAATAGTTGCGTTCACGCAATAAGCAAAACAAATGTGTACTTTCTTTTGAGACACCCTGTATTTTTATAAAATATTTATAAAGTCCTTTCTTTGCTTATAATTAGTCTCAATAAGATTTTACCTTAATTTGTTAACTAACTATTAATCAACGTAAACATTTGGTAATAAAATCAACAACAATCATTAATAACACTGGTCAAAATAGATACTAAGGATCCAAACAGAATAATCATATATAATCATTTGGACTTTTACTGCCAGAACATCCTGCATATGACCATTTTCCACAGCTTCTGCAGCGATACCAAAGTTATTTTCCTTTGCCTGTGTCGAAAGAAACGTTACACAGATTTTCTTCATCTGAGTATTCAGATTCATCATCGCAAATTTTGTTTTCATCAACTTCTTCATTTGATGACCCATCTTCATCACTGTTGAATAAATTTTTCTTTACTCTTTTCTTTTTTCTTTTTCAACCGTATTCTTTCGTTTAGAACCTTTGGCTTTATCACTCGATTTTTTGTCCACTTTTTCTTTAGTACTTTTACCTTTGGCAACTTTATCACTTTTTTCTTTGGTACTTTTACCCTTGGCACCTTTTCCGATTAGTTTAGGATTTTTGGCATCCTTCTCCATACGTTTCTTCTTCTTTTCTTAAAACAACACTTTCATTGGTATACCCGTCAAAATTTCAGAATGTTGTTTCTGCCTGGTAGTCATCGTCGAAGAAATCTGGGGGATAGGTTTCGGGCTGAAAACAGAGAGAGTAGAAACAAAATCAGAAGATGTGCTCGGCTGTGGTTGAAAGTTTTCGGAGTCATCAATCGTATTTGGCAAATCAGTTTGTTGCTGCTTTTGTAAATTATTAGATGCAGTCTGAATCGGAAAAGAATCAACTAGAGTTTGCAGTGGTGTTTCATTTGCTGTAGATTGGATAATATCACGGTTAACAGGAGCTGGCTATTCGGTTACAATATTATCAATGAAATCTTCATCAGCAAAAACGGCAGGGTTTATGGGAAATATTCTCGTCGCCTTAAAAACTGAGATCCCTTTTTCTAAACTTGCAACCCTACTGTAAGCTTTATTAAACAGTCCCGCGATTTGACATGGTGTGATTTTTATATTATTTGATTTCATGTACATATTACACTCCTTGTTATATGTTTTTTTAAGGGCCCGAAAAAAGTTACGTCCAACGGTTGTAAAAGGTGGGATGAATGTGGGGGGATAGTCAACTATTACGTGATTAGTTGTAGTTAATTCCCAAGCTTCTAAAGTGGCATGACTATTGTGATTATCCATTACAAGTAGAACGGGTTTTTCGGCTGTAGGCTTTGAGTGCTGTATAAAATGTTTTAACCACAGAATGAATACGTTTTCGTTTGTCCAACCATTATGTGTGCAAGCGTAAATAGCTCCTGGTGGTCCATCTTTTTCCAGTAGAGGCGAGTGGGGTTGGCGTGGAAATATAAAAAGTGGTGGTATGGACAATCCTGAAGCGCTCATGGCACATATTACTGTAACATTTTTCCCCTCTCCCAAGATGTTGCTGATCTAACACGTTTTAGTCCTTTAGGCGCAATAATTTTTTCAGTTTCTTGTACTGTGGTGACACCAGACTCATCCGCATTGTAAATGTTAGTTGCTTCAAGTTTGTGTTTAACCATAACTGTCTCTAAATTTTCAAAAAAAAAAACGGTTTATTTCTACTCTACTGAATCCAAGTATTCTGTTAATACTTGTGGCTTCAGGCTTTCTGATACTGAGATCGGGATGTCACTGCAAAAATCCGTATAAGAAATCTTTACCAGCAAGTTTGTTGACTTCATTAAATCGATTTGACACACAGAACTCCACAGCCAAGTCGTAACATTTTTCCGAAATTGAGATTTTGTTAATTCGTAATTTATATTCGACATTCGACGAAGATGATCGGCCAGCTGTTTTTCTTGTTCGTTATTGAATACTGCCCCTCAACCCAACTTTGGAGGACAGCTGTACTTATCATTATTCGCTTTGGCTAATCTGTATCGTTTTTTTAGCGTACTATAGGGTATTCCTGTGGCCTTAGCTACTTTGTACACAGATATGCCACCATTTTGAAGGGTTTTGATGGCATTTTCTAATGTTTCTACAATCCAAGAAGCTTTTGAAGTCGTACGGGGTCTTTTTCGTGGCATCTGGAAAGGTTAATTAAGTCATGTAAGTCAGTGAAAATTTAATAAACTGCAATGGGGAAGTGGAAGCCAAATTCCAATTATGCGGGTAATGGGAGCCATGACTAGCTCTCATTACCCTCATATCAACCACTTCAAAATTAAAAATATAATAAAAACACGTTATTCTCAGCAGCAATTTGAGAAGCAGTACCGTAAATTAGATAGATATGGTCATATATTTAGTGCAAATACGATACAATATGAATATATTTTAACACTTGAAATTTTTTATAACCACGGAGCCAAAAACACACTTCCGTCTCGTGCGACTGATCGCGGGACACTTGGGGCCACCCGCGGGCTGCATACGTTTCCGAACATTGCCGAGCACACCCGAGTCCCATTTGCACGAATACGATCATCGGATACGTCTACACAGACACCGCTCTCATTACCCGCTGGCTCCGATTCCCCACGCTCCCCTACTTTCAAATTTCATTTTGGCAAATTTTTTGATCATTATATTTTCTTATCTTTCCCAGGTCCAGAAGTAACGTCTGCTGATTCAATTCGCTCCCCAAGCATAACATCTCCTGTACAAGCAACCAGTTCTCCAATAAAAGAAAGTTATATCAGAAAATCTCCCGAACTTGAAAAAGAAGAACCATTGGACCAGACTACGGAGTCATTTTCCTTTGGAGATTCAGAAATCAAACAATCCGAAGAATCCAATAGTTTGATTAAAAGTTCACGACATTTAGAAGAAACAATTCCTTCAAAAGGACACGTTTCGCCATTAAAATTAACTGTTCAGATAGATGGCAGGGAACATGAAAATAAAGATTCTGAGTCTATTGAGAAGGAAGGATTTTCTTCTGGTGATTCTGAGAGTTGTGATGAATTAAACAGAATAATATCACCAGAAGGAACTCTTGATAGTTCCAAAGGATCAGATGGGAAAAAATCACCTGATGATATTACAACAGAAACAGGAGATGTGGGCGAAATAGTTGAAGAAGATAAAAACATAAAAATAGGTTTTCAGGAGGATGCATTATCCGAAAATAAATTAGAAGCTTCTTCAATTGTAGAAAAACACGAGGTTTCTAAAGAAATTAAGTTGAAATGTGAGAATTCCATACCTAAAATTAAAGTCGAACAACCAGAATCCAAGTTTAGTCCATGTGATTTAAAAGTGAGTATATTGTTTTAGTTTATTCATTAGTAAGTTTTTTATTGTTAGGACCTTTATTATATTTAAATTAAAAGTCTAATTGCTTCAATAATTGTTTACGAAGGTGAATAAATTAGAACTATAGCTTAAAAAGCAATTTATAGTACAAAATGGTAAATTTTTAGTATTTTGGGCCAAAGTGATGCTTGCGGCAGAATGGAAAATTATAATATTTCTATTTATATTTATTGCGGAGAGATTAAAAGCAGAAAAAATGAAACTTGTTGGTCAGTGAACATTGTTTTTATTTCAGCGGTCACCTTTTGCACTTTATTTCAACGTTTTTTTTTATTTTCTACTTTAATTATGTTTAGCATATTCGGGTAAAATTATTTTTTTTGATGCTCTTTATCTTTTTGTTTCTATTTATTCTAAAGTACACACTTCGCAATTTATATACATTTTGTTGCATACCATGTTTATTCTCTGCCTTTCATTTCTTGGTGCGTTTATGTGGTTTTCTAGTTCTTCCCTTTCTTATTGGATCTCTTTGGGATAAACTTCATTATTGTATGTGATTGTTCCCTTAAGTTTCCTTATTTCTTTTATGATTTCCATGTTTTTATTTCATGATTTTAAGTCCTTCAAAATAGAGCTGTTTTTATTTCTGATTTTGTCTGCTATACTTTTCATTTTAGTTGTAAATTCCAATATGTTTATTTTTATATCAATTTTATTTGTTTAGATCTTGAATTTTTTTGATTTGTGTATTCTTTTTATCTTTGTCCTCTTATATCTCTTTTGCTACGATTCTCTTTCTCCCTATTTATCTCTCTAACTGATTCATTTTGTTCCGCGGATGTTGGTTCTCAGTTCTTAATATATATATATATATATATATATATATATATATATATATATATATATATATATATATATATATATATATATATATATATATATAGTATTATACTCTTTAAGTTCGGTTATTTCTTTATAGCCATTATCCAGTTTATTCTCTGTTTTACCATTGCTGTTTTCTATTGTGTTTAATTCTTTCAGGACTTCTTCAAGCATCTGTTCCATCTTTCTTTATTCGCTTTTTAAATAAATGATTTACATTAGTTTCGTAACTATTCCAGTGTGTAAATTGTATATACATTAAAAATGTTAGAGAGAACGTGGCTCCCAGTGCGAGAGACAAAAGAGTGATCAGGAAAACAGTCTATCTCACTCCAATGGGCAAAGCAAAGAGCGACATGCAAGACCAACAAGCACGAACTTGACATATAAAACTGTCAAGTTCATGCTACCAAGTAAGTTTAATGGTAAAGATGTTAGATAAGAAAAAAGATAGATTATCATATGCAAACTTTGCCTCGCCCATTAGATTAAAACCTGCCGTTCTACTTATTACTTTTTTCTCTCTCTCACTGGGAGCCAGTTTCTTTCTGTTCGACCGGTGGTTGTCTGTTGTAAATAATTAGTTCTTATCGATAGTCCAAGGGAAAGTTGGCAAGAATTTTTTTTGCATTGGAGAAGTTTTCGAACATTCTTTATCTAAATTCGTATTTATTAATATTTCTTTACATTCATAAAGTTGTCATTATTCCTTAAAAGGAATAAAACCCCATTAATAAATTATGGTAATAGCATTATCTACTTTGCCCTATAAACGAGGTGAAGTGGAAAACTGCAAACTTGTCAAAAAATTTAATATCAACAAATATATTTATACTGGATTGGGGAATCCGTTACTTTGTGATAGTGCATAATCAATGATAAACTTTTTTATTATTTTGTTTTGTATCACTTTATTTTTGCACAGTGACTGCACTTTCATAACTTTGCAACATTTTCAAACTGATTAACTTAAAAACTATGGTTACAAAGGTATAAATAGAAATTAGGGTAGGTGTTGATCATAGATAATTACAGAGCTTATAATATTAATATAAAAAGCAATACTAACAGTGATATTATAATAGAAAAAATAATGATGAATCCTAGAGATCCGTTTGGTCGTTTAATAAGTTTATTGTTGGGTCTTTATTATGTTTATAAATTTCAATATATTCTAAAATATCGAGTTTTTCACTTTTTGGTACTGAGTGTATAAATTTTAAACTATTAATATTTGTAAATATATGTCCCATTTCTGAAAAATGATTAGCAAAATTGGAATTTTGTTTATTTTGCAAAAAATATGTCCCGTGTTACAGTACCAAAAAGTAAAAAACTCGATATTTTTGAATGTATTGAAATTTATAAACGTAGTAAAGACCCAACAATAAACTTATTAAACGATCTGACATATCTCTGGGATTCCCCTTTACTTTCTCTATTATAATATTATTGTCACTATTGCCAATAGGGCTATTCTTTTGAGTAATTATCACTTTCAGTTGTATCACTTGAGATAATCATGATCACTTTGACCTAATGACAAGTAAATGCATATTCAAAAGGACATGGAGTTATAAGTTACACTTTTTTCACTTTGATCAATTGATAATTGCTCAAAAGAATACAGCCATTGTAACCTGTGTAATTACCTAACGTCAACACCAAGGATTTTAGAATTTGCTGGTCAACACCCACCCTAATTTCTATTTATACCTTTGTAGCCGTGGTTTTTAACGTATTCAGTTTGAAAATGTGGCAAAGCTATGAAACAGCAGGCACTGTGGAAAGAATAAAGTGATATAAAACAAAATAATAAAAAAGTTTATCATTAAATATATTTATTATTACTCTAGTTCGGTGTAGTTAACAAAATATTTTAAAAAGTAAATAATGAAAAATTTTTCTTAACGAGTTTTTTTCGCTAACCTTATTACTTTGCCTCAACTTAGTTAATAATTGCATACGTTTATTTTAGAATGAAAATAATCGACCCGCAACTCCACGGCCTGCAACACCTCAGCCATTGAGTCCTCCTCCTGAATCACCGTCACGCGTGATGTCTCCTATGAGTCAAAGACATATTCAACGAATTCATGATACCGGAAGACCTCAGCCAAAATATGGATGGCTTTGAAACAGTCATCATTTTTGGTTAATGTATGAGTCAAAATACCATAGTAGGGCATATTTTATTTTTACGTTCCTTCAGTCCTTACTATTTTCAAAATTATGGATGTTCTTATCTTTAAAAGCAACAAGAAAAAACCGGCGAAGTGCTTGTCCGACATGCATTATATTAGGATTTCGTAGCAGTTCATATCTGTATTTAAATTAATTGAGAACATTTGGCTTCGGTACAAAAAAGTAATAGATCTCTGTTTTAAGATGATAAAAACTATTTTAAACAATAAATTATCATCAACTATTTAAAATTATTCTAAATTAAAAATTATTTTAGCAAAAGCCGTGTTTGTGGTGTTGATAATTTATTTACAGTAAATAGTAAAATTACCTAGTTAATAAAACGGTTGATTGAAGTTTAGAATAATTTAGTTATAATAACAGCAATACACTATTAAATTAAGGAAATAAAATTATGTGTAATTAAATTTATATTGTTATTTTAACCTCCTTTCATTTCCTATAATTCCTACTTTCTGAATGTATATATACTACGGGATGACTAGGGCTTTGGGTCGTTCGAATAAAAATAAAAATTATAAAGTTGTGATCTTTAACTATCATCCTCCCTATCTTATACTATTATAAATTACAAGCCTTCACTATTGGAGTGAGCATGCAACGTTCCGTGAGCATTACAGGACCAAGAGAAAGACGGCCAATATGGGCAAATGCTTTTTTTCTCGTCCCGAAGGTGTAGTTTTGTTCTCCACCCCCATCGAAGTGCCCACCGGCCAATCGCGGTTCGCAGCAAGAGAAATCGCAGTTTCCCGTATTTAATATATATATCTAGTTTATATATAATATATATGTTATAAGGGAAAATGCCCCTTTTATTCATATATTGTATTAAGTCCATTATCAACCGGATGCAGGTGTTGATCTTTAGATATCGTATTACAAGTAATTCACATTAAGCTACGTCGACATAATTAAACTAAGACGCAGTTTCTCACATTAATAGCTGATTTAGCATCAGACTTCCATAGAAGTTATAGAACAAAAAAACAAACGTGTCAGCATAGGCAGAACCTATAATATAAATACCTGCAGCCACTGAATAAGGTCGATTCGATCTAATCATTCTTAACTTAAAGTACTAGTCTTTTATAATTCGATCTAGTTATTCTTAAAGTAACGTACTATTCTTGTAAATTCGATCTATTTATCCTTAGCATAAAGTACTATTATTTTAAATTTCATACTCTTAACGTAAGATTCTGTACTGTTAAACTTAAAATCTAAAATTAAATAACTAACTTCATAAAATAAATTTATTTTGTTATATCTGTCTTAAAGAAGAAATAGTTCTTTTTTAAAAAGCAATTTTCCTCGGTCACGATATAACATATATATCTAGTTTTGTTTCTATTTAATGTAAATTATTATTTTTAAACCAATTTTGAGCTCAAGCTGATTACCCGAGATAGTGTCACAATCAGTGCTGCCAAATGTTCCACAGAAAAATACTTGCAAATTTTATATTTATTCCTGGCAAAATGAGTGTAATAAGAAAAATTGCTCAATTAAACTGAATATTAGAGAAAGACAGATGATAATAAGATTGTCCATCCTTTAAATTTTAAACTGCAAAACCATAAAATAAAGAAAAAAATAACTGCATGGGAGAAGCAAAAATAGATAGTAGAGAGATTTAATTTTAAAGATGGGGCATCTTATCAATTGTATGTACATTTGGCCTTAATATTTTATCAATTTCTGAGTACAAGACATCTATTCCTGGCAAATCTCTGGCATGATAGTATTCCTGGCAAAATTACTGGCACAGCTAATTATTCCTGGCAAATGCCAGGAATTACTGGCAAATTGACAGCCCTGGTCACAATTAGCAATGCCCCTGGTGGTAAGGACATGTAGCTAGCGATCTATTTTCGACCACCGTGGTAAATGCATAGATGTTTCGTCCCGATACCGGTGGTGGACTCATCAGTAGGATCTTCCGGTATCTTTCCCAGATATCCCTGTACTTTCACAAACTTGAACCTCTATTTAAGTCCAGTTTTGCCGGAAAGCGGTGGTAGGATGTTAAGTTCCACAACAATAGCCAAAAGG
The DNA here is from genome assembly GCA_034092305.1 of Diaprepes abbreviatus. NCBI lineage: Eukaryota > Metazoa > Arthropoda > Insecta > Coleoptera > Curculionidae > Diaprepes > Diaprepes abbreviatus. The sequence continues at coordinate 1,923,812 of JASJET010000171.1, forward strand.
TTTTGCAAGGTATGTTCGGCTGTCAATACATTTGTGTTATCGGCAAAGTTAACCATCGTTAATAATGCTATATAGCCAAATCAATAAACAGCAATGGACCCATGACGCTTTCCTAAAGAATCTCCACTTCAAGCAAAGCTTCCTCCGAAAAGTATCCTCCGCTATCTGTTTCCAGTGTATCCTTTTGTCGTCGATTCTGTAGGTAGGATCTCATTCAGTACCTCTTTCACCATATCGATCAAATTTGTGAATTAGGTTATTATAATAAAAATTGTTTGAAATATGATGTCGGCCATATAATATAAATAGAACACCTACTTTTCAAGTTGTAGAAGACACTACCTTTTTACAGCAATGAAAGTGGGTTAGGTTATAAATTTGACAATTGACCGCCTTGACCATAGACATAAGAGTAATTAATAGTCATATACATAAAAGGCTATATTCTTTTGAGTAATTATCAATTGATCAAAGTGAACGAAGTGAAACTGATAACTTCATGTTCTTTTGAATATGCATTTACTTGTCATTGGGCTGAAGTGATCATGATTACTTCAAGCGATAGAAGTGAAAGTGATAATAGCCCTAAAGTAAATTATAGATTGCGCCTCCTGTACAAGCAAGTTGGCTCACGTTTAGAAAGGAACGGAAAGTTTTCTATGAGTAGCACCTCTCTTTCTAATGGTGGTCAGGTGATACTAACCTTTTTTATTCCGGGAGGTGATAAGGGTATCCAATGACGTTTGGAGTGTCGTCCAAACCTCTACCATTAGAAAGAGAGATATTAATTATCAAAAACGTTCTATATTTTTGAGCGTGAACCAACTGCTTCTATTGATTTGCTGTTTATAACTTAGTTTTTTATATTCAAGTTTTATGTGTATATTAATACTACCTAATATAATCTATGAATCCTATAGAAGAAATTTGGCCCATGCTTAGAAAGAGATAGAGCGTTTTCGGTGAGTAGTACCTCTCTTTGTAATTTCGGTTAGGTGATAGGGGTATTCAATGATGTTTGGAGTATCATGTTTAGCTCCGCCATTTTAAGAGAGGTATTACTCATGCTACTCATTGGAAACGCTCTGTGTCTTTTTAAGCGTGAGCTAACTTTCTTCTATAGGATCTGCGCTCTAGTATCTTCATATTAGGTCTATGGCGTTGACTGTCATCTCTACCTATAGTATTTTTATCTATGCTGTCATCATAGGTTAACTGTCACAGGAGATTGATATTGTTTATTGCCCCATTTGTTTTTAAAATCTTATTAGCTTTTCCACCTTATTTGTTACTATTAAAAGAAAATCAAAAGGTTTTTTTTTTATATTGCAAGTAAATTCAATATAATGTCCACCTCTAGTGAAGACGTCCTTCTTCAGATTCCGAGCGTACGATACAAAAAAGGCGATGGAAGTCTCTTTCTCATGGATCAGCGGCTTATTTGGATGGTAGAAAATAGGGACACTGTAGCTGTTTCACATTCCTATGCAGATATTAAATGTAAGTAAGCGTTGTGTTGTTTCTTTTAGATATAGAAAAATCTTCCCGAAAACAACCAAAATTATTTCCTGGCTTCCTTTGAGGTTTTCCATAAGCATTTAACTAACATAAGTTGATTATATTTTGCAGCTCAAAAAATTTCCCCTGAAGGTAAAGCCAAAGTTCAGCTTCAGGTGGTTCTACATAATGGAGTATCGTCTACATTTCATTTTGCAAACAAAAATGGTTTACAAGCCCAACTGGGCGATAGAGATAAAGTAAAGGAAATGTTGCAAACTTTGCTTCCAAAATTTAAGAGAAAAGTGGATAAAGAATTGGAAGAAAAGAATAAATTATTATCATCCAATCCTACATTACTTCAGTTGTATAAAGATTTGGTGATCACTGACGTGGTGTCATCTGAGGAGTTTTGGGCACATCATGCACAACAATATACTCAAAAGAGGAAACAGCAACCTCAAGAAATAGGTATGTTCGAAGTTGTCTCAATTCAGAATTTGCTTAGCTTTATAAATGTTTTTAATTAAAAATTGGTTATCACATGAATTTTTGAATATCTATGGCTTAAGTTCTAAATAATGTCAGTCAGATTTTCTAAGAAGGTTTAAGACCTAAACACAATTATAATTTATATTACATATGACAACAAATAAACATATATAGGGATATTAGGGATAAAAACCTTGCGATAAAGCCTTGAAATATATAAGATAAATATTTATATCCTGAAAATAAATAAAATTCTCCATTTTTACTGCTTCAGTAATAAAACAAAATGATTTTATGTGTGTATTTTTAGGACTTTAAACTTTATTTATTTAAGCACTGAACAGGTGCAATTTACAAAGTGAAATGTCCCAATTACAAAGCGCTCTTACAAAATGTAAATCTAAAACTAAAATCTAACCTAACTTTAAATAGTCTCTCGGTAATTCTTTTTTTAAAATAACGATGATTAGCATTGAAAATGTCTGCATTAGACTATAGTCTATTGTAGGAATGTCAAAGCTTATATAATAAATAAATAAATAAATAAATAAATAAATGTTTATTGACGGACCAGCCATTTACAAAAGAAAAAAAATCAATACATAAGTATAATTTAAAAATCCCTAGTATCACACACATGAACAGAAACATACAACAAAACATTGAACAAATAATTAGATAATTAATCAAATACAAAAATATATAAACTTGAAGATATACAATATAGATAAAATAGGATATAATATACTCATACAAACACAAAAGTTAAAATAAAGAGGTGTACAGAAGGTGGGCAAATATAAAATACATATACTAAAAACAAGTTACCATCTATAGATAAAACAACTAGATACATATATCACAGTGCATTCTTTATTTTTGAGCTCAAGGAATTCAATGTATCATTAAAGAAATGGATATTATTTTCAAATTTATTCGCCTTAATTGAAAAACGAGTAAGAGATGATGATAAGCGATAGTTTGTTCTGTGATAAGGAACACCAAACAGATTGAATTCTCTCAAAACTCTCTGTGGAACATTTATGTCTATCATAGCTAATAATTCGGGACAATCTATTAATCCATGCAAAATTTTATAAAAGGTGCGCATATCGATGTATGTTCTCCTTTCCCTAAGAGGTATCAAATTAATGGCCTTAAGTATTTCTTCATATACTATGTCTTCACTTGGTATCCCCATTTTGAAACCCACAAATCTAATGAATCTCTTTTGCACTCTTTCAATCCGTTGAATATACTGCTCGTAGTAAGGAGACCATACCTGGCAAGCATATTCCAGGACTGACCTAACATAGGAACAAAATAATGTTCTAAAGCAAGCAATGTTATTAAAGTCATGCAAGGTTCTTTTAATAAAGCCCAGTAATTTTAATGCTTTATTAGTAATGTGATTCACATGAAAGTTAAAACTTAAATTGCTGTCAAAATACACTCTTAAGTCTTTGAGCTCTTCTTTAGTTTCAAGTGATACACCACCAATCGAATAATCATATTGAATAACATGCTTAATGCGATAAAATCTCAAGACAAAACATTTGCTTACATTCAATTGTATATCATTTAAATTGCACCATTCACTTACAGCATTCAAATCTTCTTGAAGTCTCATACAATCTTCCACATCCTTGACTATTCGATAAATCTTTAAATCGTCAGCGTATAAAAGACATTTAGAATGTTTCACACATTCAGTCACATCGTTGATAAAAATATTAAATAAAAGTGGAGCCAAATGCGAACCTTGCGGTACGCCAGATGAGACTAAATTCTCGCTAGAAACAAAATTGCCAATTTTTACCTGCTGTCTCCCATTTGTTAGGTAACTATAAAACCAGTGCAAAAGGTCACCAAATATGCCATATTTTTCCAACTTTCTCAAAAGTAGAGAGTGATTTACCTTGTCGAAAGCCTTAGAAAAGTCCGTGTAAATAGAGTCAATCTGATTAGTGTCCTCAATAGAATTTCTCAAAAACTGCTCAAAAACAAGCAAGTTACTTACAGTAGATCTACCTCCGACGAAACCATGTTGGCTTTCAATGGAGAGATTATTACTTAAGGCTATTGTAGATAAATAAAATATATTAGATGTTAGTCCAGCATCAGTCACACCTACGTCCCTAGTTTCTTCAACTCGCGTTAATTTCTCTCTTTATTTATTTATCCATATACCGGATAGGCCCATTCACACAAAAGTACTAAATATTAATAATCACAGTCTATAGTTAAAATGTAGATTACAAGAAAATCAAACAATAAACAAACAATTAACCAATTACAATTTAGAGAAGTTACATCTGGATTTATCACAAATATACAATTCAGATGATCAATTGTAAACTTTTTTCTATTTAGAGAAATAGTTCCCATGAAACTCTTTTCCATTTCTCATAATACGGTTGACTGGCGAATTTTCTCCATACAATGTTTGATGTTGCTTCAACTTGAATACTTTACATTCTCTCAATTGTCTAGGAGGAACACATATTTGACAATCCAGTAAGTTCTGGGCTATTAATGAAACCATTCAGAATCTTGTAAGAAAACACAATATCATAATTTTCACTACGTTTTATTCAAATTTAGTTCCAATTGTAATCTTTTATGATTGATATTTTCCTTTGGTATATGCTTACTAAAGGCTATATAATGTAAAAATGTAGTATGTATACAATATCAGTTTATTTTTCAGTGAATAGATGATTACAGCACGTTTAGAAGTATTAAAATATAGTCTGTGTTTTTTTTTTTGAGCATTCAACTGCTCTGTTTAAGTCTAAGTGTAATTGCAAGCAGTCTTGACAGAATTAATTCTGTAATAAATTTCCAAATCATTTACAAATAATATATATTTTGCATTTTTATTACTACTGTTAAACTGTTTATAAACATAATGAAAAGATGAGGATCTAAATTGGAACCCTTTTACGATCACTCGATGTTCTCTATCAGATAAGTAAGATTTAATCAGCCCAAGCAACCCTTTCTGAAAGCCAAATTCATATGCCAGTTTAGAAAGTAAAATGTGTAACAAGCCCTGGTGAAATCAGTGTAAATCGAGTCCACCTGAGTATGTTCACTTAAAGTTCCCAAAATGTCTTGAGTAATATTTGTTAAATATGATATTGTGGATCTGTTCGTCATGAAGCCGTGCTGATAAATCAATATTTTATTTCCGACTGAGACATAAATGCTTGACTTATTATTGCTCTTGTTAGTTTAAGCCCTCTGCTGTCAATTTGGGATGGTTTTAAAGTCAAACCATGTTATTAAATTATGGGGTGTATGTTGAAAGCTGTGAACTTTTGAGTAATATCAAATTTTAAGTAATGTTCCTATCATGTACAAATTTAAAAGTTGAGGAAATTTCAGAAGTCTAATTTTTTAGTATATTTGTGTAAAGTTAAAGGTGCAGGTTTTGAAATCGCTATAAAGCATTTTAGATTTTTTTTTTTATATGAAAAATATGTTACTCTGTAACTTATAGATGAACTTTATCTTTTTAGGTGTTTCTGGGGCATTTTTAGCAGATATCAAACCTCAAACTGATGGTTGCAATGGCCTGAAATATAATATTACCCCAGATATAATTGAGTGCATCTTTAAAACATATCCAGCTGTTAAAAAAAAGTACATTGAAAATGTCCCTTCAAAACTAACCGAGGCACAATTTTGGACCAAGTTTTTTCAGTCACATTATTTTCATAGGTATGTAAATGTATATGAATGATTTTTTGAAACAGGTCCATAATTAATTAGGAAAAATCTATGCTTAAAATGATTTATAACAACAAAAATAAAATTTTGCAACATTTTTATTAAATTGAAATAGTAAGTTATTTAATTCCTTGTTAAGACATGCTTTGTATATAGAAACTACAGTCTGGCAATTATTTTTAAGGGATCGAAAATATGCTGAGAGCAAAGATCTCTTTACTGAATGTGGTAAAATTGATGACCAAGAAATGAAAAAAGATATACAATTGGGTGTAAGTGATCCATTGGTAAATATTACAGAGTTTGAAGATAAAACCTTAGATGAGGGTTATGGAGTAGCGACAGAAAAACCACCTAGTAACATGGGGACTGTGAGTCAGGCTATGATTAAGAGATTTAATCAGCATACAATAATGGTAAAATTATTTTTAACCTAATTTTTTACATAAGATCATAGATATAAGAGAAATTAATATTGCTTAATATAGATTGCGAATCCTATAGAAGAAAGTTAGCTTAAGCTTAAAAAGAGATATAGCATTTTCAAGAAGTAGTATCTCACTTTCTAAAGGAGGAGCTAAGTATGATACGCCAAACATCAAAGAGAGGTACTACTCCTTGAAAATGCTCTCTTTTTAAGGATGAGCCAAATTTTTTCTATAGGGTCCCCAGTCTATATTAAGTAATATTAATTTCTCTTACGTCTATATAAAAGACAACCAGTATATACTAGATGATCCATCAAATATGTGGCATGAAAACAACACTTGAAGGAATCCTTTAAGTTTTTTTTTTTAATGTCTAATATCTTTTTTAAAATTTGATATTTTCCACAGTGTCCTATGGAAATTTTCAGAATATTTAGAAATTTTCAATGTATTTCTAATGTTTTTAAATGTATTTTAACTATTTTAACATGTCTTTAAATTTTTTTATTGATACGTCTACAAATTTTTATTTAGTGAAACTTCTCAGAATAACCTTGTTTTTTAAATTTATTTTTAATTTCAAAATGATATTTTTATGAAATTATAGAGGTCGCAGCTTCTTAGCAGTGCTTTTTAGTAATAAAATATTAATTATTCTTAATATTATTTTTTATTCTGCACCTAAAAAGTTAACCTCTTGTTGTATTCAGCTCATAAGAGGGTTGTTTGAAAAGTTCTTGGCCTGACAAAGAAAACTCAAGATTTTTGAGAAAATTTTTCATTTTGCAGTTTAATAATATTATACGTTACACATATGATTTCTATACCCTCAAAGAATTTCTGTTGAGGAAGCCATTTCTTCAGGTTTGAGGAGAAAGAGTATTTCAAAGGGAAGATATATAGGTTGGGCTATTTTAATCTATGCACCCAAATTTCTCCATAAGTAAAACAGAAAAATGGTTCAGACAAAAGTTGTTTAGAACAATGGGGTGCACTTATCAGTGCTAGTGACTTTGTTGAAGTCAATATATAAGGTCATTTGAAGATTAAGTGGAGTTTTTTTTTTTAAATAGAAACCCCAATTTTTCATTGCAAAAATGGAATGCAGAGCAAATTTGCTATCCATTAACGTCAATGTCAAAGTCATTAGCACAGAATTGCTCTGTAACTGATATCATAGAAAAACAATGATACAAATGGATTATTCACTCAATTATTTATTAATACTTCTAAAAAGTCTACAACAAAATCAAAGGGGGGTCACTCACAATCACATCTGATTGCCCTTTTTCCATTCCCGACGTTGAAAGTATGGAATTCCTTTGGAAAAACGTATTTGACCTTCAAATAACCATGAAGATCAAATTTGAAGTCACCTTGAGATGCACCATTTGATTTCCTGAAACTCTTATACCACAAATTTTTCGCGATCACTCTTAGTTGTTGAGCTATTGGATAATTTATACTAATCCATGGTATAAAAGCATTTGATTTTCAAATGATCTCTAGTTGTGATTTTACCATTATGTTATTTATACGATTGGATAGGAAATTTTCTCCGCTTTCCATTTCTGCAATGAAAAAGGGGTTTCTATATAAAAAACTAAGCTTGACCTTCGGATGACTTTGTAAATTGACTTCAAGATCAAAGTCACTAGCACAGATAGGTGACCCCCATTGTCATTAACAACTTTTTTGTATGAATGATTTTTCTGTGCCTGGTTGATTTATGGAAAAATTTGGGTGCATAGATTAAAACAGCCCACCCTTTATATATATATATATATATATATATATATATATATATATATATATATATATATATATATATATATATATATATATATGTTTATGCGGCTTTCACGGATTCCTCCATGTGAGATGCAATAGCAGTGGATATATCCACATTATGCCGTTGTAGTGTTGAAATCACAACGTACAACTATATGCAGCTCTGGGTATGAATGAAAGTAAAATGCGAACAGTAAATGCAAACTTCTCTGCATCATATCCTTTCTGTGTTAGAGGTTGCACAGTTAGAATAAATTGTTATAAAACGCAATTTATCCTATTCCACCACCATCGAGATGATGGCCTACCTGTACCACCATACCCCTTTGCACAGCCAGGTGCATGTCGGTACCCTGATGAGTCTAGTAGAGACGAAACATGTGCCTCTGCCGTATCAGATTGTGTAGAAGCATGGCGTCGGCCGATGACGTTGAAAGCGTGACTGCTAAGAAAACGCATTTTAAGTGCTGCAAAACAAAAGAAACAAAAATTTTAATATGTGTAGTGTGTGGATTAATGTATCATAAAGCTTGTGCGACCAGAGATTGGGTCAAGAAGGTTGAAATTATTAATGAAACACAATGGAGGATAAAAATAAACTACTCATTGAAAACAAAAAGCTTCTTGAGGAAAAACTGGAAAATATGTTGAGTAGAAATAAGTCGAAAAAACAACATATAAAAGAGGCGGGAATAAATTCTGTAGACGAGAAGGAAAATCTACCGCCACCCACAAATAAACAGGTGGCTACTACAACAATAACCATGAAAGAGAGGTAAGAAATAGGCAAAGTTGCATGTATCAGGAAAGACTCCACTTATCAGAGCCCGGATGCTAAGGATCAAAGAAAGAAAAAAGACACCAACCGCACTCGTTTGACAGTTCAAAAACGGGTGGCAGTGGAAATAGAAAATGAGGTTCATGAGGAACTTGATCGAGAAAATGAGAAAAATGTTGGGAATTGCGAAAATCCCTGGCAGTATGTGGGTAATCGAAGAAATAAATCTCAACCAAAAATTCCCAGACCAGCTCCAATTAAAGGAGCTGGCCAATTAATAAATGCAAATCTGAAGATTGCCAGTAAACAATCTTGGTTCTTCATTAGTGGCTTAGATCCCGGTACTACAGATATAGATGTCAGAACATACATAGAAGGACACTTAAAATTAAAATGTATGGTGGAGAAACTCAGAACTAAAAGAGATAGTCAAAGAAGCTCCTTCAAGGTAGGCACTGAGGAAAGAAACAAAAGTGTAGTACTTTCACCAGAAAGTTGGCTGGAAGGCATAATAGTTCATTATTTTCTCAACCTGAGACGAAGCCCACTGTAACGGGACGAAATTTGGATGAAAGGACCAGCAATCAATATGGACAAATTCAAGTACCGCACTCAAATCTTAGGTCAATAAGAAATAAAATTGATCAAATAGAAGCTTTGCTATATGATAAAGATGTGAATGTTCTCTGTTTCACGGAGCATTGGCTAATGGAGGAAGAGCTTATCGAGTCAAGAATCGATGGCTACACTTGTACTGGATTCTTTGCAAGAAGACTACACATTGGCGATGGATCCGCAATTTATACCAAAAATATTCTGAGTGTTGAACCCATTGATTGTATCGTAGGATTAAGTATAGACAAATGTATAGAGTTATCTGGTGTTTTTATAAAAAATTTTAATATATATGTTTTAACTGTTTACAGATCTTCGAGTGGTCATTTCGACACCTTCTTGTCAGTAATTGATGATCTTTTAAGTCATTGGGGTCTAAACAAGAGAGTGTTGCTGGCTGGTGATTTCAATGTGCATTTTGGAACAAATGAACGTGAATCTGTTGAGCTGTGTGACTTACTGGGTGGCTTGGGTTTTCACAGAACGATTGATGGGCCAACCAGATCGTCTGCATGCCTTGATAATATATTCATTAATTTTCCAGTGGAGGAACTTGCATCGGGGACTTTTGATTCGGACTTCTGTGACCATAATTCTCAAATAGTTCAATTCAGAGTACATTTAGAATACAGTTTTAGACAGGAGTTTAGAAAATGCAGGCCAGTTACCCAACGAGGTATGTTAAACTTCTATAACTTAATAGAAAATGAAAATTTTAGTTTTATTAAAGATCCAGGTTCCAACGTAAATGATAAATGCTCCAGGTTTGTGCATATTCTAGAAGGGGCCTATTTAAGGGCTTTTCCTGAAAGAGTTTACAGGTTTAGATCGGATCAGTCGGGTAATGCTAGTTGGTTTAACGATGAGTTAAAGAGAATGAGAGAACATCTCCAATTTTTAGGGGAGCTCACTAGGCAGTACCCTGGTGCTGGGAACACTCGGATTTATAAGGAATTTAAAAAACTTTATAAATTATCAATTAAGAACGCCAAGAAGGCAGCTAATGATAGAATCATTGCCTCTGCCGCTAACCCTATCAGGGCTATGTGGGATATCATAAATAAACATAGGAATTTAAACAAAAAGAGTGAAGCGGCACCAAACATAACCCCGGATGAGTTCAATGACTATTTTATTAATATTGCACATGAGTTAATTAGCCACATCCCTAAACATCAGGCTGATCCTTTGGGAGGTTTTATGGAGGTTGTTTCCAATGATCATTTTGAGTTTACAGAAATTTCTTTCAATGAAATGAGAGAAATAATCGATCATTTGAAAAACAAGTCTAGCAGGGATATTTTTGGGCTTAGTATAAATCTAATAAAATTAATAAAAAATTTAATCATAAGTCCTCTGACTGGGCTGGTAAATGGGTGCTTCAGGGAGAATATTTTCCCTGATATACTCAAACAGGCCATGGTTATTCCGGTGTTTAAACAGGGAGATAAAAATGTTGTGTCAAACTATAGGCCAATTAGTTTATTGCCGGCCATATCCAAGATAATTGAAAAATACATGGCGTTAAGGATGGTCAGCTTTTTTGAGAACAATGGCTGCTTTAGCCAATGTCAGTTTGGCTTCCGTCGGGGGAGGAGCACTGTGCTGGGCATTCTGGATCTGATTGGGAGGATCACACGGTCGTTTGAATCAAGGGAATATAATGCCATCTTATTCTGCGACTTAAGTAAGGCGTTTGACTGTGTTGCTCATGATCTCCTCATACAAAAGCTGCACTTCTATAACTTTAATGAGAGCAGCTGCAAGCTTATAACATTTTATTTGGAAAATAGGGTTCAGATTGTGAGAGTTGGAGGGGAGTCCTCGGCGAAGGGAGGGATTTCGATAGGGGTGCCCCAGGGTTCGGTATTGGGGCCAATTCTCTTTTTAATCTACATAAATGATCTACCTATGGGCAGAGATGCTGCAGATTTTACACTCTTTGCCGATGACACCACTCTCTAGTTTTCAGATGTATCTTTGGAGGGGGCTTTGGGCAGGTTGGAAGCGGCACGGTCTGGTGCTAGGGAGTGGTTTAACGCAAATGGACTACTTTTGAATGAAAATAAAACCAAGCAAGTGGTATTTTCTCTACGGGACGTGGGAGATATAAATGGGGATTTGCTGAGTGCTAGATTCTTGGGAGTCCAGATTGATCCTGGCCTTACTTGGGAAGCTCATATAGAATAGGTTTCAGGGAGGCTCCGTAGCAGCCTGTTTGCTTTGAGACGTCTGGCGCTGTGTGTTGGCATGTCGGTTCTGAGGGCTTCGTACTTTGCTCTGTTCCATTCGGTAATGTCATATGCAGTGCTTGTCTGGGGCCATGCATCGCGGGCATTTCGCGTGTTTGGGCTTCAGCGAAGGGCTGTGAGAGTGGTGCGGGGTATGAACTTTAGGGAGGACTGTAGGGCAGCATTCTCCGAACTAAAAATATTGACTCTGCCTTCGAAATACATTTTGGATAACCTACTGTATGTTAAAAAATACAAAGAAAGTTTCAAAACGCACGGGGTCCACAGCTGGAACACGAGGCACAGGGATAATTTGGTGCTAGCATATTTTCGCTTGGAAAAGTGTCGGAATGGGCCTGGTTGCCTCGCGATAAAATTTTTTAATGTTTTGCCTCTGTCATTCAGAGAGCTTCCAGATAATTCTTTTAAATATAGAATAAAAGAAATCTTAATCCAGAATGCATTTTATAGTTTTGACGAATTTATTCATTACAAATTTTAATCCTAATTTTTAAACTAGACTTAGCCTAAATTTCATGTGTAATGTATATAATTAAAATTTTAAATGTAAATGTAGTTGTAAGTGTTTTATATTTTATATACTGACGAATGTAAGTGTTGTAAAACATGATACTGATGAATAAATTGAAATTGAAATTGAAATCACTGTGGCGGGGAGGGTAAGTTTTGACTTTCTTCTCGGTATGGTGGTACAGGTAGGCCATCATCTCGATGGTGGTGGAATAGGATAAATTGCGTTTTATAACAATTTATTCTAACTGTGCAACCTCTAACACAGAAAGGATATGATGGAGAGAAGTTTGCATTTACTGTTCGCATTTTACTTTCATTCATACCCGGAGCTGCATATAGTTGTATGTTTGCTGAATGTGATTTCAGCACTACAACGGCATAATGTGGATATATCCACTGTTATTGCATCTCACACGGAGGGATCCGTGAAGGCCGCATAAACATATATATATATATATATATATATATATATATATATATATATATATATTAAAAATAAACAATTTCATAGTCTATGTATTTGGAAAAGTTATTTTATTTTTCTTATACCTTTAAGAAAGGGGACAGACACTATATACTCTGTACGGCAATTATAATGTGTAATATTTCTAAAATATTTATTTAATAATAAATAATCCTTTTACCTACACAAAATTTTTATATTCGAATATAATTATTAACGCCAGTGTTGTCAGCTTACCCTATATTTTTACTATTTATTGTAATGAATATTTCCTTAGATTGAGACTAAACGTTGTTGTGTAGGTTCTGAAAGCTACAAAAAATAAAGTGAATGATACGTCAGAAGGCAATAATCAAAACCAGGAACCTATAAGCAAGGAAGATCCAAAAGATGGTCCTGTTAACAAAAAACAAAAAATATTAGAAAAAATTACTTACGACGATTTAGAAGACGACGTAAATGACAAAAATACTAATGTTCACCTCAACTTATCAAAGGTAAATCTTTAAAATTAATAACAATACAACAATAAGTTTTAACATCCCATATCATTTTGTTAGGTTGAAAGATACCTTCATGGCCCAATGCCAGACGCTTTTACAGAACATGTTGGTGTAAATGAAGTGTCCCATATGATGCGAAACGTTCTTCAAGAAGCACGGCAGTGGCAGTCCAGGCCTCATGCCCCAAATTTTGCCTTGGTAACTCCGGGTGCCGCTATTGTTGCTCTGGGAGAATTATCGCCTGGTGGAGCTTTAATGAGGGGTTTTCAGGAACAGTCACTTGCCCGTAAGTCTTAGTATTTGATTTATATATTTATTTATTTATTGAATACAGCATCCACAGCAGTTAAGCCAGTTACAGATACCTTTCTTAAAGTTAAAAACATTAAACTAACATTACTAGTTAATATTATTGTCAATATTACATCTGAGCCTGAGAATCCAGCAATTTATGGTCAAGAATATCCTTATATCTACGTAAAGTAATACTACTTAAATCTACATCACTAACGTATGTATTAAAATAATTACACATTTTGTATAGGGGCGAATTTTTGTAAGTATTTGTTCTAGGAAATTCTAGATAAAATGTTGGTCTTTGTCTTGTTCCACCCTTATTTACCACAAATGGAAGCTGCAGCAATAGGTCTGGACTATTTATTTTATTTTTTAAAATCTTGAATGTATATACCAAACATATTTTTATACGTCTGTTTTCCAATGAAAGTCTGTTAAATATATTCAATAAGTCCAGGTTATTATAACCCTGAATAGGATAGTATCCAAATTTTTTAAAAAACATATACTTTAAAAACTTTCGCTGGACACGTTCTATGATTCTACTCCACACTTCATATTGTGGTGACCATATTATACTACAGTATTCCAGTTTTGGCAGTACAAGACTGTCAAAAAGTGTCATGCAAACATCGACATCAAAATGTCTAGTAGATCTGATGATGAAACCCATTATCTTGTGAGCTTCATTAATTTTATTTATTATATGCTCATTGAAATTCAATGAACTATCAACCAATACTCCCAAATCCTTCTGACAAGAAGTCCGTTTTAACACTATATCATTAATAGAATAGGCTTGATTTAAAACATTCTTATTCAAAGCAAAGGACATTGACTAGCACTTGTTGTCATTAAGACAAAAACCGTTTACTCGACACCACTCAACAACATCATTCAGATCCTGCTGTAAACAGTCACAATCATCAGCAGTCAATACTTCCCTAAAAAGTTTAAAGTCGTCTGCAAACAGTAATGCTTTTGAGTGTTTGATCACGTGACATATATTATTAAAGGCAATTAAGAATAAAAGAGGTCCCAAATTAGACCCCTGAGGAACACCAGAAGTACTTCTATATACATATGATTTGGCCCCTTTTATTTCAACGTACTGCTTTCTATCAGTCGGGTAAGAGACAATAATATTTATCAGATTCTCTGTAACATTCAGTTGCTTAAGAGATTGTATTATAAGAGTATGTTTCACTCTGTCAAATGCCTTTGCCATATCCGTGTAGATTACATCAACTTGTGCTTTTTTATTAAAAGAGTTATGAATGTATTGTGTAAAAGTAATTAAGTTAGTTAATGTTGACTTATTTGGTAAGAACCCATGTTGACACTCAGATATACTATGCTTTACTTCATCATATATTCTGTTAAAAATCACTATTTCAAATAACTTTGACGTTGCATTTACTATGCTAATAGGCCTATAATTAGTTACTTCGTGCTTTACCCCTCCTTTGAAAGTAGGTATAACCTTTGTAATACGCCATTCTGTAGGATATGTTGCTGTTTTAAGTGAAAGGTTAAATATATATAGTAAAGGTTCTAACAGAGATTCGCTACAGCCCTTTATAACATAGCCAGGCAACCCATCTGGTCCAATAGTTCTGTTACCCTTTAACTTTTGAAGAGCACAGCGTACTTCAGTCTTATCTATGGGATAGTCACAAAAATGATTTTTAGATATACCCCCACTGCATTCCATCACCTCTGCAGCACTAAATACATTACCAAAATAAAGCGTAAATGCATCTGCAATACCCCCTGCACCCGAATAGAAAATGTTATTATAAGAGATTTCTGCAGGAATATCACCTTCACCTCTCAGACTTTTAACATACGACCAAAAATACTTGGGATTATTTCTTAGACTCAACTGAACCCGTGCCAAATACTCCGAGTGTGCTGCCTTTACTTTATTTTTAATATTCTGTCTACTAGATTTGTATTTATTATACCAAAAAAGACTTTTGGATTTTTTGTACTTTCTAAAATATTTTTCTTTATCCTTAATTAATTTAATTATGTCATTATTATACCACACTGGAAAAGTTCTACCTATCTGTGTTGATATTGGAACACATTGTACAAAAATATTATAAAATACTCTGTAAAACTGATTTATGACAGTATCAATATCACAACACTCATATATAATGTTCCAATTTTGATTTTTAATTAGCCTATACATAGTGCCAAAATCAGCTTTTTTAAAGTTAAATTTAGTACTGGGAATTTGCTCACATTCAGTCAATTCATAACAGAGATTTAATTCCAATAACAATGCCGGATGATGTCGATCCAGCGGTAACAATGGGTCATCATCATTTTCTACTTTGCAATCCTGCAAATGGCGGCTGACAAGTACCAAATCCAAGATAACATTATTTACATTACGAACATAATTCATTTGTAAAAGGTTTGTAAAGGATAAAAAACTTTTTAAATCACATACACGCTCACTGAGAAGATTCAAAACAAGGTCAGGCAAATTAAAATCACCCAAAATTATACAATCACAGTTTAAAAAATTAGACTCAATAAAAGTATAAAATTTCCTATAAGTATTCAAATTACTATTAGGTACAAAATATACAACTACTATATAAATACATTTCTTTTGATTTACAGTTAGTTTCACACACAGTGCTTCTTGTTCATTGTCAAATATGTTATATTCCTTCACAGAAAATTTCCTATTGACTGCCAGTAAGACACCACCACCTTCCTTTTTTCCCGTCTCTATCTGATTTCTGTCTTTCCTAAATATATTCATACCACAATTAAACTCACTATTATAAACAGTACTATTCAGCCAAGTCTCAGTTAAGGCAATTATATCTGCGCTATTATTTAACATGTTAAGTCTTAATATTTCTAGTTTAGTTTTAACGCCCCTACAATTTTGATAATATATTCTCATTGAACCTAAGTGATTGGCAGTTGATTGATGTCCTTTAGAAAATTTGAACCATCAGTATCACTTGGCTCATCATTCAGGTTACTAACACTCGTAATATTATTATCTAGTCTAGATTCATCATATTTGCTTGAATATAACTATTTTTCATACCACTACTATCTAGCATACTCTCAGGCTCAGAGTTTATATTTAATGCTACTCGATCACTATCAACACCAGATACAGCAATGTGTATTTAATTTTTTACTTTACATTTTATTGAGGCTGCTTCCAAAATGGTGTTATACAGTAACCGAGAAACATCAAAATTACTTAATTTATCATTAAAATCATCACATACATTAACATACCCTACACAATTTTCAGTAAACCTGTTTGCAAAAGTTAAAAAATTACAGAGTTTTTTATTATACATTTCAACAAGTTGTTAATTTAGTATTTTTTTGGTAGAGAGATTAGTGGCGCCATTTATTTTCTTTCAGTCAACTTCAAAAAAAGAGACCAAGGGTTTTAGAAAAAAACTTCAAATACATAAGTTGTACGACTTTTTTGTAACCATTTTCTTTTATTTTTGACCTTGACTTTGACATCGAACTTCAAGGTCAATTTGAAGTTAAGTTTAAAAAAAAATAAAAATCCCCATTTTTTTTCCCATCTTTTTATTGCAGATTAATTTCTACCTGCGATTTCGTGGGCGTAAAACTTGGCAAATAAGAAGAAGAGCTGTTATTTTATCATCTGATAGTTGATGAGTACTAAACTTTTTTCCTCGGAAAATTAAAAAAAAAAACACTTTTTAATATCAATTAAATTTTTTTCACCTTTGTATTTTAAAACTTATTATTATTTTGTTTTAAGAATTGGTGCCTTCAGACATTGAAAGAGATGTACGAAATCTTTATTTGGCTTTATGTGAACTCTTAGGACACTTTTGGAAGTGTTTTCCTCCTACTACACCGAATGCCGAGCAGAAACTTGTTAAAATGCATGAAGCCTTGCAGAGGTTCCAAACTGCTAAACTTAAACCTTTTGAGGTAAGTTATAAGAAAAAAATAAATTGCAGGAAAAAAGTTATATAGATTTTAGATAAAATACATAATACCTTTTTAAATTTTAACTGCACTTATGTACAAAATTATTGAATATTTTTAAATTTTTATAATTTCTTTTATTTGAGAATTTAAGAAACAATTGGTTTCATTTTTTTTGTGCTAAGGTATTTTATTCCATTAGTATATTATTATACTTGGAAAGCTAGCTCTCTTTTAGCAGGTGTTTGACAGTGTTGCTCATGATCTCATAAAAAAGCTGCATCACTATAACTGTAATGAGAACAGTTGCAAACTTATAAAATCTAACTTGGAAAATGGAGTTCAGATTGTGAGATTTGGAGGGAAGTCCTCAGCCAGAGATGAGATATCGATAGGGATGCCCCAGGGTTTGGTATTCGAGCCCATACTCTTTTTGATCTATAAACATGACCTACCTCTGGAAGGGGCTTTGGGAAGATTAGGAGAGGCATGATCTTGTGCTAGGGAGTGGTTTGATGCAAATAGACTGCTTCTGAATGAAAATAAAACCAAGCAAATGGGGGTTTGCTGAGTGCTTTTGCTTGAGAGTCCAGATTGATTCAGGCCTTACTTGGAAAGCTTATACAGAACAGGTTTTGGGGAGGCTCCGTAGCAGTCTGTTTGCCTTGAGACTTCTGGTGTTGTTGGCATGTCGGTTTGGAGAGCTTCATATTTTGCATCGCATGTTTGGGTTTCAGAGAAAGGCTGTAAGTGTGAAGCGGGGTATGAGCTACAGGGAGGACATTGTCTTTGCATATACAGTTTGAGAATGCACAGTGAGAATCACAGCCGGTATGCAAGGCACAAGGACAATTTGTTGCCTGCATATTTTCGTTTGGGAAGGTGTCGGAATGGTCCAGGTTGTCTAGCAATAAAATTCTTTTATGTTTTGTCTCTGTCATTGAGGAAGCTTCCAGATAATCTTTTTAAATAATAGTATAAACAAATTTTAATCTAAAATGCATTTTATAATTTTGGCAAATTTATTCATTACAAATTTTATCCACAATTTTAAACTAAACCTAGCCTAGGTGTATTTAATTAGAATTTTAAATGTGAATGTGTTTGTAAAGGTTTTTATTTTATTTACTGATGAATATAAGTGTTGTAAAATATAGTACTGTTAACTAATTTGAAATTGACTATGATTATATCCAATGAACTGACTTAACGGTAACACATATTTTTAATTTTTCAGGATAAATTAATACGGGAACTGTCACCACTATCTCAACATCTCACCAAACATCTAAACCAACTTCTCAGCGCGGCGTACCAGAAATTTAATAACTGGCAGAAAGTTAAAGCAAGATAGTAGTGATTAGCCTACGATAGAGAAGCAATACTTGGGTATATATCAGTTATAACATGTGATAAAGAAACGTTTTTTTTTATTTATACTGAATCGGTTTTGAACAAATTTGTTTTATTTTATACAAGAATGTCGAACTATTAATTATATCGGTTTGTTGTAGTTAAGAAATAAAGCTGTTTTTAATGTTCCTGTACAGAAATAGTTTTTTCATTAAGATTTTTTAGAGTTCATTACTTTGATCATACTTTAATATATTTCAACTAAGATTGGACAAAATGTCTAGGGTGAGCACAATAGGCCTACTCTGGTCGCAGTGCATCCGGCTTTAGGACGGACCCGGGAATATATATATATATATATATATATATATATATATATATATATATATATATATATAAAAAAAAAAGATTGGACAATCTCTCCAAGTATATCGATATCCCGTATTGAATAACAATATATTGATTGGTCAATATATTGGTATAAAAGTATATATGTATATATATATATATATATATATATATATATATATATATATATATATATATATATATATATATAAAATAGAATAAAGTATTGGCGAAGCGGACGTGAAAATTTGTCAATCTACATGATTCTCGTATTAAAAAGTGCGGAGCACTCCAAAGTATGGAATAACTCCGGGTCCGACAGAATACGAGAATCATGTAGATTGACAAATTTTCACGTCCGCTTCGCCAATATTTTATTCTATTTTATTTTAAATTACACGGACAAAAACTTATCTACATATTTGTATATATATATATATATATATATATATATATATATATATATATATATATATATATATATATATATATATATATATATACCGGGTGTCAACGAATCTATTAGACAAGTCATAATTTCTAGAGTATTATGTGTATCAAAATGAGAATTGGTACAGGTAAATGGTATGTGAAGGGGAGAGTTTTCGCATATTTTCCACTTTCTGTCCACTTCCGGTTTCACCGGAAATGGCCCCGGTTTTGAATTTTTAAATGGAACACCCTGTATATTTTAACATCTTTGGATTTCTGAGACAATTCTAGATCAGAATGTGACATTTTAAAAACTTTTTACGTCTACTTCATTTTTTTAGAGCCACTTTTAAAATTGCATCTAGGTGGCCATGATCGGACGCAAACTAATCTAAGGGCTTTAGGTGATGTCAAAAAAATACAATCGCAAAGTTTTAGTGACTAGTATGAAAAAGTTATTAACAGGTTGTACACCGTAGAAATCAAGAAATAGACATATCCACTTTTTCACTTTGAGTATACATTATTTTAACGAAAATTTAAACTAAACTTAACGAAAATTAAGAAACTTTTACGTCTGTTCTTAGAGCGTATGTCACTATCATTATCTACTTAAGTGAGTGCTTTGTTTTCCAAAGAAGACTTGATAAAAACAGTTGCAAATTATTATGCATCATGGCTGTCCATGGCGCACTCGTCATAAGTACATAAATTATCCAGTATTTTACTTAATAATATTTAATTTCTGTTCTTATGTCTAATCCAAATCACAAATAAATTAGTACCGTTAGATTCGTCAAAGAATGCTTTTTTCGAAAAGTAGTTGTCAAAAAGGGGTCGCCATTTGAAAATTAATAGTTAGAAATGAAAACGTAATTTTGTCAACTTGTCTTATTCCTGTCTTTCATACTAGTCACTAAAACTTTGCGATTGTATTTTTTTGACATCACCTAAGGTCCTTAGATTAGTTTGCGTCCGATCATGGCCATCTAGATGCAATTTTAAAAGTGGCTCTAAAAAAATGAAGTAGACGTCAAAAGTTTTTAAAATGTCACATTCTGATCTAGAATTGTCTCAGAAATCCAAAAATGTTAAAATATACAGGGTGTTCCATTTAAAAATTCAAAACCGGGGCCATTTCCGGTGAAACATATATATATATATATATATATATATATATATATATATATATATATATATATATATGTAAAATAAAATCTTGGCTTAGCGGACGTGAAATGTGTCAATCTGTACT
Source organism: Diaprepes abbreviatus (assembly GCA_034092305.1). Taxonomy (NCBI): domain Eukaryota; kingdom Metazoa; phylum Arthropoda; class Insecta; order Coleoptera; family Curculionidae; genus Diaprepes; species Diaprepes abbreviatus. The sequence goes on from JASJET010000171.1 coordinate 1,944,527, forward strand.
ATTCTCGTGTTAAAAAGTGCGGAGCATTCCAAAGTATGGAAAGACTCCGGGTCCGACAGATGGCTACAGCGCTGTTTCGTGCTAATATGGGACTCGTCAGGCCACCGCAGTCGGTACAAATCATCATCTCGCCTCTGTATCCTACAAAGCTGAATTTAAATTGACAATAACTTATTTATTTATCTTTTACTTGTTTGGCTTTAAACACACTAAACGGTGCTCTCATGGGAGGATCGTTTGGTGCGACACGTGGCTTTCGTTGCCAATCTAGCAGCAAGCCTGGTTGCCTTGTACCGAATAATGTGACCCTATCCTTTGGGCAGCGCGTTTTGTGTACTCGATTTTATAGATTTCTGTTTTTATTCACCGTCGCGCCACCACATGGCGGTTTTTACAAATTTTGTCAATCTGTGTGGTTCTTGTGTTATCGAGTGAACCATCGAGATGTCGCCTTTTTCGTCCTATTTGCTGTTTTTAATTTTAAATTTAGCTTTGTAGGATACAGAGGCGAGATGATGGTTTGTACCGACTGTGGTGGCCTGACGAGTCCCATATTAGGACGAAACAGCGCTGTCGCCAACTGTCGGACCCGGAGTCTTTCCATACTTTGGAATGCTCCGCACTTTTTAACACGAGAATAGTACAGATTGACACATTTCACGTCCGTTAAGCCAATATTTTATTTTATTTTTGTTTTTATATTACACGGACAATAACTTATTTATTTATTATATATATATATATATATATATATATATATATATATATATATATATATATATATATATATTCACTATTTTCAAAACTCATTGTACGGCGTCTGTGGCCAACGTACAGTGAGCTTTGAAAATGGTGAGTATATTCTCTGCGACTTCCACTCTGGTTCTCTCTCCATACTGGTTTCGACCACCTAATGGTCTGATCAGTGGAGCTGTAACGAACCGAGAGCAAAATACACAGAAATCAACTGTCTACTTAAAATCCCCATATCATAAAATATCGGCAGGATATTACCCACAGAACTTGATGCCGGACTGTTACGTTAAACAGTACAAACGAACATCCCCCGAGCGGTGGGAAAATTATTAAAAATAAACAATTTCACGGTCTATGTATTTGGAAAAGTTATTTTATTCTCTTTACGACCGTTAAGAAAGGGGATAGACAGTATATTCCCTGCGAATTCCACTCTGGTTCTCTCTCCATACTAGTTTCGGCTACCTGATGGTCTCATCAGTGGAGCTGTAACGAAACGATAGCAAAATGTACAAAAAACAACTGTCTATTTAAAATCCCCATGTTGTAAAATATCGGCAGGTTCTGTGGGTAATATCCTTAAGCACAGAAGATGTCAAATAAGATTTTAGCGAAACGTCTGCAAATTTCTACAAGAAACCAAACGAATGAACGGATGTATTCCCGGATTAATACTGAATCACATATTCCCATCCATAAAATACTACGCTACAACAATTTATTTTCAAAGGAGAAATCAAATGATGACCTTCAATTTGACCTTGGGCCTGTTCTTCAAAGTCATTTCAATGTTGAGTTGATTTTTTCAAATGAGACATTTTTACAGACATGGGGGGTCAGATCGCATACAGAGGTCATTTGAAGGATAAAATGTCAAAATAATGGAAATTTTCATGTTTCTTTTTAAAGTGCTTGAGGTAAATGTACCGTGTAAAGTTTGCATAGTATGACTTGGAATATTAACTGATAACCTGGGACGTATAAAGCACAGCATTTTTTTTGAGATTCTTGTTCAGAAAGAGATGATGTAGGATGCAGCTTCTTGAATGCCATTTCCTACGTTCAATCATCGATAAGACATTCAGTGTCCAAGATCCATAACAAGGATCTAGCAGGATGGCTTTTTAGGCCCCATTTGCGTCCTCTCCATGGAGATGAGATCCAAAAAATACTATTTTACTCTGTTATGATGAATCAGAACACCTCTTTTTTTTTTATCTATCTATGAAAATAAGACAAAAAATACTGATCAATAAAGATATAAATAACGGTTCGAGTAATGGCAGCAAAACACAGAAAATAATTTTAAATTTCACCTAATTACTCCATGATTATCACTACATAGTTCAACTCTTCATTTAATACTTCGAATAGTTCTAAAAGCAAATCATTCTCCCATTTGAGTTATTTGCGTACGTTTTTTAAATTTGGTCACTCTGTTAATATATTATTGTAAATAGGCCGGCGATATTACGACATAAGTACAAGCTAGTTTTCGACCACTAAAAATTTTTGAGGCGTGTTTCGTCCTGACACCGGTGGTGGACTCGTTAGTAGACTTTACCGGTGCCGTTCCCAGACACCCTTGTTTACCTACTTCATTGTTTTTGGATGTTATATTTGAAGTAATTCCTTGACGGGATCTATAGGTAAGATGTTACACCTATAGGCAGTTGTTCATATAACAATATATATATATATATATATATATATATATATATATATATATATATATATATATATATATATATATATATGTTTATGCGGATTTTACGGATTCCTCCGTATGAGATGCAATAGCAGTGGATATATCCACATTATGCCGTTGTAGTGCTGAAATCACATTCAGCAAACGTACAACTATATGCAGCTCCACGTATGAATGAAGTAAAATGCGAACAGTAAATGCAAACTTCTCTCCATCATATCCTTTTTGTGTTAGAGGTTGCACAGTTAGAATAAATTGTTATAAAACGCAATTCATCCTATTCCACCACCATCAAGACGATGGCCTACCTGTACCACCATACCGAGAAGAAAGTCAAAACTTACCCTCCCCGCCACAGTGATACGGTAGAGATACATGTTTCGTCTCTACTAGACTCATCAGGGTACCGACATGCACCTGGCTGTGCAAAGGACAGATCGGAAGGAAGCATGAAAATACTGAACGCGGCTTCTCCGACCTCCCGCCGGATGGTGTATATATGTCGGAGAAGCCGCGTTCAGTATTTTCATGCTTCCTTCCGATCTGTCCTTTGCACAGCCAGGTGCATGTCGGTACCCTGATGAGTCTAGTAGAGACGAAACATGTATCTCTACCGTATCACTGTGGCGGGGAGGGTAAGTTTTGACTTTCTTCTCGGTATGGTGGTACAGGTAGGCCATCGTCTTGATGGTGGTGAAATAGGATGAATTGCGTTTTATAACAATTTATTCTAACTGTGCAACCTCTAACACAAAAAGGATATGATGGAGAGAAGTTTGCATTTACTGTTCGCATTTTACTTCATATATATATATATATATATATATATATATATATATATATATATATATATATATATATATATATATATATATATATGTTATGTAGGATATATTGCTATTAAACGATTATATTATTTTTTATTTTATTCGGAATAAGTTTGGTTGTGGGATATACAAAAAAATATAGTTTTGCTTTCTTCTTTATTAAAAATACCAGAAAAATCTTGTGTTTTATCGAGATCTAATTATAAGAATGTTCATTTACTAATTTCTAATATTTTTGGTAATGTAATTCTTTTAATAATTTTCTCTGCTAACTCTATTTTATAAGGAATTGTCATTAGACGTTTATGTTTTTCATTAAAAATATGTTTTTTATAATCTGTTTACCTACGTTTATTGTTTTTACATTGGAATCTAATAAATATCGAATTTTAGCTTGAACGCCATGTCTTGCTAATTTAAAATTGGAAGATTTAGATCTAAGAAAACTATTAAAAGATCCACAAATTTCTTTTTATATTAGAAATTTTCCAATTTTTAAATCTCATTTCTTTCATTACCACAATACTATTGCAAAATGGTTGTGTAATTGGTTTTAATTCTTTTTTTTGTGTAAATTATATCTCCAACATTTATTATTAAATTATCATTATCTTATCTTAATCTTTCCTTGGTTTGTTTGATATTATTTCGTAATAACTCTAATGGAATATTCAAGAGTACCTATAATTTAACAGGAAAAAATTTAATCAGAAAGTCAAAAACAAGCACCAGAAACAAAAGTATATAAATTTTAAAAAAGTCCTATAGCTAGCTAAAAGTAATTAAATAAAATAAAATTTCAAAAAGCAGCTGAGTTTAGGTAGCTGACAGCGCAGCAAGGTCCTTTTCTTCTATATATGATATAAATAATAATATAAAAGAAAATTTTTAATACATTTGGTCTTGGACTAATACTGTTTTAATCATGCAACTGTGGACATCTATGATATAACAGATAAAAATAATTGAATTTTATTGCATGATTTGAAATCAAATTACAGGAAATTACAGAGATAGATTGTATTAGTTTATAATTGCCTTGAATGATGTCATACTACATTTGTTTAAATTTATCTAATTGGTATTCTCCGATATAAAATCACTACAAATAGAAGTTCCAAAAAATGTTCATCCCTACTCTTTAAATAAATAAATAAATATAATAAATAACTAAAGATATCCAGTTTTGTATGAAATAAAAAGTTGCAAATATTTCAGAATTCTTTGCATTAATTTTTTTTTGAAATCTTATAGTTCTATACCTTATTAAATATAAATATACCAATTCACTAAAAGGGTCTAAATTTTAGATCAACTCTAATTTGACATGTAGGTGCCTACATAAACAAATATTAAAGTAGCATATTAGAAATAAATTCTAGTCTAAATTTTAAACATTATTGGTGAATTTGGAATCTGAAAACTAAATTAAAAATCACAATTTTACTTAACAATTTAATCATAGTAGTAATGAGGTCTTTGAACATATGGCTCCCTGTCCAAAGGGCTTCTGATCTCGACGTCAATATAATCGTCAAGATAGTCGTCTGATCTTCTGTATCTGAGGTCTGAATCGACATATCTTGGATCTTCATATACAGTTATGTGTTCTTTTATTGGTGGGGGTGGCAAGGGTCGCCTGTAAGGTTCATCACGGTAGTACGGGACGGGTTGGGGATTACGGTAGAAGGGTCTGCAAAAAAAATCATTTATAGTTAATATTACTGAAATACCAACCGGTTATTTTTAATTCTCAGATTGCTATTAAATTCGCGGTGCTTAAATCAAAATAAGTTAATTCTATGTTGATCTTAATGTTTTATGTTTTGTAGAAATTTGATATATAAATGAGTCTATAAGCAGCTTGGTGTTAAATGGTTTTAATTTAGTAAATTATTATTGTAGATCTGAGCACAAATTAGTATTTATGCTAAAAATTCAAGTTTTGCAGTGAAAGAAGATTGAAGTTTTGAAACTTTATGAAATTTTCTTATTAGCTTGTTATCGATCTCCGTCCAGAAGTACTGATTTATTTTTTAATCAGATTTTATATTACTTATACAGATCAAATAGAAATATTTTGCTTTGCGGCGATTTTTATTTTAACTCTTATAATAAAAGCATAAAATTTAGACATTTTACATAAATATTGTCTCGTTTTAATTTAGTATCTAGAGCAGGCGCGGATCCAAGGGGGGGGCGGTGGGGGCGATCGCCCCCCCCAAGAGCTTGGAGTTCAGGAAAATAGACCCGATTTTACCTCATACTATAGTTTATTCCAGAACTAGAGAAAGTAATAAATCATTTTTTACCTTTTTTCTTCTTCGCAAACTACCTGTGTTCTTTATTCCGATGTCTTTGGCAAAAAACGTAGCCTTTTTCTCTCAAAAAAATTCTAAGTTATAATTTAAATACTTACAAAATCCCTATTATCAAAAATGCAAGAAGTTAAACACATAAAAAAATCAATTCGTCCATATTATATTAAAATTTTGTTGAAGCGGTCATTTTATTATTAATTAAAAACATTTTTAGGATATTTGACGTTTCAGTTTATTTATTTCTTAAACCATCTGCAGAATTAAAATTGAACGCTAAAAAGGGATTCAAATGTAATTAATTTTTATATGTTACAGAAAATTTAAATAATAAATTGTGTTTACGTTGGTAAACATTACGTATTTAATTTGTAATCAAAGTCAGTGAAGCTATCTTCGCTCAAATTAAATATAATTGGTTCCTCTATCTCACCGATCATGAGATCGAGTTTCCCCATTTTCTTTTATTCTTTTATTATTTGGATTTTTCCCAATTTTCTGCACTAACTTTATTCAAAAAAAATAAGTTCAGTTAAATTACTAATTTTGTAAGTTGTGTTATTTCTAGCAACTCTACCTTGTACTTGAGAGAGATTTTCCTTCTCCAACGGACATTTTCCGGACGATCTATAAGAACGGATTTCCTATCTGGTTTTTCCCAGCAAAAATCAAGTTCTCTGAGCAATTTCTAGAGCTCGGTTCTTTTAATTTCAGGTAAATCCCGATCTTCATTGATTTTAGTTAGAATTTTGTCGACGGTTGGGATTTGCTTCTCATAATAAAATATATGTCCAACTCCTTTTAGTACAGTTTGTGTGATCGAATGTAGCTTGGAAGTACTAACAATTCCAGTCGTTTTTTTCTCCTTCAGTATTCGGTACATAGTAGATTTTCCAACTCCTGTCATCTTGGAATACTTCTCAATAGAACTTTTAACATTATTATCGAGATATTGTTATCTTAAGGCATCATCAACATTCATCGTAATAAGTTTTTCCTTGAAGAAAAAATGCCCTGGTTTAACGATTTTGGAATAAATATAGATGTGGAAGCCATATCTTTTGGGTATCTCACTAATCTCAAATAATATATAAAAACAAGTACAAACAAGATAAATCACTAAGGATTCACTGTAAAGTGTACTTTGCTCACTGACAGAAATTAAATTGAACTATCAGAAATTTTATTGCTGCAGTAAATTTATAAAAGCTTATAATATTTAAATATAATTAAATATAATTAGATTTACGGCAGTCCTCAGTTACTTACGCACTGGAGCAGGTACGTTGAAGGTTTCGGTAACAGTTTTCTTACTCTCTTTAGTTCCTGAATAGAGTATAGGAATGTGTATGCTTGCGATCGCCCCTCCCCTTCCAAGAGCTTTGAGTTCAGGAAAATAGAACCGATTCTGCATTTTATATTAGGAATATGTATGCTGCTGATACTCCCCCCCCCCCCGTCCCCCGTTGACAACCTTGTTTTTCTGGCAATAGCCCCCCCACCAAGTGCTTTGAATTCAGGAAAATAGACCCGATTCTGCCTCTTATACTAGGAATGTGTATGCTGCTCGCATCCTCTCCCCGGTCGGCGACTTGTTTTTTCTTGTGATCGCCTCCCCTCTCCACTCTCAAGATCTTGAAATTAAGAAAAATAGACCCGACCCATCCTGTCTTTTATATTAGAAATGGGAATGTTGCTGGTGTCTACCCCCCCCCCCCCCCCCGTCGACAACCGGCTTTCGCCCTTTTATGATATCACCGCCCGCCCCCCCCCCCCAAAGAGAGAGGCTGGATCCGCCCCTGATCTAGAGTGGATCTAATTTTCTTGTCCTGAGAGTGCGTTGGTCGACTCGTGTAAATGACACCACTATCTCAACCTTGGATCAGTTATTTGTTAATTTTATTGACGATAGTGTTGTCGATATCTTCCATAATGATCTTTCAGATCATCGTAGTGTTTTACGAAATGAACATTTTAAATATTTTAATAATATAAACTGGAAAACGATTTTCAGGTGAAAGTTGGAATAAGTTATATGTTTAGTATGACTTCAAAAAAGTTCTAACATTTTTTATAATATTGTTATGCACCATTTTAACATAAACTATTCTTTAAAAAATATAAAAATGAAAAAGAATGGCTTAATTAAGAAGATAGTGACTCTAGAATAGAGATAAAAAACCTACATTCCTTACAATACAATTATCCTTAGTTAAGACAAAATTATCTTAAGGCAAAAAGTGATATTTTTATCAGAATAAAATAGTGAAGATAAAACAGAACTTCTGGGAATGTGGTAATCAAAAAGTTAGAAAATCTTCAAATTAAAATGGACAGTGATCGCCTAATGCAGCTATATTTAATATCTGATTTTGGAAGAGTTCCATATGTAATTTTGAAGAAGATAACTCGTATTCACAATGTGATCAGCGAGAAAAAGAAATCTGCCGCTTTTTATTGTGTCCATATTACGAGATGGAGCTTTGTGACTTACTAGAAATTAAGCTTAAACTGGATAAAAATGTTTTTAGCAAATAGGAAGCAATATATAAGTATTTTTGTACTACCCAGGGATCAAAAAGAGTATTTGTTCTAAACAGATAAGATTCCAATCTTGGATTCTTACCTGGATCCATATTGAGCCCTGTCCTGTTTATATTATAAATAAATGAAATTGGCTGTATCCCTGCTGACGCTTTGCCTGTATACGTAGGTGATATATCATTTTTAGTTTCTGAAAGATTGTAACATGATTTGGAAATATGGATAGATTTTTGTACGGTGATATATTAAAAAATCAAATGATACCATTGACTAAAAACATATGCCACCCGGATGTTTTTTTTTTTAAATTTGATAATGATCCAAAGCACAAATCTAAGCGCTGAGTGACTACAAAACGTGAAAAGGTCAAAGTTTTAGACTGACCAAGTCAAGGTGCCAACTTAAACCTTATAGAGCATTTGTTGTAGGAGCTGGTTCGTTGAGTAAGATGCTGACGTTATTCCAATAAGAAAGCTTTATTCAAAGCTCTGAAAAATGAATGAAACCGAATCCCTTCGAATCGTTTACAGAAGTTAAAAATATTGATATCGACAGAAAAATTTTTATCTTTTAATCCACAATACAAATTATTTGTATTGTTAAAATACAATTCATTAATAAAATATTTCTACCTGTAAAAAAACATATTCCTTGAATTTAAAATATATTTAATTTAAGTATTTTTTATATATTTTTAATTAATTTCAAAATCATATTTGTCCAAAAACTTTTGACCGCTACTGTACTTTTTCATGTAAAGGTTTTTATTTCAAAAAAATTACAGCAGGATTCACTAACATGGTTTAAATTTAAAACCGCCCTAAATTGACAGCTGAGGTTTCAAACTGACAAAAGCAACAGTAAGTCAAGTAAATTTTAAAATCTAAAAATAAAAACATAAAAAAATCATTTTGTTTTATTACTGAACTGGCAAAAATGGAGAAATTTATTTATCTTCGGGATACAAATATTTCTCCTAAATATTTCAAGGCTTTATCGCAAGATTCTTATCCTTAATATCCCTTTATTTGTTGACATATATAGTATAACTTATGACAATATCATAAGCAAAACAAAACTGGCCGACTATAAGATTTAAATTTCATGGCAACTAGATCGGGTTTACATTTTAAATCTTCTTAGTGAATCTGGCTATTGGAATTTTACAGCCGGATTCACTAACATGGTTTAAATTTAAAATTGCCTTAAACTGACACCAGAGGGCTTAAACTGATGAGAGCAGCAATAAGTCAAGCAAGTATTAAACCCTAAAAATACAAGAATAAGATAATCATTTTGTTTTACTACTGAACCGGCCAAAATGGGTAACTTTATTTATTTTCGGGATACAACTATTTCTCTTACATATATCTAGTCTTAATCACCGGATTCTTATCCTTAATATTCGTATATAAGCGTTTATTTGTTGACATATGTAATATAAATTATGTCAATATCATAAGCAAAACAAAACTGGCCAACTATAAAATTTAAATTTCATGGCTGTTAATCTTTCCAAGCTTTTTGAAATGTATCTCTATGTTTATTTAAATAAATCTTCTATTATCTTGTGAAAGATAAACATCAACCAAAAATGCATTAGAAAGATAAGTTACATATTCCCTATAATAATTATAATTTGGGTTTTAAATCTCTCAATTGTTTAGGGTACCAAAATTTTAATAAGTTACCAGAGGCCCGATTCAGTAGGCATTTTTTTTCGTCCTTGCCATTTCTTATTTCTTTCAAGACAGTAATATACTTATGCATTACTACAAACTGGACAAATCTACAAGATCTTTTTTATGGCCTTCTCTTTTCCTTTATTTTTATAGAATCCCAGCCCATATGACATAACAAAGTGTCATTCTTTTAATAGAGTATACTTCCTGGAAAAATGTTTATACTCTGTAAATTATTTTTTAACTAATAATAATCACTGAACATACTTGTCTTTTAGGTTTAAATTAGTTTTAGATTTAATAAGTTGACGATTCCTATACAAATTGTGATTTTGAGGAAAAAGAAAAATTAATATTATTATTGTTAATATTAGACGTTTTGAAGTTTTACACTATTTCCTTTTTAACCGACTTCTAAAAGAAGGAGGTTCTCAATTCGTCGACTATGTATTTTTTTTTTATGTATGTACACCGATTACTCCGGAACGGCTGCACCGATTTGAATGAAATTTTTTACGTTATGTAAACGAAGTTGCTGCGGTGGTCCCATATTTTTTTAGATGACATTGGTGCAGTAAAATCCAAGATGGCGCTTACAATATGGCGGCCAAAAAAATTAATTTTGTCCGATTTTCTCCAAAATTGGTATGGAGGAATTTTCGGGGTTGTACCCAACGAATCTGAAATTATTTTTCAAAAATTCAAAATGGCGGATCCAATATGGCGGACAAAAAAATTTAATTTAGTCCGATTTTCTCCAAAATTGGTATGGGGGAGTTTTCGAGGTGCCAAATAACGAATTTAATATTATTTTAAAAAAATTCAATATGGCGGATCCAATATGGCGGACGAAAAAATCAATTTTGTCCGATTTTCTCCAAAATTGGTACGGGGGAGTTTTCGGAGTCGTATTTGACAAATCTAAAATAATTCTTAAAAAATTCAATATAGCGGATCTAATATGGCGGACAAAAAAATCAATTTTGTCCGATTTTCTCCAAAATTGGTATGGGGAAGTTTTCGGGGCCTCACATAAAGAATCAGAAATTATTTTTAAAAAATTCAATATGGCGGATTCAATATGGCGAACAAAAAAAATAAATTTTGTCCAATTTTCACCACGGGAGAGTTTTCGGGGTCACACATGACGAATCTAAAATTATTTAAAAATGGCGTATCTAATATGGTGGATAAAAAATTAATTTATTTTCTTTAAATATCGATATTGGAAGGTGTTGGGGCCTATATTACCAACCTAAAATTAATTTGAAATTTAAGATAGTGGATTTTCTATGACAGATTAAATATTCATTTGACCCAATTTGATTGGTATTTGGAAAACTCTAAGAACTAAAGAATTTTTAGTGGTTCATTTTAGAGTGATTTACAACTTTGGATAAAATTTGTACTTTTTTGCCACTTTGGAGTCATTGCGAAGTACAGTAATTTCGATTAGTTTTTAGTTCAAATAATTTATGAATATCATAATGAATTCTAAAACTAAAAATAGAAAAATAAAATTTTTATAAAAAAATTGAACCGACTTCTAAAAGTGCGCTAAAAAGTGAAAAATAACCATAAATTTTTATATGAAATTGAACTTTTTGAAGTCGGCGCCAAATTATTTGTAAATAAAATAAACAATAACTAATATATACAAATTATGGTAAGAAAGCAATTACAAAAAAAGTATTTTAAATCTGTTTATGCAAATTACATTTTGTCAAGTATTAGTTTGGCGCCGACTTTAAAAAGTTCAATTTCATATAAAAATTTATGGTTATTTTTCACTTTTTAGCGCACTTTTAGAAGTCGGTTCATTTTTTTATAAAAATGTTATTAAATTTATGTATTTAAAAAAGGCTCTTGCAAAAGTTTGTAAATTTGAAATATTCTCCTTTCTAACAAATCTAGTTATCATTTTTAATACTTGTTACCTTTCTACATATTTCTCTTCAGCATATCTATCACCTCCTTCATAATTATTTCCCAAATTTCTTCTATTCAAGTCTTCTCTGTTTTCATAATAGTTATTTCTATTATAGTTCCGTCTATTTCCTTCATCCTTTTCATATCTTCCTGCATTGTCATACACCCCCTGTCTGTGTTGATCGTTAACAAGATTAGAACTATCGTACTTTCCTTGATTTTGTTGGTGTTGTCCAGCGTCTCCGAAAGAACCTTGAAATTATTTAAAGATTTTTTCTCATTCATAATATTAACAGAAATATAATGAATGGCGTTTTTAAAATTGATTTGAGTTTTATAATATAAAGTGAATTAAATAAAATTTTAAAAAAATATAAGCGATATTGTTTGGATTTATTGTCAGCGAGTGACAGTATTAATCGAAATCTATCAACGTTCTCGGTTTTCGTTAATATCGTATCGATTCCGTCAATATAAGCTTGTTCTGTTTTTATATCAGTTTTATTATAAATCTATTTTCTTTAATATTAATTAGATTGTGATGGTAATAGCCAGTAACAGGTGATATTCGAATGTGTAATGAAAATTAATTAATAAGTAAAGATTTGAAAATATCGTGTAACAAGCTGGTTTACTAATAGCTCATACAACTTTTTTTACCCCGTTAAATATATAAATGTTTGGTGAAAGGGATTATCTTTTATATGGAACAACGCTTATTTGATAAAAAATCGCCTGGACCCGTCAACTTAATTTTTTTGAAATGTATTATTTTTAGAAAAGAAAATATTATACAGGGTGGATCAGAAAAGTGGTATACTAGGTTATTTACCCTATACGGCACGGAATATTGCGGCCAAAATACGTGACTCAAAAAGTTTTACTTTTGGGGTGTATGAGGGTCTAATATAGTTACTTTTTAAAATTATTTTCATATTATACAGGGTGTCCCAAAAGCTTTGAAAGTATCATATTTTATATCCTAATTATAATAAACTTGCTATATCATACAGGGTGTCCAAAAGTTAAAACTAATCAAATAAGAACTTTAAGTGGCTAATTTAAATAGAACGCTATAGTTTTTCACTTACCAGAAAATGTACCTTTTAAATATCTATAGCTAAGTCTTTGCGTTTTCACAGAATACGCTAAATAATCGTTTTGTGCTACATTTTGTGTTTTTTGAATAGATAACCTGTCAATTTAGTCTGCAAAGCCTGTTGCTATAAAAGCGGTATTATTTTTTGTAACTGTAAAATTTCATTTATTGAATTGAATTATTTGAATATTGTTGTGTTATTGCTTTGTCAAAATGAAGATTTATCCAAAGGAAGAGCGTATCTACTGTTGACCAAATATTCACTATAAAACAAATAATGGAAAAATGCTGGGAGTTCGATAGAGAGCTTCATCAGATGTTCATAGACTTTAAACAGACTTTCGATAGAGTATGCCGGATGAGACTGTGGACAGCGATGCAAGAATTTGGCTTTCCTAAAAAACTAGTCAACTTGATACGGATGAGTATGGAAGGACTACGATGTAAGGTGAGAGTTGGGCAACAGTACTCGGAGCCATTTGAGATTAACAATGGACTGAAGCAGGGAGATGCACTTTCACCACAACTCTTCAACGTAGCTTTAGAACACATAATCAGAAATGCAAGAATTGATACACCGACTTCCATATTCCATCGAGAAGGACCAAACTTACTGCTGGCATTTGCAGACGATGTAGATCTAATAGAAAACACAAGAATAAAAATGAAGGAAACTTTTATCAGGTTCGAGAAGGAAGCAGAGAAGATGGGGCTACAAATAAATGAAAACAAAACTAAATATATGTACACGAGCCGCAATATTCGAAACAGAGACAGAACTGGACAGAACATCACCATCGACGACTACAACTTTGAGCGCGTCAGAGAATTTAAGTATCTTGGAACAACAATAACTGAAGATAATAACGGATCACAAGAAATAAACAATAGGATCCAAGCTGGGAACAGATGTAGCTACGCCTTTCGAGACCTGATAAAATCGAAACAACTAACAAGACGAACAAAGATAAATCTATATAAAACAGTTATAAGACCAGTAGTGATGTACGGCAGCGAAACTTGGACAATAACAAAGGCAAACGAAGAGCGACTGCGAGTTTGGGAGAGAAAAATCCTAAGGAAAATCTTTGGCCCGTTACTGGATGGGGCAACGGGACAATATAGAATAAGAACAAACAAAGAGTTGGAAGGGTTATACGCAGACGCCAACATAGTAAAAGAAATAAAGTCTAGAAGACTCCAGTGGACGGGTCACCTCATAAGACACTCTAACGAAAGAATAGTGAGACTGGTGTGGGAAGAAACCCCAACTGGAAAAAGACCACTTGGACGACCCCGGCTCCGGTGGCGGGATAATATAGCAGGAGACCTTAAAGCTATGGATGTAGAGAACTGGATGGAGCTAGCAAAGGACAGAAACGAATGGAGGCATATTGTCAAGTCGGCTAAAACCCACACGGGGTTGTAACGAAACGGAGTAAGTAAGTAAGCAAGTAAGAGCGTATTGATATGATCTTTATCCTTGGAAAATGTCATCAGAATTGTTTGTTGGCTTCTCGAGTCTATGCTCGAAGGTTTCCTGAAAGAAACTACCCTAAATCAGCCGTTTTTGTGAGACTATTAAACCAGTTTCGGGAAAGTGGAAGTGTCAGTTATAAAAAACCTGTTATAAGAAAACCTGTCACTGAGGATGAAGAAAATATATGGTCGAGTAATGTGTGGGGAGGAATACTGGGTCCATACTTAATTGGACCCTACTTTTTTGAAGGACCTTTAAATGGTTTGATGTTTAGCGATTTTCTTTTACACCAACTTCCAGTGTTATTAGAAAATGTCCTTTTAAATATTAGAACAAATATGTAGCTTCAACTGGATGGAGCCCCACCTCATTATAATCGCGAGGTTCGGCAGTTTTTAAATGTCTTCTTTCGAAATAGGTGGATTGGGAGAGACGGATTTCAAAATTGGTCCTCGAGATTTCCGGACTTAAATACGCATAAGAGACACTTTTCAAACAGTAACCCCGCGAATGTTGTCTAGAGTTAGCAGAGGTTTCGAAAAAAGAATTGTAAGTGTTTGGAAATAGATGGTCGACATTTCGAACATCTACTATAAATATTTTGCTTCTGTTTTGTGTTATCGTCAATATGTTATTACCATTATTGCTGTTATAGCCTGTTGAACGACTATAAATCGCGTTTCGAGTTTCTGAACATTTGTAAAGATATGCCTGATTATTATTCTTATAGTTGTAAATTACCTGTCATTTCCAAATGCTATAGGCAACTAGATACATTAGAACATCTATTCAAAAAACATAAAATGATGCAGAAAACGATTATTTGGCGTATTCTGTGAAAACGCGAAGACTTATCCAAAGAACTCTTATATCATTCTGTATGTATTTAAAAGGTACATTTTCTGGTAAGTTAAAAAGTTAGCGTAATATTTAAATTAATCAAGTTATAGCCACTTAAAAGCCTTATTTGAATAATGTTAATTTTTGTACATCCTGTATAATATACCAAGTTTATTATAATTGGGATATAAAATATGATTTATTGTTACACTTCACGGTAAATTTTGAGTACGTAACTGAAATACTTCTAAGTATGTGAAACATGAAAATTAGGTTAGATTTTGTCAAAGTTCAAATTATTAAAAACCCTTATGGTGTAGGTACTATAAAGGCACTTATTTTGATCGGATAATCCAAAAATGCAATAAAATACAAAAGCTTCCGTTTAAAAATCACAACTTTGATACTCTCAGAGTTTCTGGGACACCCTGTATAACATAAAAGTAATTTTAAAAAGTAACTTTATTAGACCCACATATATTCCAAAAGTAAAACTTTTTAAAGGTCACGTATTTTGGCTGCAATATTCGGTGCCATATAGAGTAAATAACCCCTGTATGTATTAACCCAAATTTGTGTAATGAAACACATTGTATATTATTACATTTTTACATTCTACATTAAATTGTAAACATTTTTTATATAATATGCCTATCTTCAACGCTTTTCGAAATATTTACACTTTTCGTTTTTGAAACAATTTAAGCTAATGACAAATTATGGAAAAAAACTATTTTTTAGCTAGTTGGATTACATACCTCTATAATTTTTATGCAGGCTTTCATCTCCCTCGTCATTACCATCATCAAAATAACTAGAATTACTGCCACTTTCATCTTTGTGATAGCTATTTTGGAAGCCGGATTTGTGATGACCTTTATGATGAGCTACTCTACTGTCTAAGTTTCCTAAATTCTGTCCTACATTCTGATGAAAGTTTTCTTCATTGATATTGTTTGCATCCAGATGAGATTTTTTGTTGGACGATTGGTCTCCATATCTATATATTACCAAGTAACGTTAGTAATTACCACAAAGTATAAATGTTAAGGGAGAAATTTTGAGATCAAAAAATAAAGTCATCAATTCAACGGGTATATTTATTATACTTTTTTTTTAATATTCATTCATGCCTAATTTCTGATACATTATATATATATATATATATATATATATATATATATATATATATAATCGAAGAATCTACGCTCGTAGACGCCATACAGTGAGCTTTGAAAATGGTGAATGAGATTTCACCGAAACGTCAGCTGCTATATATATATATATATATATATATATATATATATATATATATATATATATATATATATATATATATATATATATATATAAAGTAAAAAAGCGAACAGTAAATGCAAACTTCTCTCCATAATATCCTTTCTGTGTTAGAAGTTGCACAGTTAGAACAAATTGTTATAAAACGCAATTTATCCTATTCCACCACCATCGAGATGATGGCCTACCTGTACCACCCATACCGAGAAGAAAGTCAAAACTTACCCTCCCCGCCATAGTGATACGCATATTGCATCTCACACGGAGGAATCCGTGAAATCCGCATAAACATATATACGCCATCCGGCGGGAGGTCGGAGAAGCCGCGTTCAGTATTTGCATGCTTCCTTCCGATCTGTCCTTTGCACAGCCAGGTGCATGTCGGTACCCTGATGAGTCTAGTAGAGACGAAACATGTACCTCTGCCGTATCACTGTGGCGGGGAGGGTAAGTTTTGACTTTCTTCTCGGTATGGTGGTACAGGTAGGCCATCATCTCGATGGTGGTGGAATAGGATAAATTGCGTTTTATAACAATTTGTTCTAACTGTGCAACTTCTAACACAGAAAGGATATTATGGAGAGAAGTTTGCATATACTGTTCGGTTTTTTACTTCATTCATACACGGAGCACGGCATTATGTGGATATATCCACTGCTATTGCATCTCACACGGAGGAATCCGTGAAATCCGCATAAACACACACACACATATATATATATATATATATATATATATATATATATTTATGTGGTTTACAATTCTAAGGAAGTTTATTGCAAGGGAGTTAAATGCCGAATTAATGATATTTTTAACCGAATTTACCAGCATATTACTTTTTATAAGAGGGAGATATTTTTTATGTGGGTACCCTTAAGGGAGTCCCGTTAAAATATGGCTGATAATATGGCGAACAAAAAATTGATATGGGGGAGTTTTTGAGGTTATACATAACGAATTTAAGAGGGCGTTTTTGAGGATGTAGATTATGAATTTAAAATTATTTTTAAAAAATTTAATTTGCGGCCAATATGGCGGACTATAAATTTTGCAGTTCTCAGTTTTGTCCAAAATTGACATAAGGGGGTTTTTGCGGATGTAGATTACGAATTTAAAAAAATTCAATGTGGCGGATTCAATGTGGCAGACAAAAAATTTTTTATCTTCCAATTTTGTTCAAAAATGGTATGGCGGAACTTTTGAGAATGTAAATTACGAATTTAGAATTATTTTCAACCGACTTTTAAAAGACGGAGGTTCTAAATTCGACCGCTGTGTATGTTTTTTTTTTTATATATATGTAGGTCGATTACTCCGGAATGGGGGGCCGATTTGAATGAAATTTTTTTTGCATTATGTTCAGGAAGTTGCTGCGGTGATCCCATATTTTTTTGGCCCAAATTGGTTCAGTAAAATCCAAGATGACGTTGATAATATGGCAGACAAAAAAATAATTTTGTTCGATTTTCTTCATAACTTGTATGGGAGAGTTTTCGGGACCATACATAACTAATCTAAAATTATTATTAAAAAGTTCATTATGGCGAATCCAATGTGGCAGATTTAAAATTTTACATTTCTTGATTTTATCGAAAGTTGGTATAAGGGATTTTTCCGGGTGTAAATTACGAATTTAGAATTATTAAAAAAAATACATTTCTTTATTTTTGTCCAAAATTTGTATGGGGGATTTTTGGAGATGTAGATTACGAATATAAAATTATTTTTTAATAATTCAATATGGCGGATCCTATGTGGTAGACTAAACATTTTACTTCTCCCGATTTTGTCCAAAATAGGTATGAGGGAATCTTTGAGTAAGTCAATTAAAAATTTACTATTATTTTAAAAAAAATTCGATATGGCAGACCCAATATGACGGATAAAAATTTAATATCTCTCGATTTTGTTTGAAACTGGTACTGAGGGGTTTCAGAGAGTATAAATAATGATTTTAAAATTGTTTTAAGAAGTTTAATATAACATGCAATATGGCGATTTAAAAATTTTATATTACCGCATTATATCCAAATTACGTGCTAGGTTTTTGAGAGTGTGGATTGAGATTGGATTAAGAACTTGAAATTATTTTTTTGATATGTCGGGTTCAATAAAGGAGGTTGAAAATTTTGCGTTATTTATATTTTTTCAAAATTGGTATTAGGTGGTTCTCGCAATCGTAGGTTAAGAATCTGAAGTTAATTTTTTTACAATTTAATATTGCAGATGCAATATGGGAGACTAAAAATTTTACACTCTTTTAATTTAGTAGAAATTCATTGGGGTGTTTTTGGGGTGTATATTACCATTCTTAAATTGATTTCAAGTTCAATATCAAGGATAAAATATGATGGACTAAAAGATTTACATGTCTTAAGTTCTTTCAATATTGATGTTGGGAGGTTTTAGGGGAGTAGGTTACAAATTTAAAATTAATTTCTTAAAATTCAAGATGGCAGATGGCAGGTACAATTTCATTCAAAACTGATATTTGGAAAATTTCTCTGAATCAAAGAATTTTTTGTTGTTTAATTTAGTGTGGTTTACAATTTTTGATTAGATTTGCGATCTTAGAAACTCAATTCAATTCAAAATTAAAAACGGAAAAATAAAATTAAAAAAAAAATTGGACCGACTACAAATGAGCTAAAAAGCGAAAAATAAGAATATACATTTTTATACGAAATTGAAATTTTTGAAGTCAGCGTCGAACTATTTCTAAAATAAAAAAATAATTACTAACACGAGATACACACAAGCTACGGCAAGTAAGCAAATATAAATAAAGTATTTCTCAATCACTTTTTTTCAGATATTGATTTGGCGGCAAATTAAAATTTTTTTTTTGGTTTTTGACGCTTTTCTAGAAGTCGGTTCAATTTTTTATAAAAATTTTATCTTACTTTGTAGCGTCTAATTAAAATTTGATGGGTCTGAATTTAGATAAGCTGCCGTACCACTTTAATTTAATCTATGATGAGAACAGTACCGAACGATGCTTTCGCGGGGGGTTTATTGCAACAAAATTAAAAGTTAAAAAGTATAAAAAAAATTGCAGGTTAGCGCAATTTATTGCCTTTTTTGCTGTCCTCAAACAAATTTTTTTCTCATTTTTACTATTTTTTAAACATTTTTCATGCATTCGTGTAATTTTACTATTGGAACTACACATTTTAAAGACTAAATGAAACTAAAAGATATGAAATAAATTGTTTTTTCAAAAAATCTAAACCGAAAAAGCTGAAAATAAATAACAAGTGTTTTATATTGGAATTAATTTAATAATTGTGGATTTACTTATTTATCTTAGCACTTTTTAAACTCGGCTCACAATTCAAAGTTCATAGAAAATACCTGTAAATATATAAAAATACTTTTAACTGAAACAAAAAGAAGTAATATTTTAATATGGAAATGAATTCGGACTAAAATACTCATCTACCTACAATTAATTTAAAAATAACCCCATTATTTTCGAAAATCAAATATCTCTTGAAAGAAAAGAACTACAAAGATCAGTCAAGGACCATTGGAAAAGGATAAAAATGTAGAATTGAGACAAATTATGCTAAAATAATCAGCTTCAAAACTTGCACAAGCATTAGACGTAGCAAAATTTTTTTAAATTGACTGTCTCTAGAACTGCACATTGGAGAGCTTGGGGATTAAAGATTGCTTATCTTCGGAATTGATCGCATACAACTCATTGTGCCTGGATTCTATGGGTTTAGAAGATGAACACTTGCCTTTTTGCGGTGTTCGTCATGTATAATTCACTGTCTCCAGATATTGTGAGTTAGAGAGCTTGATTATTGTAGTTCGTTTGTTTGTAGTTTGGAAAATTTGTCCTGTCCATAGAATTGCAAGTTCAAGTTTCCAACTTGGATTTTTTTTTGATATGTTCAAAAATTTAAAAACTCACAATAAAAAGTGCTTAAATTACAATATTTGTCTATAAACATTAGATGTTACTAAAATCTCAATTTCAGAATTGTGGAATTACAAATTTTGAAGCTTTTTGAATGTGCTAAAATCAAAATTTCATTTTTTCCTTTCTTGATACTCCAAAAACTTCAGGAGTGGCAATATTTGTCTATAAACATTAGATGTTACTAAAATCTCAATTTCAGAATTGTGGAATTACAAATTTTGAAGCTTTTTGAATGTGCGAAAATCAAAATTTCATTTTTTCCTTTCTTGATACTCCAAAAACTTCAGGAGTGGCAATATTTGTCTATAAACATTAGATGTTACTAAAATCTCAATTTCAGAATTGTGGAATTACAAATTTTGAAGCTTTTTGAATGTGCTAAAATCAAAATTTCATTTTTTCTTTTCTTGATACTCCAAAAACTTCAGGAGTGGCGTTTCTGGAGCAGATAAATTTTTAAATAATTATTTTTCTTTGGAGCTTTAAGTGCTTATTGAACTATGAATTTTGATGTCTTTGAGACTTAAAAAAAAAGGAATTACGCATCTTTTCTTTCTTTTTTAGTACCATTGAAATTATGCTTTTAAGCTCAAAATTTAATCATAATTTCCTTCAATTTTATATCTTTTTTCTTTTAGAATACTTCCTGGCTCATCTTTATAGCATTTTTCTATCAAGATATATTTTATTTTGTTCGAAAATCCATCAAACTAGTTGAGAGTGTAGAGCCGGTTTAGAAAAGTTCTATGTAAATAAGTAAACCTACAATAATTAAATTAATTGTAATATTATAAACAAGCAAGTAATTAATTAACATGAAAGTAATTTAACAATTTAAAGACAATATTAAAGAGCAAATATTACATGTTAAAAATTAATAAAAAATCAGCTTACACACCTTCCGGAATCCTGGGCTAATACAAATTTTTTTTCGTCATTCTTATTAAATCCATCTTCTCCCTCGAAATTGGCGATACCTTTATGGAACTTAACATCATGCAAATTATCGTTTTCAGCTTGTTCCTGATTTTTCACGATGCCCGATTTGATAACAAGTGCACTCGAATAAACGCCGAGGGACGCAAAATGTAATAGCAAAAAATGAAATGGTAGAAGACCCATTCCTGTAAACACTTAACTTCAGACGACGCTCCACCAATATCGAATAGATTTAATGTGAAAATGTCGAAATAATTTTAGGTTTTACAGCTTTTATATTAGGTCATTGTTATTTTGGCCTTCTTTTAACAATTAATCTTAATATCCTGTGTAAAGAGTAAGATTTTCATGGTTTAATCAGTCATGGAGTGCCACGATTCGAAGAATAAAGGCCGCAAAAATTGCCAAGTAATGTTTTCATGATCACGGTGGGTTTTTTCTTTGATGAACACCCAGAGCCGTATTAGAAATGCAAAAAATTAAATAGAATTCCAGCAGGGAGCCAGAATATAATTTGGCACCGGGGGAGAATCTTGAACTCCATAAATATACAGTTTTAGCATCTTTCCGCCGCTCCACTCGTGTAAATTTCGAATTTATTGTACACAGGAACAAATATTTCAATAAATATATGAATTTCTAATATTGGAAGTCTTAGTTTATAACTATTTACAATAATTGTATACAGGGTTATGATAAAGAAAAGGATCAGCTTTTATTTGAAACGTCATCCATTTGATGAAAAATCTCAGGGACTTGACAATTTTTTTTTTTTAATTAACCTTTTTTAGAAAATAATATATTATACATGGTGGACCAAAAATATGCTACGTATATTATTACAAATTTAATTCATGAACACATTATGTAATGACATTTTTAGATGCTACAATAAATTCTAGGCATTTTTTCTCAAATGTGCCTTGTATCGTACCTTATATTCACCTATTTTCGAAGTAATTCCAGTCTTGGCTTTAAAAATCATTTCATGATTTACCTGTATTTACCATAATCTATGATGTTTATAATTTTGAAATTATCAACCAAATAATGCCAAATTTGAATCCAAAAACTCCTCTCTGAAGATGAACGCATGAATATATATATATATATATATATATATATATATATATATATATATATATATATATAACATCAATTTTTCGAAATAAGAACAGGGAAAGATATTTTTAAAAGCAATCAAAAATTTTTTAATTACTTTAGCAAGATACTTTCGTTCTTAGGCAGCCAATTATAAGCTATTGCTTTAGGTCGGTTTAGTTGTCAGCCAGTGCACTATGGGCACTGTTCGTACTGTATTAATAGAATATAAATGACAATGATAGAACTACATTATATATATATATATATATATATATATATATATATATATATATATATATATATATATATATATATATATACATATATATATATATATATATATATATATATATATATATATATTCGTTTTAACAACGTAAAAAGAAATAAATGCCAGAACATTGATTAGTATTATCGATATTTGTTTTATATTTTTACTTAATAGATATAAATTATAATTTTAAAGTAACACAATATTACATTTACGTTTATATCTTCCAGACAAAACTATTTTTAGAATCAAGTAAAGAAATCACCCTAAATTGACCTTTAAGAAAAAGTTTTTCACCAATAACCAGATTAAACAAAACATTACTAGATCTGATGAAATTTCATCAGATTTGACAACGTTAGTTTAGAGTAACAGTGAAATAGATAACTTTCGATTCTGTTAAGGATGTTATTAAAAGTGGTCGTCCTGGTATACCCGACGACAAAAAATTAAACATATTATTATCACCATAGGAAGATCCTCGCAAGTTTAGCACCAAAGTTAGACGTGAAAATAATGTTTTATAGTTTCTTCAAGATGATCTGGTCCAACTTTTGCAACTCTTTTTCTAGATGATAATAATGTAAGTTTAACTTTATGGTTTGCAAGGGACTATGTAAATACAATTTTTCTGGGACGATAGATAGATAGACGAAGGGTAATAGAGTGGCGACGTAGATCATTCGATCTTAACCCGTAGGACTTTTTTTGTGAGGCCGCGTCAAAAATTTGGTTTATAAATCTAAACTCAACTCGGCCGATACGCATGAGAAATCCATTCAAAAAGTAATACGGGAAATTTTTCCACGAGTAGTATGGGTAGTAAGGGATTTTTAGATCGATTGATATACTGCAGGACACTTGCTGGGAGGCATTTTCAAAATATTTCCTTTCCATATTTGTTCCCTGACTATTTTGTTTTAAAAACCAGAAGTATAGATGTTTGGAAAACAGTTGAAGATTGGGCGTATATTATGAAAATGTCTAGAATTTATTCTAGAACCTAAAAATGTAATGACGTACAATGTGTTTCATTAAACAAAGGGTCTAGCTTATTAAGAGGGTCGAAACTGCCCCCTTGGTACTAAAAAAAATAAAAAACACTTGGTTGTTCTACATCAAAAAGTCCCCATACAAAAAAATTTGTAGCCACTTTTATCGTCACATAAACAAAAAAAAATTAAACGTCTTTTTTCGTTTTTTGACAATATCTTCGGTTCTAATCATATAGTAGAAATTCCTTTTTATTTTTCATTTTGTAGGTTTTTTTATTGCCTATAGCAAGACACTTTTTACAAAAATTTTTGGCGCGAAATTCAAATTTTTATGGGTATTCGAAAATTTTTAAATTCAATAAAATAAAAACTAGGATAATAACAGGACCGAAAAAAAAAAATTTTATTTTTTCGACGCCAAAGTATGTCTAAGAATATTTTCAGATTTTTAAAAGCAGTAAAACATAGTTAAAATCGCCAAAAAAGGCTTTTATTGGCATATTTCTCATTTTTAACGAGTTTTGAAGCATGGAATTTTCTTATAAACTTTCAGTTGTGTTAATATATATATATATATATATATATATATATATATATATATATATATATATATATATATATATATATATATATATATATATATATTTATCTAAAACCACAGGAAAAATACAGATAAATAGTATAAGAAACAATGAAGAGATAGAAACTAGCGACATAGAGCAAATAATACAGATAACGCAAGAATATTACACAAAACCACCACAAGAAATCCTTAATCAATTAAACACTAAGATAAAAAACATCAACTACGACATTCAACCCGAAATTAGTAAAATTGAGATTAAAAAGGCCCTGAGAGAAATGAAAAATAACAAATTGCCAGGTAAAGATGGAATCACAGCAGAAATGGTGAAGAGTGGTGAAAAACAACAAGGAACGTTTTGTCCATCCTTCTGAACAAGATAGTACAAAATAGATACCAACAAGTTGGAGCGAAGCAATGACCCTTTTACTATTTATCAAAGGAGATCGAAAGAATTTAAAAAACTACAGACCAATAACGCTATTTAATATCATGTGTAAACTGCTAACTAAAATACTAACAAATAGACTGACCCCTAAATTCGATGACTACCAAACACGAGAACAGGCTGGATTTAGGAAAGACTTCAGCACATGCGACTACCTACTGACAATAAAAATTCAAATTGAAAAGGCTAACGAATATCAGATTCCTCTATATATAGCATTCATAGATTTTGAAAAGGCCTTTGACAGCGTTGAACATTGGGCAGTTAAGAACTCGTTGCAAAATAGCACGATCGATCATAAATACACAGATTTAATAACAAACATATATAAGAATGCAAAGATCACTATCAAAATAACGGAAGAACACAGTACTAAACCAATAAAAACAGGACGAGGGGTCAGGCAAGGAGATACAATATCACCGAAACTCTTCAACCAAGCTCTAGAGGATGTCTTTAAAAATTACAATGGGACAATTATGGGGTCGACATAAACGGAGAGCTATTGAATCGCCTAAGATACGCGAATGATATAGCTTGGATAACAGATAAGAAAGATGAATTGCAAAGAATTATTGAAGAACTGGACAACGAAGCGTCAAAAATAGGTTTAAAAATGAACTATGGCAAAACGAAAGTAATGACAAATCAAACTGAAGAAATGGTTATAACGGTCGCACAAAGGAAATTGGAGGAAGTGTAGAGTATATATGTTTAGGTCAAATAACAAAACTAAATAAATACAATCAAACTAAAGAAATAAAAAGAAGAGTCAGACTATCCTGGATATCATTTGGTAAACTCTCATACATCCTAAAAACAAGAAATATCCGCAGTATCTAAAAACTAGAGTTTTCAATCAATGCATACTACCTGTCTCAACATATAGATCCCAAACATGGACATTTACCAAAGAGAATAGAGATATAATTACCAAAACACAAAGAACAATGGAGAGACAAATGCTAGGTATCGGACTTATGGATAAAAAGAACAACGCATGGATATGAGACAAGACAAAAGTAAAAGATATCTCGACACAACTAGACAAGCTTAAATGGAGATTCGCCGCAGTAGATGGAACAAAATAATCCTAGAATGGAGACCCTGGCAACACAAACGAAGAAGAGGAAGACAGCAAATGAGACAGACGACTTAAAAAAGCAAGCCGGACAAAGATGGGTACAAACCGCTCAAGATAGAGAACAATGGAGAAAACAAGGGGAGGCCAAAGATGGATGATTGAGGCTCATTAGATAAATAAAGATAGATAGTGCAATTCTTGGAGCATTTTTATTTTTTTATATAATTTATTCCTGTTTTATTATTAAGGAATTTTTTAGTTTTAAAATCAGATATTGACGAAAATAATTTTAGTGTTCAAAATCATCAATCCTACCCTGTCAAAATGGTTTTTGCATACAAGCATTAGATGTTAATAGACTCACAAAATTCAATTAAAATTTTGGAGACGACTTTTTTAAAGAATGCGTTGTCACCAAACTAATTAGTCACATCTTTTTTAATTAAATGAATTGTTTACATATTGGGGAAGCACAAGTATATATTGAATTTTTTAAGAAAAATTCTTGTAAAATAACATTTTACAGAGTTCTACATTGTGTATTTCATAAACAAAAACACCACTTTACGTATTAATTTCTTCTAAATAACTCTTTGTCTTTTTTCGTTTTAACTCATTCAAATAAAATTAGATATAACAGCATGTAAACAGTTATTGTTTCTTTACTTTATAAAGTTTATTTTAATCAAACACATTTCAGTTCTTTTAATGGATTTGTTATCCCCTTACTTTTAAAGTTTGTTTTCAGCACTTTTGTAAGCGATTTACAACCCTATAAAAACTAAGACCGTTTCTTTTTCCGAACAATTATCAAGAAAACATTTAAAAGTTATTGAGAGAAACATTAGTTTTTATTGAACTTTGTTCTTTTATTGTAAAATAAAGTTTTATGGCTTTCTTTTGTAAAAATAAGGAACATTTTGAGGCGGTCAAGTCATTATTTATCCTTTAATCTAGTCAAAGTAGATAAAAAAACAGTGGTAACTGCGCAAAAATTCGCATAAAGCTATAAATTGGCAATGGTCATAAATACATTATTACACATAAAATATCAAAAATACCCACCAATCCTAACTCTGTTAAAAGTTTTATTCAAGGTCAAAGGTTTTCGCATTTTTGTCGTAAGCTATAAGTATGCAATTTTTACAAAAATCTGCCGGAGTAGCAGTGTTACGAGAAGTAAAGATTTGAAACAATTTTGCGTTCATTCCACATTATTTACATTAAAATAACTTACTTCTACCAAAATTTATTTGCAAATGAAGTCGATTTTAAGTTCACTCATTAACATATTTTTCATCTAAAATGGCATTACATAAGTCCTTTTTGTTGGTGTAAATTTTTTTCTTTTTAGAAACCCGTATAATACAACAAAGAATAATTCGTTTGCCTACACTAGCAAAAAATAGTTTTCCGAAAAGACTCGATAATAAAATTTTTATAAAAAAATTGAATCGACTTCTAAAAGTGCGCTAAAATGTGAAAAATAACTATAAATTTCTATATGAAATTGACATTTTTGAAGTCAAACTAATACATGACAAAAGGGGATTCGCATAAACAGATTAAAAATACTTTATTTGTAATTGCTTTCTTACCATAATTTGTATATATTAATAGTTATTTATTTAATTTAGAAATAATTTGGTGCCGACTTCAAAAATTTCAATTTCATATAAAAATTTCTAGTTATTTTTCACTTTTTAGCGCACTTTTAGAAGTCGGTTCATTTTTTATATAAAAATTATATTTTTTAGTTTAGAATTCATTATGATATTTATAAATTATTTGAACTAAGTGCTAAAAAATACCCATTTTATCCATAATTGTAAATCACCCTAAAATAAACCACTAAAAATTCTTTGATTCTTAGAGTTCTCCAAGTACCAATGAAATTGTGTCAAACAAATATTTAGTCTGTCACAGTAAATTAACTATCTTAAATTTCAAATTAATTTTAAATTGGTAATATAGACCCCAAAACCTTCCAATATCGATATTTAAAGAATTTGAGACGTAAATTTCTTACCCCAATATATTTTATATTGCATATTGAGTTTGTATACGCCCCAAGAACCCCGCAATATCAATTTTAGGTAAAACCGGAAAATGTAAAATTTTTAGTTCCTTCTATTGTATCTTATCAACCTAATAGTTGTAAAAAATTAACTTCATATTCATAATACACCACCCCCAACCCCTTAATATTAAATCTGAAAAAATGCGAATAAGGTAAAATTTTAAACCTACCATATTGGATCCGCCATATTGAATTTCACAAAAATAATTTTAACATATTAATCTAATCTAAATCTAAACCCTTCAAAGCCCCCTAGTACCAAAATTTAAAATTCTAAACGGTCATATTCCATCTGACTTAATAGATTTTCTTAAAATAATTTTATATTCGTTATTTACATCCTCAAAAACGATTTAGTTCCACATTTGAACAAAATCGAAAAATGTAAAATTTGTATTTAGCTATATTGCGTTCGCCATATTGAATCCAGAAAAATTACTATTAAATTCATAATTTACACCCTCAAGAACCCTCTAATCAGTTTTGAAGAAAGTCGAAAAATGTAAAATTTTTAGGACACAATACTGAATCCTCCAGATTGAGCTTTTTAAAAAATATTTTAATTTCGTAATTAACAC
The DNA here is from genome assembly GCA_034092305.1 of Diaprepes abbreviatus. Lineage (NCBI taxonomy): Eukaryota > Metazoa > Arthropoda > Insecta > Coleoptera > Curculionidae > Diaprepes > Diaprepes abbreviatus. The sequence goes on from JASJET010000171.1 coordinate 1,973,019, forward strand.
TAACAAAAATCTCCCAATAATGACTTTAGACAAAATCGAGAGATGTAGAATCCTCCACTTTAGATCCGCCATATTTAATTTCTTTTTAAATAATATCAAATTCGTAATGTGCGGACAGAATTGATTTTTTCATCCGCCGTATTGATTTTTAAAAAATTATTTTATATTCGTCATGTGCGACCCCGAAAACTCCCCCGTACCCATTTTGGAGAAAATCGGACAAAATTTAATTTTTTTGTCCGCCATAGTGGATCCGCCATTATGAATTTATTAAGTAATTTCAGATTCGTTGGGTACAACTCCGAAAATTCCTCCATACCAATTTTGGAGAAAATCGGACAAAATTAAATTATTCAAATTCCTGAATATAATGTAAAAAATTTCATTCAAATCGGTGCCGCCGTTCCGGAGTAATCGGTGTACATCATAGATAAAATATTTATAGATCCGCAAAGCTTAATCCCAAAAACGGCAAATTTACGACAATAAAATGTAAACATCCTAGAACAGATGTCGGCATGCGCACTACAAAATGATCAGGTGACCATCGACAGGACCGAACTTCGAAAATCTATTTAGTTAGTTCAATTAGTCATAAATGGTGTCTAAATGAAGCAAGTTATCAAAGTTGCAATCTTTAGTAAAGAAGTCGGCCTCATGTAACTTTCTTGTTCTGGGAGTTATATCATATGGGCACAAATAATATCTGAAGCAGAAGGGAATAATCCGATCAGTGTACCGATGGGAGTTAGTTTAGTCATTTCTTATACTGTGAAAGTAAAATTGTGAAAAAAATGTATCTTACCATTTCTCTAATCTATTGTTTCCGTCTGTGTGCGTTAACTTTCTTGTTGTGGGGTGGGAGTGAATAATTAATATTTTTAAGGTTCGGCAATTTATTCTCTAATTGAGAAAAAATAATTAACATCTTTTCCTTATCTTTTTTTTTTTTAATTTTTTAAGAAAATATTGATACGAAATGGTTTTTTTAACGGATATGCAGGATTTGAAAATAATTTTATATAATAATATTTTTCTGCCATAATGGTGAACGGAGCATATATTTTCTTATCTCATTAATTTTTTCGACAAAATGATGAAAATGTTATTTCAAATAAAATAAGTGATCAAGGTCATTGCTGGGGGTGAATAAAAAAAATATACCAACAAATGAAATTCACATTTGTCTAACTTATTTCGTATTATTTTGCTTCTGTTAACATATTAATGAATTTTTTATTTGACGATTTCAAAGTGAGGATTTCCATGACAACATGATTCATGATAATGTCATTAAATGAGTACGGACATAACTAATCTGAATTTACTTCCAAAACCAGTATTAATAATGAACAACGCTTTTTAACGTCATGTCCTCAATCTTCAGACATACAAAATTATAAATCAGATTGGCTGCAGAACAAAAAAAAACATTTGAGCTGGTTAGAAACATCGGTTAAATATAAGGTAGATGAAGTTATGCAAGAATATGGACATCGTGCAAATTAGTAACTGGAAAAAAGTCGTTGGCAATTTGGAAAAATAATTCAAACAGAGCTTAGAAATTATAGAGCCAATAGCCGATTCTGGCTAAAATATAAACCTTGTACTGAAATATTTTATGTATATAACAAAATAATAATGCATTATAATTATTGTAAGTTATATATGTATGTTTTAAAATATTGCAACTTCATTTTGAGGATGTATGTTTTTATTTATGTAAGTAATGGAATAGATGGAGAACTTGTACCATTTCTTGACATATTGATGAATGTACTTTTTCATATGATAGAATAAACTATTCTATGGTTTGGAGCGAATTTTCAGATTTTTTTTTAAGAATTAATTGCTTAAAAGTTCAGTTTATCTTTTGGTAATTATTTGGAAAGTGCTCAAAATATATCATACTATATGTTTTGGAAATTTAATGTTATACGAAAACACTATAAATCCAAAAACGTTGTAAAGCAACACTATTTTTTACCCTACAGAGAAAAAGGAAAATAAAACAAATAAAATATGTACACATTCCATTGTATTAAATAAAAACACAAAAACAAATAAAATAAATCACTTAAAACGCTATAAATCCGTTTAAATCGCACGTAACTTACAAAGCAAGAATAAACACAAAAATGGCGTTAAGCCGATACTGTGCTGTTTACGGATGGCACTACGAAATAACCGATCGATAACAGGAAGTTGCTTATGCGCATGCCCTTATCTGGTCAGCATCCAAAAATATGACTGCCGCCCGATGTGCAGAAACGCATTTTTTCGCCCATGGTTTGCCATTTTTTGGCTTTAGCAGCCGACAAGAGTAGGGATCCATAGTAGAGGTCAGTGGTGTACATACATAAAAAAAATACATAGTCGACGAATTGAGAACCTCCTTCTTTTAGAATTTGGTTAAAAAATAAGTAACGGCAATTTTTTCGAATAATTATATGCGTTTTTTTTTAAAGAAAAACTCAATTCTGATAGTGTGCCACTGATTATTTTTTTTTTATTTTTTCGGAGCTCAAGTTTAAAAATTAGCAGGAATTGTTTATAATCGAATGAAGTGTGTTGAAAATTTTCCTAGCCAATAAATATTGCAGTTTTTACAGTATTGAACCCCAAGATCTTGGAAATATTTTTGTGGAACCATCACTGAGAATCCCTTAGAATATCCTGAAAGTTTTATCAAAATATCTTACTCCTACCAAAAACTATGCGTGAATAAACATTGGAAAAAATACGTACGCTTCGCATTGATCATCTCCTCTTTTTTTGTTTGTTAAAATAGCTTTTAAAAGCCTGATTTCGTTAAAGTCGTAGGAAAAATTGATTACATTACTAGATACATACCGCGGGTAGTTTCTGCCTGAACGTATCTTTTACAATGAAAATGACTCTATCTAAACGGCGTTTGAGACCGCACAATAAAGACATTTTCCCAGGCTGATGAGGTCGAGGCAAGCCGAGAAATAAGAGCAAGAAAAGAGCACAGATAGCGCGCTAATGTGCCGCAGCTGTCATATTCCCATACACCTTTATAAATAACTATCATTAGCCATTTCTTGCCCTAATACATGATTCCTCCGAGGGTGGTTTGTTCTTTTATGGATGTTCGTATTTTCATTATCTCGGAACGGCACTATATTTCAATTATTTATTATTTTATCTTACTCTAGTTCGTATTTTGTTATTCGTGTTTATATGTCATAAAATGTATATGCTGGATGAATAATTACGAGACTGTAGGCTTCTTTGTTTCTTGCAGTACTTGTCTTCTTTGGATGTTGCCTATTAGTATGGCTATCTTGACTTAGTTTCCCGGTAGCTGGAAGAGTTGTAGAGCTAATAGAATAATCTGTTTTCGTCAATTTTGTAGCCTGGAGATTGAACAGTATATATATACTTATTTTTCCCAATTCATCCTGTTTTGTCTACATCCACCTATATACCTAGGGAGATTTATTAATGTCTCTTTTACTTTTTGCAATATTTTTGGTCAGAATTCTGGAGACGTTAGGGAGATAGCACGATCAGATAGACCGATTATAACGCTATTTCTTTGAGTTTTTGAATGATTAGAGAAATAGTTTAGATATCTACCTGACCAAGTTGGTTTGGTGTACCATTCAGTTAAAATTTTGTTTTTTCTGCGTATAAGTCACTAGCGTTATAATCGGTCTATCTGATCGTGCTATCTCCCTAACGTCTCCAGAATTCCGACCAAAAATACTGCAAAAAGTAAAAGAGACACTAATAAATAATAATTTCAACGAAAAGACTATCACCAAAATAATTGATAAACGAACATACAAGTTTTATAATAACGTAAAAACAAAAAACATAGAACATCAACAACAAAAATATGTGGCATTACCGTACACTAGTGAGCTGTCAGAAAAAATAAAATACATTTTAAAAAAGCATGATATCATCGTATGCCACAGGTCACATAATAAATTAAATACATTGTTCACAAATTTAAAAAGTAAAACTCCTCTAATGAATAAATCAAATATAATATATTCGATCCCTTGCACAAATTGTTCCAAAAAATATATAGGCATGACGAGCCAATTACTGAAGAACAAATTAAATGGCCATAAATATACAAAAAACGCCTCAACAGCGTTAAACAAACACACACAGGACGAAAAACACATTTTTGATTATAACAGTACCATTATAAAAAACAAAGATATGAATTACCAAAAATTACAGATAAAGGAAATGATTGAAATTAAAAAAGATAAAAACACTGTTAACGACAGAACAGATATGGGAAATTTGAGCCACATTTACGCAAACCTAATTTAAACAAAAATATTAAGTATTCGATCCAGTCAAATAAGAATCAAAAATGAAATATCCTCTTAGACATAAAATCAAATATATACCTTATTTGTTTTTTTATGCATTGTAAAATATAAAAAATATTAAAAAAATAAAATACATTCGCATTCCACGTATCCTCAGTAAACGATGTAAAATTTAAATTTTATGCAGAAACAAAACAGCAAAATGTCAAGGTGCGTACCGGTAAAATTAACTATTTTTAAAAATTTTTAAAGTTTTGACTATTGTTTAAGTGTCTTGTTTGTTTTTCGAAAATGTTAAATATGTTTTTTATGTGAAGTATTTTAATTATATATTTTTAGGAGGCAAAAGTTTTGAAAATGCCTTGAATAAAGGGCGAAACGTCAATAGTTTTATGTATGTATTAAATATAGAACCTAAAACCCAAGAAAAGACAAAATAAGAGAAAAATGATATAATCTATGGTTCAAGAATCAAGAATATATATATATATATATATATATATATATATATATATATATATATATATATATATATATATATATATATATATATACTTATTTTTCCCAATTCATCCTGTTTTGTCTATATCCACCTATATAGACCTAATAGAATAATCTGTTTTCGTCAATTTTGTAGCCTGGAGATTGAACAGTATATATATGTATATATATATATATATATATTATACTTATTTTTCCCAATTCATCCTGTTTTATCTACATCCACCTATATACCTTTGTCATGGATTATTATATGAAGCTCTCTCTGGCTTATGTACTTTCTTAATTGTTTAATTTAAAAAAACATATGGTTAATTGATTGGCCTTCTTTTTCCGACACTTTTTTACGGGGTTTATTTAATATGATAAATTTTTATTGAGTACAAAGAAAATATATACCAAGAAGTTCTATCCTGTGCTATAATTTTGACGCTTATAAAATGTACGCTAGACCCGGGGGATACATATCGATATTTGAAAGTATCGATACATTCAGCATCGATATTCGATTTTTTGTATCAATATTGACTCATGTTGGAATACGTAGGTATCGATACATTTAACTAAATATCGTATCGTTTCCTTGTTCTAATCAGATCCAATCTCACTATCACTTTCAATTATGTCTAGAACTAGTGCGACACGATTGTATTTTTATCATTTTTTAATTGTATAACAAAGAAGAAGACGGGTATACACTCGTGCCGCACCAATCTAGAGTACCAACTGAAAATGCTTTTAATTTGTAGCTAAACGTTATTGTTCTGTGATTTGCAGTCTTTATTTGTGGGGATTCCGGGGAATTACTTATCTATATTTGCGATCTTTTAGCCGTGTATGTTACTGTTACTCGAAAAGCTACGGTTAGTTCTTGTAATATTTCGTGTTTTATGCTTGTTTCTGATTATTATTTCAATCTACAGTCTTAGTTTAACCATGTCTCCTACCAAAACTACGAAAAGTATTGTATGGGAATATTTTATTAAGTCACAAACGAGAGGCACAAACTAACCTGAACTAACCTTTTTTGTTCTATGGAGGCACATGCAAACTGTGTTATTCACAGGTAAAATTCGCTGGTACAACTAATTTGTTGTTTCATTTATGACGGTGACATCCTAAACTGAAAATTGAAAAAAAAAATTTAAATTTAATCAAATCTGAAATATAGGTAATTTGAAACTGGGGTAACTAGATTCTAAGAAATAAAATATAGAAACATATTGACATATATAGATTTTATAGGGTCAGCAAAGCAAAATGATTATATATTTTTTACTTCTGCTTTGACGAGTCTGACTGTACCTGTAGCAAAGTTTCACAGAAATATAGAGGATTTAAAATTCAAAACTTATTAAAAATAGTACTGGTACTATTTGAAACACTCTCATTTCTATAACTCATAGGCAACCAAGTATTCAGGAAAGCATAAATAAGATTAAATCGTATCATGGTATGTTTCTTGTGTATTGATTTTGATTTTCGATCAATAATGTTTTTTTTTAAATTTTAGATGGAGGCACGCACGAGAAAAAGCTAACAAATGCCATAATTTTCTTGATACATAAAGACATTTTACCATTGCGTACAACAGAAAAGGAGGAATTTAAATATTTAAAAAAAAACTGCTGCTCCTATATACAAATTTCCAAGTAGGAAAACTATTAACAGGCTAATCGGTGATCTCTATAATATTATGAAAATGAAAATATCAGAAGTTCGAAATTTTACTATTATTGCGAATATTTGGGCCATCACTTGTAGTACCAAAGGCTACTTGGGTAATACGTGTCATTTCTCATGTGAATAAAGATTAAAATACCTTACACTAGGGATTGTTCAATTAGACCACAGCTATACATTTCACTATATAAGGGATTGTTTTATGCTAAATTATTATTGTAAAAATAATTCACCTTTTTCGAGTAACATATCTGATTTTTTGACGTTTAGATTTTATTTTTAATTTTTAAATGAACCTCTTTTTGTAGCATTATTAGAATTTAGTTGTTTTTGTTTTTTTTTGTTACCAAAGCCCACAAAGATAATGTATTTCAATGGATTTAATTTTTTTTTATATTTTACTTTACATTTGTCTCGAATAAAATACTTCCTGTTTTAGTTTTTCTTTGAATTATGATCACCTTTTCCTTTCATATACAAAACTTCAATAAAATGTGAATAATACTAATGTATCGATATTTAAATATCGATACTTTGACACCGATATATCGGCGTACCAATATTTTTTTATTCGATACGTACTGATACATAATATCGATACATCTCGAGTTATCGTCCGGCCCTAATGTAGGCGAAACTGGTACGTCTACTCATCGATATCAAGGAATTTAGAATGTTGCCAATGATTAAGATATTAGTATTTTAATTTATAAACATGCTTATATGAGAAACAGATACAAAAGAATTTTAATTTTCGGATTTACGTTCAAACCGTGGCAATGTTGCATATCCTTTCTTACCAACTAGTGTGAATAACCTCCTTATTGCTGACCTAAAATACGAAATTACCCCATATTAGCTACCTTTCCTTGAAACTACAACATTGTCAAAACTTGAATATTATTAATAAGATGCTAAAGGTTTTGATAGAAAAACAAGTACAAAACTACGAACTACAAGGTGACCTTAAGTTTAATCGTAATTTGAGAAAAGAAAACCTCTAAAACAATAGTAAAATATAGGCTTACTGTTAAAATAATGTTCACAATCGTACATTTATTAATTGACAAAATCCTAATTTTTGAATGTTTCTCTGAAATGTGACAACAATGCACCTTGTCCGAACAAACGGAAGGAATTTCCCTACATGCCTTATTGATATTTTGCACATTTTAATACATTTTATTAAATTCGGTTTTAGATAGTGATTTTTATCCGCCGTTTTAGTTGGTATTTTAGTACGAACTGAAAATTTATTTCGTTATTTTTTTCAGTTTAGTGGTGCTGAGTATAAGATCGAATCACAAAGAAAGTTATAATTTGTTAACTTCCCTATTTGTTAATTTAAATTCCTGGCCATTAATAAATTTTGAAATTGCCGCCATTATTTGGTGATTTCTAGTTACTTTTGTTAGTGCTAAGCACAAATTTGACCTCTAATGTCAAGTTCGTGGTGCCATAGAAGAAATATCGTCAATGGTGATGCTAACACAGAAGAGAGAGATGAGAAAGATGTCTTGAGGAAAATAATAACGTTTTGTAATTTTATGACACATAACAGTTTATGTTTTGGTTTGTGAAATTCTCCTTCTCTACGGCTCGGTTTTTGTGTAGTGTAAACCTTTAAATAGTTGGATTAAGGATGAAAATCTAAATGCTCTAAAATCGATAAGAAGAATTAAAATTTGTCATTTTTACCGTTTTGGTAATACTAAGTTTTTCGCCATTGTCTGAAGAATTAATATAAAATTGCGAGAACCAGTAATATTAAAATTATCCTGTCCTAAAAATAATTGGAACTCTGTTGCAAATAAGTTGTTTTGCAGAACTGGTGTTTACATTTTTTGAACAATAAATCCTTAATTACAAAACGTGAATAATGAATAAAAAAATAAGTGAAAAGTGTAAATAATGAAAAACAATTCTAAAGATTATTTAAAAATTTATATTTTAAATAACATTGGAGCTTTCAGCTCCTTCTGTTTAAATATAATATTTAGGTCAATTCTGTCTAAAGAAACTCCATTTTTAACCGACTTCTAAAAGAAGGAGGTTCTCAATTCGTCGACTATGTATTTTTTTTTTTTTTTTTTATGTATGTACACCGATTATTCCGGAACGGCTTAACCGATTTGAATGAAATTTTTTACGTTATGTAAAGGAAGTTGCTGCGGTGGTCCCATATTTTTTTAGATGAAATTGGTGCAGTAAAATCCAAGATGGCGCTTACAATATGGCGGCCAAAAAAATTAATTTTGTCCGATTTTGTCCAAAATTGGTATGGAGGAATTTTCAGGGTTGTACCCAACGAATCTGAAATTATTTTAAAAAAATTCAAAATGGCGGATCCAATATGGCTGCTAAAAAAATTTAATTTTATCCGATTTTCTCCAAAACTGGTATGGGGGAGTTTTCAAGGTTGCACATAACGAATCTGATATTATTTTTAAAAAATTCAATATGGCGGATCCAATATGGCCGACGAAAAAATCAATTTTGTCCGATTTTCACCAAAATTGGCACGGGGGAGTTTTTGGGGTCGCATATAACGAATTTAAAATAATTTTTAAAAAATTCAATATGGCGGATCCAATATGGTGGACGAAAAATTCCATTTTGTCCGATTTTCTCCAAAATTCGTACAGGGGAGTTTCCGGGATCGCATATGACGAATCTAAAATAATTTTAAAAAAATTCAATATGGCGGATCCAATATGGCCGACAAAAAATCAATTTTGTCCGATTTTCTCCAAAATTGGTACAGGGGAGTTTTCGGGGTCGCATATGACGAATGTAAAATAATTTTTAGAAAATTCAATTTGGCGGATCCAATATGGCCGACAAAAAATCGTTTTTGTCCGATTTTCTCCAAAATTGGTACGGATGAGTTTTCGGGGTCGCCTATGACGAATTTAAAATAGTTTTTAAAAAAATCAATATGGCGGACAAAAAAATCAATTTTGTCCGATTTTTTTCCAAATTTGGTATGGGAAAGATTTCAGGACCTTACATAAAGAATCTGAAATTATTTTTAAAAAATTCAATATGGCGGACAAAAAAAATCAATTTTGTCCGATTTTCGCCAAAATTGGTAAGGATGAGTTTTAGGGGTCACACGTGACGAATCTAAAATTATTTTAAAAAAATTCAATATGGCGTATCCAACATGGTGGATAAAAATTAATTTATTTTCTTTAAATATCGATATTGGAAGGTTTTGGAGCCTATATTACCAATCTAAAATTAATTTGAAATTTAAGATAGTGGATTTACTATGACAGACTAAATATTCGTTTGACACAATTTCATTGGTATTTGGAGAACTCTAAGAATCAAAAAATTTTTAGTGGTTTATTTTAGGGTGATTTATAATTATGGATAAAATGGGTACTTTTTTGCTACCTTAGAGTCATTGCGAGGTACACTAATCTCGATTAGCACTTAGTTCAAATAATTTATGAATATCATAACCAATTCAAAACTAAAAATCGAAAAATAAAATTTTTATAAAAAAATTGAACCGACTTCTAAAAGTGCGCTAAAAAGTGAAAAATAATTAGAAATTTTTATATGAAATTGAAATTTTTGAAGTCGGCGCCAAATTATTTCTAAATGAAATAAATAACTACTAATATATACAAATTATGGTAAGAAAGCAATTAAAAATAAAGTTTTTTAATCTGTTTATGCGAATCACGTATTAGTTTGGCGCCGACTTCAAAAATTTCAATTTCATATAAAAATTTCTAATTATTTTTCACTTTTTAGCGCACTTTTAGAAGTCGGTTCAATTTTTTTATAAAAATTTTATTATAATACAGTTTTAAATAAAAAAAACTCTAGATATACTTATTAAAAATGAAAAACATGAAATTCTACAGAAGTATCATAAAATAAAATAATGTAAATTGACCTTGCAGTTAGTAAAATAAAATATAGACATTGTATTCACAATTATAGTTGTGATAGTTTAATGTAAAAATATTCCTTTCTATATTAATAAAAAAGGTTTTTTTTTATCTTCGCATGTCCATAACCTTTATTAACTTAGTAAAATTTTATGTTATAACAAGTTATTTGAAATTAGATATCGAAATTCCTGCTTAAGAAATTGAAACGAAAATAAATCACTTGCAATAAGTATGTGTGTACATGAGGAGAAATTTTTTTATTCGTACACTACATTATTTTTTGACCATTAATTACTTATTTAGATATTTTAAGTTGGTGTTTCTTAATCGCCAATTTGAGGCTAGGATCTTATTAATAACTTATTTAGTTATTTTAATTTAGTGTTTCTTAACCGCCAATTTGAAACTAGGGTCCATTTTTATGCTATAAAACATTGAAAATATAGTAGTGTTTGTGTTTTAAAAGAAACTACCCAAAGAATAAGAGTAACAATTGCTAAATCTTTATATCTTTTCACTAATCCCCGAGAAAGTATTAAACTGTTTCCGGGTTTTCAGAGTGACAAATTTTAGTAGAGAATGCTTAGCAAACATATCCTAACTAAGGGAAAAACAGATTGTTACAATATGGCATATTTATTTTACAAGAATTTTTTGTATTTTTTTCTTGCTAATAAAACTCATTCCAGTATATTTCTACGGTTTTTATGTACCACTATCAAAAGCTGAGATCATTTCATCTTACCGTAAATGTTTGTTATTATCCTATCCTTGGCATTGGCATGTTTTCTACTAGAACATCATCCACAATTTTAAATTACTGACTTTGGTGATACTTCACACAATGACTATAAAGCTGCATTTTTTTGTAAAATAATTAATAGTTTTTAAGCTGGAGAAAAATGTCTCAATTAAATAACTTTAGACATCAAAGTATGTAAGTTGAATCTCAAATATTTTTTTTTTCACAGAAATGGGACAATTATTTTTATAAACTTTTACTTTTTATCCTGTATAACCTAGAACTTTAATTTTAATATATTATTAAAACTATATTTAGATTTTTTTTTCGTATATTTTTTTAATTTAAAATATTTTTTTGTTGTTCCTTCAAATTAATAATATCTGTGAAGCTTACTCAGTTAGGTTATCCAAAAAGATATTTACAAGTTGTACCATAAAGAACTAGCAGCATAAAAACTATTGAACTAGTTTTTTACCAACATGTTTTAAAAATGAACTTTTATTGTTAAATATCAAAAATGTACTTACAAGATATAAAAGAAATTTACCTCTCTTACTTACAACATAAAAAATAAACCGTAACATTTAACAATACCTTTTTTTTTTAAAGAAATTAATACATTTTTTTTTGGACAAAACCTTGATCTGAAAAAAACTAGCATTAAAAATTGCTTATCACTACATAGTATAAAACAATGTCGCTTTCTCTGTCCCTATGTCCCTTTGTATGCTTAAATCTTTAAAACTACGCACCGGATTTTGATGCGGTTTTTTTCAATAGATAGAGTGATTCAAGAGGAAGGTTTATATGTATAATAACATCCATTAAATAGTGGAGAAATACTGTCATTTTTGAGGTTTCTAATGTGATGTCGTTAATTATCATATTTTTTTCCGCTTACATTGCAAACGCAGGCTGAACCCTACGAGATTTATCAAAATAATGTACTAATTATTTGTACACATTGAAAAGGTCTACAGAAAACTCCGCGATGGTATATGTCTATCTCTCATGGATATCCCACAATAACATTTTTTTGTCATTTACTTTTTACGACAAATAATGGCAAATTTTGAAGCGATTTTAACCAATACAGCATTAATCCTTATCCAAGTAAATAGCTTAAATACATTGTTGATTTAATATAGATCTATATGGTCCTTTACAGCACAAGATTTAAATGAATATTTTCGAAGATATTACAGATTTAAAATTGCGGGAAGTAGCGCTTGCGGCGGTACTGCCGACCGGGGCGGCGGCAGCGTGCCTATAAATAGCGCGTCGGAGGCCGCGATTTTCCCTATAGCACTTTGAATTTTGCAGCGATCGGACGCGTTTATTATCGGAGCTCTATAGCGAGGAAAATAACATACTTAATAAAAACGTGCTTTTCAGCATGACAACGTATCAGTAATTATAAGTAAGTTACGATAAATAATTGTATGATAGTTTTAAAATATAAATAACAAGAAAGCTGTGAACGTTGTATATAAAGACATTCTGTAATGTAATAATTGTTGTAAAAATAAAATAAATAGTCACAGTTTTTCTGTAGTGTATTTAGTATCAGCATTGCACCCGTGCGAAGCCGGGGCGGGTCGCTAGTATTTCAAATATAAACATATAGCCAGAATAAATGCAAAAGTTGTATAAATTGTTGTAAAAATGATTTTATTAAAAATAAAAATACTATTTTTTATTTTATATCATACGAAATCAGAATTTTTAAAAATTTTATTGGATAATGTTTTAATTAAAATCATTATTTTAATTCGAATATGAATTTTTTTCATCAAATCACTGTAAAATGTTGTAGGTAAATAAAATACTATGTCAGTTAATGGCCACAAGTTTTTTCCCGTCTTATATTAAAAATATTAGGATGGTGTCAATCTATTATTGAAATCTCTAAATTTTTTTTCTACTCAAAAATGTTTATTATAAAATTGAACCACCTTCTGAAAAAGGGCTAAAAAGCGAAAAATAATATAATCTTTTATATGGAATTGAAACTTTTGCAGTCGGTGCCAAATTATTACATAAAAAAATATGAATAACAAAGAGTGTGAATGATTTTTTAACTTCACTTTATTTCTAATTGCTTTCTTGTTGTGTTGGGGACGTTAAGCCTTTTCTTGCCCTCCTACAACACCAAGACCAAAAATATCTTTTATGCGTTAATTTTGGTCTTACTTTAGAATATTTGTTTCTCGTGTAAATGTAAATATACAATATTTTTTCCCTTTTAAGCGCTATTTCATAAGGCGGTTCATTTTTTTAATAAAAATTTTATTTTTCGATTTTTGGTTTTCAACTCGTCATAATATCCATAAACTAGTTTATCTAAATACCAAACAAAATGTTTAGTGTAGCTCGCAATGCTTCCAGTGTCGCACATATATTTCCTATTTTAGCCAAAGTTAATTGTAAATCAAAATAAATTGAACTAAAATTTTTTTTTGATTCTAGGACTCTATCTTGAATTTTAAGAAATTAATTTTATATTAGTAATTTACACCTCCAGAACCCCCCAATTCCGATTTTAAAAGAACTTGAGACATGTACATTTTTTAGTTTGACATATTTGATTCAGCACATTGAGTTTGAAGAAAGTAATTCCAAAACTGTAATATACTCACCCCAATTTTGGAAGCCTGTAATTTTAAAGCTTTAATTTACGCTCTCAAAAACCTATTACCAGTTTGGGACAAAATCTGAAAAATGTAAAGTTTTTAGTCCCCCATATTGATTTAATAGAGAATTATTTAAAACTACCTCCTCAAAAACCCCCAGCACCAATTTTGGGAAAATCGAGGGATGTTAAATTTTTAGTCTGCCATATTGAATTTTACAAAAATAATTTTAAATTCTTACTTTATACCCTCAAACACCACCCAGTACGAGTTTTGGACAAAATTAAGAAATATAAAATATTTAGTCTTCCATATGGAATTTATAAAAAATAATTTTAGATTCGTTATATGCGAGCCCAAAAACTTATTTAAAAACTATTTCTTTTTACAAGTCGGTTCAAATAGAGTATTAAAATCGTATTTGCATTTCCAAAAAACTTATGTTTATCACCTGTTGCATATAAAACCATGGATAATATACTGTTCCACATGCATATAAACTCATAAATATAAACATAAAATTATCGTCTGATTAATGGCGATATTCCCTTTGTAAACTTTAAATGAAGAGATAAAATAACTTGTAACCGTAGTTCAGATTAACTGTCCAACACGGTAACACTGCATTATATCCATGTCTTGCCATTTTACTACTTTTTAACCGACTTCTAAAAGAAGGAGGTTCTCAATTCGTCAACTATGTATTTTTTTTATGTATGTCCACCGATTACTCCGGAACGGCAGTACCGATTTGAATGAAATTTTTTATGTTATGTTCAGGAAGTTTCTGCGGTGGTCCCACATTTTTTTTAGACGAAATTGGTGCAGTAAAGTACAAGATGGCGCTGACAATATGGCGGCCAAAAAAGTTAATTTTGTCCTATTTTCTCTAAAATTGGTGTGGGGGAATTTTCAGGGTCGTACACAACGGATTTGAAATTATTTTTAAAAAATTCAATATGGCGGATCCAATATGGCAGAGAAAAAAATTTAATTTTGTCCGATTTTCTTCAAAATTGGTGTGGGGGAGTTTTTGAAGTCGCAGATCACGAATCCAAAATATTTTTACAAAATTCAATATGGCGGATTCAATATCGCGGACAAAAAATAAGTTTTGTCCGATTTTCTCCAAAATTAGAACGGGGGAGTTTTTGGGGTCGCACATGACATATCTAAAATTATTTAAAAAAAATTAATATGACGGATCCAATTTGGCGAACGAAAAAATCAGTTTTGATCGGTTTTCTCCAACATTGACATGGGAGATTTTTCGGGACTGCTCATAACGAATCTGAAATTATTTTAAAAAAATTCAATATGGCATATTCAATATGGTGGATAAAAAAATTGATTTTATCCGATTTTTTCAAAATTGATGGGAGAGTTTTTGGGATCGCACATTACGAATCTGACATTATTTAAAACAAATTAAATATGGGGGTCCAAGATAGTGTATTAAAGATTCTTCATATCTCGATTTTGTCAAAAATCAGTATTGGAGGATTTTTGCTAGTGTTAATTACGAATTTAAAATATTTTTTGAAAAACTCAATCTGCCGGATTCAGTATGGCTTCCTAAAAATTTTACATTTTTCGATTTTGTCCAAAACTGATATAGGGTGTTCTTCTTGAGGGTATAAATTATGGATTTAATAGTATTTCTTCAGGATTCAATAAGGACTAAAAATTTTACATTTTTTGGTTTTGTTCAAATGTGGGATTGAATTGTTCTTGAGAATGTAAATTTTTATTTTTAGATTTCTGGATTTCATCCAAAACTGGTATTAGGGGGCTTTGAAGGGTTTAGATTTATATATGGCAGATCCAATATGATGAGTTGAAAATTTTTCCTTATTCGCATTTTTTCAGATTTCGTATTACGGTGTTTTTGGGGTCGTGTATTACGATTATGCAGTTAATTTTTTACAACTATTAGGTTGATAAGATACAATATGAGGGACTGAAAATTTTACATTTTCTGATTTTGTCCAAAATTGATATTGTGAGGTTCTTGGGGCGTATACAAACTCAATATGCAGTATAAAATATATCGGGCTAAGAAATTGACGTCTCATGTTCTTTAAATATCGATATTGGAAGATTTTAGGGCCTATATTACAAATCTAAAATTAATCTGAAATTTAAGATAGTTGATTTACTATGACAGACTAAATATTTGTTTGATACAATTTTAATGGTATTTGGAGTATTCTAAGATATAAAGAATTTTTAGTGGTGATTTACAACTTTGGATAAAATGGGTACTTTTTTGCCACCTTGGAGTCATTGCGAGGTATACTAATCTCGACTAGAATTGAGTTCAAATAATTTATGGATATTATAATGAATTTAAAACTGAAAATCACACTTCTAAAAGTGCGCTAAAAGGTGAAAAATAACTTTAAATTTTTATATGAAATTGAAATTTCTGAAGTCGGTACCAAATTATTTCTAAATGAAATAAATAACTACTAATATATAAAAATTATGATAAGAAAGCATTGACAAATAAAGTATTTTTAATCTGTTTATGCGAATCACATTTTGTCAGGTATTAGTTGGGCGTCAACTTCACAAATTTCAATTTCATATAAAAATTTCTAGTTATTTTTCACTTTTTAGCTCACTTTTAAAAGTCGTTTAAATTTTTTTTTATAAAAATTTTATTACTACAACTATCTTTTATAAATAACTTTGGAATTTTGTCATCGTCTGCGTTTACCAAAAATAGCAAAATGCGCTTCTAATCCATCCATAAGAGAAAAAGTCTTGTTATAGTTTGTCTATGGTAAGTACCAAAGAAAATAAATTAGAAGAAAGAATACACTCCAGGTGCATTTTTTTTTATTGGGAGTAGTTTTAAAGAAATGACACTAAAGAAGTACAATATTTCCTATCCATATGAGTCTCAGTTTTTGCTTTAGAAAATTGATCATTTTTCATATTTACGTCATGATTGATTTATTGTCATTTTCTTAATAATCCGTTATTTTTTATATTCTGCTTCAATAGATTTTTGCCTTAAAAATGTAATAAGTACATTTCGTTTTCAAGTTACAATTTATTGCAAAGTTCAAAATGTAATATTCAAAATATATCGCGTTACAGTAAAGGGTATAGGGCCTTATGAGCCTTTATGAAAAAAAAACCGGAATATAAAGGACCGGGGCTATTACTACTTCAATATTTCGTTCAAGTTTCTTTGTATGGACACTTTTCAATTTTGTGCTTTATCTAATATTGCGTTTATTAAATTCCTCAGAATACTTATCGTGAATGATATAAGCATGTATGAAGTATAAGCTATAAAGAAGTATATAACTTTCTGAATAATATGTGTGGATATTATTCTAAAAAAATATTTGGGTTAATAAGAATTTAGTAATAATAAATTAGGAAGAAATTTTGGGTAAAGCTTTTATCACATGAAGGAGTAATTTTATAAATTATTTGAAAATAAAAAAAAGTTTTTAGCTTTTACTATTTATTAAATGGTTTTATTTAACTCGGAAAATATTGCTTCCTTTTTATCTCCTTTAATAACCTTATTATACAATTATAGAATAACCCTGGCAATTTACGTACGTACCAATTTAAAAAATATATTTTTAAAGACATTTGAGGGTATTTTTACATAAAATAGTGTTATTTAAAGATTTTTTAAAATTGTTTTGCTTAAAAGAAATAATATTTATAACCTCGTGGAAGCTGTAGTGTTTGTAAGATGACAAAATCTGTGACGTCACTTACAAGGAAGGTATACGAGGTTTAGCTCGCCGATTTTTCTGATTTTGTGGTATGTTGAAGTACATCACATGTAGTTTTTTCTTACTTAAAGTTTCCTCGAAATTGGTTCAGTAGAATCCAAGATGGTGTTTAAAATATGACGGACAAAAAAATTAAATTCGCTTGATTTTCTCCAAAATTGGAGTTTTCTGGGTCACACAAAATGAATCTAAAATTAATTAAAAAAATATGAATATGATGGATCCAATATGGCTGGTTTAAAATTTTACATTTTTCCACAATTGATATTGGGCGTTTTTAGCGTGTAAATTACGAATTTAAAACTTTTTTTGAAAAATTCAGTATGGTGAATCCAATATGGCGCCCTAAAAATTTTACGTCTTTCGATTTTGTTCCAAATTGGTATAGGGGGTTTTTGAGGTTGTAACTTACAAATATAAACCTATTTTTAACCGACTTCTAAAAGAAGGAGGTTCTCAATTCGTCGACTATGTATTTTTTTTTTATGTATGTACACCGATTACTCCGGAACGGCGGCACCGATTTGAATGAAATTTTTTACGTTATGTAAAGGAAGTTGCTGCGGTGGTCCCATATTTTTTTAGATGAAATTGGTGCAGTAAAATTCAAGATGGCACTTACAATATGGCGGCCAAAAAAATTAATTTTGTCCGATTTTCTCTAAAATTGGTATGAAGGAATTTTCGGGGATGTACTCAACGAATCTGAAATTATTTTAAAAAAATTCAAAATGGCGGATCCAATATGGTGGACAAAAAATTTAATTTTGTCCGATTTTCTTCGAAATTGGTATGGGGGAGTTTTCAAGATTGCACATAACGAATCTAATATTATTTTTAAAAAATTCAATATGGCGGATCCAATATGGCCGACAAAAAAATTAATTTTGTCCGATTTTCTCCAAAATTGGTACGAGGGAGTTTTTGGGGTCGCATATGACGAATCTAAAATAATTTTAAAAAAATTCAATTTGGCGGATTCAATATGGCCGACAACAAATCGTTTTTGTCCGATTTTCTTCAAAATTCGTACGGGGGAGTTTTTGGAGTCGCATATGACGAATCTAAAATGATTTAAAAAAAATTCAATATGGGGGATCCAATATGGCGGAGGAAAAAATTCAATTTTATCCAAAATTGGTATGGGGAAGTTTTCGGGGCCTCACATAAAGAATCTAAAATTATTTTTAAAAAACTCAACATGGCGGATTCAATATGGCGGACAAAAAAAATCAATTTTGTCCGATTTTCACCAAAATTGGTACGGGAGAGTTTTCGGGGTCACACATGATGAATCTAAAATTATTTTTGAAAAATACAATATGGCGTATCCAACATGGTGGATAAAAAATTAATTTATTTTCTATAAATATCGATATTGGAAGGTTTTGGGGCTTATATTACCAATCTAAAATTAATTTGAAATTTAAGATAGTGGATTTTCTATGACAGACTAAATATTCGTTTGACCCAATTTGATTGGTATTTGGAAAACTTTAAGAACTAAAGAATTTTTAGTGGTTCATTTTAGGGTGATTTATAACTTTGAATGAAATAGGTACATTTTTGCCAGTTTGGAGTCATTACGAAGTACACTAATCTCGATTAGTACTTAATTCAAATAATTTATGAATATCATAATGAATTCTAAAACTAAAAATAGAAAAATAAAATTTTTATAAAAAAATTGAACCGACTTCTAAAAGTGCGCTAAAAAGTGAAAAATAACCATAAATTTTTATATGAAATTGAACTTTTTGAAGTCGGCGCCAAATTATTTGTACACGAAATAAATAACTATCAATATATACAAATTATGGTAAGAAAGCAAATACAAATAAAGTATTTTAAATCTGTTTATGCAAATCACATTTTGTCAGGTATTAGTTTGGCGCGGACTTCAAAAAGTTCAATTTCATATAAAAATTTATGGTTATTTTTCACTTTTTAGCGCACTTTTAGAAGTCGGTTCAATTTTTTAATAAAAATTTTATGTGATATTGCAGTCCCTCCCCCCAAAGAGAAAAGCAGGATCCGCTCTTGAAATTCATAATGGTCGGATAGAAACTTTATTCACATTTTTTGAAAATTGGTATTAGGGGGTTTTCGGGTCGTAGGTTATGAATCTGAAGTTAATTTATTAAAATTAAATATTGTCCGAATTTGCTATTGGGGTATATTATTAATATTAAATTAATTTCTTTAAATTCAATATGCTGTATAAAATATGGTGGATTAAAAAATGTATGTGTCAAGTTCTTTCAATATAGGTATCCGGGGATTTTATGGGCCTAGATTTCGAACCTAAAATCAATTTCTTTTAAATTCAAGATAGCGAATTTACTATGGAAGATTAAATAAATATTTGTTTGATACTATTTCATTCAAAACTCGTATTTGGAAAATTCTCAGAAACAAAAAATTATCACTAAATGAACCGAATAACTACCAACCTAAGATACAAATAAGTTACAGTAAGAAAACAATTAAAAATAAAGCATTTCTCAAAATTTTAGTGTGAATCGTATTTTGACAAGTATTAATTTGGCGGCCCATTGTGGTACTTGTATACGGAGAATTGCGTTAAGGTAAGTAAAATAAACTCTATATTTAGGGCTTTTGTGTAGAGCAGTTGCTTAGAGTGACTGGTGACGCAACAAAATTTAAAGTCAAGTTGGCTACAGTGTGCCTCTCCTCCTATCTAGGTGGAGGAGAATGTTTATGCGGGTACATGCCTGTGGGGGGGTTTCTGCGGAGTCTATTACTACGAGTACTTTACAGCAATTTGTACAAGAGTGTATTGAATCAATTTTAATATTGCAGAATGGATTCATCTCGTGAGAGTAAGTATTTTTTATATACATACATTAAAGAGTCTAATTTAGTTTCTCCGATTTCCTAAAAAGGATATAAGATTATGAAAATGGAACGAATTTTCATAGTAAATTCAAATTTTAATTAATAAAATGGTTAGGCAGAAGATGGAGTTGGCCTTAAAAATTCATTTTAATTTGTAAATAATATTAGGCACTTTATAAAAGTAAAAAAATGGTCGACATTTTTCCTTTATAAAAGTTATTATTTATTGTATGATTTTGCGTTTTGAGTATCTTCCAGGCGCCATATTTTCTATGTTTATTGATTCCAATCACTTTTTTCGCCTAAGTGTTAATTAAAAATTATACCTCGTAACGATACATAAAAATTGTTGCAAATCATTAACAATGATAAGAGGAGAGAGATTGAGGATACTGACGCAACCATGTGTATGTTTGCGTAGACCCCCTCCATCTAGTGTATACACGGATATTGCGGAACAAAAGACTAATATCAATATTTTCGCACGAGATTATGTTCGATTATTTTAATTTGAAATTCTTGATTGGTACTCTAAGAAACAAATAATACTTATTTTCAAAAGGATGAAAGATATTTTTCATGATGATCAAATATATATTGCCGATTTGTAAGCGAAATATTGATTTTAGCCAAATTATTCATATTTGTAGCCCCATATATATATATATATATATATATATATATATATATATATATATATTTATTTTCTTGATTCTTGAACAATAGATTATATTATTTTTCTTTTATTTTGTCTTTTCTTGAGTTTAGGTTCTATATTTAATAAATACATAAAATTATTGACGTTTCGCCCTTTATTCAAGGCATTTTCAAAATTTTTTCCTCCTAAAAATATATAATTAAAATACATCACATAAAAAACATATTTAACATTTTCGAAAAACAAACAAGACACTTAAACAATAGTCAAAACTTTAAAATTTTTTAAAAATACTTAATTTTACCGGTACGCACCTTGACATTTTGCTGTTTTGTTTCTGAATAAAATATAAATTGTACATTGTTTACTGAGGATACGTGAAATGCTAATGTGTTTTATTTTTTTAATATTTTTTATATTTTACAATGCATAAAAAAACAAATAAGGTATATGTTTGGTTTTATGTTTAAGAGGATATTCCATTTTTGATTCTTATTTGACTGGATCGAATACTTAATGTTTAAATTAGGTTTGCGTAAATGTAGCTCTAGATATGACACTTATACGCAGAAAAAACAAAATTTTAACCGAATGATACACCAAACCAACTTGGTCAGGTAGATATCTAAACTATTTCTCTAATCATTCAAAAACTCAAAAAAATAGCGTTATAATCGGTCTATCTGATCGTGCTATCACCCTAACGTCTCCAGAATTCTGACCAAAAATACTGCAAAAAGTAAAAGAGACATTAATAAATAATAATTTCAACGAAAAGACTATCACCAAAATAATTGATAAACGAACATATAAGTTTTATAATAACGTAAAAACAAAAAACATAGAACATAAACAACAAAAATATGTGGCATTACCGTACACTAGTGAGCTGTCAGAAAAAATAAAATACATTTTAAAAAAGCATGATATCATCGTATGCCACAGGTCACATAATAAATTAAATACATTGTTCACAAGTTTAAAAAGTAAAACTCCTCTAATGAATAAATCAGATATAATATATTCGATCCCTTGCACAAATTGTCCCAAAAAATATATAGGCATGACGAGCCAATTACTGAAGAACAGATTAAATGGCCATAAATATACAAAAAACGCCTCAACAGCGTTAAACAAACACACACAGGACGAAAAACACACTTTTGATTATAACAGTATCATTATAAAAAACAAAGATATGAATTACCAAAAATTACAGATAAAAGAAATGATTGAAATTAAAAAAAGATAAAAACACTGTTAACGATAGAACAGATATGGGAAATTTGAGCCACATTTACGCAAACCTAATTTAAACATTAAGTATTCGATCCAGTCAAATAAGAATCAAAAATGGAATATCCTCTTAAACATAAAACCAAACATATACCTTATTTGTTTTTTTATACATTGTAAAATATAAAAAATATTAAAAAAATAAAACACATTAGCATTTCACGTATCCTCAGTAAACAATGTAAAATTTATATTTTATTCAGAAACAAAACAGCAAAATGTCAAGGTGCGTACCGGTAAAATTAAGTATTTTTAAAAAATTTTAAAGTTTTGACTATTGTTTAAGTGTCTTGTTTGTTTTTTGAAAATGTTAAATATGCTTTTTATGTGATGTATTTTAATTATATATTTTTAGGAGGAAAAAATTTTGAAAATGCCTTGAATAAAGGG
The DNA here is from genome assembly GCA_034092305.1 of Diaprepes abbreviatus. Taxonomy (NCBI): domain Eukaryota; kingdom Metazoa; phylum Arthropoda; class Insecta; order Coleoptera; family Curculionidae; genus Diaprepes; species Diaprepes abbreviatus. The sequence continues at coordinate 1,995,781 of JASJET010000171.1, forward strand.
CGAAACGTCAATAATTTTATGTATTTATTAAATATAGAACCTAAACCCAAGAAAAGACAAAATAAAAGAAAAATGATATATATATATATATATATATATATATATATATATATATATATATATATATATATATATATATATATATTTAGTTGGTTATTTTCTTGGGAATATGGTTCATTTTTATATTGAAACTACATATATACAGTAGTCATACTTATTGTATATATATATATATTTTTATTTCTCAGGACGTTTCGATTCTTTCGAATATTTTTCAACTGATGCGGATGCAGAACAGAGCTTTTTGTTTTAAACAATAGTTAATTACATCGCAAACCAATTGTAGTCACTCACTCTTTTGTATATTCACTTTTTAAAAGTATTTTTAAAAGGCCAGTTAGAAGAATGGGCACTACATTTTTAACCCTATAACTGTCTTGACAATGTTCTGCAGGAAGTTCTTGGGCATCACTCCAGTTGTTGATAGTATTATGGAAATCGTGTGGACACTGTTCATTGCCCACTATCTGCGGATTTGGTGATCCACTCATTGTATTTTGGCCTTAGGTTGTTGTTATTAGGTATAGCAATGTCAATCAGTGTAGTTTGCCTAGAAATTTGATCTGTTAGTATAATGTCTGGCCTGTTATGAGCAACTGTTAGAAATCCTCCTTCAGCTGTAGCGGCGTTGAATCGTCTGCCTCGCATATTGCTCGATGTAGTGAGGAAGAGTCCGCTAACCTGTGGAAATAAGAACGTAACTTTATTATTTGTTCAATAGGTGTTCCGAGGGTGGTGTTTATGTGCTTTTGTTAAGAGTGTTCTTATTTTCCTTTGCAAATTTTCTATGTCCGTCATGCTCTATTTTACAATTCCAAAACAGTAGCTAAGCACAGAGCATGCATACGTGTTGAGCGCCTTAAACAAATTTCTATTATTAAGACTGGTTTGTAACACCCGTCTTACCCTCCTGATAAATTCGGTTGTCAATTCGGCCTTCATAGCGCGATGGCCAATTCGTTTAGCCTGCGTCATACTTAGGTATTTATATGTTTGTTCTGCAGCTATAGTTTCACCGTTCTGCATCTCAAATGCTCCCGGTTGTATCTTTCCTTTAGCGACGTTCAAAATACGGCACTTGTCAAGTCCAAACTGCATTCTGATATCCTCCTTCACAATTTCGAGTATTTGCTCCAGCTAGTTTTTGGTAGCAGTCATCAGTTTAAGATCATCCATGTATAGAAGATGATTCAATCTTATTACCTTTTCGTTGTTATTTCTAATATTAAAGCCGTATTTGATGGAGTTCGAATGGCGTGACAGTGGGTTCATTGCAAGACAGAACCACAGTGGGCTTAGTGAATTGCATTGAAATATTCCCCTTCATATTGGGATTGTATTAGTTTTGATGTTATCGCTGGATGGCACTTGCAATCCGGGTTGACATGATGCGTTCTAAAAAGGAAGCAAAATGATTATCGACCCTATACATTGCCAATATAGTTTAGAACCACTCATGTGGCACTGAGTCGAAGACCTTCTTATAATCCACGTAGGCAACAAAGAGGTTTCTTCGGTTGGTACAGGCTTGGTTACATATGACAGAGTCAACAATCAATTGTTCCTTGCATCCCATTGCTTCCTTGGTGCATCCTCTCTATTGAGTTACTATGATGTTATTTTGTTCACAATGTGCAGATACGTTATGTCTAGCAGGAGGTGATTACCTGATATAGTATCGGAAGGCAGGTAATTGGCCTATACTTAGCTGGGTCATGTGTGTTATGTTGGTTCTTTGGTAAGAGGTACATAATAACTTTTGTCAGAAACAATAGCATTTGGTTGGGTTTAGAAAAATATCATTAATAAGATTAGTCAGTTGCTGGTGTACACACCAGTTCTTCTTGAGCTAATAATTCTGGACCCGGTCGAGACCTGGAGATTTTCAGATATGGAATTCCCTGATTATTTCTGAGATTTCCTCGGTGGTAAATGGCTCAAACTGCATCTGGCTGTAGTCTTAGCAGATTTGGTGTTCTTCATTGATCCAGCCGGCTGCGATGTTACAATTGGCGGGTGTGGAAAGTTGGTTTCCCCAGAACTCTTCTACCTGTTGGAATATCTATTATCTGCCATGTTAGGTGGAGAGTTTAGCTTATGGTAGAAAGTCTTTTCTGACCGTTGGAACAGCGCATTGTCTCGTTTTCGGTTATTGCTGGCCTTGTATCTCTTTAGCCGTCCTGCAATAGCAGAGATCTTCTGTTTCATTATGATTCTTTATTATTATGATATTAACCACAAGCTACTTGATCTTTTGTCGATTCAAATTTATAGTTGCCATAAGCCTACTTTAATATTTAGTTTAAACAAATAAATCAGAGTTTGCTCATTGATTCAATTAAACGGATTTTCTTCTCAACCAATAAGGGTAGTGTTTTTTTTACAAAAACATCTTTTATATAGTTTTGCGGAATCATAATTTTTAGGTAGAATTTGAAAATAGCGTCATGTAAAAAAATAGGGATAAATAAACCAGACCACTCCCCTTTCGGAACGACCTTGACTAAATTTGCCACTCACTCTTAATATCAAAAAATAGTATTTATTGATGTTAGTTTGATTACTAGAAAACATATCGGTGCTTCAAGCAGTTCGAAATATGTTAAATAAAAACTTGTGATCACAGGCCACTTTTAAACGTCCATAGCTTTCTTATGACTCATTTGCGGACTTATGTTCATATGAATTATTTGTCATGTTTTATATGTAGAATTTACAATCTCCCTTCAAATATATTTTTTTTTATTTCGAATATTCACAAAAAATAATTTTATTCATTTGAAAAAAGCAACTTGCTTAAGATGGATTTTAACCCTAAGTTATAGAATCTAAGAATTGCGCTTAGGTCGTTTCCTTACAAACAAGCTAATAATCGTTAGAAACAAAGACAAAGTTTAAATATCCCCTTTGCAACTGCTAAATAAGATAACCCAAATCGAACTTGAGATTTATGTAGCTAAGATAACTTCGCTTTGCTCCGTCGCTTGTGTTGTTTCTGTTAATTTTCATCCAATTCTCAACTAACTTAAATTAGTTTAAAGGTAATAAATTTAATTGTAAAATGTAAATTTTTAGTCAACTTACAATTGATTCCGAAACTTAATTGTAAGATAATCCGGATATCTCTTTAAAAATAAGATGATTGTTTTATATTTAGTTAAATCATTTCAAAAAAAGAACGTTTTCTATTTACCACATATTTTTAACCGACTTCTAAAAGAGGAGGTTCTCAATTCGTCGACTATGTATGTTTTTTTTTTATGTATATACACCGATTTCAATGAAATTTTTACGTTATCTTCAGAAAGTTGCTGCGGTGGTCTCATATTTTTTTGGTCGAAATTGGTGCAGTAAAATCCAAGATGGCGCTGACAATATGGCGGCCAAAAAAATTAATTTTGTTTGATTTTTTTCAAAATTGGTATGGGGGAATTTTCGGGGTCGTACACAACGAATCTGAAATTATTTTAAAAAAATTCAATATGACGGATCCAATATAGCGGTCAAAAAAATTTAATTTTTTTTCGGGGTCGCACAGAAAGAATCCAAAATATTTTCAAAAAATTCAATATGGCGGATCTAATATGGCGAACAAAAAATCAATTTTGTCCGATTTTCTCCAAAATTGGTACGGGACAGTTTTCGGGGTCGCACAAAACAAATTTAAAATTACTTTTTTTAAAATTCAATATGGCGGATCCAATATGGCGGACGAAAAAAAAATCAATTTCGACCGATTTTCTCCAAAATTAGTATGGGGGAGTTTTCGAAGTGGCACATAACGAATCCCAAATTATTTTTAAAAAATTCAGTATGGTGTATCCAATATAACGGATATAAATTATTTTCCGATTTTTTTGCAAAATTGATATCGGGAAGTTTTTGGGGTCAGACATTATGAATCTGAAATTATTTAAAAAAAAATAAATATGGCAGATCCAAGAAGATTTTTGTTAGTGTTAATTTCGAATTTAAATTATTTTTTGATAATTTCATTCTGGCGGATTCAATCCTAAAAATTTTACATTTTTCGATTTTCTCCAAAATTGATATAGGGGGTTCTTGAGAGTGTAAATTATGAATTTAAAACTATTTTTTCAGGATTCAATATGGCGAATCCAATATAACAGACTAAAAATTTTACATTTTTTGATTTTGTTCAAAGTTGGGACTGAATCGTCTTGTAAATAGCGAATATAAAATTATTTTAAGAAAATTTGATATGTCTGATTCAATATGACGGTCTAAAAAGTTTAAATTTCCTGATTTTATTCAAAATTGGTACTAGAGGGCTCTGAAGGGTTTAGATTTAGATTAGATTAAGATGTTAAAATTATTTTTTTGAAATTTAATATGGCGGATCCAATATGGTGAGTTGAAAATTATACCTAATTCACATTTTTTTAGATTTGATATTAGAGGGTTTTCGGGGTCATGTATGACGAATAATAAGTAAATTTTTTACAACTATAAGGTTGATAAGATACAATATGAGGGACTGAAAATTTTATATTTTTCGATTTTGCCTAAAATTGATATTGCGGGGTTCTTGGAGCGTATACAAACTTAATATGCCGTGTAAAATATATCGGGCTAAGAAATCTACATCTCAAATTCTTTAAATATCGATATTGGAAGGTTTTTGATGCTTATATTACCAATCTAAAATTAATTTGAAATTTAAGATAGTGGATTTACTATGACAGAATAAATATTTGTTTTACCCAATTTCACTGGTATTTGGAGAACTCTAAGAATCAAAGAATTTAGTGGTTCATTTTAGGGTGATTTACAATTATGGATAAAATGTGTACTTTTTTGCCACCTTGGAGTCATTGCGAGGTACACTAATCTCGATTAGCACTTAGTTCAAATAATTTATGAATATCATAATGAATTCAAAACTAAAAATCGAAAAATAATATTTTTATAAAAAAATTGAAGCGACTTCTAAAAGTGCCCTAAAAAGTGAAAAATAACTATAAATTTTTATATGAAATTGAAATTTTTGCAGTCGGCGCCAAATTATTTCTATATGAAATAAATAACTACCGATATATACAAATTATGGTAAGAAAGCAATTACAAATAAAGTATTTTTAATCTGTTTATGCGAATCACATTTTGTCAGGTATTAGTTTGGCGCTGACTTCAAAAATTTTAATTTCATATAAAAATTTATAGTTATTTTTCACTTCTAGAAGTCGGTTTAATTTTTTTAATAAACATTTTATTTATGACATTTCATCAAATAACAAAATTCTCGGAAAAATCAGTAATTCGGTAAAGGATTAAGATAATGTTATATCCCATATTCGCAAATGATTCCACTTACTTTATGATAAAAATATTTAAATCAATTAGTTTAATTTTCTTTCTATTTTATTTTCCTGCAATTCGTCGTCTAAAATAATTCATGGTCATTCAATTCGAAAATAACAGCTATAAAACCATCAAACTATCATTAGGAAGCTTCCACATTTACTTTTCCAAACTTGCAAGCACTTTTAGTTCCTCCGTTATTTTCGTTAGCGGAATACGTTTATTTGTAAGCCCTTAATCTCGCAGGAGAGATACAGTGGTGCTATTAGGGGAATAACAAGCTAATAATCGTTGAAAACAGTCGAAAACAAAAGTGTGATTATCCTCTCTGAAACTGCTAACTAAGGCTACCCAAATCGAACACGAGATTTATGTGACTAAGATTTTCTTTGTGAGATAACTTTGCTGTTCTCCTTTCCCTCTGCGTTGTTGCTGCTCATTTTAATTCAGTTTTCGACTAACTCGAATAATTCTGCTATAATATATTTAATAAAATTCTAGATATTTGATTTTATTAACGGCTTTAAATAATTAAAAAATAACATAATTTGGGTGCAAAAGATTAGAACTAAAAAAATGTGTTATATATATATATATATATATATATATATATATATATATATATATATATATATATATATGTGTGTATTATATCGGATATTCTCACAGGTGTGATGTGTAATCGAAGGTTTTCCGGCATCCCGTGTATGTGCTGAGTCCCTCTCAAGACTGTAAGCCAGGCTGACGTTTCGGTGAAATTTCATTCACCCTTTTCAAAGCTCGCTGTATGACATCTACGAGCGAATTGATGCCTGCGACTCTGGGCTGTCGGTTCCGTGCGCGCGTCGGTCGCGTTCGTTTTCCAAATGGTTCTAGCCAATCAGGTTGCGAGACCTGCTGCGCGTCATTGGCCCTGTTGCCAGTATTTGAGGTTGCGTTGCCGAGTTATGATCTGTTTCGTTACTAAGTGGTACTGGTTCACGTTTTGTAAGCAGATTTTTCCTAGTATTAGGCACTCGCTGACTATCATCTCTGCTATTTAAGTTGTTGGGCCTCTTTGCAATTTCTATGACTACCCTTATAACTCTTGTGGACAGGTTTTCACATCTCGATAGCATTTTTGTTCCCGATAAATTAATCTTATGTCGTGTGTTGAACCAGTGATGGGCCATAGCAGAGGAAGTTATTTTTTGCTTGACAGCGTTCATATGTTCGTCTCCTCTGGCGCTTATTTTACGGTTGGTTTGGCCTACGTAAGATGAGCTGCATTCTCCGCATGGAATTTCGTACACTCCCTGGTTTTCTAGAGATATTCTTTCTTTAGGTGTTGGCAAGAGATCTTTTACTTTACGGTCTGTGGTGAAAATGATTTCAATGTTATATTTCTTGAGAATTTTTGCGATCTTGTCTGTGGTGCCTCTTACATAAGGAACAAAAAAAGCTTTGGAGCTATTCTCTTGGTTTTCGCGATTTTTTGGGGCCAAGTGTTTGTTTTTTAGAGCCTTGTATATATGTTCTTTTTTATAACCGTTTTTTGTTAGGGCGTCTTGCAGTATGTTCTTCTTTTTGTGGTGATTTTCTTGATCTGTAAGGGACTGCGATCGAAACGCAAGTGATTTCACTACTGCAAATAATTGAGAGGGGGGGGGGGTGATATGAATCGGCGTTGAGGTATCTGCTGGTGTGAGTGGGCTTTCTGTAGACAGTGTGCGAAAGCAAGCCATCCTCTTTTCTTTTCAGTAGGATATCTAGAAACGGTAGTTTTCTTTCCTGTTCTGTCTTCATGGTGAATTTGATTTTTGGATGTATACTCTTTATGTGATCCAGGAAACTTTTGAAATTTTCTTTTCCATGTTGGCAGATAACGCATGTGTCATCTACGTAACGCAGCCACAGTCGTGGTTTGTGTAAAGAGGTCTCCAAAGCTTTTGATTCAAAGTCTTCCATAAATAAGTTTGCGAATGCAGGAGATAGGGGCTATCCCATCGACTTGTTTATATTGTCGGCCTTCATAAGTAAAATAGTTGTTATCAGACAGGCTATTTCGAAAATTATTTGTAGAAGACACACTGATGAAAACCAATAATAAGGTCGAAACGTTTGTGGAGAAGAAAGATCTGAGAAGTCTGTAATAATGTGTAGCGGGTGTGGAATAATTCTTGGTGGTAATATGTTTTGAACAATCGTACAGCGGATTTACTTGTGGCAAATTAGGCTTAAATTGTTTATGTCTTGTTGGTCATTTACGACATGTTGTTCTCTTTTTATATGAATCATTTCCTTCACTAAAACTTTATGATAGTTTTCATCTTGCGCTAAAATTTTAGTATTTACAAAATTAAACTCATGCTTAAGATTAGTTTCATGTTTCTGTAGAACAATAGATGCGTTCTTTGTATATTTGTGTCCATTTAATTTATTGTCTAGGTATTGGATCGTCATCCCTATGTATTTTTTTGGGCAATTCATACATGGTATGAAGTAAATTACATTTGATCTTTTTTAGAAGGACTTTACTTTTTAAAGGTGTAAAAAATGAGGATAGGCAGTTTTGGGCTTTGTGACAAACAACAATATCGTGTTTCTTCAAAATATATTTGATATTTTCAGACAATTCTTGAACGTAAGACATGACAATATATTTGGTAACATTATTAGTTGCCGGGAAGGTTGTGGGGGACGGTTTTTTGTTGTAAAATCTATAAGTACTTTGTTTAATTATTTTATTTATCTGATCATCTAAAAAATTATTTTCTTTTAGTATTTTCCTCACTTTTTTCAATGTTTCTGGTCGATATTCTAGCAAGGTCAAGCTTAATGCTTTATCTGTTAATCTTATTATTAAACTGTTTCTTTGAGATGTAGGGTGGTGTGAATTATTACTAAGATAACGACCTGCCCAGATTTTTTTTGTGTACCATTTTGTTTTAAGTTTCTCACTATTTACGTTTCCGATTAATGTAAAATCAAGGAAATTAATTTCATTATATTCAGTTCGTTCTATTCGAAAGGTTTCTTATGGCCTCTTGCTTGTCAGCATACAGCCAAGTCATTGTATTCAATTTCACACGTAAATTGTAGTTTGTGTTGAATATAATTAAAAGTTTTTTGAATGTTATCTATTCGATCCTCAGGTACAGCTGTAAGACAATCATCGACGTATCTTTTGAAAAAATAACAGATATCTCAGTTTTTTTTTTAGACTTCCTCTTTTAAGTATTCCATGACCAGTTGTGCAACGGTTGAAGATATAGGAGAGACCATTACATAACCGTCTAATTGTTGATAAAAAGTATCTTTCAATTGAAAATAGTTGTTAGTTAAGCGTAAATTGATGTATTCTATAAACATATCCTCGCTCAAGATAGTATGTTCTTTTAATAGGTTCCATTTCATTATATTAGTTAAAAGTTCATTAGGGATATTTGTATATAGAGACACTACATCCAGTAAGTAATATACTAAGACTTGGTATTTCTGCAACTGATAATGAATGCATAATAGTAATCATGGGTATTTATAAACTCAAAACTAAAATAAAACAAGTACAAAACATTGTTACACAACTTTGATTACTTTATTTCTAACCTCAAAATTTCAATTGTCATATTCGAAAACTTGAAAAATAATAATTTTTAATATAAAAAAAAATAAACAAATATTACTGTAACATACATCAAGATGATTGTATTAGTTGTATTAGAAAAAATATTAAATATTTTGGTCTATATAAGATACTTATGTCTGGTTTTAAACACTTTCCAAAATATTAACAACATCCCTATTTTAAGTATTTTGTTGCTCTAGATTTTAAAAATCTAGAAAAATTCGACATGATACTACTTAGTAAAAACTGTCATTCAAAACTGATTGAATTAAGATAACGTTTAAAATTTGTAAAATAAATAAATATATTAAATTAAAAATATCTTGTGTTTTTCGATAAAAAGTTTATATTTTGCAGAAATATAATTTTAATTAACTGAAATTAAAAAATAAACTACAAACTTCAATAGCTTCTACGGGGCAATCGTCCTCTCAAGAGCTTCACCCATCCTCGGCGGCAGCTCGCTTCCGCTTGTCATACTAGGCGAGCGCCCCCCCTCCTCCCCAAGAGCTTCAAATTCAGAAAAATAGATTCGCTTTTGCCTGTTACGTTAGGAAGAAGAATGTGGCTGACACCCACCCCTTCCCTCAGTCGACAACTCGCTTTTACTTATCATACTGAACTCCCAAAGAGAGATGCTGGATCCGCCCCTGTTTTCATAATATACAGGGTGAGTCAACGATTGGATGAAGTAAGTTTGTGCCTTTTCGGTGAAATTTACAAAGAAACTATATTTATTGTTTGATACAGTTTATTTTTACGCAGTTTTTGAAAATATTTAGGACTCTACAGGGTGAGCCAAAAAACTAGGACAGCATAAAGTTGTATTTTTTTAAATAGAACACCCTATATACGAATCGTATTTTCGATTTAGCTTATAATTTTAAATCTTTTTTATTAAGGGTTTACTATAACAAAACTTTATAGTTTCGGAGATAATTAAGTTTAAAGTCACATTTTCAAGCATCAATTCAATCCTAAATAAAGTTTTCAATTTTGTGACAAATATATTCCAATTTGGAATTTAGCAAGGCCAGGGATAAGTTAACATAATTTTTACCTAATATTTGCAATAAAAGCTACAGGGTGTTGAACACATCGGCTCAAATTTGAACAAGTTTAAATGAATAAATATCTTTTTTTTTAAATGGTACACCCTGTATATTTTCATGTTATTTAATAGAGTAATAAAAACCCTAGAAGTTTTGTTCAATATATCATATCCTATTTATAATAGTTTTTGAGATATTTCAGTTTTTCTTATATTCCATACTTTTTTACAGAAATAGTCTTCATTATCATAGTAGCCATGGCAAAAACAATGTAAAAGAACATTTTTCTGTGTGTCAAATTTATAACCGCAATCGCTTCTTTTGGTTTTTATGTAGTGTAGTTTGGTTTTTTTTGCATTCATCTTATATTGTAAAATGAATTTTCCAAAGAATGAGTTAATAGATATGATTTATACAATAGGAGAGGCTCAAAAAAATTGCCTTCTTGCTCAAAGAATTTACAAAATGAAGTATCCTGATCGACGCCAGCCTAATACTCATACTTTTCAAAACTTAATGCAAAGATTTGATTCTTCTGGTACTGTTGATTATCCAAAACGTAAAGTGGTCAACAAACCAGTAACTAATGAAGAAAAAGAACTACAATATTGTTAAATGTTCAGGAAAATCCTTATATTGGTAGCCGTCAGTTAGCAGCATTATGTGAAACATCACAATCCACCGCTAATCGTACTACCAAGAAATATAGATATCATCCATATCACATGGAATTACACCAAGAATTGCATGGACAGGATTTTGAAAGTCGTGTAAACTTTTGTCGTACAATAAATGCGGAGATTTAATTAAATCCAAATTTATTATGCAAGGTAATGTTTAGTGATGAAGCTACTTTTAGAAGTAACGGTGCCGTAAATAGACGCAACATGCATTATTATGCCACACAAAACCCATTTTGGATTAGAGAGGTGCAACATCAAAACCACTGGTCATTAAATGTTTGGTGTGGTATTCATCATAATCGAATTATTGGACCCCACTTTTTTAATGAACCACTAAATAGCCATAGTTACCTGAACTTTCTACAAGAAGAACTACCCCAACTGCTTCAAGGTCTCGATAGGGATGAGCTCGACAGTATGTGGTTCCAGCACGATGGTGCGCCTCCGCATTACCATCGTGAAGTTCGTGCGTTTTTGGACCAACGATATCCGCAAAAATGGATTGGACGTGGGGGTTTCATTGAGTGACCACCAAGGTCTTGCGACATCACCCCATTAGATTTCTTCCTATGGGGTTATATTAAAAATAAGGTGTATGTTAATCCACCAACAACAGTGGAAGATATGCGAAACAGGATCAGAGATACCTGTAGAACAATAACGCCACTAATTTTGTCCAGGGTCCGAGAAAATCTGCAAAAAAGACTAAATTTGTGCATTGCACAAGAGGACGTTTATTCGAACACTTATTAAAAAGAAATAATTAATCTCAGTATTTAATAGGTAATTTTTTTGTTTCAATTTAGCATAAAAGTAAATATGTATTTGCCTTGTCGTTATTGTTGTGTTAATTTTTTCACATTATGTTTAATTAAACTATTGCCGTTGTAATATAACGAATAATGTATTTCATCATATTTAACCACATTCTGTTTGTTTCTGTAGTTTCTTTTTATTATTTTACATGGCTACTATGATAATGAAGACTATTTCTGTAAAAAAGTACGGAAAATAAGAAAAACTGAAATATCTCAAAAACTATTATAAATAGGTATAGGATATATTGAATAAAACTTTTAGGGTTTTTATTACTCTATTAAATAACATAAAAATATACAGGGTGTACCATTTAAAAAAAAAGATATTTATTCATTTAAACTTGTTCAAATTTGAGCCGATGTGTTCAACACCCTGTAGCTTTTATTGCAAATATTAGGTAAAAATTATGTTAACTTATCCTTGGCTTTGCTAAATTCCAAATTTGAATATATTTGTCACAAAATTGAAAACGTTATTTAGGATTGAATTGATGCTTGAAAATGTGACTTTTTTTCTTTAAACTTAATTATCTCCGAAACTATAAAGTTTTGTTATAGTAAACCCTTAATAAAAAAGATTTAAAATTATAAGCTAAATCGAAAATACGATTCGTATATAGGGTGTTCTATTTAAAAAAATACAACTTTATGCTGTCCTAGTTTTTTGGCTCACCCTGTAGAGTCCTAAATATTTTTAAAATCTGCGTAAAAATAAACTGTATCAAACAATAAATATAGTTTCTTTGTAAATTTCACCGAAAAGGCACAAACTTACTTCATCCAATCGTTGACTCACCCTGTACATATGTACAGATTTTTTTTTGAGCTTAGTGAAATTTAACTAATGCTTTTTTACATTTTTAAACATGCAAAACAATTTTTTAGTTTTATCAACTCCCCTAAAAAAGGAATTTTCTTTTTTTATTCTCATGCTGATATTTTATGCTCTATAACAAAATTTAATTAAGTTTATTCGAGGAAAAATGCAATATGAAATCAAATTAACCTTTCAAGAACATCTACAGGCACTGTCAATTGATATTAATACCGAATAACCTTTTTCGGTATTGCCATTATAATTTAATCAGATACTTTCGAGAATGAAGTGACCTTTGCAAGTTCATTATATTAGCTACTATGACATTATATTGTCGGAAAAATACATTGGGGTAATTTGAAATCCTCTGTCCGATCATTTTCACTCAATTCGAATGACGTTATTGGAGAATTATTTGAAATGTTTTATATAATTATCGTTAATGGATTTAAAACAAAAGTATATATATTTATTTATGGATTAGATGTCCTTTCAAGGCCATAATTTAAAAAAGGAAATGTTCTGGGTACTAAGCTAAACTTACACTCTTGAACAAAATCACCGAATATTTGTAAATTTTCATAATTCTTTTTGAAAAACTGAATTTTAATCAATCAAGTTATTTAAATAATTATATCATAAATTTTAAGTGACGATATTAAGTTTTTATTTATTATTTTCACATCTCGCGTCCATTAGCTCATAGTTCAAGTCAACAACTACAAGTTGGGATGCAATGCAAAAATGTAATGTTTTTATGAGTTTCATCAATTATAATGTTAGCGCTGCCATGTATGAAGAGAAGTGGATTTTTGCATTAATACTTTAAACGCATTTTAATATACAGGATGTCCGAAATTGGTAAAGGCACCATTGGAATCTCGAAAACTATAAGAGATAGTTAAATAGGGAAGGTATTAGGTAATTATGTCAGTAGGTTTTTGATGCTTGTAGATAAGATTTAAAAAAGTAAAATCTTACATTTTCTTAGATCGGCTATAACTTTATTATTTCCCAATATTTTTTAAATCTACAACACTTTTGTATGGCCATTTTTTACTCCGAATACACATGCCTATTCAGTGAAACTTTTGGTTACACCGTTTTGGTTTTCTGGAAGCATCATCAGCTTTATTTTTCCCTATGACCGCCATATTTAATTTCATCGAAAACTGCTTAATTTTTTCTATAACACTTTGTGAAATACTGATGCAAAAAAACAACGTTATAACCTAAAAATAACTACAAACACTTTTTTAATGAAAATTTAAATATTTGACAACACCGAAATTTTAAGTAAACCTTTTATTTAAGATTAAAATCAAATTAATAACAATATTTCTTTGTCCTCAGTTCACTCTAAGTGAAAATCATCCAAAAGTATTAAAAAATCCTAATAAAAAACTTAAAATTTAAGTCAAACAACACTTGTAGAAGGACTTCAAGAAGGTGACTTTCATAGGAGAGTCGTTTTTTGTAATTGGTATGTTGGTAAATGACTAGAAAATCTCGCCTTTTCCGATGAAGTTTTATGAACAGTCGAAACACATTGCAGTAATTGCGGAGTTTTTAATAAAGATAATCACACTTACTAGGCTCTTGAAAATCCGCAATTAAGAGAATCACGAATATTGCAAGTACGATTTGGTTTTAATGAGTGGTAAGAAATATCTTATTTAGGTTCAAATGATTAGCATTTTTATGAAATGCTTTGATTATTTATCTTCAAAATGTGTTTATTAATATTGTAATAATTACTATGTATCTTTTTTAATATTTTCCATTATTTTCAACAAATTGTCTGATTGGCCAATTTATTTATGACCAAACATTAACAGGTCAAAAATATCATGCAATGTTATAAAATCAAATTATTCCTGTCACTCGAGAAGTCTTGCCAAATGATCGGTTTTATAATTTGTTGTTTCAGCAAGATGGTTGCCCCACACATAATTCCAGGGAAGTACCAACATTTATAATGAAGACTTTTGATAAAATAATAATCTTCAACAGTGGTCCTGTGCTCTGTGTTGCTGTCTTCGCATTTAACACCTTTAGACTTTTTTTATGGGGACATGTGAAACATGGACGTTGACAAAACAAAATGAGAATAGACTGAAAATCGCAGAAAGAAGAATGCTTAGAGGGATATACGGACCGGTCAGGGACAACACCACACAGCAATATAGAACGAGAACAAACAAGGAATTGGAGGAACTATACAACCAGCCAGATATAGTGAAAATAATAAAAGCAGAAAGATTAAGATAGGCCGGCCATGTTATGAGACGAGATCAACGTATCGTCAAGTTGGTATGGGAAGAGAACCCAAGCGGCCGCTAGGAAGACCAAGGATAAGGTGGAGAGATAACGTTGCAGCAGATTTACAAACCCTAAACGTCGAATGCGCGGAGGAACTGATGATGGATCGCAGCAAGTGGAGGCAGATTGTGAAGTCAGCAAAGACCCACCCCGGGTTGTAATGCGAGAGAGAGAGAGAGAGAGAGAGAGAGAGATTTTGAACCTGTATGTTTTTGTAGTTTCTAATTATTAAATAACATTTTTACAATAAGGACGTAGTCTTATAGAGGGGTGAATTTTTTAAAATTTCGGTGTTATCAGATATTCAAATTTTTATTAAAAAAATGTTTTGAATTATTTTTAGGTTATAGCATTGTTTTTTTGCACTAGTTTCTCATATAGTGTAATAGAAATGAAATACTTTTTGATGAGTTAAAAATCGAATATGGCAGTCATCAGGAAAAACAAAAATTGATGATGGTTCTAGAAAATATTCTGCGTCAAAAGTAGTCATATAAAAGTGTTTATAGATTTAAAAAATATTGAGAAATAAACAAGTATAGCCGATCTAACAGAATCTAACATTTTACTTTTTTTTTTAATATCTCAAAAACGCAAAAAGCCGTATATTTTCATTTATTATTGATAAGTATCTAATCGTAAAATAACCTAACATAACATAAGAAACATTAGTTATTAAAACTATGTTTGAGAGCGGGCAGGTTGATGTCTGTTCTGCATAATAATTACAATCTTGTTTAAAATGTGGCATAATGAATAAGACACAATATCGTACTGTAATAAGTACATTGTACATGTTTTATTAATAGCATCAGTTAGACAGTATTTTTTAAACTAAAATTCAGCTATTAGAATAATTATATAATAACTAAGCAGGTTGTAATTTGTTAATGACGTTACTGCCTCTATAGGCGCACTGCTGAATTTTATATTCGAAATAGACAAGTTGTTTTAGGTAACACTATCAGTAAATCTGAAAAAAGATAATTTTTTAACATTGATTTGTGCATTATTTTCTAAGAAAATAAAAAAGTATTAATTTAACGAATACTGATTAAAGCAGGTGTCGAATATGCGACGTTGCTGATTTGCATCGAGACATTGTGTTTTGTTACTTGGATGTAACAGTCAAAGAAGATAAAATTACTTTAAAAAAAACTTCCACATAATTCTAGACTTTAAACATTTTGTTTAGTTTGAAATAACCTTAAATAAACAATAATTTAATATAAGATGTGATTAATGAAAACCATTTATTAATAAATAAAGAATATGTCAAGGAAAATCAACTTATAAAAAAAAACAAAAAGTTTTTGAAGATGCTTTAAATGAAGGGAGAAATGTCAAATTATTTTTGATTTTTTGTTAAATGAATTATAAGACAAGAAAAGAAAAAAAAGAAGATATATATATATATATATATATATATACATATATATATATATATATATATATATATATATATATATATATATATATATATATATATATATATATATATATATATATATATATATATATGAATAGTTTGGTTATTCCGGGTTTCAATCCGTTCGTTCAAAAAATCGTTTTCACGACGTTTCGCCAAAATCTCATTTGGCATTTCAAGTGCGGTTCGTCTCGTTACTCGTTGAGAAGTTTACAATCAGCTGTAATGGATTATCTGCATTAGATAAATGCAAAAAATGGTATTATTCAAATGTTTAACTCAAAAACTATGCGTCGAACGGAAAAATTACAAGAGACACTTTTTGTTTACAATCAGCCAAATACGAAAATATTTTTTATTTTGCGAAAAATAATTTGTTTACTATTAACAATTTTTCTGTTTATAACAAATTTTCTTCGGGAATACACCCTCGTTATTCGTAATCAGGGGGTTGAAATACATAAAAAAATCTTTGATGCAGTCATGTTTCTTCATCGGCTACGAAAATTTATTGGGCTCCCGGACTATTTACCTAGAGACAGAATGTAACGATATTGCAAAAAAATACTGTTACGAAATCCTAACCTAATAAACCGTGTCCGAGGTGCACTTGACAACTTTTTTTAGATAAAGTAGATTACCCAAAAATACCATTTTTTTTGAACAAGTTAATTAGGAAAGTTGTTCTAAAAATCATAAATCTTATCGCGGTGAAATCTTAATCTTTCCGAAAGAAAGTGAAAGCTTGGCGAATTAAAACGATTAGTTAAGAGAAAAAGTATGCTGTTCTTCGGAAAGCAGTAAATCCTGGCCAAATTACCCATGGCACACCTGCGTTTTCCCAACGCTCTTCACTTTAACAAATGACACGCGATTTGCGAGGTAATCGAGAGGGCCTTGAGAGATAAGTCCGTCACCGCTTACTGCAACTAATGCCAAGTTTTGCATAAAATTGCCGAGACTATAAAGTAAGATTGATGATGTGGGATCAAGCATAGTTTTTAAGATGGTAATTTGGGGAAACTGGTTAATCTTAGATGCTGGAACGGCGGCGTGACGCGACCTCGGCGGGGTGATTTCATTAAATATTAATTGTTATACGTCAAAGGGCGGCCTTTGTTAACTTTACCAGGATTTTATAGAAAACGTTTTAATTTAGTTCTAACATAAAAACATCTTAAATATTTCAACAGTGTGCCAAATTTCCTTAGATGCAAGTGTCGTTGTGACTGCACCGCTACCCCTGTCCAAAATGATAGTTTCTTGCAATCTGAAGTAGTGCTTTTGATTCTTAACTAGAACAAAACACACCTGTCCTTAAAACATAAGGCTTTTTCAGTTGATTTCTCTGCAAATAGCGACATTTTCTCATGTTAGGAACCAGCGTGGAAGATTATGGTTATTAATGTTCAAATGCAGAATTTTAAGACGTATGAAACATTGCCCCAAATGGGAAGGAGAACCATCTCATATAAAATGGGACATCCTGGCCTTGTGTGTGTGTTATGAATGATATTTTATAATTTATTAGCTGTTTTTACTGTGCTTTTGTCCACTGCTAGTTTAGCAGTGTCTCAGCGAAAGTAGATAGTGTTATTTTCCAATTCTGGAGGGTCATTTCTGTACAGCATCGTACCACGTCTTTGTGTTACTTTAGCTTTAATTTTAGAATATGTTTGGTCCTAAAGTATTTGTTTCACAGATAAGGTTTTAAAGTATTTTATTGAACACGAATACATGAAAGATATTCGACATATAGTGGATGAGAAGAAATTTTCTTCAGATAAAGTGAAAAAGGTAACTGCTCAAAAATAAGCAGATCAAATTCTTTAAACTATAATTTTATTTTTGTCTTTTAAAATTTCAATCATTTTGCAATAAAGTTCCCTCGTTGACAATTTTTTGTTTTTTTTCGGTGTTTAGCTTCCTTTCATAAACCTTTCATTCATTGAACATTAAACTCAGTTAAAAATTTTAAAATCCTGTTTGTTAAAACTTCTCTGTCCTTAAAATTATGCAAATCGAGCAATAAAATCTCAATTGCAAAATTGTATTTGTGCTAACCTGGTTTAATACACTCCAGACGTCATTGGTTGCGACTCGACATTTCGCGGAACGTCGTAACCGGAATAATTGGAAGCGTAGATACCGCCACCTTTTAGCAGTTGACTCTGATGTAATTCAATTTTAAAGTTTGCGTAACTAAATGTTTAAGTTGACGGCGGCGTAGCAAACCTCTAATATCTTATGACTCGATCACATTCTTAGTTCGCAAAGCTCGATAATGAGCTTAATAAGAGTGTTTTTAAAATTTTAATTGACAAACCAGGGCTTTGTCACCGTTCTCTCGTGATTTACCGTTTGATACTTAGAGGTTTTACACTACTACTACTGATTTGACATTTTAAACTTTTTGGATAGATTTTTTAAATCTTAATAATTTTATTAAAATTAGCTCACCGTGAGAGGAAAATTTATCAGGATTAACAGTAAGAAGTCCCAGAATTAAATATACGAATCATATTTTTACATAATCATCTGCTTCTTGCTGAGCTATCGCAATTTTCACTTTACAAACGTTTTTCGTACATCAAGCTACTAATTTTAAAGACTAATTAAAACTAAAAAGAACGAATAACAAAGTCACTGCGCCGGTTATCCGGCCATAGCCGGCTCTCGACCACTATGATTAAATCCTGCTTGTTATGCCGGATATTCTCACGGGTGTGATGTGTAATCGAAGGTTTTCGGACATCCCGTGTATGTGCTGAGTCCCTCTCAGGACTGTAAGGCAGCTGACGTTTCGGTGAAATCTCATTCACTATTTTCACTGTACCGACAGCACCGGAGTCGCAGGCGTCAGTTTGCTCGTAGACGCCGTACAGTGAGCTTTGAAAATGGTGAATGATATATATATATATATATATATATATATATATATATATATATATATATATATATATATATATATATATATATATATATATGGCTGGATGGTTCTAGCCAATAAGGTTGCGAGACTTACTGCGTGTCATCTACCCTGTTGCCAGCGTTTGGGGTCGTGTTGCCGAGCTGTAATCTGTTTCTTTACTACCTACTACTGGTTGATAATTCATAAGCAGATTTTTCCATGTATTGGGCAATCGCTTGCTATCATCTCTGCTATTTAAGTTGTTGGACCTCTTTGCAATTTCAATGGCTTCCCTTATAACTCTTGTGGACAGGTTTTCACATCTTGATAGCATTTTTGTTCCTGATAAATTTATCTTATGTCCTGTGTTTAACAAGTGTTGGGCCAGCGCAGAAGAATGAAGCTCATCTTACGTGGACTAAACCAACCGTAAAATAAGCGCCTGAAGAGACGAACATATAAACACTGTCAAGCAAAAAACAATTCCTTCTGCACTGGCCCAACACTTGGTGTTATTTGGTAAAATCGCACTTACACATTGAATTTTTTGTTGTATGAAACTGTTTAGAACATTTATTGTTTTTATTGATGATTATGAGGCAAAGATGAACTTATTATTGAGTGATGATACCACTTACAAGAAAATAAAAGAAGGTGACTCAAATTTCTTATACCAATAGAAAAATAATACTTTCATAAAAAAACTATTAAATTCGAAACAAATAACTGAAAAATCAAGCTAAAAATTTAAGTATTCACAATGCTGTTCCTCCAAAAATATATGATCTTCCTAAAATTCACAAACAAAACATACCCTTAAGTCCAATCGTATCTTACATACAATTACATTTTTATAATCTATCAAAATTATTATCAAATTACATCTCAAATATAACTAGAGAAAATGAATATTTTATTATGGACTCTTTTACTTTTAAAAAATTTATCGACAATGTATATATTCCAGAAACTTACAAACTAATCTCTTTGGATATTGTATCACTCTACACTAACATCCCAAATGAACTTTAAGAATCATTTTATCTCAAAAACGGGAAGTTCTGAAACAATACACGACTTTATCTAAAAATCATTTCGTGGAAGCTGTGGACCTTACCTTAAACACAAATTACTTTCAATACAATAATACATTTTACAAACAAATAAATGGCTGTGTTATGGGCTCACCAATCTCCTCCACCATTGCTGAGTTAGTTATGGAATATTTAGAAGAAAGAGTTATCAAGGATCTTAATTTCAATACAATATTCTTTAAAAGATATGTGTATGACTGTTTAATGGCTGATCCCTCTAATAAAACAGATAAAATCCTCCAAGCGCTTAACAGCTTTCATAAAATGTTGCAATTTACATCAGAAATAGAGAAAGATGGTAAAATAAACTTTTAAATATGACTCTTATTCGAAGAGAAAATAAAATCTTAACTGAGTGATATACTAAACCCACATGGTCAGGGATATATTTGAATTTTCACTCAAATCATCCAATGTCTCAGAAAAAGAGTGTTGTTATTGGTCCATTACTTTAACTTCCCTTGAATTTAGACTCTCTGTTTTAAGAAAAGTGAAAGAGAACTTATTAAGGAACAACTTTAAATTCAGGGACATTGATAAAATAATAAAAGAGCGCATACACAACTTTTATAATTCTAATAATCCTCCCAATAATAATGATGTATCGAAATTTACTGCTTTGCCTTATACAAACGGACTTTCAGAAAATATTAGAATATACTCTGAATCAACATAATATCGTTGTCTGCCACAAAGCTCAAAATAACTTAAACTCTTTTCTTATCAAATTGAAAAGTAAAACTCCTACAATCAATAACTCTAATGTTGTATATTCAATTCCTTGCACCAATTGTCCAAAAAATATATATAGGAATGACCACGCAGTTATTTAAAAATAGATTAAATGGGCACAAATTTACTAAGAATTCTACGACTTCATTAAATAAACAACTACAACAATACAACAATACTTGAATGTGACCATAATTATAACAAATTCAGTGTAAAGAAGATGGTGGAAATAAAAAAAGAAAAAAACGCAGTTAACGACAGAACTGATATAAGTAACCTAAGCCACATTTACACAAATATAATTAAAAATCAATATACCCTCTTAAAAGTCAGTAGATGGGAATAGAACATTTATATGTTATCAATTTTAATATAAAAAAACCAAAGACTCTATAAGTAATAATTTAATAAATAATGTAGTAAAAAAGGAATTGTTTTTCCAATACCACATCATACATTTTATCAGTCAGTATCCAAATAGAAATGGCAAGCTCAAGATGCGTACCTACACATTTTTGTAATGATTTAAATAATTTTAAGATCATATAAGTTTTTAATTGCAAAATAAATTTAAAATTTTTTTTTAATTGTCTTTTAAGCTTTTAACTTTTTCTGATAATGTGTGAAATTTTAACCATAATTTGTATATTTTAAATTTAAGGTTATTAAATTAAGGAAAATAATATAAAAAAACTTTTTGAAATGCCTTAAACAAAAGGCGAAACGTCAAAACATATTTTTTTTTTAACATCCACGTATGAACCTCACTCCAAGAATAAAATATATATATATATATATATATATATATATATATATATATATATATATATATATATATATATGATCCAGTATTAATCCGGGAACTTGACTGAGTTGATCTACAATCGCCAAGCACGGAAGATCCCAAATGAGATTTTATCGAAACGTCTGCAAACTTCTACAGGAAACCAAACGAACGAACGGATGTATTTCCGGATTAATACTGAATCACATGTTCTCATCCGTGAAGCACTACGCAACAAATATATATATATATATATATATATATATATATATATATATATATATATATAGTTGTAATATAGGAGAAAGTCTTGATTTACTACTTATCGACTAGTATCTTTATACCCCTATACAGGGTGATTCAAAAATCGATCACGAAACTTAAGGGGGTGATTCTACTTGACAAAATAAGGGTAGAGCTTCATATAATTTTTTTTCAAAATGTCATTCGTTTTCGAGTTACAAGCCGTCCAAGTTCAAGTTTTTATTTTTTGTTTTTTGAATTACTCGCTTACAGGAAAACCGATTTGACTAATATTTGAAAGATAGGCTAAGCCTTCTGCGCTTCATCATTTTAGTAACAATTCACATTTATTGTTTGCCGCTAGAGGGCACTTTACCTACATTGTTTTTTTGTCATAATTTTTTAGTGTTGACAGCTACATTAGTTTTTGGCATAATTTCTGAAAGACTGATGCCAGGCCTTTAAAAAAGGTGCTCTTTATTTACATCGCTAAACCCAACGGCTTAGACGTAAATCACCCTTAAAAATTAAGTGGTAAATTTACTTTTCTCATTTCATTACCACCAGCTACCAGGTAAATAGCTATCAAAGTATGCTAGAGCTGTCAGTTTAACATCAAATAAATTCGCTTTTTAAACTATTTAATTTATAATCTTAAAATAACTAATAATGGCTAATCACCAATATTCAAATATCGAATATTGTGATATCCATTTTTGTTATGGAAAAGCAAATCTCCTGTGCACACTGGAAAATGTTTGAGCATGAGGGATATTTCTTTCCGGATAACTCTCCATATAATATCTTCTTGCCAACTCTGCATTACCATTTGCTTTTCCATAACAAAAATGGATATCACAATATTCGATATTTGAATATTGGTGATTAGCCATTATTAGTTATTTTAAGATTATAAATTAAATAGTTTAAAAAGCGAATTTATTTGATGTTAAACCGACAGCTCTAGCATACTTTGATAGCTATTTACCTGGTAGCTGGTGGTAATGGAATGAGAAAAGTAAATTTACCACTTAATTTTTAAGGGTGATTTACGTCTAAACCGTTGGGTTTAGCGATGTAAATAAAGAGCACCTTTTTTAAAGACCTGGCATCAGTTTTTCAGAAATTATGCCAAAAACTACTGTAGCTGTCAACACTAAAAAATTATGACAAAAAAACAATTTTCAATGTAGGTAAAGTGCCCTCTAGCGGCAAACAATCAATGTGAATTGTTACTAAAATGATGAAGCGCAGAAGACTTAGCCTATCTTTCAAATATTAGTCAAATCGGTTTTCCTGTAAGCGAGTAATTCAAAAAACAAAAAATAAAAACTTGAACTTGGACGGCTTGTAACTCGAAAACGAATGACATTTTGAAAAAAAATTATATGAAGCTCTATCCTTATTTTGTCAAGTAGAATCACCCCCTTAAGTTTCGTGATCGATTTTTGAATCACCCTGTATTACAAGCACGTTTGATTTTCTTTCTCTGTCTCTCATATGGATTGTCTATATCGGTTTCTTTTCTCGGGTTATTCTGTTGTCAAGAGGTAATTTGGCAGGGAAAACCTAGAAAAGAACTGACGTGTCTAAATCGGGTTTCATATATATCGAATTTCTCTCTAAAAATGTGGGCGTTTCGTCCCGGTACCAACTATAAGACTCGTCAGTGGGATTCTAGTTGGTACCTTTCCAGACACCCGTCGTCGAACTTATTTATGTTCGGATCTTGTATTTGAAGTTAAGTCGGACCGGAAGATGGCGGTAAGATGTTAAATAATACGACAATATACAAAACTATAAGGGATTGTTGTCGCTAGGTGAGCGCCTGTAAGTAGACTTCCACTTCCATTTATAGATGGCGGTAACGCTACTTGTTTAAAGCAATAAAAACATTACATTTTCGTACTGCGATTAATTCCAGCTTGTAATTCGTGACTTTAACTATTAATTGCTGGAATAAGTTATTTATTTAAAAGTTATTTATGTTAAAAGCAGCAAAAAATGCCATTTTTCAAATGTATAATAACTTTTTTAAAAACTATACGTAGGACGGAGAAATCACAACAAACACTTTTTACTTAGAATCAACCGAGAAATACGAAAATATTTTTTATTTTACAAAAAAAATAATTTTTTATTATAAACAATTTTTTTGTTTATAACAAATTACCTGATCATTCTTCGGGAACCTACTCTCGATATTCGGAATCAGGGGGTCAAAGCAGGGGCGGATCCAGTCACTCTCTTGTGATATCACAAAAATACAGTAGGGCAAGCGGAAAATAAGTTATCGACAGGGAGGAGAGATCCCAGCAACATTCCCATTTCTAGTGTAAAAGTCAAGGTCGGGTCTAATTTTCTGAAATCGAAGCTTTTAAGGGGGTGATGGCAAGAAAAAACAAGTTGTCGAAGTGGAAGTGGAAGCCAGCAGCATACACATTCCTAGTATAAGAGCCAGAATCGGCTCTATTTTCTTAAACTCAAAGCTCTTGGAGGAGGGGCAATTGCAAGAAAAACAAGTTGTCGACGAGGAGGTGGCCGCTAACAGCATACATATTTCTAGTCTAAGAGGTAAAATCGAGTGTATTTTCCTGAACTCCAAGCTCTTGGGGAGGGGGGGGGGAAGATCGCCCTATACCGCCCTCCCCCCTTGGATCCGTGCCTGGATGAAAGTAAATATAAAAAACCTAGGTGGAGTCATGTCTTTTCATCGGTTACGAAAACCTACTAGACTTTTTTGAAATCGGCGCAGACTTAAAAAAAGTACCGAGTAAATAACTAAATACACAATTGTTAAATTAATTTTAATATAAACAGTTCCTAATTTATTTTATACTCTTTAGTAAAAAAATGTATTGTTCAATAAAAATACGAAGAAATATTAATCTTGACTATATTTGGGAATACATAGTCGCTTTGCATTAAACAGTTCTTTTCGCTGTCTAAATTATGTTGCGTCTCCCGCTTTACCTGAAACCACGACTCGAGACATTAGTGCCATTTCGCGTTCCCGTCAATTTAATCATTTAGCCAAACACGTTGTGAAATCAAACCACACTAGACTAGAGTCAACTTCCGCGGGAGGTGTCGAGAGATCAACGGTTTCAATTAATCCACTTAAGACGTTTAGCGGAACGTCGCAAACAATCTCATTCGAACGTCAAACTTGATAAATTCAACGCTGCTCTCACGGAATGTACTTTAGAAATTCAAGCAAGCTCCCTTTGACAAACATAATACTAAAACAGATGTAATTAAAACTTGCAGGTTTAATAATTTTATCAAGTGATGGTATTTCTAAAATGTAATAAAATTTTTATGAAAAAATTGAACCGACTTCTAAAAGTGCGCTAAAAAGTGAAAAATAACCATAAATTTTTATATGAAATTGAACTTTTTGAAGTCGGCGCCAAACTAATACTTGACAAAATGTGATTTGCATAAACAGATTTAAAATACTTTTTTTGTAATTGCTTTCTTACCATAATTTGTATATATTAGTAGTTGTTTATTTCATTTACAAATAATTTGGCGCCGACTTCAAAAAGTTCAATTTCATATAAAAATTTATGGTTATTTTTCACTTTTTAGCGCACTTTTAGAAGTCGGTTCAATTTTTTCATAAAAATTTTATTTTTCTATTTTTAGTTTTAGAATTCATTATGATATTCATAAATTATTTGAACTAAATACTAATCGAAAATACTTTACTTCGCATTATTTTAGATTTGTCAAATGCGACTCCGAAAACTCCCCCGTACCAATTTTGGAGAAAATCGGACAAAAATTTTTTTTTGGCGGCCATATTGGATCCGCCAAATTGAATTTTTTTAAAATTATTTTAGATTCGTCATATGCGACCCCCAAAAATCCCTCATACCAATTTTGGAGAAAATCGGACAAAATTAATTTTTTTGTCGGCCATATTGGATCCGCCATATTGAATTTTTTAAAAATTATTTTAGATTCGTCATATGCGACCCCGAAAACTCTCCTGTACCAATTTTGGAGAAAATCGGACAAAATTGATTTTTTCGTCCGCCATATTGAATTTTTTAAAAATAATATTAAATTCGTTATATGGCACCTCGAAAACTCCCCCATACCAATTTTGGAGAAAATCGGACTAAATTAAATTTTGTTGTCCGCCATATTGGATCCGCCATTTTGAATTTTTGAAAAATAATTTCATATTCGTTGGGTACAACCTCGAAGATTCATCCATACCAATTTTGAAGAAAATCGGACAAAATTAATTTTTTTGGCCGCCATATTGTAAGCGCCATCTTGAATTTTACTGCACCAATTTCATCTAAAAAAATATGGGACCACCGCAGCAATTTCCTTTACATAACGTAAAAAATTTCATTCAAATCGGTGCAGCCGTTCCGGAGTAATCGGTGTACATACATAAAAAAAAAAAAATACATAGTCGACGAATTGAGAACCTCCTTCTTTTAGAAGTCGGTTAAAAATATTTGTATTGGTCGATCTTATCGATATAGTGTTTGGTCATAATAAAATCAATAGTAAAAGTAAATTTGTTGAAAAGTAAAAAAAAACTATACCGACTTGAAAATTGCATTTTTACTATTTTACCCAGTACTTTTTTGAAGTCGGTGTCGTAGTAGTTGAAGGGCTTATTCGTAAATTAATTAAATTCAATAATTAAGTGAGTTGATATTTTGAATGGGACTACTTTAGAGATCTCTTTAGAACATGCATAAAATTTCAATAAAATATGTTGCTCCAATCAACAGTTCTATTCGAATGGAATGAAGTCACTTACAATGTGCGCACCTTTAACACGAGAGTAATCTTTGTCAAAAATCTTATGTCTGCGTAGCCGAGATTTTTTAATTTTACTTTAAAATAACACAGACGAAAACTTGTCTCATATATATATAAATATATATATATATATATATATATATATATATATATATATTTGTATATATATATATATATATATATATATATATATATATATATATATATATATATATATATATATACATGAATAGGTTGGTTATTTCGGATTTCAATCCGTTCGATCATAAAATCGTTTTCACGACGTTTCGCCAAAATCTCATTTGGCATTTTCAAGTGCAGTTCGTCTCGTTACTCGCTGAGATCAGTTCTCAGCGAGAAACGAGACGAACCGAATCGTTACTTTTATTTAAAAACCAGTGGCAAAACTGCAGTCTTCTTTCACGCGCTCCAGGGTATAGATATTGCATCATATTTACTTTGTAAGGAAAATAATGGTTCTTCTTCAGTATTTTCTGAGACTTTCTTTTTGAAACTCCTACTTTTTCTTCTAATTTAGCTGTAAACGTTGGTTTTCTTTGCTGAAAATAAGTTTTCAATTCGTATAATTTTAAAATATTTCATTTTTAACAATTTTTGCCTGTGTAGGTAATGATTGACGACAGTCTTACCAGAACTTGGGCTTCCGCATACCCAAGAATATTCATTTCATCATCTTCTTTAAAATATTCCTGAGACCTCGGTTAATTCAAACTTACAAATATTTTTAAGTCTGTTAAAAATATATTTAAAACGTTGAAAATATCATATCATACTTCTTGCAATTTCCATAACTCCTTTTTAATAATTATAGTGGAAGCAGAACTGCACGAAATTAAACATCGTCATTAACCTAAATGACGAATTATCAAATAATTGTTTTTTTTTGGTTTTCATGATAAGCTCAAGTTGTTTGAGTTTAAACAAAAGAATCATAACACA
Organism: Diaprepes abbreviatus; assembly: GCA_034092305.1. Classification (NCBI taxonomy): domain Eukaryota; kingdom Metazoa; phylum Arthropoda; class Insecta; order Coleoptera; family Curculionidae; genus Diaprepes; species Diaprepes abbreviatus. The sequence goes on from JASJET010000171.1 coordinate 2,023,409, forward strand.
TTCTTTTGTTTTTTGTTCATGGCTTACCACGATTTTTAATGGAAAAGTCGAAAAATCCAGCTTTTTTTTCGTTTTAACATAGAGTATAGTATAATTTTATAAATATAATTAAACCTTTACCTTATCATATAAAAATATGTATCAAATTGGGACGAATTATTTTTAATCACACACCGTTAGATTTTTCAGTTCTGTTTGTGGTACTTTTAGTTTCTCTAAAAAACAGCTCGTGAATGTTACATTGGTTTTTTGCTAACTTTAACCAGAAATCCCATAAAAATATCGAATTTTAAGTTAAAATAATTTTTAATTATTAATTGGAAATTTTTTGCCGCTTATAGGAGTCGTTAAGTATATTTACAACTATTGAATTGATTTATTTATTAGTCTATATAAATTTTATCTTTGATACAATTAGTTAAAACAATACTATCAAATTCTTTAGATAAAAATTATTTTTCATTCAAGATAATATTTCACGTAAATTATTAATTATTTTTGAAGGTCTTGTGATATTATTCCACTTGATATGAATACACACTTGGAACTCAGACAACTGTTTGCCTCGTTTTAAGTAAGTTTTCTTTAGAGTTAAGGGTAACGTGACAAAACTGATTATAAAAAAAAACAAAAAAACCCACTGTGAAAATGTTTTGCAAATTGAAAGCGAAATATTAAATAAATATCCCACTCCTATCAAAATTTATAAGCAAAATATATCTTTTAAAAAATTCTCTCATCAATAATTTTTTTCAGGTGATAATCCCTAGCAGTTAACTTGTTTTGGAAATATTTTTTTTTTGGAGAATCCCATCAAATACTCTACTTCTATCAAAAGATACTTACGAACGAAATATGTTAAATAGTTCGCTAACCAACAAACAATTTCTTCCTGTTATTAACCCTGTTACATTAAACTTATCTTATTTCTTAGAACAGAAGTTATTTTGAAGTTGGCTGAAAGAGTCCTGTATAACTGACTGACGGATTTATCTTCTACCAACGCAAACGAAAATAGTTGAAGTTTGAAGAGCTGAGCAAGAAATTTTAGAAATGTTTTTTCTGAGGGGAGAAGATGAGGAGGAGATTTTTTAAATAAATATCACTATCTCCAAAATCAAAGATGTTAAAGGAGTAAGAATGAGTATTTAAGTTCTCCTTTCAAAATGAATGAATAGGTATTTCAGAATTTAGATTGGGGGTGAAACAACCGAAGATATTAAGGCAATAAAAAATGGAATTTAAGCTGTCCCATTTTTTTGGTTTGAATATTCCTGTGATGTTTTTGTATGAAGGTCATAGACAACAATGTTTCTTGCGAAGTAGTAAATGTCTGTTGGACTTCCATTGTCTTTATTTTTTGTTGAATATCGCGACGTTTCGGCTAGTAGTTATCTCTAGCCGTTTTCAAGTGAAACTAAATAAACCCCTTAGCTACATGACTATTTGTACTGAAAGTAAATGCAATGGAGTGTGACTGAGATGGGTGCAGTCATGTCTGCTATGGCAAAATTCCATTTTTTTATGCTGCATTTAGTTTTAGTTTACAATTATTAAGAAGTAGTTTCCACACTTCTCTTATATCTAAAGATGGTTTACTAAAACAACTCGGGTTCTGATGTATAACCGCGGCCTCTTTGAATTTCCGTTTTCTGTAATATTATTCTCGGTGTAGTATGTTAGCTTCAGACCATTTTATGTGGTGTCCATGAGTCCAAGCATGGTTGGCGGTACCAGATTTTTCTGTTTCTCCTCGAGATGTGCATTTTTGGTGTTCTTTAATCCTCAGGTCAAGAGGTCTCTTTGTTTCGCCAATGTAGGAATTGTCACATTCATATAGTATTTGATATACACAGTTCTTCATGTCCCTTTAAGCTGTTGATTTGACCCTAGTGAGTCGACTTCTCAGAGAGTTATTTGAATTGAAAACAACGTTGATTTTATATCGTTTTCCTATCCTTCCAACTTTTTCTGAAATGCCTTTAACATAGGGGATGTTCCAAACTGATTTTCGTTCTTCATTCGGTGTCGATATTGTCCTATTTTTGCGTTGTTCTAGAAATTTATCCACTAGATATACTGGGTATCTGTTGGCTGTCAGATCATTTTTAATGTAATATATCTCTTTCATCAAGTTCTCGTTGGAGTTGCAGAGAGTTAAGGCTCTATCTACGAGATTTCTTATAATTCCTTGTTTGGTGTTGTTGGAGTGATTAGATGAATAATTAAGATATTGTCCTGTGTGCGTGACTTTTCTATAAACCGAAGTTCGAATTTGTCTGCCATTTCTTTCAACCAAGACATCTAAGAATGGTAATTTATTTTCTACTTCTTTCTCCATGGTGAGTTTAATAGTTGGGTTGATATTGTTGAGATGAAAACGGAAGTTTCGAAGTTCTTCGTCGTTTACACTTCAAATAATAAAAGTATCGTCGACGAATTTGAGCCATAACTTTGGTTTCTTAGTTGTGAATTCAATTGCAAACGTCTCGAACCATTCCATGAAAATATTTGCGACCACCGGTGATAGTGAAGATCCCATCGGTAGTCCATCATCCTGGATGTAGAATTTTTCCTTTTCTCGAAAATAGAAATAAGCCAAACAACTTTCCAACAAGCCATAATGGCGTGCGGTGGTAAAGATGTTCCTTCTGCTGAGGTCTGGTCTTCTTCAAGTTTCTTTCTTATAATTTTTAGTGATTCCTTAACTGGAACGTTGGTGTATAGGCTTTCCACGTCAAAACTAATAAAGTGGTCTTCCGGTAGTAATTCTATTTCACGTATAATTTCTACGAAATGTTGCGAGTTCTTAACCCAGGACGATGTATTTCCTTTTTGATGGTCTCAGAATTGGGAGGAGAAATTTTGCAAGTTCAGAAGTCGGAGAGTTCCGGGAATTCGTGATAGGTCGTAAGGGCATGTCTTTTTTATGTATTTTCGGGAATCCATAAAGATGGTGTGGCGTCAACTGTATCCGGATTCTCTTAGGAATATACCGTTCATGTTTCTTAAGAACGCGATAAATTTTTCCTTCAATTGCAGATGTGGGATCTTTAGCAAGAGATGTATAATTTCATTTCCTTAAAACTTCGTCAATTTTTTGATTGTATGTTTCAGCATGACGATGAGATTTATATAACAATAATATTAAAAATAAAATTTTTATAAAAAAATTGAACCGACTTCTAAAAGTGCGCTAAAAAGTAAAAAATAACCAAAAATTTTTATATGAAATTGAAATTTTTGAAGTCGGCGCCAAACTAATACCTGACAAAACGTGATTCGCATAAACAGATTAAAAATACTTTATTTGTAATTGCTTCCTTACCATAATTTGTATATATTAGTAGTTATTTATTTCATTTAGAAATAATTTGGCGTCGACTTCAAAAATTTCAATTTCATATAAAAATTTCTAGTTATTTTTCCCTTTTTAGCTCACTTTTAGAAGTCGGTTCAATTTTTTTATTAAAATTTATTTTTCGATTTTTAGTTTTGAATTCATTATGATATTCATAAATTACTTGAACTAAGTGCTAATCGAGATTAGTGTACCTCGCAATGACTCCAATGTGGCAAAAAATCCATATTTGTAAATCACCCTAAAATGAACCACTAGAAATTCTTTGATTCATAGAGTTCTCCAAATATCAATGAAATTGTGTCAAACAAATATTTAGTCTGTCATAGTAAATCCGCTATCTTAAATTTCAAATTAGTTTTAGATTGATAATATAGTCCCCAAAATCATCCAATATCGATATTTAAAGAATTTGAGACGTAAATTTCTTAGCCCAATATATTTTATATTGCACATTGAGTTTGTATACGCCCCAAGAACCCCGCAATATCAATTTTAGATAAAACCGGAAAATGTAAATTTTTTAGTCCCTCATATTGTATCTTATCAACTTAATAGTTGTAAAAAATTAACTTTATATTCGTAATACACCCACCCCCTAATACCAAATATGAAAAAATGCGAATAAGGTAAAATTTTCAACCCACCATAATGGATTCGCCATATTGAATTTCAAAAAAATAATTTTAACGTCTTAATCTAATCTAAATCTAAACCCTTCAAAGCCCCCTAGTACCAATTTTAGATGAAATCCAGAAATTTAAAATTTCTCAACAGTCATATTGCATCTGACATATTTGATTTTCTTAAAATAATTTTATATTCGCTATTTTGATTTTCAAAAACGAGTCAGTTCCATATTTGAATAAAATCGAAAAATGTAAAATTTTTAGTCAGCTATATTGCGTTCGCCATATTGAATCCAGAAAAAATACCATTAAATTCATAATTTACACTCTCAAGAATCCTCAATATCAGTTTTGGAGAAAGTCAAAAAATGTAAAATTTTTAGGACGCAGATGGAGTTTTTCAAAAAATATTTTAATTTCGTAATTAACACTAACAAAAATCTTTCAATACTAACTTTAGACAAAATCGAGAGATGTAGAATCTTTAATCCTCCATCTTAGAACAGCCAAATTAAATTTTTTTAAAAATAATATCAAATTCGTAATGTGCTATCATATCAATTTTGAAAAAAATCGGACATAATTAATATTTTATCCACCATATTGGATACGCCATATTGATTTTTTTAAAAATAATGTTAGATTCGTGATGTGCAACCCCGAAAACTCCTCTGTATCAATTTTGGAGAAAATCGGACAAAATCGATTTTTTTGTCCACCATATTGGATTCGCCACATTGAATTTTTTAAAAATGTTTTGAATTCTTTATGTGCAACCTCGAAAACTCCCCCAAACCAATTTTGGAGAAATTCAGATAAAATTTAATTTTTTTGTCCACCATATTGTATCCACCATTTTGAATTTTTTAAAAATAATTTCAGATTCGTTGGGTACAACCCCGGAAATTCCTCCATACCAATTTTGGAGAAAATCGGACAAAATTAATTTTTTTGGCCGTCATATTGTAAGCTCTATCTTGGATTTTACTGCCCCAATTTCATCTAAAAAAATATGGGATGACCGCAGCTACTTTCTTTACATAACGTAAAAAATTTCATTCAAATCGGTGCCACCGTTCTGGAATAATCGGTGAACATATATAAAAAAATACATATTCGACGAATTGAGAACCTCCTTCTTTTAGAAGACGGTTAATAATTAAGGATACCATGTATTCTAGTATCTTCTTATATTCTACCCTAAATGCAAGAGGTAGAATTTCAAACAGCTCCTTATTTTGATTTAAAATACGGAAACCTCAATTAACTACGCTCTTTAAAATAAACGGACTATTCGTATTATACTTTTGTGTTTTGAAAGTTTAAATTTTTTTAGACTATACGAAATGATGCCAATTAATTTTGAAATTCTGTCCATACGGTAATGCTTGCTCCGTTAGGTAAATCCTGTGATGCTTTGTTCGTCAAATTCGGCTAAGGTATTCTAAGAAATTGCGGATAATTACGACGATGAGGAGTATTATTAATGGGAAAAAACACCTGTTGAAAAATATCATTCTAGTTGCAAGATATACAAAATTAGAATAGATATTTGTAAACACTCAGAGCTTGATATAATAACATATAATAAGAGGGAAAGCTATCCAAACAGCAAACAAGCGTTTTAGGATATATCGACTTTAAAGATAATATAGGTAAGAGGGGCAAAGATTACATTTTTCTTATGTATAAATTTTTATCTAATTATTAAGTAGAAACTTTGCATACAATTATGACGAAAATAATAGCAATGGTAAAATATAATATATTAAATTTCGTAAACAAAGTTCAAATGTTTTATCTAAAAAATAAAGGATCTTAATATGATAAAGCTCTTGTAAACTTGCATTTTTTTGGTCAAAAATATCAAGTGAAAAACAAACAGAAAATTTTATCATCGTTTTAATGAAGACATTAATTCAATAAGGACAAGATAAAAAAAAAAACAAGTAAAACTAATTTATTTTCATGAAAGTCATGCACAAACTTTCTATATAAAGATATGATAAAAAAAAATTACGAAAAATAGTGATATCGAATAGATTCTTATTTTAGGTAACTAGTTTCATCATGTAGTATGGTAATTTTTAAAATTAAAATATATGAATGAAGTGTAGTGTCATAGTATGACGACGAACGGACACGGACTAAGAATATTCAAAGAGGGTTTACAAAAAATTAATATCTTACCGACACCTTCCGATGCGAAATACCTACTAATATGAGTTCCGACTATAATATAGTACGTCAAACGGGGTGTCTGGGAAAGCTACTCGATATCACAACTGTAGGTTTATCTTTATAAAAAATAAGGAATAATATGAGTGGAGATGAAACTATCATAGTGTTAACCATTTAAAATAACAAATAATTCTGATTTTTGAAGATATCTCTATTAGAACTTGAGATATAAAAAAGATTAGAGTAACTCATCCAGTTTTGTTAGGTTTTTTTTCTGAAACGCTAAAACAGGTCAATTTTAGCCGCTTACGTTATTCATAAAAAATATTTTCAAAGAATTCCGTTTAATTTCATAATTTTTGGAACTAAAATACGTGAAGGAAATGTAGGTTGCGTGGAGGTGAAACAATCATAATTTTACTTCGTTTAAAATAACAAGTAATTTCCACCTTGTTTTTAAAGATATCTCAATTAGAATTTGAAATATAAAAAAAGTATTTTGGAGATTTAGTTTCTTTTATAAGTTTTTTTTCGAAAGCTCCGAAACACGTCATAAAACGAACCTACTATTGAAACCAAATACCAGCACCAGAGGATCCCCAATAAATGCACTGGCGAAGCTTTTTTTAAAAATCGTACAACCTGTAGAAGGTAAGAAGAACACATATGTTAAAAAATCCATACATCTGGTGAACATTATAGTAACATTAATATAGAGCCAGACGACAAACTAATAAGTTTTGATGTGGAAAGTTTGCATACTAATGTGCTATTAGGGGAATTACTAGATAGAATTAAAACTAGACTTTCAAATGATACATTGATCAAATTGAACCACCTTACCACTGGATAAAGCCCCTGCATTGTGGAAAATTACGAACAAACTCGAAAGCTCTACATCTGCTTAATAGCTAAACCTGATTTTTACCTAAAAATGTGGCTGTTTCGTCCCGGTACCAACTATGGGACTCTTCAGTGGGATTCAGTTGGTACCTTCCCAAACACCCGGTATCATGCTTACTGTACGTTGGAACTTATATTTCAAGTTATTTTGCTTCGGGAGTCGGCGGTAGGATGCTGTATGTTACAACCCCCCATCCCACTTTTTAGACAGCTCACTTGATGCTCGTATAAGATCTGTATCTTGATCTCGAACGTACAGCAAATCGGGATGTAATTGGAGAACTGCGGGGACTAACACCCCGTCATCATCGTGAGTTCAGTATTATAACCAATGCTCTATGCAGACCCCTGTCTGCAACAGCAAAAACAACACCAGGGATGTCATGTCATAATGCCGCTTAAAGCCCCTGCATTGCGGAAAATTACGAACAAACTCGAAAACTCTTATATCAGCGTCTGTTTGCTAGATAAACGCGATTTGTACCTTTAAATGTGGGTGTTTCGTCTCGCTGGTACCAAGTATAGAACTATTCAGTTGGATTCAGTTAGTATCTTCTCAGACAGCCGTTGTCGTGCTCACTGTAGGTCGGAACTTATATTTCAAGTTATTTTGTCGGTGGTAGGATGTTGTATGTTACAACAATATATATTGTTGAAAATATACGTTTTTTTTTAGAAAAAAACGGAACAGCGGAAAAAACAATTGTAAATTGTTTTTCTTATCTGCCTAAATGTAATAAAAGCATTTTTTAAAAGAATTTATGCATATTCGGCGACAAAATTAAACGTTAAAATTTGCGCTTGAATATCACGTTACTTTGTCGGTACATCACCTGATTTTGGGACGTGATGTCCCGGAAAGTAAAGTAACAGTCAGATTTTATACAGAAATCGGCAGTAGTAGCAGAACTGAAGTAGTAATAAACGAGTAGCAGATCAGACCTAAGGAAAGAGAATATTCAAGGGGAGTAACGGAATTCAGTTGCCTTTAGAAGTAGTTAACTTTCATCGCTTTTAGGACGGCTGAACAGCCAAGAAGAGGTTACAACATCGACGATCTTTTAGAGGGCTGCGTTGCTGAAAGTGTTTTTTAAAATCATAAAGTACTTCCGAGGCCCCTGGACGAACTAGTAGCTTTTACTCGAGAAATTGCCAAAGGCTGGGGCGCCTGAATTCTTTAAAAATCATAAACCAATTGCAAAAAAAAAATCGGTTTAAATACGGTGTATCGGGAGTTCTCTGGATGAAAATAAATAGTGTCTAGGTAAGATAGGTTTTAATTCCCAGAGCCCGGTACACTACAGTTCGAAAGACGGGCGATATTCGGGATTGTATACGCGAGCTGGTGTTGCAATCTCGGATCACCGTCATAAAGATCGCGTAGCTATTCTAACTTGAGTTTGCAATACCCAACAAATAAAATAAAAAATTTTTGCTCTTTCAGTCAGAAGATTAAGAAGAAAAACTAAGAAGATTTTTTGCGGAAATTTAACGTTAAAAACATTCTAAGTTTTCGGTGAAAATCGTAAAAAATTAGATTAAAAACCTTACCCTCCAGAGACATTACGCTGGTTAAATTTCTCAAATTTACTTGCGGAAACCCCTTTATTAGTTTTCGTGAAAATCTAATTGTTATCTTAATTTCTTCTTAAAAATCAGATCTGTTACCTTTACTTTTTTCGACTTTGACAATTTATAAAATTGCGTCCAGTTACTCATACTTTTCTTACGCATTTTTAAAATTTTACGATAAAGTCCAATTATCTATACTTTTTCTGCGTTAAAATTTCGGTGTTAAAAATCATTGCGGATTTTAACAATAAATAAATAAATTTGCGACTTGTGGTGCGACTTAGCGTTCGACTCAAGTTTAAATAATTTATCGGCAAGAAGAATAAATAAATTTATTCGGTAAAGTAGGTTCGTTGCGCTCAAAAAACATTTGGCCACGATAAAGTATACTTGACCCTTGCCTCCCTGTACTAATTATTTCTTGACCAAATAATTAATATAAACCTTGAACTCTTATAAAATTAAAAAATGTTTTCAATTTTTTTCTTAAGTCGTCTTGAGCATCCACGTTCGCTTCCCAGACGCACAACCCCACAGTCTTTTTTTAAATTTCGGCATAAAAGTTTTTCTTTTTCCAAATTTAAGAGCATGGCTCATCTTCCTCAGGTGCCCTCGACAACATCAAGAAAGGTGAGGCGGCTTGGCTTTTCGCCGGGTCGGGCGGTTATGGTGGGTCCTCTCCGACACCGCCTGCGTGGGGCCCTTCCTTTCAAGTTCCGGAACAGCGTCCGATGTTCCAAAGCTTCCAAACTGACCTTGTGCATACGTCATCTTTTGAAGCGGAATTTAGGCAATTTCCGGGATTCATCGATGATAGTAGTATAGAGTTAAACCTAATGCCAGCTAATCCAGAAGCATCGGCCAACACATATTGGACAATATCTTAACCATAGTTCTAATCGTTCTGTTGTAATCGTACTATATCTATATGCAATAACGCCAATTCATTGAAAAAGAGGTAGCAAGCATTAAATCTGATTTACAACAAAATGGTTATCCTTTAAAATTAATTGACGGTGTTATAAATAACAACGACCACTGGACAGCAAGAAACACATTCCTTCTTCAGAATTCCGAACATTAAGGGAACCTCGGAGAAAATAAGAAGAATTACCAGTAGTTATAATTTAAAAACAGTCTTTAAATCAGAAAATATATTTGGAGATTATTTGACAAAAACAAAACCAAAAACTACCGATAAGAAAAAAAGTGTGGTGAAATGTATATTGGAGAAACCAAACGACCACTGGAAGTTAAAATTAAGGAACATAAGATACACAAAAAGAGGAAACGTCGAGATCATGTATTGCAAAACACACCTGCGATAAACAACACTATATAAAATAATCTGAAGCTGCGGCAATATATATATATATATATATATATATATATATATATATATATATATATATATATATATATATATATATATATATATATATATATATATATATATATATATATATATATATATATAGGGTGATTCAAAAATCGATCACGAAACTTAAGGGGGTGATTCTACTTGACAAAATAAGGGTAGAGCTTCATATAATTTTTTTTCAAAATGTCATTCGTTTTCGAGTTACAAGCCGTCCAAGTTCAAGTTTTTATTTTTTGTTTTTTGAATTACTCGCTTACAGGAAAACCGATTTGACTAATATTTGAAAGATAGGCTAAGTCTTCTGCGCTTCATCATTTTAGTAACAATTCACATTGATTGTTTGCCGCTAGAGGGCACTTTACCTACATTGAAAATTGTTTTTTTGTCATAATTTTTTAGTGTTGACAGCTACAGTAGTTTTTGGCATAATTTCTGAAAGACTGATGCCAGGCCTTTAAAAAAGGTGCTCTTTATTTACATCGCTAAACCCAACGGTTTAGACGTAAATCACCCTTAAAAATTAAGTGGTAAATTTACTTTTCTCATTTCATTACCACCAGCTACCAGGTAAATAGCTATCAAAGTATACTAGAGCTGTCAGTTTAACATCAAATAAATTCGCTTTTTAAACTATTTAATTTATAATCTTAAAATAACTAATAATGGCTAATCACCAATATTCAAATATCGAATATTGTGATATCCATTTTTGTTATGGAAAAGCAAATGGTAATGCAGAGTTGGCAAGAAGATATTATATGGAGAGTTATCCGGAAAGAAATATCCCTCATGCTCAAACATTTTCCAGTGTGCACAGGAGGCTTGCGGAATGTGGTTCCTTTAAAAGTTATAATGGAAATAGGGGAAGACCTAGAACTGCTAGAAACGTGCAACAAGAAGAAAGAGTGCTTGAAATTATTGAAGATAATCCAGGTATTAGTACTAGAAAAATTGGGAATGAAGTGCGGCTCTGTCAGGCTAGTTCATGGAGGATACTAAGAGAAGAACAACTCTACCCGTTTCATTCAAAAAAGGTGTAGGCTCTTTATGACGATGATCGGCCGAGACGGTTGGAAATGTGCAATCAGATCCTAGCTAAGTATGAACACGATAATCGATTAATTGGCGTCATATTATTCACTGACGAAGCTGGTTTCAGTCGTGATGGCATAACAAATCTACACAACATCCACACATATGCTTACGAGAACCCAAACAATGTGGTAGAAACGAAACATCAGCGTAGATTTTCACTAAATGTGTGGGCAGGGATAATAGGAGATTACCTTATTGGTCCTCATTTCTTTGATGGCCCATTAACTGGTGACGTATACTTAGATTTTATCCAAAATCGTCTCCCATTGTATCTGGAAGATGTGCCATTGGAAGTAAGGGCCAACATGTGGATCCTCCAAGACGGAGCTCCGCCCCACTTTAGTATACGTGTCCGACAGTATTTGAATGCAACGTATCCTGAGCTATGGATAGGACGAAGTGGACCATTGGCATGGGCAGCGAGGTCACCAGACCTTAATCCTATGGATTTTTTCTTTTGGGGTCATTTGAAACAATTGGTGTACGATATTCCAGTAATCAACGTCGAGGATCTTCGCTTCAGGATAATCGAAAAGTGCCAAATTATTAAAGAAACACCAGAAATTTTTCATCGAGTTAGGCGACATTTTTTGAAGAGTGTTAGGAAATGTATTGAAGAAAATGGGGGACATTTTGAGAATCTTTTTTAGTTTGTTTAGTACTGTTTCATTAATTTTTATCAATTAAATGTATATCGCAATAATCCATAATATGAATATTTACTGATTAGCCATTATTAGTTATTTTAAGATTATAAATTAAATAGTTTAAAAAGCGAATTTATTTGATGTTAAACTGACAGCTCTAGTATACTTTGATAGCTATTTACCTGGTAGCTGGTGGTAATGAAATGAGAAAAGTAAATTTACCACTTAATTTTTAAGGGTGATTTACGTCTAAACCGTTGGGTTTAGCGATGTAAATAAAGAGCACCTTTTTTAAAGGCCTGGCATTAGTCTTTCAGAAATTATGCCAAAAACTACTGTAGCTGTCAACACTAAAAAATTATGACAAAAAAACAATTTTCAATGTAGGTAAAGTGCCCTCTAGCGGCAAACAATCAATGTGAATTGTTACTAAAATGATGAAGCGCAGAAGACTTAGCCTATCTTTCAAATATTAGTCAAATCGGTTTTCCTGTAAGCGAGTAATTCAAAAAACAAAAAATAAAAACTTGAACTTGGACGGCTTGTAACTCGAAAACGAATGACATTTTGAAAAAAAATTATATGAAGCTCTACCCTTATTTTGTCAAGTAGAATCACCCCCTTAAGTTTCGTGATCGATTTTTGAATCACCCTGTATATATGGAACCCGATATGAAAAAAGAAAATTTATAGAAGCAGCATACATTAAAAATAATAATGAAATCTTCAGGAAATCCAGTGTTGAGATACCTAAACTTTGGCAACCACTACTTTGTAAGATTAAATCATTGAGGTATGTAGAGCGAAGCAAAACTTTGCACTTCAATGGACAAAGTCCCTAGATAAGCTCGTAGCCTTGAGACAAAACATTTAGTTTATACTTGAAAACGATTAGAGATACAACCTAATCGAAATGTCGTAAAAATAAATAAAAATAAAGACAATGCAAGTCCGATAACCACATTTTAGTTGGTTATTTATTATAAAAATATATTTTCAAAAAATTTCGCTTAATTTTATAATTTCTAGAATGAAAATACGTGAAGGAAATGCAAGTTTACCCTTATAAAAATAAGGGATCATTCAAACCATAGTTTTGTGTTGTATTAAATAACAAGTAATTTCCATTTTGTTTTGTAAAAATATCTTTCTTAGAACTTGGAATATTTCAAAAAAATTGTTTTTCCTCTCCTCCAATAAAAGAAATGTATTTCTTATCCTCTTGCCATTTATAACATACTAGCGACCCGCCCCGGCTTCGCACGGGTGCAATGCTGATACTAAATATACTACAGAAAAACTGTGACTATTTATTTTATTTTTACAACAATTATTACATCGGCCTCCGACGCGCTATTTATAGGCACGCTGCCGCCGCCCCGGTCGGCCAGTACCGCCGGAAGCGCTACTTCCCGCAATTTTAAATCTGTAATATCTTCGAAAATATTCATTTAAATGTTGTGCTGTAAAGGACCATATAGATCTATATTAAATCAACAATGTATTTAAGCTATTTAATTGGATAAGGATTAATGCTGTATTGGTTAAAATCGCTACAAAATTTGCCATTATTTGTCGTAAAAAGTAAATGACAAAAAAATGTTATTATGGGATATCCATGAGAGATATACATATACCATCGCGGAGTTTTCTGTAGACCTTTTCAATGTGTACAAATAATTAGTACATTATTTTGATAAATCTCGTAGGGTTCAGCCTGCGTTTGCAATGTAAGCGGAAAAAAATATGATAATTAACGACATCACATTAGAAACCTCAAAAATAACAGTATTTCTCCACTATTTAATGGATGTTATTATACATATAAACCTTCCTCTTGAATCACTCTATCTATTGAAAAAAACCGCATCAAAATCCGGTGCGTAGTTTTAAAGATTTAAGCATACAAAGGGACATAGGGACAGAGAAAGCGACTTTGTTTTATACTATGTAGTGATTATAGTTTCATCAAAATCGGAGGCGCGCACTTCGGGTACCTGTCTTGTAAGAAATGTTTCTTATATCGCCGTTACAAGCCCTTTTTATTTTAAAATTTAGTGATAAATATTTAGAGCAACTCCTACCGTGATATACAAACTTAAAATGCCGTAATTACCGTAGCTAAGCAGTTGCAGTTTTTTACCTACAATAATTCCATTTTCCATTTGAGCATTATTAACTTCATATTCTAGACAACAGCTATCTATTAGAAAAATCGGTCACAGATTATCAGGATTCCGGAAAATAAAAAATTTGCTCCTTGAATTCATAATTGCACAAAATCATGATCGTTTTTAGCGTGATTTCGACTTAACTAATATACTAACATAACAAGAATTAAAATGTATGCAAAATATACGACTTACAGGGAAAATAATTAAATCAATGTAATTTTTTGATTGTTGTCGATTATTCGTCAAAAATATTTTGAACAGATTAAGGTCCAAAGTATAAGTATCAAATTTTGTGCAGGTTGTACCGAAATGAGGTCTCTCTTCACTTGGAACATAAAACGATTTTTTGAATAGTGATTTTAAACAATTAATTTTTCTAAAAGTTTTCATCATTAAAAATAAATATTACAAGGAAGATCTAGAAAAATACTCTAAAAGTCGGGAATAATTATTTCAAATCTCGAAAAACTAATCTTCAATTATACCTAAAAATAGACTGGTGTTTAAGAAAAACATTTCCAGCCCGATTCACTAAGAAGATTCAAGAGTTAAACACGATCATTTGCCATGAAATTTAAATCTTCTAGTCGGTAGTAGTTTTGTTTTGCTTATGATATTGTCATAATTTACATTACATATGTCAGCAGATAAACTCTTAGAGATATTAAAGAAAAGGAACCTTGCGATAAAGCCTTGAAATATTGAAAAGACATAGTTGTATACCGAAAAGAAATAAAATTCTTCAATTTTGCCCGTCCAGTAATAAAACAAAAGGATTTTTCATGCTTGTATTTTTAGGGTTTAAAACTTACTTGACTTATTGTTGCTCTTGTCAGTTTAAGTCCTTTGCTGTCAATTTAGGATGATTTTAAAATTAAACCATGTTAGTAAATCCGGCTGTTCACGTCCAATATATCCCATGATCTAATTGATAGTTTAAAATAAATTTATTTGTAAGTAGTGTTACAGTTTTGTTATTTCATGAACAAAACTATAAATAATTTTACTAAAATACCAATAATCAAGCAATACTCACCATAAATTCGACTCATATTTTCATCAAGTAATCTCTTTAATACATATAAAATAAAAGCTAAAAGTTTTTATCACTGTCATATCAAAAACCGGTTTTGTAAAAAGAAAAAAAGACCAAGTGTGTCTAGAAATGTATCAAACACTCCACTTTTGCCACTTTCATCAAGGGTGTAGTTAGTTAATCTTTTTTTTTCTTGGCGCTCTTGAGATTTTTAAAAAAGCGTCAGTAGAGAGAGTCTGGGCCAAGCCTTGGTTGTGAAAACTGGCAGAAACCCAGAAAGCAGATTTTTTTTTGCTGAATTCCTAAGAGTACAATACTACTTTTATTCCTATTTGCAGTTAGTACGATAGTTAAGTGTGTTGAGGCATCATTTGCCAAATATTGAGGATAAACAAAGTTTTTATTGTATTCGTTTTTTTCGTTAAGTACACCGTAGTGAAAGTGATCACACCTAAAGAGTCAACACACAAACTTTGCGACTTTTAATACTTGGTGCACGTTTAAAGACAATCAGGTACATTCCACAAACAGTTTTGTATTATACTGGGACTTTGCCTTCCTGTCAAAAATTAGATTTGCATGCCAGAGTCGGCATATTACACAGCACTGCTCCATAGAGGCCAACGACTATCCAGCTTGTCGAAAGTGTTTGGATTTAATGACAAAACTGCCTTTTAGGTATTAGAACTTCGTAATAAACAGTGAAATTACTGGTTTTAATGTATACTTTCCTTTTTCCCCTGTGATTGGGAACTAATAAGACTTTATGCGAGCAATTACAGGACAATTTATTTTTAATTTCATTTAAAATACCTTGTAAACCGTAGGTATACGTATCCACTAGGTAATTTAAAACATCACTTCACATATTAATAGTCCAACACTTTTAATTAGGCTAAAGTAAACAATACAACTTTACATAAAAAGTAAGGTTATTCAGTTCAGCCGATAGTGAAAATTAAGGCCTGACCTACATCTAAACCGACTTGGTGTATGGCGCAGATGACGTCATACTTGCAGTAGTGTTGTTCATTGTTTCTTTGTTTTTTTTTTGTTCTAATCCAGGTAGCAAATAGTTGCATTTTTATTTAGATTAAATTAAAATTCACATAGTTGGTAAAACAGAATCCTTTTTTTTTGTATTGTTAAATATAGATATTAATTGTTTTTAGAATCGGTGTGTTTTATTTTGGGATCCAGTTGTTTCCTGTTTTCGATAATATCATCGCTTTTTCTTACCGACGGGCCTAAAACAGGTGGCGCTTTGAATTTATATAACCCCCCTAATCTCCGGCATGCTAGCCTAGGCACTGCCCTAAAAGAAGGAGCGATCAACACTAAAAAAATAACCACCTGTACAGAAGCATTAAATATTTAATTTTCATTCATTCGTTTTCATTTTAATTCTTTTTCTCTCCCGTGACGTAGCAGTAGTGTTTCACTGTAACAGTTCTTTTTTGACTATAAACATATTCTTTAAAAAAAATGAAAGTGTTTTATTTTAAATTAAATATAATAATAATTTAATGTGCGTTAAATTGTAAAAAATGAAATTGATAGCTTTGTTGGTATATTTAGTTAAAATGCAGAAAGAAATTTTTTTGCTGAGATCATTTTTTTTCTGTTTAAATTACTTTGCAAATCTCGTGGGAATTTTA
This sequence comes from Diaprepes abbreviatus, assembly GCA_034092305.1. NCBI lineage: Eukaryota > Metazoa > Arthropoda > Insecta > Coleoptera > Curculionidae > Diaprepes > Diaprepes abbreviatus. The sequence continues at coordinate 2,040,046 of JASJET010000171.1, forward strand.
AATACCGTTGGTGCATTTTTATCCAAAAATTACGAATTTAGAGTTTTTAGATTATTTCCTTTTTCTTTTTCATGTCAAAATTACTAAAACAGAATATCCAAAACATATCTATTAATTTATCTAGAGCAACATAGAATCATAACATATTCACATAATTTTCTTAAAACTGAGATTTTCAAGTATGGCACTTTTTGTTACGATGGCTGTTTTAGTTCGCCCTTATCAATAATAATTGGAACAGGTACAACTGGTTAGGATCCGAATGGTTCAGTTCCTCGTTCCTGTATTTACCTGAGTGCCGCCGTTCTTTGTCAGACTATCTATTATATCCTTGTATTGAGACATCTGTCGTGAAGCTACAATACTAGACTTCAGTACTAATATCGTGTTATTACTGTCCGAGTATATGTTTATTGTCTTATTTATGTTTATATCCATCTCATAGAGATAGACACCTATATGTTGTTCTCTTTTTAAGCAGAGAAAAAGGAAAGAATATACAGAAACAGTTTATTTCCTGCAAATACAACTTTGGTCCCCCCTCCATATTCGTTTCGTCCATCTCAGGGTGTCGTCAGTGGAGCTGTATCGAAACGAGAGCAACATTCGCAGGAAACAACTGTTATATAAAATATAAATTCCGAGATATGTCATCAAGATATTATAAAACTTGCCGACTTCTATGTCAGACTGAAAAATGTCACAAGTCAAGACATCTATATATTCACCGGAGTAGTGCGAAATTTGTAAAAATCAAAATTTTAATAAGAAATAATTAAATCTGTCTGTAGTAATAGTTGTCTATATGTTTATTTCCTGCAAATACAACTCTGGTCATCTCTTCATACGCGTTTCGACAACCTCATGGTCTCGTCAGTGTAGCTGTATCCAACTGAAAGGAAGATTCGCAGGAATATATATATATATATATATATATATATATATATATATATATATATATATATATATATATATATATATATATATATATATATATATATATATATATATATCGGTTTATAATGTTCTATGCCGTCTTCCGATACTCAAACATCAGCAATCTCGGTCCATCCACTGATCATCCTCTAGACCTCTATTTCTCATTTCTCCGTCGATACCTTCTCGCCAGCTTTTTCTTGGTCTCCTTCGTTTTTTTCTCCCTTGCGGTATCCAGCTTAGTACTTGTTTAGGTAGACGTTCCTTTGCCATTCTCTGCACGTAGCCATACCATATCAATTGTTTTGTTCTTATATCGTCTACTATTGTGTGAGTGACTCCCATTATTTCTCTGATACGGTCATTGGTTTGTTTGTCTCTTCTGGATTTTCTACCCGATCGTCTCCAGAAGTTCATTTCAGTGGCTAACAGTGTCTTCTTGGAGGTTTCTTTTAGCTGTCAGACTTCAGAGCCGTATGTGACTATGCTAATAATAATAGTATTATAAATGAGAGTTTTGTTTTGCTTAGATATATTTAGATCCCATAGAATTGGGTTTAGAAGTGTAATTGCTTTTCTGATCTGTGTGTTTCGTTCTTTTATGGCTTGATCAGTCGTTCCATTTTGTATGAACTTCATCCCCAAGTATTTATAATTCGTGTAGTGTTCGATGCACTGACCGTCTTCCAGAATAAGGTCTCTGGACTCTCCGCCTACGCACATGCACTCAGTTTTGCTTATGTTTACCTCGAGCCTCCATTTCTGGTATTCTTGAATTAATTTCCTTGTCATGTATTCCAAGTCATCGTAATCTTGTACCAGTACGATCTGATCATCTACGAAACATAGCGTATACATCGTAGTATTTCTAAGTGGGATACCCTTTCCCTGTCATTTTTTTTCCACGTGTGTAATGTTTGATCTAAATATATTTTTAAAAGGGTTGGGGAGAGGCAGCATCCCTGTTTAAGACCTGTATTGACCTGGAATCTACCTGTAAGTGTATTTCCTATTCTGATTTTTGACGTGAAATTTTCATATAAAGACTTGAAAGCTTTTAGTACTACACTCCTACTCCTACAATCACGTTGCTTATTCCGAGAGCCTCCCATAACTTTTTAAGGGGTATGCTGTCATATGCTTTCTTCAAGTCTACAAATAGCATATGAATCTCTTAGTTAAATGCCAATTTTTTTCTGTTATTTGGCTCACACAGAATAGGTGGTCTATACTTGATCGACCAGCTCTAAATACCGCTTGTTCTTTACTTCCCTTTTTGTCAATAGTTAAGATATATGATAATTTCCAGTCCTTTGGGATGGTTCCGTTCATGTATTTTTGGAACAGTTCTTTTAGGTAATGAAATAGAGTGTCAGTTCCATATTTAATTAACTCTGCCAGGATGTTTCCAGGTCTTGATTTTTTCCATTTTTTTATGTTTTACAGACCTCTTTCACCTCCTGCAATGTGACTTTAACAGGTGATCCGGTTATTATAATGTTTGGATACTCTTCATTTTCCTGGAATATGTCTCGGTTTTCTGTGAGAATTTTCTTCAAGTAGTTATCCCATGCCTATGGTTTGATAGAGCTTATGAGATCTCTGCTTTTCTCTTATCTGAGGGATTTAAGGGTTCGTCAACTTTCCGTACTCTTCCGACCGCCCAAGTAATTATTAATTCTGGCGCACTTTTTTTCCCACGATTCGTTTTTCTTTTGACTTATAAGTCAAACCACTGCAATACAAAATATAAACTCCGAGATATGCTGGCAAGATATTATAAAACCTGTTGACTTCGATGTCAGACTGAAAAATGTCGCCAGTCAAAACGACATTTATATATTCACCGCAGTAGTGCGAAATTTCTAAAATCAAAATTTCAATTAGAAAGAAATAAATATATCTGCCATAATAGTTGTCTATATGTCTATTTCCTGCAAATACGACTCTGATCATCTCTTCATACGTGTTTCGTCTCGTCGGTGGAGCTGTAACGAACTGAAAGCAACATTCGCAGGAAACAACTGCTGTATGAAATATAAATTCTGAGATATGTCGGATGGATATTAAAAACTTGCCGACTTCATATTTTATTATATTTTATATCATTGTTTCCTGCGAATGTTGCTATTGGTTTCATACAGCTCCACTGACGAGGCCATGAGGTAGTCGAAACGCGTGGAGAGAGGACCAGAGTTATATTTGCAGGAAAAAGACTACTGTTTCTATAAATTCTTTCCTTTTTGTCTGCTTGAAAGGAGAACAACATATAGGCAATTATTACGGTAGATAGATATATTTATTTATTACAGAAATTTTAATTTTTAGAGGTAGATACATTACAGAATAGCCTATATTTCTATCTGAAAGATCGTTGCATGTTGTTCGAGAGAGTAAAACTTTCTAACTACAGTGCTCCTCCTCCAGTTGAAAACCATCAGCAAACCACCTCTCTGTTTGACAAAAGTATTTCAAGAGAATGGTTAGGTTTGTAAATGAATGGGGAGTGATGGACGTCTCTTTACCACGCTTCCCTAACTTTACGGATAGCTATTCTATGCAACACTCAGAGGATCATTAGCTTTTAAGGTCTCGTTCTCTAAATGCTATATTTAACTGTATTTTTGAAGACAGTCCTACCAACTTGGCACATGCAATTTTACATACGTGCTCTGTTTAAATTCAAGGGTTCTTTTTATTTCCGTACACATTTAATGATCTTTTTGAAAATTACTTTTTTTTATGAATGCACGTCAATTACTCTGGAGGGGCGGCATCCATTTGATACCTTACTCAATGATGTAAGCGAAAAACCCTAAAAAAGGATTTATCATAGAAGTTAATTAATATTATATCTGTCTAACTTATTTGTGTTGCCAAATAAGATATAAATAACAGAAGGAAAATTTTTAAAAAATATTACAAAAAATTTTGGCCATCCGTATACGAATATCGAGTATAGGGTCGTAAATACATTTAACATTCTTACAAACCAAACATCCCCACTTTAGTATTCTAAACACACTTATATCATAAGGTTTAAATTCGCAATAAAGGCAGAGGAATTGAGTGTAAAAATATTATATGACTGCGCGATATTATAGACAGGAAACATGTGTATACGAAGAAAACCCATTCGAAATTTAATCTATATCGAAGATTTAAAAGTCGAGCACGTATCAAATCGGACAAACGCCAGATGTTGTTCCCGAACGGGGTCCCCGAAGTAGCATACCGTTATTATGTACACGGTTTACGTCGTCGTAATGACACCTCCACTCGCTTTCCGATTCCAAACGGTGAGTTGTAAACCATTTAGACACAAGTCGGATTTGAAATTTATATGAATAAAATATATAAAAAAAAAATTAAGAAAAACGATTCTATTTTCATGAAAGTCGTGCACTAAGCGGTATAAAATAACTTTCTATATAAACATATGGTAAAAAATAGACGAAAAATAGAGATGGACAATAGATTCATATTTTGGATTAATAGGATTTGGATAATATTTTATTTTGGTTGCAAAATGGTGGATGTTTGCTTTATAAGACTCAAATTTTGCTATCAATTGCTAACTGTATTTTAATTTGAGAGCTACATAAGAGTGAGTGTTTCTCGAATTGAGAATTATATACATTAATCACTTGTTCATCATTCCTCATTAAATTAGAGCGCGCAGAATTTTATATACAAAATAAATGATCAAACTAGTGATCTAAAAGATGAATTTTTCGTATATATTTTAACCATTTTTTATATAAAAAAATATTTTATTCCGTTTAATGCACGACTTTCATGAAAAGAAAATCGTTTTTCTTAAAAAAATTCTATTTTATTTCATTTTTAACCGACTTCTAAAAGAAGGAGGTTCTCAATTCGTCGACTATGTATGTTTTTTACACCGATTACTCCGGAACGGCGGCACTGATTTGAATGAAATTTTTTACGTTATATTCAGGAAGTTGCTGCGGTGGTCCTATATTTTTTTGGACGAAATTGGTGTAGTGAAATCCAAGATGGCGCTGACAATATAGTGACCAAAAAAAAATTAATTTTGTCCGAATTTCTCCAAAATTGGTATGGAGGAATTTTCGGGGTCGTACACAACAAATCTGAAATTATTTAAAAAAAATTCAATATAGTGACCAATATGGCGAACAAAAAAATCCATTTTGTCCAATTTCCTCCAAAATTGGTATGGGGGAGTTTTCGGGGTCACACATAACGAATCTGATAATATTTTTAAAAAATTCAATATGTCGTATTCAATATGGCACATAAAAAATTAATTTTGTTAAATTTTTTTCAAAATTGATAAGAGGGAGTTTTTGGGATCGCAATTACGAATCTGATATTATTTAAAGAAAATTAAATATGGAGGATCCAAAATAGCGAATTAGAAATTCTACATCTCTCGATTTTGTCTAAAATCAGTATTGGGGATTTTTGTTAGTGTTTATTACGAATTTAAAATATTTTTTGAAAAACACAATCTGGTGGATTCAATATGGACTGAAAACTATACATTTTTCGATTTTCCCCAAAACTGACATAGGGGATTCTTGAGGGTGTGAATTATGAATTTAAAAGTATTTTTTAAGGATTCAATATGGCGAATCCAATATAGTGGACTAAAAGTTTTACATTCTTCGATTTTGTTCGAAGGTGAGACTGGATCGTTTTTGAGGATGCAAATAACGAATATAAAATTATTTTAAGAAAATATAACTAATCAGATCCAATGTGACAATCTAGAAGTTTTAAATTTCCGGATTTCATCCAAAATTTGTACTAAAGGGCTTTGAAGGATTTAGATTTAGATTAGATTAAGATGTTAAAATTATTTAAAATTAATTAATTAATAAATTAAATGAAATTTTAAGTAAAAATCGAGTTTTAATACGTTATCTTTTATGATATTGAGTTCCACCAAGTATCGGTAAATTCAATACAATTGTTAAAATTATTATTTTTTAATTCAATCCGGATCCAATATGGTGGGTTGAAAATTTTACCTTATTCGCATTTTTTCAGAGTTGATATTAGGGGGTTTTCGGGGTAGTGTATTACGAATATGAAGCTAATTTTTTACAACTCTTAGGTTGATAAGATACAATATGAGGGACTGAATATTCTTCATTTTCCAATTTTGTCTAACATTGATATTGCGGGGTACTTGGGGCCTATACAAACTCAATATGCAGTATAAAATATATTGGCTAAGAAATTTTAATCTCAAGTTCTTTAAATATAGATATTGGAAGGTTTTGGGGCCTATATTACCAATCTAAAATTAATTTGGAATTTTAAATAGTGGATTTACTATGACAGACTAAATATTTGTTTAGACACAGTTTCATTGATATTTGGAGAACTCTAAGAATCGAAGAATTTTTGGTGGTTCATTTTAGGGTGATTTACAATCTTGGATAAAATGGGTATTCTTTTGCAACCTTGGAGTCATCGCGTGATACAGTAATCTCGATTGGTATTTAAATTAAATAATTTATGGATATCATAATGAATTCAAAAACTAAAAATCGAAAAATAAAATTTTTATAAAAAAAATTGAACCGACTTCTAAAAGTGCGCTAAAAAGTGAAAAATAACCATAAATTTTTATATGAAATTGAAATTTTTGAAGTCGACGCCCAATTATTTCTAAATGAAATAAATAACTACTAATATTTACAAATTATCGTAAGACAGTAATTACAAATCAAGTAGTTTTAATCTGTCTATTCGAATCACATTTTGTCAGGTATTAGTTTGGCGCAGACTTCAAAAATTTCAATTTCACATAAAAATTTATAGTTATTGTTCACTTTTTAGCGCAACTTTAGAAATTAATACTTTTGGTCAGGAATGATAGAATCGCCGTTTTTGCTGGATCCTGAGGGTTTGTTTCTTCTATTTAACTGGATGGAAAGAGACATACCAAGTCTTTTAAATTTAAAGAAAGACATATCTGTTGAGCTGTCAAAAAATATCCTCTACCGCCAACTCTTTAACACACACAAATAAACTTTATAATGAGGAAAATGATGCAAGAATATCCCTTTTTAACGAATCTAAGTTTGTTCGGTTCCGTTAGGCCGAATCGGGATTATTAGCATTTTAATGAAAATAAATCTGACATCCCCTACCACTTTATTTTATGGCAGGAGTATCCAAATTTTTGGCCAAAGAGCCATATACCAAGATACTGTAGTTTTGAAATATGTAAATATGCTCAAGTTTTTGTATTGGAACTAGCAGGTAAGTGAGACATCTATGGCGTAGGACTCGAAGGTGAAGTCTGCTTCGTTTGCAATTTTTATTGGTACTTACGATAAATATCAAGGATATTTCGTTGTGGCGGAAATACCCAATGCGCGAGTTACTTATTGTTACATCTTACGACCATGTTAAACATATAATAGAGACATTTTATGGGGAGTAAAGAACTTAAATGCAGAATGTAGCCAAGTTATAGTAATACAGCGTCATTTTGATGGAAGCGATGGAATTACACAAACACGTCAATTATGCTAGTAGTATAACACGATCTTGTAGCGAGTAGCAGGACTAGAGTGCATTCTGGAAAAGTTCTTCTACGAGATTGCTTGTCTAGAAGATTCGAGTACTTTCGAGTTTTAGAATATGTTCTATGCATTGAGAAAGCGTGGTACAAATACGGGAGAAAAATGAGATTTAAACAGTTTTTTTTTTCGGATTCCGATGCAGTTTTAAAATCTTTTTAATGTCGATACAGACACCCTTGCCCCAGAACTTCAAATGGAAATGATTGATTTGCCGTATAGAGATACTTTTAAGATAAGCTTTTTATTAAAAAATTGAACCGACTTCTAAAGAAAATCTTTATAGAAAAATTGAATCGATTTCTAAACATGCGCTGAAAAGTGAAAAATAATAATATAAATTTTTGTATAAAATTGAAATTTTTGAAGTCGGCGTCAAATTAAAATGATACAGTTAACTACTAACCCGAGATATGTATAAGCTACGATAAGAAATCAATTACAAATAAACTATTTTTTAATCTTTTTATGCAAATCACATTTTGTCTACTATTAATTTTCCGCCGACTTCAAAAATTTCGATTTCATATAAACACTTTTATTATTATTTTTCACTTTTTAGCATATTTTTAGCAGTGGTTCAGTTTTTTTGTATAAATTTTATTTTTCGGTTTTGAATTCGTTATGATATCCAGAAACATCTGAACTAGGTACTAAGCGAGATTAGTGTACCCTCAATGATTCGAAGGTCGTAAAAAAATACCCATTTTATCTAAAGTTGTAAACCATATTAAAATGAATACCGAAAAATTCTTTGAATCTGAGAATTCTCCAAATATCAGTTTTGAATGAAATTGTATCACACTAATATTTAGTTTGCCATAGTAAATCCGCTATCTTAAATTTTAAATTCATTTTAGATTTTTATCCTGCATATTGAGTTTGTATACGCCCGAAGAAATTCCCAATATGAATTTTGGACATCTAATCTAATTCTACTTCGAAAATCTCCTAGTACCAATTTTCGACTAAATTCATAAAAGGAAATATTCTTAAACCATCATATTACATCTGTTATATTAAATATTCTAAAAATAATTTTAAATTCATTATTAACATCCATCATACATTGAATCTTTAAAAAATAATTTTAAACTCATAATTTCCACCCTAAAGATCCCCCCTATACCAATTTAGCTGAAAATTGATTGAACATTTTTAGAACGCATATTGAATTATTATAAATTCGCTAATTACACCCTCAAAAAACCCCCCTATATACTAAATAGTTAGTTCGCCTTAGTGGATCCGCCATATTGAATTTGTAAAAGTAATTTTAGATTCGTTACGACCCCAAAAATTCCCCCATACCAATTTTGGAAAAAATCGGACAAAATTAAAATTTTTTCGTAATATTGTCAGCGCAATCTTGGATTTTACCGAACCAATTTGGACCAAAACAATATGGGCCTACAGCAGTAACTTCCTAAACATAACGGAAAAAATTTCATTCACAGAGATGACGCTGTTCCGGAGTAATCGATGTACATAGAACTTCCTTTCAGAAATCGGTTAAAAATTATTTTAAGTCATCATTGCTGAAATTTTATAACTTATCTGTATGAAAAACATTCTCCAAAATAAAATATCCAAAAAATATTTATAGATCCACATTAACTAATGAGCATTTGAAGTTGCTGCTGATAATTTCAACAAGTAACTTTGATCCACCACTGCAAACAATTGTCAGTGAAAAGTTACCGCTACATAAATCTCACTAATGATAATTATAATGTTTAATTTCATTATGTCAGTTATCTATGTGTGTCACTTATTGTAAGCAATCAAAATAAATTATGGCGGGCCGGATTGGTGCTGGCCCGCGGGTCGTAGTTTGGAAACAGAAAAAAACTAAAATTTTTTCTACATTAAGACGCAAATATTTTCAGTACAACTCTATCAGAGAAATTACGGGATAAAATCTTTTTCCTAAATGTCCGCAGTTCTTGCGCCCCCTAGCAGTCGTTCAAAATAATTTTCAGCCACTGTTCAGTGCTCTCAGTTTTTTCTTATCTGGTACATAGCGGTGAATAGACCTGAATCTTAAGAAAAATGTTTTTTTTTTATAGAAATAGTAAAAACAAATTGTAAAGTTTTTATGAAAAATATGTATACAAATAAAATACAAAAAATTAGCACTGGAATCCTGATGGTGTGAAGTTACACTGGTTAGATACTTTGCCGTTCGTGATATCAATACCGGACCAGGGCCAGTTATTACAACCGCCACTTCCACAAAGAATGTACACAGGCATTGCACTAGAACCACCGCTCATGCTTCCGTAGACGTAATGCAAAGCTAAGTTCGTGATTGGAATGTTGCCTTTGGGATTTCCAGTGGATGAACCATCTTTGTAGTCTTCCTGAACGTTGATTCCATAGTTGGTAATACCTGAAAACAGTTTATTCATTCATAAAACGAAATAATATGTATGAAACGATAGCAAGATGTAAATTTTAATAAAAATTGTTAAAAAAAAATTAACCATCATCAAAAAGTAGCTCTAAAAAGAAAAAACAGTAAAAAATTATTAATTGAATTATAATCAATGAATACTGAGTATTTATATCTATTGACTATTTTTGGATTTTATATGAAATATTTTTTAAATTTATCTTTAAAGAAGTATGAAAGTTAATATTTTTAAAGAAATTACCTCCAAGTTTAATATTTTTGTATGTGACATCCGAAATAGAACCAGTACCGGCATCAACGTGAGTTTTAACATGAATTCCGTTCCTCGAATTAATTACGTAGCAATCAGTAAAAGTAACGTTTTTAACAGTATTGGGGTTACCACTTGCAGAACTTTGACCAACGGATAAACTGAGACCGTGACCACCGCTACAAGTAAGATTTGAAATTAGGAAGTTGGAACCTTGGTTTATAGCTACACAATCGTCTTGGTTCTTGATGACTGAATTTTGGATGGTGATGCCAGTGGAGCTTGAGATATCGAATCCGTCAGTGTTGCCACCTAAAGCACCCTGAAAAATAACAATTTGGGATGATTTTTTAATAATTAATTTTTCTACAGTAACTTAGATTTTCAGATCTTAAATTATACCTGCAGTTTACTTTCTGAATCTCATATAAGGGCTAGAAATAGAGATAAAAAATACAAGTATATCATAACGTACTTACTTTTCCCGAAAAATCATAAGGTATACTTTTTGTTCAGAATTGGACGGGAACACAAAAATATTTTTTTATTTTTATTATTAGCAATTTTTTTGTTTATAACAAATTACCTGAACAGTTATCGGGAACCCACTTTCGATATTTGTAATTAAGAGGTGAAAATACATATAAAAAATAGCTACGAAATCCCACTGAGCTCCCGAACTACTAAAGATAGTATAGATAAAATAGGAAGTGGGGAGATTTTTTATCCTTTACGTGAAAAGCTTTTTCACAAAAAAAAGTTCCTAGTCTAGTAAGGCACAAAACAGCGTCCAAGTAAGATGTTTCAAGTGTGTTTATAATCCTGATGTGATGAAGCATCCCAATAGTTGAAAAAGATATTATTTTTATCTTGGATGCGAAGTGAAATATCAGACAAGTATATTCTGAAATAACTGGGTTTCAGGATTCAGCAACTAGTTAAACCGAAAAAAGAAATCGATGCGTTTTGCTGCGGAAGAAGCAATAATATCGCAAATTACAAATATTGCATAGGATGCCTTGACGACTAGAAATCGCTGCTGTTTTGTTTGTCGTTGTCAAAATGACATTTCCGTTGCTTTATTTGTCGATTCTACAGTTCTACATATACTAACATGAAATCCAGCTCCTAACTCAATTGCAGAATTAAAAATTCCTGCATAGGAAAAACAGAATCTGATCCCACAAGAAACGATCAAAGACCTTCTGCATAGCATACCTAGGAAGATGCAGGCTATTGTTAGAGCTAGAGGAGGAAGTACTAAGTACTAAACTGTTTGACTTTGTATTAAAAAATTGTTTTATTATCGTCATTCTTGTTCTTTCTAATTAATTGTTACAAACAAAATCAGGCTATTTCATTAATTCCAATTTAAATCTATTGTAAGGCTTCAATGTGTAAATTAATTTCAAGTAATATACGTACACTCTGGCACAAGACATTTAATAATGAAAAATACAAAACGTTGTAAAGGAAAACAAATCAATATAAAAACACTTAAAAATAAAACTTGTAATATTTTTGTCTGTGAGTGTATAAGGAATAAATTAATCATCAAATAGCCTGATATATCATCTGTAATACGATCTGTGGTCATCAGAAAAAGCAGATTCCATTTTTGAGAGCTGACAGAGATCCTGCAACAATATGTGAATGGTTTGTTAGCAGCCATAAGATCAGGGTCTATTTATAAATTGTTCGAAGTTAAGCTTGAAAGCATTGATGTTTCCTTTAAATCTTGATCATGTTGTTCACATGGGTACCTGCTGACTTACATAAAATATGAGGAATATGGTAGTTGTGCGGGCATTTGAAAATTGTTGCATTTCTAAGTGGACTACAGCAAGATTATATAACGCTTTTCTGTTTCTTTTGCAAGTAGGATAGCCGAGTAAAACAAGATCATTACATGAACAAAAAACTGGACCCAGAACAGAAGAATATGCAATATATGCTTTTAGTTTATTTCAACAATAATCTGCTGCTTTCTCTGCATATAAAACTCTGCCTAAGGAAGAATTTTACAAAAGCAATGGATAAAAATATCCCTGGGGTAAAGTAAAATGCGAACAGTAAATGCAAACTTCATTCCATCATATCCTTTCCGTGTTGGAGGTTGCACAATTTGAATAAATTGCTACACAACACAATTTATTTTATTCCACCACCATCGAGATGATGGCCTACCCGTACCACCATACCGAGAAGAAAGTCAAAACTTATCCTTCCCGCCACAGTGATATGGCAGAGGTACATGTTTCGTCTCTACTAGACTCATCAGGGTACCGACATGCACCTAGCTGTGCAAAGGACAGATCGGAAGGAAGCATGCAAATACTTCGTCGACCTCTCGCCGGATGGCGTATATATGTTTATGCGGCTTTCACGGATTCCTCTGTGTGAGATGCAATAGCAGTGGATATATCCACATTGTGCCATTGCTGTTCTCAACTTTGCTATTGATAAAGCATTATCACTATCGTTATTATCACTTTCAAATTCACCACAAGTTTTAAACAAAAATGTGTTTTGTATCATGGATACCACATACATACTGAAAGTTATTCAGTCTTATTAATGATTAATAGTTTGTTGGTTTACTTACGACATCTCCAGCGGATACATCAATATTAAAGTTAGAAATAACAGTATCACTAGCACTGTTGATTGAAACACAATGGACTGGGCAGTTCAACAAATGAATATTACTGACTTTAGAACCTCCACTGGTTCTAAGTTTTAAGAATTTAGGTTTTTTGGTGCCACTAGCTCCTTTGCCGTCCCAGTATTTAGCACCTGGAGAGAGAGAAAACACAGCCTTATATTAACAGAATATATATTTTAAGAATAAGAAAATAAATGGTGAAACACCCTATATGAAAATTTGGGACAACGTAACGGTTGCTTGTCTCGTGGCAGTGTCGCTTTTATTTTTATACTTATTAGTTCTCCTTCGGGATCTCTCTTCAAGTGTGTCAAAAAAGCATAGAAGTTATTAATTTTCATATTCCAAAAGTGGTTTTTAGAATTTTATATTTTTCTAGTAAAAATAGTAAAATACATTTTTTATAAAATAAGAATGTTAAACATTATTACATTAAAATAATTGAAAACATATAAGTTAGTTTTAAGATAGTTTTTGACTTCTAGAGTTTGATTAATCAAGATTAAAATTGTTAGCAACTTTAAAAAAAGCTGCTTTTAAATCTTGTATGGTATAAGAATGCTTTTTGTATAGTCTATAATCTAAAATGCTAAAAATCTCCGTCAAAAGCGTTTTAATTAAAATAGTCTGTCTTAAAATGGCCTCTTTTTTTCAGTCGGTAAAGTAGATATATTGTACATGTGTCTCCTTTTTGGAATGTTTTCAACTAAACTGGAAGTAATTATTAGTTCACTGAACTTTAATATTTTATTAAGTGAAAATTAAATATTTAAATCAATTTACTATGACATTAGACCATAAACAACTTTTGGTATTACCAAGGAAGTTAGGAATGAACTCGTCACTAAATTTGTAAGTCTGAAATTTTGTCCGAAGTCAGTTTTTATAGCTAAAACTCAATTATTTACATGCTTGAGTCAATTTTCTAAACGAAAGGTTTTCTACATTCATTTCGCATTCAAGAAGAGCACATTTTGGATTGCTGATAATCCTTCTAATATGTTTACAGCTCAAATAAGTAAAACAAAATGGGTTGCTCATGGAACTTTTCAAGAACAATTGTTTCATTCTGTCCATGTTCAAAAGGTACATGCAATTGTCTTTAGGCGATTATCCTGCCACAGTTAATTGCTCAAACTGTATTTTACAAAAATTCAGAAAAAACTTTCATTTTACTAGAACTGTTTTATTTTAGGGACGAAGCTGGCTTTTCAAAAGATGGATTTATAGATTCTAATAATATACACATTTGGGATGAAGAAAATCCCAATGCAGTCATAGACTAGTTACCAACAAACAGATATTTATGGTTAACATTTGGGCGGAAATCTTTGGAAGATATTCAACGGAGCTTTTCATTTTTGAAGAAAAATTAGGTGGTCCACTTTATTTACAATTTTTGCACAAAAATGTAATTAACTGTTTATCAGATGTTGAATCATGGCCACCAAGATCTCCTGACCTAAATCCGTTAGATTTCTTTTTTTGAGGACATCTTTAAAGACTTGTAAATATTAGGGTAGAATTGCTTGATAGAGTGGTATCTATTTTGAACATCTGCTTAATTTAGAACAAATCAGATGTAAAAAATTAGGGTTCTTGGTTTTAGAAAGGGTCAAATGGGAATTATTATCTGACATTTCGTCTACGGTTTCACGAGGCATCTTCAGGGATCTTTACTCCATGAGATTAGAACACTTTATGATTATCGAGGAGCAACAGTCCGGTATTTATACCCGACTGGTGCTCAGCGAACCATGATCCAGTGTTACAATCGATTTTCATGTATGATGTAGACTGTAATCCGCATCTCTGTTAATATTATTTGGATATTTACATATTTCAATTGATTCTATAATTTTACGTTTAAAAAAACCAGCCAGTTTTTTTTACACTAAAAGTGTGACCTGAGCAGTGCTGGTGTTCGGCTACTGCAGATTGTACAATTTGTTTCTTTTTTAAACATCTTTCATGTTGCTTAAGCCTAGTGGATATAGACCGTACAGTTTCACCTACATACATTTTACCACAAGAGCAAGGTATCTTGCAAGCGCCTTCTGTTTGATATGGAATTGCATCTTTTGGTGACTTTAAAAATTGTCCAATTTTCTTACATTTGTTGAAAATTGTCCGAATATTTGATTTTCTAAGCAATTTGTCAATCTTATCGATGGTTCCTTATATGTAAGGAAAGACAACACTATCCTGTCCATAGGAGGTACATTTATAACATAAGGAAAATGTATCTCTATGTCCAATCGTCAACGCAATACTCACCAACTTACAAAATAGGTAAATATCTAGCCAAACTTTTACATCCCTTTACAGAAAAAACCGAATCTTTTGTTAAAAACTCTGGACACTTTATCCAAAGATTAAAAATCATCCAATTAGAGCCCGGAGACATATTCAATTTTGATGTAGAATCCCTGTTCACAAATGTTCCTAGGGATGATTCAGTTTCTATAATAAGGGACATATTACGAAACAACAATATGGAAATATGTATTTCACTCTACTAGAATGAATTAAAGCATATCTAATTTCCATCTATTTTACTTTTTAAGGAACTTTTTACGAGCAAACTTCGAGAGCGGACATGGGATCTCCGCTATCACCTGTGGTAGCTAACATCTTCATGGAAGCTTTCGAAGAAAACGCCTTGTCTCCTGCTCCTCTAAAACCTAAATTTTGGTGTAGATATGTAGATGATAGGTTTGTAGTTTGGCTGCATGGCGCAGATAACCTCCATAATTTCCTGGATCATCTAAATCAACACATCCTAGCATATAATTCACTATGAAAACTAAATCAAATGGTGCTCTTGTTTTTTTTGATGTACTAGTATAAAGGAAAAAGAATGGCAAATTAAGGCATTCTGTGTACAGAAAACCAACACATACAAATCAATATCTCAATGCAACGTCACACCAGCATCCTTCTCAAAAAAAATCCGTCATAAACTCTTTAGTACTTAGAGTACTTTCAACATGTGATAAATAATCACTGGAATCAGAAACAGAAAAACTGACTCATGCTCTGAAAGGCAACAGATATTGCGCTGAAGATATAAGACGTTTTATTAATAAATATAAAAATCCAACTCCTCAACAAAATGTCATAAATGTACTTTCTATGGACAGTGTTGTCTTACCTTACATACGCGGAACCACTGACAAGATTGCCAGATTGCTCCGAAAATTAAACATTCGGATAATTTTTAACACATGCAAGGAAGTTGGACAATATTTGAAGTCTCCAAAGAACGCAATTCCATTTCAAACAGAAGTTGTTTACAAGATACCTTGCTCTTGTGGTAAAGTGGCATAAGGAACATAAAGATGTATAGAAAAGAAAAGAAATTGTACAGTCTGCAGTAGCTGAACACCAGAATTGCTAAGGGCACACTTTTTATGTAAAATAAACTAAGGTGCTAGTATCAGTGTCTGTTTTCTTTAAACGTAAAATTAGAGAATCAATCAAAATTTGTAAATATCCAAATAATATTAACACAGCACAGATGCAGGTTACAGCCTACATCACACGTGGAAATCGATTGTAACGCTGGGTCACGGCTCGCTGAGCACGAGTCGAGTATAAATACCGGGCTGCTGCTCTTCGGTAATCATTCAGTGTTCTAATCTCGTGGAGTAAAGATCTCTCGTGCAATCGTAGGCGAAACGTCGGTTAATAATTTCAATTTGATACGGTCTAAGCCCAAAACACACCGATTTTCAACTTGACCAAAGTCGTGAAAGCTTTCGTTATTTATTAAAAGAGATGTACTTATTGTTTCATACAATTTTGGGGTCAATTTAATGATTTCCTTGATTTTATCTAAAATAAATCTTTAATTTTTATTAAAATTTTAGATCATGACTTGGAAATCACCTTACACTGTCCTTTACAATTTTTGACTGTCTCTGTATGCAGTCAGGAGCGCGTCTAATTTTTTTTTTATGCAGATATACCTGATACCAACGTAAGAACTTTGGTTTCTTTGACATAAAAATATAATATATACAAATACTAACAATAAAAAATTGGAAAAAATGAGTAAACTACCTTCTCCATCCAAAGTTGCTCCGCTCCCGTCAACGGTTACTTTTTTTCCTTCGATAAAAACAAGAGGACCACCCCATTCATGGTGTTCGAACTTAATGGTTCCTTGAAAATGTAAAGTAGCCCCATCTTTTAATTTTATTTCCAAAGATTTTCCAGCTGGGACAGTAATTCCATTAATTATTAAATTTGAGCATGATTTAGCAGCAGCTGCAACATTACTGTAATCGGTAACCGTACAACTAACCCCAAGTGGCTCAGCACCAAGCAGTGACGAAGACACTGTGAAAAATGTTGCTATTAATACTACAAGTAACACACTACATCGATTCATTTTGAATATCTTAGTTATTGTTGTTATTCCAGTTACATTTTATATACTTGAATAGGGAATCAAACGATGACGTATTATCAGCATACAAAAACTACTTTAAAGTATTTTGTTTTGATGGATCATGTTTTTTTTAAAGTGAAGTATTGTCCTGTCAGATATGTTTAAAAAAATACGTGATTTGGCGAAAGTGTTCTATTTTATTATCGTCTTATTTATTTAAAGTGATCCTTATTGATGCATAAATAACAAGAACAATAAAAATTTTAAAATTACTCCTTTGCTGAAAATATATAGTTTTTATTATTACCACTTTTCCATTCATTTAGTTATTTTCGAAAATTTTATCGAAAGTTAATACACGAATGATTTCGGTTAACAAGTTTGGAGATTCCTCGACCTTCCCGAAAACTTCCTGACATCTTGTTGATTATTATTGTAATTTTGATTTGGTAAGTGAAACGCTATTTAGCTAATAATTGGGTACATACTGTCTTCCAGATCTCCAGAAACCTCTTATCTTGTAAACACATACAAATTTTGATATATTTAGTTTGTGGACCTAAATTTAAAATATGAATTCATTTCAGCTTAGTAAGTCTTACATTAATGTTAGGATAACCTACTATTAGAATCGATCTTGATCGCCCAATATACACATTTAGGAGCTTTAGTTACAACTTTTATGGATTATTGTCGATTATTTTCTATATGCTGCTTTTTAATGAATTTTAACGGTTGTCAAACAATAGTTTTTAATTTAGTGAAGCTGTAATTTGATTTTGAATTATGGGTACTTTTTTCTCCAGCCTTTTCTTTAATTTATTCTGACTTGAGATTTTGATCTGTGGAGACTTTGGTTGATGTTGAAGTTACAACTGCAAATTTTTGTTAGTTATGTTTTACTGAAGGTTTTTCCACTTAATTTTTAGGTTTCATATTTCGGTTGTGCTGATTAATTTACATCTTGGTCGTTTTTATACAATACTGGCATTTTGGTAATGTATTGATGATGAAACGTGATAAAACTGTTGATAAAACTAATATACATAAATACTACTAACACTTCGTAATTTTGGCTTTCCATAGACGGGTAGATGTTTCTTTTTCTCATCTGTTTTGAACAGATAATTATTTGTTGCGTAACTTCTATAGTTTTAAAGTTTGAAACAATGAACTCAGAGATCCATATCCAAGTAAGTAGCAGCAAAGAGGTCTGATCCTTACAAAGTAACGGTATTTTTTTTTATGGAAGTAATAAAAACAGGTAGTAATTTTTTTATAAAAATGATATATAAAAATTCAATACAAAAAAATCAACAACTGAATCCAGATGGTGAGAAGTTACACTTATTAGATTTTTTGCCGTTGGTGATATCAATACCGGACCATGACCAGTTGTTACAACCGCCACTTCCACAAAAAATGTATACAGGCATGGCACTGGAACCACCACTCATGGTTCCGTAGACATAATGCAAAGCCAAGTTTGTGATTGGAATGTTGCCTTTTGGATTTCCAGTGGATCCACCATCTTTGTAGTCTTCTTGGACGTTGATTCCATAGTTGGTAATACCTGAAAATTAGAGTATGAGAAAAATTCAATTCAAATTTTCTTTTACCAATTTATTCACTCATCAAACGAATTAATATCTATGAAATGGTGGTAAGATCAACCTCAATACTAAATATTGATGTTGGATTGTAAATTCTAAAATGAAATACTTCTAAACTTTATCATAATAGATATATAGGAGTTAATATTTTTAAAGAAATTACCTCCAAGTTTAATATTTTTGTATGTGACATCGGAGATTGAACCGGTACCGGCGTCAGTATGAGTTTTAATATGAATTCCGTTTCTTGAGTTAATAACGTAGGAATCCTTGAATGTAACGTTTTTAACAGTATTGGGGCTACCACTTACAGAACGTTGACCAACGGATAAACTGAGACCGTGACCACCGACACAAGTAAGATTTGAAATTAGGAAGTTGGAACCCTGGTTTATAGCTACACAATCGTCTTGGTTCTTGATGACTGAATTTTGGATGGTGATGCCAGTGGAGCTTGAGATATCGAATCCGTCAGTGTTGCTACCTAAAGCACCCTGAAAAACAATAATTTGGGATGTTTTTTTTAATAATTAACTTTTCTACAGTAACTGAGATTTTCAGATCTTAAATTATACCTGTAGTTTACTTTTCTGAATCTCATATAAGGGCTAGAAATAGAGAGAAAAAATATAAGTTTATCATAACGTATTTACTTTTCCCGAAAAATCATAAGGTATAATTTTTGTTCAGAATTTGACGGGAACACGATTATTATTATTATTTTTCAACAAAAATTTTTTTTTAATTATTAGCAATTTTTTTGTTTATAGGAAATTACCTGGACAGTTATCAGGAATCCACTCTCGATATTTGTAATTAAGAGGTCAAAATACATATAAAAAACAGCTACGAAATCCCACTGAGCTCCCGAACTAATAAAGATAGTATAGATAAAGTAGGAAGTAGGGAGATTTTTATCCTTTACGCTTTTTTACAAAAAAAGTTACCAGTCTAGTAAGGCACAAAGCAGCGTTCAAGTAAGATGTTTCGCAAGTGTGTTTATAATCCTGATGTGATGAAGCATCCCAATAGTTGAAAAATATATTATTTTTATGTTGGATGCGAAGTGAAATATCAGTATATTCTGAAATAACTGGGTTTCAGGATTCAGGAACTTGTTAAACCGAAAAAAGAAATCGATGCGTTTTGCTGCGGAAGAAGCAATAATATCGCAAATTACAAATATTGCATAGGATGCCTTGACGACTAGAAATCGCTGCTGTTTTGTTTTTCGCGTTCAAAATGACATTTACATTGCTTTATTTGTCAATTCTGAAGTTTTCTTGCTAAGATGCCACATTTAAGCGATTTAGTATGTGTTAAAATTGTTACTTTAGCCAATGAGGGTTGCAGACAAGAAGATATTGCGTGGAGAGTGCGTATCCATCAATCGATTGTTTTCCGTTTAGTAAAGCGACACAGGGAAACTAGAGAATACAACAGGTGTCCTGGTCAAGGATGAAAAAGATGTACAACGTCAAGAGATGACCAATATTTTAGAATTCAATTTTTTCGAAATCGCACACTTACAGCTCCGCAATTCAAAAATGAATTACTAATCACAAGACAAGTTAATGTAAGTATCAAAATAGCAATAAAAAAAAACTTAACGAGGTCGGTTTAAACCCAAAACGTCCTTGGCTTGTCCCACGTCACAAAACTGAGCGGTTACAGTTGACAAGAGCTCATGCTAACTGGAATGAAGACCAATGGGAAAAGTTCTTTTCACAGATTAAACTAGGATACAATTATGGAAGCCATATGGACGTGGTAAAGTGTACAGAAGGTCTGGAGAACATTTTGCAAAATATAATCTTGAATAAACCGTTAGCTTTGGTGACGGTTTCATTATGTTCTGGGGTGGCATTAGTAGAGAGAGGAGGGAAATTTAAGAATGAATGTTGACTGGCACAAACACAACATCCTTGAAGAGCATGTTTTACCTTATGCCGGTTTCATTGAGAACATGCTGCAAAAACAGTAGTCCAGTATCTTAAAGCTGTTGGGATTGTGACTCTAAATTGGCCACCAATGAATTCTGATGCAAATCCCATAGAGAATTTATCGGACATCTTCAAGCGACATATACTAACACGAAATCCAGCTCCTAACTCACTTGCAGAATTAAAAATTGCTACATAGGAAAAATGGAATCTGATCCCGCAAAAAACGATCAAAGACCTTCTGCATAGCATGCCTAGGAGGATGCAGGCTATTGCTAGAGCTAGAGGAGGAAGTACTAAGTACTAAACTGTTTGACGTATTAAAAAATTGTTATATTATCGTGATTCTTGTTCTTTCCAATTAAATGTTATAAACAAAATCAGGCTATTTCATTAATTCCTCTTTAAATCTATTATAAGGCTTCAATATGTAAATTAATTTCGAGTAATATAAGTACACTCTGGCCCAAGACATTCAGTAAAAAAAAATACAAAAGGTTGTAAAGGAAAACAAATCAATATAAAAATATTTAAAAATAAAACATGCAATATTTTTCTCAGTGAGTGTCTAAAGAATAAATTAATCATCAATTACCCTAATATATCATCTGCAATACGATCTGTGGTCATCAGAAAAAGTAGATTCTATTTTTGGAAGCTGACAGAGATCCTGCAACAATATGTGAATGGTTTGTTAGCAGCCATAAGATCAGGGTCTATTTATAAATTGTTCGAAGTTAAGCTTGAAATCATTGATGTTTCCTTTAAATCTTGATCATGCTGTTCACATAGATACCTGCTGAATTGCGTAAAATATGAGAAATATGGCAGTTGTGCGGGCATTTGAAAATTGTTGCATTTCTAAGTGGACTATAGCAAGATTATATAAAGCTTTTCTGTTTCTTTTGCGATTAGGATAGCCGAGTAAAACAAGATCATTACATGAACAGAAAACGACTTATTAGGTAATCACTGGATCCAGAACAGAAGAATATGCAATATATGCTTTTAGTGTATTTCAAGAATAATCTGCTGCTTTCTCTGCATATAAAACTATACCTAATAAAAAATTTTACAAAAGCAATGGATAAAAATATCCTATAGCCTGGGTAAAGTAAATGCAAACTTCGTTCCATCATATCCTTTCCATGTTGGAGGTTGCACAATTTGCATAAATTGCTACACATTACAATTTATTCTATTCCACCACCATCGAGATGATGGCCTACCTGTACCACCATATCGAGAAGAAAGTCAAAACTTACCATCCCCGCTACAGTGATACGGCATGGGTACATGTTTCGTCTCTACTAGACTCATCAGGCTACCGGCATGCACCTGTTTGTGTAAAGGACAGATCGGAAGGAAGTATGCAACACTGAACGCGGCTTCGCCGACCTCCCGCCAGATGGCGTATATATGTTTATGCGGCTTTCACGGATTCCTCCGTGTGCGATGCAATAGCAGTGGATATATCTACATTGTGCCATTGCTGTTCTCACCTTTGCTATTAATAAAGCATTATCACTATCGTTATTATCATTTTCAAATTCACCACAAGTTTTAAACAAAAATGTGTTTTGTATCATAGATTCCAAATACATACTGAAAGTTATTCAGTCTTATTAATGATTAATAGTTTCTTGGTTTACTTACGATATCTCCAGCGGATACATCAATATTAAAGTTAGAAATAACAGTATCACTAGCATTCTTGATTGAAACACAATGGACTGGGCAGTTCAACAAATGAATATGACTGACTTTAGAGCCTCCACTGGTTCTAAGTTTTAGGAATTTAGGTTTTTTGGTGCCATTAGCTCCTTTGCTGTCCCAGTATTTAGCACCTGGAGAAAACAGAGACTTGTATTAACACAATATTAATTTTAAGCATAAGAAAATATATATATGAAATTTTGGGACAGCGTGACGGTTGCTTGTCGCATTGCAGTGTTGCTTTTATTTTTAATACTTATTAGTCCTCTTCTTGTAATTTTCCATCATGTATGTCAAAAAAGCATAGAAGTTATAAATTTTCATACTCCAAAAGTAGTTTTTGAAACGTAAAATTAAAATTTTGTCATCAAATTTTATATTTTTTTAATCAAGATAGTAAAATATATTTTTAAAAAAATGAGAATGATAAAAATTATTACATCGAAGTTATTCAAGCATATGAAGTTAGTTTTAAGATAGTTTTTGAGTTTGCTTATTTAAGATTATAATTGTTAACAACTTTAAAAGAAGCTGCTTTTTAATCTTGTATGGTATAAAAATGCTTTTTATATAGTCTGTAATCTGAAATGCTAAAAATCTGTGTGAAAAGCATTTCAATTAAAATAGTTTATCTTAAAGTTACATCCTCTCCTTTCTGGAATGTTATTCAACTAAACTGGCAGAAATTATTGGTTTACTGAATTTTACTTTTCTATTAAGCGAAAACTAAATGTTTAAATCGACTTACTATGGCATTAGGCCATAAAACAACTTTTGATGTTACCAAGGAAGTTAGGAATTAACTCGCCACTAAATTTGTAAGCCTAAAACTTTAACCTATGTCAGTTTTTAGAGCTAAAATTCGATTATTTACATACTTGAGTCAATTATCTAAAAGAAAGATTCTCTACACTTATTTCGCGTCTAAGAAGAGCACATTCTGGATGAGACTGCTGATAATCTTTCTAAATGTTCACAGCTCAAATATATACAACAACATTTTAGGGACGAAGCTGGCTTCACAAAAGAGGGTGTTATAAATTCTAATAATATACGTTTGGTATGAAGAAAATCCCAATACAGTTACTGATCAGTCACCAACAAACAAAAATTTATGGCTAACATTTATGCGAGAATCATTGCAAAATGTTCCTTTTGAATTTTATTTTGGAAGAAAGATTAAGTGGCACATTTTATTTACAAGTTTTGAAACAAAATTTAAATAACCTAAATCCGTTAGATTTCTTTTCTTCAGGACATCTTAAAAGACTTGTTTGTTTAACGCCAGTAAATATTAGGTAGAATTGCTTGATAGAATAGTCTACTACTGCAGTCTTATTCGAAATGATCCTGGAATGTTATTGCATTGAAGTACAAGGCGTCCATTTTGAACATCTGCTTAATTAAAAACAAAAGAGAAGTAGAAATCAGAGTTATTGGGTTTAGACCGTGTTAAATTGGAATTATTATGCGACGTTTCGCCTACAATTGCACGAGGTATCTTCAGGGATCTTTACACCACGAGATTAAAACACTTTATGATTATCGAGGAGCCCGGTATTTATATCCGACTGGTGCCCAGCGAACCGTGATCCAGCATTACAATCGATTTCCACTTGAGATGTAGACCATAAACTGCATCTCTATTAATATTATTTAGATATTTACAAATTTCAATTGATTCTCTAATTTTACGTTTAAAGAAACCAGGCACTGATGCTAGCACCTTAGTTTCTTTTACATTAAAAGTGTGACCTGCGCAATGCTGGTGTTCAGCTACTGCAGATTGTACAATTTGTTTCTTTTTTTATACATCTTCCATGTTCCTTAAAATTAGTGGATATAGATCGTCCTGTTTCACCTACATACACTTTACCACAAGAGCAAGGTTTCTTGTAAATGCCTTCTGTTTGAAATGGAATTGGATCCTTTGGAGACTTCAAACATTGTCCAACTTTCTTACATGTGTTGAAAATTGTCCGAATGTTTGATTTTAGGTGCAATCTGGCAATCTTATCGGTGGTTTCTTGTATATAAGGTAAGACAACACTGTCTTTTTCATAGGAGGTACATTTATGATATAAAAAAAGTACCTCTTCGTCCAAACGTCAGCGCAATAGACTCATCAACCTGCAAAATAGGTAAATATCTAGCAAAACTTTTACATCCCTTTACAGGAAAAAACCGAATCTTTTGTTAAAAACTCTGTACAGTTTATCTAAAGATATTGGTCAGTAGAATCCCTGTACACAAATGTTTCTATTGATGATTCAGTTTCCGTAATAACGGACATGTTACGAAACAACAATATGGACTCCACCCTACTAGAATTAATTAAAGCATGTCTGATTTCCACTTATTTTACTTTTCAAGGAACTTTCTACGAGCAGACTTCGGGAGCGGCCATGGAATCTCCGCTATCACCTATGGTAACTAACATCTTCATGGAAGCTTTCGAAGAAAACCTCCTTGTCTTCTGCTCTTTTAAAACCTAAATTTTGGTGCAAATATGTAGATGACTCGTTCGTAACTTGGCCGCATGGCGCAGATAACCTCCATAATTTCCTGGATTATCTAGATTAACAACACCCTAGCATAAAATTCACCATGGAAACTGAATCAAATGGTTTCCTTCCCTTTCTTGATGTACTAGTACAAAGAAAAGAGAATGGCAAATTAAGACATTCTGTGTACAGAGAACCAACACATACAAATCGATTGCAACGTCACACCATCATCCTTCTCAAAAACAATCCGTCATAATCTCTTTCGCACATAGAACAGTTTCAACATGTGACGAACAATCACTGATGTCAAAAACAGAAAAACTGACTAATGCTTTGAGAGGCAACGTATATAGCGCTGAACATATAAGACGTTCTATTAATAAATATAAAAACCCAACTCTTCAACAAAATGTCATAAATATACCTCCTATGGATAGTGTTGTCTTATCTTACGCACACGGAACCACCGTCAAGATTGCCAGATTGCTCCAAAAATTAAATATTCGGACAATTTTCAACACATGTAAGCAAGTTGGACAATATTTGAAGCCTCCAAAAGATGAAATACCATTTCAAACAGAAGGTGTTTACAAGATACCTTGCTCTAGTGGTAAAATGTATGTAAGTGAAACGGACGGTCTATATTCACTAGGTTTAAGGAACATGAAAGATGTATAAAAAAGAAACAAATTGTATAATCTGCAGTAGCTGGACACCAGCATTGCTCAGGTCACACTTTGATGTAAAAGAAACTAAGGTGCAAGCATCAGTGCCTGGTTTCTTTAAACGTAAAATTAGAGAATCAATCGAAATTTCTAAATATCCAAATAATGCAAGAGATGCATGTTACAGTCTACATCACACGTGGAAATTGATTATAACGCTGGGTCACGGTTCGCTGAGTACTAGTCGGATATAAATTCCGGGCTGTTGCTCCTCGATAATCATCCAGTGTTCTAATCTCGTGGAGTAATGATCCCTGAAGATGGCTCGTACAATCGCAGGCGAAACGTCGGATAATAATTTCAATTTGACACGGTCTAAACTCAAGAACCCTGATTTTTAACTTGACCAAAGTCATGAAAGCTTTCGTTATTTATTAAAAGAGATATACTTAATGTTTCACACAATTTTGGGGTCAATTTAATGATTTCCTTGATCTTTTAAATACATTTTTAATTTTTATTAAAGTTTTAGATCATGACTTGGAAATTATCTTACACTGTCGTTTACATTTTTTGGCTGTCTCTGTATGCAGTCAGGAGCGTGTCTAATTTTTTGTTTGCAGATATCTGATATCAACGTAAGAACTTTCGTTTCTTTTACATCAAGAATATATCAAATACAAATATAAACAAAGAAAATTTTTAAAAATTGGAAAAAATGAGTATACTACCTTCTCCATCTAAAGTTGCTCCGCTCCCGTCAACGGTTACTTTTTTTCCTTCGATAAAAACCAGAGGACCACCCCATTCATGGTGTTCGAACTTAATGGTTCCTTGAAAATGTAAAGTAGCCCCATCTTTTAATTTTATTTCCAAAGATTTTCCAGCTGGGACAGTAATTCCATTAATTATTAAATTTGAGCATGATTTAGCAGCAGCTGCAACATTACTGTAATCGGTAACCGTACAACTAACCCCAAGTGGCTCAGCACCAAGCAGTGACGAAGACACTGTGAAAAATGTTGCTATTAATACTACAAGTAACACACTACACCGATTCATTTTGAATATCTTAGTTATTGTTGCTATTCCAGTTACATTATATATACTTGAATAGGGAATCAAACGATGACGTATTATCAGCATACAAAAACTACTTTAAAGTATTTTGTTTTGATGGATGATGATTTTTTTAAAGTGAAGTACTGTCCTGTCAGATATGTTTAAAAAAATACGTGATTTGGCGAAAGTGTTCTATTTTATTATCGTCTTATTTATTTAAAGTGATCCTTATTGATGCATAAATAACAAGAACAATAAAAATTTTAAAATTACTCCTTTGCTGAAAATAAAGGGTTTTCCAATAAGAGGTGTTATTTTGATATTCAAAGAAAAATGCCATTTTTTAAGGTAAATGATCGGATATTTATTACATTATAAAGAGGAAGGTATGCCGTTAATGATGGAAAATAACATCAGCCAAATGACCACCACGACCATGCCTACAGGACCATATCCTTTTCATGAAATTTTCCATAACCAAATCGCAAAGTGGCTGCCCTATGTCCTCGATAGCCTCACGAATTCCATCTTTGAGGTCTTGAATCGACGCTGGGCTGTTGGCGTAGACCTTGTCTTTCACGTGGCCCCAAAGGAAGAAATCGCAAGGTGTCACATCACAAGATCTCGGTGGCCAATTGTGATCACCTCTTCGAGAGATAACACGGCCCGGAAACTTTTCCCGTAAAAGATCAATGGTTTCGTTGCTTGTGTGGCACGTAGCGCCGTCTTGTTGAAAGTAAACGTGGTCCAGATAAATACCATCCAATTCCGGCCATAAAAAATCATTAATCATCTCTCGATAGCGCAATCCATTCACCGTAACTGTTGCTCCAGCCTCATTTTCGAAAAAGTAAGGTCCAATGACCCCGCCGGACCATAAACCGCACCAAACAGTCACACGTTCAGGATAGAGAGGCTTTTCAACAATAACTCTTGGGTTTTCCGAGCCCCAGATGCGACAATTTTGTTTGTTGACGAAGCCACCGAGGTGGAAATGGGCCTCATCACTGAAGATGATTTTTCGATGGAATTCCGGATCATTTTCATGCATTTCAAAAACCCAATCAGCAAAGGCACGACGTTGTTGATGATCGGCCGGCTTGAGTTCTTGCGTTAACTGAACTTTATAAGCCTTAAGACCCAAATCTTTATGCAAAATACGGTGTAATGACGTTTGTGGAATCCCTAATTTCAAAGAACGACGAGGAATGGACAAACCTGGGTTTTCTTCAACACTTTCGGCTACAGCAGCAATATTCTCGGCTGTTCTTGAGCGACGTGCACGGGTTTTCTTCTTCACATAACTAACTTGTCCCAACAGCTCGAATTTTTTCACCAATTTCTTTATTGCGCTCCGACAAGGTGCTTCATAACGACCCAAAAATGTTCGAGTTTTACGAACCGTCTCTGCCAAATTTTCACCATTTTTATAGTGAATTTTAATAATTTCAATGCGTTGTTGAAGCGTGTATCGTTCCATCTTTATTTATGGCGTAGTTTCTACTTGTCAAACGTCAAAAACTTAAAATATGAATTCATTTCAGCTTAGTAAGTCTTACATTAATGTTAGGATAACCTACTATTAGAATCGATCTTGATCGCCCAATATACACATTTAGGAGTTTTAGTTACAACTTTTATGGATTATTGTCGATTATTTTCTATATGCTGCTTTTTAATGAATTTTAACGGTTGTCAAACAATAGTTTTTAATTTAGTGAAGCTGTAATTTGATTTTGAATTATGGGTACTTTTTTCTCCAGCCTTTTCTTTAATTTATTCTGACTTGAGATTTTGATCTGTGGAGACTTTGGTTGATGTTGAAGTTACGACTGCAAATTTTTGTTAGTTATGTTTTACTGAAGGTTTTTCCACTTAATTTTTAGGTTTCATATTTCGGTTGTGCTGATTAATTTACATCTTGGTCGTTTTTTTTGTTAACAATGTCGTATTTGTATTTTAAATACAATACTGGCATTTTGGTAATGTATTGATGATAAAACGTGATAAAACTGTTGATAAAACTAATATACATAAATACTACTAACACTTCGTAATTTTGGCTTTCCATAGACGGGTAGATGTTTCTTTTTCTCATCTGTTTTGAACAGATAATTATTTGTTGCGTAACTTCTATAGTTTTAAAGTTTGAAACAATGAACTCAGAGATCCATATCCAAGTAAGTAGCTGCAAAGAGGTCTGATCCTTACAAAGTAACGGTATTTTTTTTATGGAAGTAATAAAAACAGGTAGTAATCACTACATAGTATAAAACAAAGTCGCTTTCTCTGTCCCTATGTCCCTTTGTATGCTTAAATCTTTAAAACTACGCACCGGATTTTGATGCGGTTTTTTTCAATAGATAGAGTGATTCAAGAGGAAGGTTTATATGTATAATAACATCCATTAAATAGTGGAGAAATACTGTTATTTTTGAGGTTTCTAATGTGATGTCGTTAATTATCATATTTTTTTCCGCTTACATTGCAAACGCAGGCTGAACCCTACGAGATTTATCAAAATAATGTACTAACTATTTGTACACATTGAAAAGGACTACAGAAAACTCCGCGATGGTATATGTCTATCTCTCATGGATATCCCACAATAACATTTTTTTGTCATTTACTTTTTACGACAAATAATGGCAAATTTTGAAGCGATTTTAACCAATACAGCATTAATCTTTATCCAATTAAATAGCTTAAATACATTGTTGATTTAATATAGATCTATATGGTCCTTTACAGCACAAGATTTAAATGAATATTTTCGAAGATATTACAGATTTAAAATTGCGGGAAGTAGCGCTTGCGGCGGTACTGGCCGACCGGGGCGGCGGCAGCGTGCCTATAAAAAGCGCGTCGGAGGCCGATGTAATAATTGTTGTAAAAATAAAATAAATAGTCACAGTTTTTCTGTAGTGTATTTAGTATCAGCATTGCACCCGTGCGAAGCCGGGGCGGGTCGCTAGTTTTTTTTTAAAAATGATATATAAAAATTCAATACAAAAAAATCAACAACTGAATCCAGATGGTGAGAAGTTACACTGATTAGATTTTTTGCCGTTGGTGATATCAATACCGGACCATGGCCAGTTGTTACAACCGCCACTTCCACAAAGAATGTATACAGGCATGGCACTGGAACCACCACTCATGCTTCCGTAGACATAATGCAAAGCCAAGTTTGTGATTGGAATGTTGCCTTTTGGATTTCCACTGGATCCACCATCTTTGTAGTCTTCTTGGACGTTGATTCCATAGTTGGTAATACCTGAAAATTAGAGTATGAGAAAATTCAATTCAAATTTTCTTTTACCAATTTATTCACTAATCAAACGAATTAATATCTATGAAATGGTGGTAAGATCAACCTCAATACTAAATATTGATGTTGGATTGTAAATTCTAAAATGAAATACTTCTAAACTTTATCATAATAGATATATAGGAGTTAATATTTTTAAAGAAATTACCTCCAAGTTTAATATTTTTGTATGTGACATCGGAGATTGAACCGGTACCGGCGTCAGTATGAGTTTTAATATGAATTCCGTTTCTTGAGTTAATAACGTAGCAATCATTGAATGTAACGTTTTTGACAGTGTTGACGCTACCACTTGAGGAACTTTGACCAACGGATAAACTAAGACCATGACCACCGCTACAAGTAAGATTTGAAATTAGGAAGTTGGAACCCTGGTTAATAGCTACACAATCGTCTTGGTTTTTGATGACTGAGTTTTGGATGGTGATGCCAGTGCAACTTGAAATATCGAATCCGTCAGTGTTGTTAGCTAAACCTCCCTGAAAGAGATTTTTTTTATTTTTTGTTAATTAATTTATTTTCTAATGTATGTTAGAATATTGAAATTGCTAATATCTAATATTGTTAATATGTTTGCATTGAGAAATTTAGAAATAGTCCGCAAATCTTTTGGTCCCTTTTCAATGCATCTAACACAGGCTCAATAGACTTGTTCTTTAAAAGCCTTGTTGAAAAGATAATAGATTTTTAAAATTTGTTGCGAGAAAGGAAGTAAATGCGCTTATTTATTAAAAAGGTATATTTTCTTCACTTAAAGACTTCTAATTTTTTAAGTTTTTCGTAAAATTTAGAATTTGAGTAAGTATACAGATACTAAAAATGTGGAATTTTGAATTGATTCAAAGGATAAGAGCACATATTTTTGTTTGCTGCTTAAGTTATGTGGAAGTTAGTTTTCCTAGTAATGTAATAACTGTAATATTGTTTGGTAAGTTAACAAAATTGCTTTATTTATTCTTTCTACTGTTACAGTTTTTGAATCAATGAAGAACAAATTTTAGCTCCATTTTTTGGGAAACTTGAATATAATTACAAATAATTTTATATTTTAAATAATATATCGATTATTAATGATTTATAGTCTGTAGTATTACTTACAGCATCTCCAGCGGATACATCAATATTGAAGTTAGAAATAACTGTGTCACTAGCACTGTTGACTGAAACACATTGGATTGGACAATTTAACAAATGAATGTTGCTGACTTTAGAACCTCCAGTGGTTTTAATTCTGAAGAATTTGGGTTTTTTGGTGCCACTACCTCCTTTGCCGTCCCAGTATGTAGCACCTAGAGAAAACAAGTTTTAAAAATTAAAAATAAGTTGTAAAGTTATGAATTTTTTATTAAAAATGATTTTTTTTAATTTTAAAGGAAACCTCTTTTATTGTTTTTATCTTAGAAGTGCAGTTTATAACGTAAAATATTAAAACTATTAACTATTGTAACAGTTTATATTAAATTTATCGAATTTTTACCTGAGTTCAGTTGATTAAGTCGATTTTTGTAATAATTTAAAATCTAGGCGTAGACATATCATTTATTTATTTTCTAGAATGCAATTATTAATTCACTGATATTTATTTTTTATTAAATTAAATTGAGAGATTAATATAAATCAAGGCAATAACTGAAAATTTTTATTATATAAGTAATTATTAATTTATTTTTGTGAAGACGGATTTCTGATAATTTATTATTTAATGAAAAAAATTGAACAGGAAGATGAACGCCAGCAATAATTGACAGTTAAGATAATGACTAGTTTTTTAAAATAATCAGTTATCAAAAAAAAATTAAATGAAAATGTTAAAGTGCTAGAGTAGTCAGGTTGTTAAAAAATGTTCTGCGGGATTGTTGATTGATTAAGTGATGGATTCCACATTGGAAGATATATTCTTGTTCTAGATAATTAACACTTTCACAGCCGATGGAATAAGTTGAATAAGTGAGTAGGATCATGGTTTGAAATTCACCTTACATTGTACTTTTTAGCTGTCAGTGGTTTCCCTATTTTTTTGTTTGAAGATACTTACTTGATATTGACGTAAGAACTTTGGTTTTTTTACATAATACCTGCACATATTTAAAAAATATAACAAATATAAATATTAATAATAAAAATTTTAAGTTAAAAAATGATAAAATCACCTTGTCCGTCCAAAGTAGCTCCGTTACCGTCAACGGTTACTTTTTTCCCCTTTACAACAAGAAGAGGACCAGCCCATTCGTGATGTTCGAATTTAATAGTTCCTTGGAAGTGTAAAGTAGCTCCGTCTTTTAAATCGATTTCCATAGCTTTTCCTGCTGGAACGGTAACTCCTTTAATTACTAAATTTGAGCATGATTTTGCAGCCTCCGCAACATTATTGTAATCCGTTACCGTACAGCTAACCCCAAGTGGATCATTACCAAGTGGTGATGAAGAAACCGTGAAAAATGTGGCTACTAAAACTGCAAGTAACGCACAACACCGAGTCATTTTGGATACTTTAGTTATTGTTGTTATTCTGGTTATATCTTATATACTTGACTAGGATTTTAAGCAATGACGTACTATTAACGTAAAAAAAACTATTTTCAAGTACTTTGTTTTGCCAAAGGAAGTATTTTTTTTAGCGAAGTATTGTCCTGCTAAATACTATAAGGAATTACGTGATGCAACCAAGGTATTCTGTATTTTCATACATTTTTTTCATTTATAGGTATCTTTATTGATATTTTACGAACATAAACAACAAAAATTGAAAAATAGTGAAAATAGTAGTAGTAGTAGTAGTAGTTATTGATTAACGTCATTTCAAGCGATAGGATTTTTTAGTGACGGGACCTACAGCTTAACGTGGGTGCTGAACCACGGTCGTCGCCACTCAACCAACCCTGAGTTTTCACTGTTTGTGCGACAGCACTCAGTGTTCCCAAGCGGTCACCCATCCAAGTACTAACCGTACCCATTGTAGATTAACTTCGAAGAACTGACGTGAACCGGTGCTTTATATTGTTGTGGAACCAACATCTCACTATTATTTGCCGACAAAACTTGACTTAAATAGAAGTCCAGGTTTGTGGAAGGCATGTCAAAAGATATATGAGAAAGATATCGGTGGATCCCACTGATGAGTCCACCACCAATATCGGGACGAAACATCTAGTCATTCATTTCTACTGTGGCCAAAAAAATTGATCGCTAGTCAAATATCCTTAACACCAGGGGCCTGACTAATTACGACATGGCTACCGTGACAGGACGGCGGATATACGACAAACGTCCAACACCGCTAATGATGGGGATATAGGACAAACGTCAAAAACCGCGCAAGGGCTTTTATTAAGCCCGGCCTGACCTTTGGAAAACCACCGAGGATGTTCGTTCCATATTCCATTTTCTAGGCATATGCTTTCCTATGGCTTGGACTTCCCATCGGAGTCAAAGTCGGGTAAGCAGATGCCTTGAGGGGGGCATATTGTAGAATCAACATCTCACTATTATTTGCCGACAACACTTGACTTAAATAGGAGTCCAGGCTTGTGGAAGGCATGGCATAGGATGTCTGGGAAAGATATTGGTGGATCCCACTGATGAATCCACCACCGATATCGGGACGAAACGTCCAGTCATTCATTTTAACGGTAGTCAAAAAATTAGATCGCTAGTCATATGTCCTTAACACCAGGGGCATGACTATTTGCGACAATATAGTGTAGATACATACCGTTATTTGCGTCAAGTTATAAAACTTATTATTGCAGTTTTATATAAAATATAATAGTTAAATAATACAACGTATTATAATTTCAACTATATTACATTAACTATAACAATTGTTTCGACATACAGTGTCTTCTTTAGATGGTAGATAACAACTAAACAAAGTAAGAGCTACTCTAAATCTAAATTTAAAAAGGTGTTTACCTGTGTCTTCCACATTTACAAGTCTATAAAATGTTGGAAAAACCAAAATTATTTTTATTAGTTCAAGGTATTGAAATTGCATATTTAATAATGGGGAATCATCCAATTGGTCATTTAATAAAACGGTTAGTTTTTTATGTTTGTTAATCTCCAGGCATTCTAATAGATTTAATTTTAACGATTTATTTTCCAAATATAAAATATCAAAATTATTATTAAAAGTGTGTTGTTCATTGATCAAATGTAAAGCATAGTAAGAACTGGGGTGCTTTTTTTGAATGACTCGTTTTGTGTTATTTTATTCTCTTAATAAAGCTTCTGTCCGTTTGCCCTATATATATTTTAGGGCAACTTCCACATTTTAATTTATAAACACCACATTTATTTTCTTTTTTCCTTTTGGTTTTTTTATTTTTTATTAATTTGCCTAGAATATTATTAGTTTTATATGAAATCTTAAATTCTTTTTAACCGACTTCTAAAGGAAGGAGGTTCTCAATTCGTCGACTATGTATGTTTTTTTTTATGTATGTACACCGATTACTCCGGAACGGCTGCACCGATTTGAATGAAATTTTTTACATTATGTTCAGGAAGTTGCTGCGGTGGTCTCATATTTTTTTGGATGAAATTAGTACAGTAAAATCCAAGATGGCGCTGACAATATGGTGGCCAAAAAAAAATTTTTGTCCGATTTTTTCCAAAATTGGTTTGGTGAAATTTTCGGGACTATACCCAACAAAACTGAATTTATTTTTAAAAAATTCAGTATGGCGGATCCAAAATGGCGGACAAAAAATTTAATTTTATCCGATTTCTCCAAAATTGGTACGGGGAGTTTTCGAGGTCGCACATAACGAATCTAAAATTATTTTTAAAAAATTCAATATTGCGTATCCAATATGGCGAATAAAAATTGATTTTGTCCGATTTTTTCAAAATTGATATGGGGGAGTTTTTGAGATCGCACATTACGAATCTGAAATTATTAAAAAAAATAAATAAAAATGGCAGATTTAAGATGGCGGATTAATGATTTTACATCTCTCGATTTTGTCTAAAATCAACATTGGGAAATTTTTGTTATTGGTAATTGCGAATTTAAAATATTTTTTAAAAAATTCATTCTGGCGGACTGAATATGGAGTCCTAAAATTTTTACATTTTTCTATTTTCTCCAAAACTGATATAAAGGGTTCTTGAGGGTGTAAATTATGAATTTAAAACTATTTTACTCTAAGAATTAAAGAATTTTTAGTGGTTCATTTTAGGGTAATTTACAACTTTGGATAAGATGGGTACTTTTTTGCCTCCTTAGAGTCATTTCGAGGTACACTAATCTCGATTAGTACGTAGTTCAAATAATTTATGGATATCAAAATTAATTCCAAACTAAAAATCGAAAAATAAAATTTTTATAAAAAAATTGAACCGACTTCTAAAAGTGCTCTAAAAAGTGAAAAATAAATATAAATTTTTATATGAAATTGAAATTTTTGAAGTCGGCGCCAAATTATCTCTAAATGAAATAAATAACTACTAATATATACAAATTATGGTAAGAAAGCAATTACAAATAAAGTATATTCAATCTGTTTATGCGAATCACATTTAGTCAGTTATTAGTTTGGCGCCGACTTCAAAAAATTCAATTTCATATAAAAATGTATAGTTATTTTTTATTTTTTAGAGCACTTTTAGAAGTCGGTTCAATTTTTTTATAAAAATTTTATTTGGTCAAATGTTTGGCTACTTGTGAGTTTACGGGTATACGTAAGAGTTTTACACACTATGTTGGTTTTGAATTCTGTTACTGGATATGCTAATTAAATTGCTTTATTGTATTGTTTTTTTATTGATGATTTGGTCAATCATATTGGCCTGATATCCATTATTTATTGCTATTTGTTTAATTATATTAAGTTCATTATTATAATTTTCTTGTGATATAGAAACATTAACTAGTCTACGAATGAATGAATTATATGCTGAAATTTTTTGGGGATGAGGATGATTAGAGGTGTTGTGTATTGTAATATCTGTATGGGAAGGTTCGTGATATATGGGGAATTCATGTCTATTCTTAATTTTAGTCATTGTTAGATCTAAAAAATTGATGGAGTTGTTTTGTTTTATTTCCAAGATAAATTCTATATTTGGAAGTAAATTATTATTAAAATTATAAAGGTTTGGAGATTTCTGTCAATATCTACGAAACAAGCTAAAATGTCGTCAACATACCGATACCAGTAAAGTAAATTTTTATTTTGGTAAATTTTGTTTTCTAGGTTATCCATAAATATTTCAGCAAGGAGCGGACTCAAAGGATGATTATTTCTTTAACTTAATTTTAGAATGTTAAAGTTGTGTTGAAATTCATTTTTTGAAATTTATCTGGATTTAGGAAAGTTTTTGTTTTGCTCTTTATTAAGGGTAACGACAGTGTTACTTTGTCTCCTCTTGTCAGTATAATATTGTTTTCTGTGGTTTTATTTTGAATTAATTTTAATACTTCATGATCATGATAATGGCCCTTAAGTAAATTTTATTTATTTGATGGAATAATATTAGTAATAACCCTTACTTAATAATGTGGTTTCTTCATTTGAAAAAACAGTATCTGATAACTGGTTCTTTATTAACAGATATGTTTGTAGTACAAATTAATTTGTTAAGTTTTCTTTTTTGTGTTAAAAACTTTTTGTGTATAATTTCTTCTATTTATAATCTTACTTCTTTATCTAACATGTCAAATTCTATGTTACAGAGTTTGCTACTTAATTCAGAATGAATTACCTTAAGATACCCGTTTTAATTGTCTCTCGTGCTATATTGCACTTTTCTATCAAGTATTAAGCATTTCGTCAATCCATAGTGTTGGGCTGTCTTGGCTGATGTGGAGGTATTCTTTGTTTTCAGACACATATACCTTGGATACACACTGTTTTGTACACGAAATGAATTCAGGAAACAGGAAAAAATTACCATAAAAGATTTACTAAGAAGATTCTATAGATGGTTAATTTATAGGCTCAACTCTAAAACCGGTTTAAGTTGAGGGTTTGAATTGATAAATGCAACAATATGGGAATCAAATTTTAAACCTTAGAAATGCAAGCATAAAATAAAATTTAAGATTTTTATATGATATTAAAATTTTTGAAGTAGGCGCAAAATTAATACCTGATAATATCTGATTCACATAAAAAGACTGAGAGATATTTTATTTGTAAATGCTTTCTTTTCCTGGTTCGTGTGTATCTCGTGTTGGTAGTTATGTGATTCATTTAGTAAAAATTTGGCGTCCACTTCAAAAATTTCCATTTCATATAAAAATTTCTATTGTAGTCAATTCAATTTTTTTAATTAAAATATTAATATAACAATATTAATTTCAATTTTTAGGTTTGAACTCATTATGATATCCTTAGGTTATTTGAATGAAGTACTAAAAGAGATGTAAAGTGTACCTCAAAATGTTTGCAACAAAGTACCCATTTTATCCAAAGTTGTAAACCACACTAAATTGGAAAATAAAAAAATCATTGATTCCGAAGACCATCTAATACCAATTTAGAAAAAATGTGAATAACCTAAAATTTTCAACTCAATATATTATATCCGCTATATTGAATTTAAAACTCTTAATGTAATCTACATTCTTAACACCGGCCACCTCCTAGTACCAATTTTGAATATAATTCAGAAATATGAAATTTTTAAACCGTCTTATGGCACTTGCCATATTGAATTTTTAAAAAACGATTTTAAATTTCATATTTTTACTCTCAGAAAAAATTACCAATTTTATAGAAAATTGACAAATGTAAATTTCTAGTTCGCCATATAGATTTTTTTAAATAATTTTAGATTTGTAATTTACACCCTCAAATAGTCTCCTACATCAATTTTCGACAAAATCTAGATATGTAAAATTTTTAATCCACCATTAGGTATACTTTCCTATATTAATTTTGGAGAAAATCGGACAAAAATATTTTTTTGTCCTTCATATTACCAGCGCCAATTGGAATTTTACTGAACCAACTTTGTCCTAAATTATGCTGGATTACCGTAGCAACTTCCTGAATAAAATGCAAAAACTTCATTCAAATCGGTGCCGCCATTCCGAATTAATCGATGTAAATACATAATAAAATTTTTATAAAAAAAATTGAACCGACTTCTAAAAGTGCGCTAAAAAGTGAAAAATAACTAGAAATTTCTATATGAAAAAAACTGATTAACAATACTTTGTTTGTAATTGCTTTCTTACCATAATTTGTATATATTAGTAGTCATTTGTTTCATTTAGAAATAACTTAGCGCCGACTTCATATATATATATATATATATATATATATAAATATATATATATATATATATATATATATATATATATATAAATATATATATATATATATATATATATATATATATATATATATATATATATATATATATATATATAAATATATATATATATATATATATATATATATATATATATATATATATATATATATATATATATAAATATATATATATATATATATATATATATATATATATATATATATATATATATATATATATATATATATATATATATATATATATATATATATATATATATATATATATATACATATATATACAAAAATACATGGTCGATGAATTGAGAATCTCCTTCTTTTAGAAGTCGGTTAAAAAAGCGGTCTTTCTCTTTCTTTTAGAAATCGGTTGAAAACCTACTTGAAATTGGTAAGATGAATAGTTGTCTTCCTAAAATATCCAAAATTTGCTATTTTTATCGAATTAGTATTCTTAAAAAAAGTGATTTTTAACCGACTTCTGAAATAAGGAGGTTCAAAATTCGACCGCTTCTTTGTGTATGAACGTCGATTTCTCGGCACAACTGCATCGATTTGAATGAAAAGTTCACGTTGTTTAGGAAGCTATTGCGATGCTCCTATATCATTTTGGTTAAAATTGGTTCAGAAAAATTCAAAATGACGGCTAAAAAAATTAATTTTGTCCGATTTGCACCAAAATTAGTATGGAGTTGCACATAGCGAATCGAAAATTCCTTTCAAAAAATTCAGTATGGTGGTTTAAAAATTTACCATTTCTTAAATTGTGTGTAAATTAGAAATTTAAAATTATTTTTAAAAAAATTCAATATGGTGGAGATTTTGTCAATAATTTTTTTAGGGGATTTTTGATGGTGTAAATTAAGAATTAAAAATTTCGATTTAAAATAAAAATTCACGTTATTTTTCTCTTTTTAATGCTTTTTTAAAAGTCAGTTACATTTTTTTTTATAAAACTTGTATATCCTTAATATTTTAATATAAACTTTTGTTTGTTGACATATGTAAAGTAAATTTTAACACACCTAAGCAAAACAAGTCGGGTCTAAGTCTTCTTAGTGAATCTGGCTGTAAATATTTCTGTCAGCTTCAAATTTTTCATTTCTTTGTTTCAAATTAGGTTTAATTAAGAATGTCCAATGGTGTCATAAAATGAGGTGCGGGGACAGCAGAGGTAGGAGGTGAAAGTATTGGAAGGTCACAGTGCTGCAAACCTTAGATAAAAAATATGCCGTCTTCAACGTCTTTTAAATGAATAAATAAAATAAAATAGCCTAATAATATTTGGAGTTGTATCATAAGTGTATAAAATGTTTTTCAAAGTTATATTGTGAGATAATCACTACATAGTATAAAACAAAGTCGCTTTCTCTGTCCCTATGTCCCTTTGTATGCTTAAATCTTTAAAACTACGCACCGGATTTTGATGCGGTTTTTTTCAATAGATAGAGTGATTCAAGAGGAAGGTTTATATGTATAATAACATCCATTAAATAGTGGAGAAATACTGTTATTTTTGAGGTTTCTAATATGATGTGGTTAATTATCATATTTTTTTCCGCTTACATTGCAAACGCAGGCTGAACCCTACGAGATTTATCAAAATAATGTACTAATTATTTGTACACATTGAAAAGGTCTACAGAAAACTCCGCGATGGTATATGTCTATCTCTCATGGATATCCCACAATAACATTTTTTTGTCATTTACTTTTTACGACAAATAATGGCAAATTTTGAAGCGATTTTAACCAATACAGCATTAATCCTTATCCAATTAAATAGCTTAAATACATTGTTTATTTAATATAGATCTATATGGTCCTTTACAGCACAAGATTTAAATGAATATTTTCGAAGATATTACAGATTTAAAATTGCGGGAAGTAGCGCTTGCGGCGGTACTGGCCGACCGGGGCGGCGGCAGCGTGCCTATAAATAGCGCGTCGGAGGCCGATGTAATAATTGTTGTAAAAATAAAATAAATAGTCACAGTTTTTCTGTAGTGTATTTAGTATCAGCATTGCACCCGTGCAAAGCCGGGGCGGGTCGCTAGTTTTTTTTATAAAAATGATATATAAAAATTCAATACAAAAAAATCAACAACTGAATCCAGATGGTGAGAAGTTACACTGATTAGATTTTTTGCCGTTGGTGATATCAATACCGGACCATGGCCAGTTGTTACAACCGCCACTTCCACAAAGAATGTATACAGGCATGGCACTGGAACCACCACTCATGCTTCCGTAGACATAATGCAAAGCCAAGTTTGTGATTGGAATGTTGCCTTTTGGATTTCCACTGGATCCACCATCTTTGTAGTCTTCTTGGACGTTGATTCCATAGTTGGTAATACCTGAAAATTAGAGTATGAGAAAAATTCAATTCAAATTTTCTTTTACCAATTTATTCACTAATCAAACGAATTAATATCTATGAAATGGTGGTAAGATCAACCTCAATACTAAATATTGATGTTGGATTGTAAATTCTAAAATGAAATACTTCTAAACTTTATCATAATAGATATATAGGAGTTAATAT
This sequence comes from Diaprepes abbreviatus, assembly GCA_034092305.1. Lineage (NCBI taxonomy): Eukaryota > Metazoa > Arthropoda > Insecta > Coleoptera > Curculionidae > Diaprepes > Diaprepes abbreviatus. Next base: position 2,080,963 of record JASJET010000171.1, read on the forward strand.
TTTTAAAGAAATTACCTCCAAGTTTAATATTTTTGTATGTGACATCGGAGATTGAACCGGTACCGGCGTCAGTATGAGTTTTAATATGAATTCCGTTTCTTGAGTTAATAACGTAGCAATCATTGAATGTAACGTTTTTGACAGTGTTGACGCTACCACTTGAGGAACTTTGACCAACGGATAAACTAAGACCATGACCACCGCTACAAGTAAGATTTGAAATTAGGAAGTTGGAACCCTGGTTAATAGCTACACAATCGTCTTGGTTTTTGATGACTGAGTTTTGGATGGTGATGCCAGTGCAACTTGAAATATCGAATCCGTCAGTGTTGTGACCTAAAGCTCCCTGAAAGAGAATTTTTTTTATTTTTTGTTAATTAATTTATTTTCTAATAATATTTTAAATTAGAACACTGCAAATTATAGTTTTTTTTAGTTTCATATAAATAGATGAAGAGCTAGATAGATAGATAGACTGATAGGTAAATACTTTTATTTCTTAACAAAGAATTAGAGATATTTAAATACCTATAAAATATATCAAGATATTGTACAGCTTTATTAAAAGATTATCAAAAATATTTTCATGTTTAATAATAATGTATGTTAGAATATTGAAATTGCTAATATCTAATATTGTTAATATGTTTGCATTTGAGAAATTTAGAAATAGTCCGCAAATCTTTTGGTCCCTTTTCAATGCATCCAACACAGGCTCAATAGACTTGTTCTTTAAAAAGCCTTGTTGAAAAGATAATAGATTTTTAAAATTTGTTGCGAGAAAGGAAGTAAATGCGCTTATTTATTAAAAAGGTATATTTTCTTCACTTAAAGACTTCTAATTTTTTAAGTTTTTCGTAAAATTTAGAATTTGAGTAAGTATACAGATACTAAAAATGAGGAATTTTGAATTGATTCAAAGGATAAGAGCACATATTTTTGTTTGCTGCTTAAGTTATGTGGAAGTTAGTTTTCCTAGTAATGTAATAACTGTAATATTGTTTGGTAAGTTAACAAAATTGCTTTATTTATTCTTTCTACTGTTACAGTTTTTGAATCAATGAAGAACAAATTTTAGCTCCATTTTTTGGGAAACTTGAATATAATAACAAATAATTTTATATTTTAAATAATATATCGATTATTAATGATTTATAGCCTGTAGTATTACTTACAGCATCTCCAGCGGATACATCAATATTGAAGTTAGAAATAACTGTGTCACTAGCACTGTTGACTGAAACACATTGAATTGGACAATTTAACAAATGAATGTTGCTGACTTTAGAACCTCCAGTGGTTTTAATTCTGAAGAATTTGGGTTTTTTGGTGCCACTACCTCCTTTACCGTCCCAATATTTCGCACCTAGACAAAACAGGTTTTAAAAATTAAAAAATAAGTGGTAAAATTATGAATTTTGTCATTAAAAATGATTTTTTAATTTTAAAGGAAATCTCTTTTATTATTTTTATCTTAGAAGTGCAGTTTATAACGTAAAATATTAAAAATGGCAGTTAAAAGTTTTTCTATTATATTAAATTTATCGCATTTGTACCTAAGTTCAGTTGATTAAGTTGATTTTTGTAGTAATTTAAAATCTAGTCGTAGAGATATCAGTTATTTATTTTCTAGAATGCAATCATTAATTCACTGATATTTATTTTTTATTAAATTAAATTGAGAGATTAATATAAATCAAGGCAATAACTGAAAATTTCTATTATAAAAGTAATTATTAAATGTAAATTTATTTTTGTGAAAACGGATTTCTGATAATTTATTTTTTAATGAAAAAAAAATTGAACAGGAAAATGAACGCCAGCAATAATTGACAGTTAAGATAATGACTAGTTTTTTAAAATAATCAGTTATCAAAAAAAATTAAATGAAAATGTTAAAGTGCTAGAGTAGTCAGGTTGTTAAAAAATGTTCTGCCGGATTGTTGATTGATTAAGTGATGGATTCCACATTGGAAGATATATTCTTGTTCTAGATAATTAACACTTTCACAGCCGATGGAATAAGTTGAATAAGTGAGGAGGATCATGGTTTGAGATTCACCTTACATTGTACTTTTTAGCTGTCAGTGGTTTCCCTATTTTTTTGTTTGAAGATACTTACTTGATATTGACGTAAGAACTTTGGTTTTTTTACATAATACCTGCACATATTTAAAAAATATGACAAATATAAATATTAATAATAAAAATTTTAAGTTAAAAAATGATAAAATCACCTTGTCCGTCCAAAGTAGCTCCGCTACCGTCAACGGTTACTTTTTTCCCCTTTACAACAAGAAGAGGACCAGCCCATTCGTGATGTTCGAATTTAATAGTTCCTTGGAAGTGTAAAGTAGCTCCGTCTTTTAAATCGATTTCCATAGCTTTTCCTGCTGGAACGGTAACTCCATTAATTACTAAATTTGAGCATGATTTTGCAGCCTCCGCAACATTATTGTAATCCGTTACCGTACAGCTAACCCCAAGTGGATCATCACCAAGTGGTGATGAAGAAACCGTGAAAAATGTGGCTACTAAAACTGCAAATAACGCACAACACCGAGCCATTTTGGATACTTTAGTAATTGTTGTTATTCTGGTTATATCTTATATACTTGACTAGGATTCTAAGCAATGACGTACTATTAACGTAAAAAAACTATTTTCAAGTACTTTGTTTTGCCAAAGGAAGTATATTTTTTTAGCGACGTATTGTCCTGCTAAATACGATAAGGAATTACGTGATGTAACCAAGGTATTCTGTATTTTCATACATTTTTTTTATTTATAGGTATCTTTATTGATATTTTACGAACATAAACAACAAAAATTGAAAAATAGTGAAAATAGTAGTAGTAGTAGTAGTAGTAGTTATTGATTAACGTCATTTCAAGCGATAGGATTTTTTAGTGACGGGACCTACAGCTTAACGTGGGTTCTGAACCACGGTCGTCGCCACTCAACCAACCCTGAGTTTTCATTGTTTGTGCGACAGCACTCAGTGTTCCCAAGCGGTCACCCATCCAAGTACTAACCGTACCCATTGTAGATTAACTTCGAAGAACTGACGTGAACCGGTGCTTTATATTGTTGTGGAACCAACATCTCACTATTATTTGCCGACAAAACTTGACTTAAATAGAAGTCCAGGTTTGTGGAAGGCATGTCAAAAGATATATGAGAAAGATAACGGTGGATTCCACTGATGAGTCCACCACCAATATCGGGACGAAACATCTAGTCATTCATTTCTACTGTGGCCAAAAAAATTTGTCGCTAGTCAAATATCCTTAACACCAGGGGCCTGACTAATTACGACATGGCTACCGTGACAGGACGGCGGATATACGACAAACGTCCAACACCGCTAATGATGGGGATATAGGACAAACGTCACAAACCACGCAAGGGCTTTCATTAAGCCCGGCCTGACCTTTAGAAAACCACCGAGGATGTTCGTTCCATATTCCATTTTCTAGGCATATGCTTCCTATGGCTTGGACTTTCTATCGGAGTCAAAGTCGGGTAAGCAGATGCCTTGAGGGGGGCATATTGTAGAACCAACATCTCACTATTATTTGCCGACAAAACTTGACTTAAATAGGAGTCCAGGCTTGTGGAAGGCATGACATAGGATGTCTGGGAAAGATATTGGTGGATCCCACTGATGAATCCACCACCGATATCGGGACGAAACCTCCAGTCATTCATTTTAACGGTAGTCAAAAAATTAGATCGCTAGTCATATGTCCTTAACACCAGGGGCATGACTATTTGCGACAATATAGTGTAGATACATACCGTTATTTGCGTTAAGTTATAAAAGTTATTATTAGCAGTTTTATATAAAATATAATAGTTAAATAATACAACGTATTATAATTTCAACTATATTACATTAACTATAACAATTGTTTCGACATACAGTGTCTTCTTTAGATGATAGATAACAACTAAACAAAGTAAGAGCTACTCTAAATCTAAATTCAAAAAGGTGTTTACCTGTGTCTTCCACATTTACAAGTCTATAAAATGTTGGAAAAACCAAAATTATTTTTATTAGTTCAAGTTATTGAAATTGCATATTTAATAATGGGGAATCATCCAATTGGTCATTTAATAAAACGGTTAGTTTTTTATGTTTGTTAATCACCAGGCATTCTAATAGATTTAATTTTAACGATTTATTTTCCAAATATAAAATATCAAAATTATTATTAAAAGTGTGTTGTTCATTGATCAAATGTAAAGCATAGTAAGAACTGGGGTGCTTTTTTTGAATGACTTGTTTTGTGTTATTTTATTCTCTTAATAAAGCTTCTGTCCGTTTGCCCTATATATATTTTAGGGCAACTTCCACATTTTAATTTATAAACACCACATTTATTTTCTTTTTTCCTTTTGGTTTTTTTATTTTTTATTAATTTGCCTAGAATATTATTAGTTTTATATGAAATCTTAAATTCTTTTTAACAGACTTCTAAAAGAAGGAGGTTCTCAATTCGTCGACTATGTATGTTTTTTTTATGTATGTACACCGATTACTCCGGAACGGCTGCACCGATTTGAATGAAATTTTTTACATTATGTTCAGGAAGTTGCTGCGGTGGTCTCATATTTTTTTGGATGAAATTAGTGCAGTAAAATCCAAGATGGCGCTGACAATATGGTGGCCAAAAAAAATTTTTTGTCCGATTTTTTCCAAAATTGGTTTGGTGAAATTTTCGGGACTATACCCAACAAAACTGAATTTATTTTTAAAAAATTCAGTATGGCGGATCCAAAATGGCGGACAAAATATTTAATTTTATTCGATATTCTCCAAAATTGGTACAGGGGAGTTTTCGGGATCGCACATAACGAATCCAAAATATTTTTAAAAAAGTTAATATGGCGGATCCAATATGGCCGACAAAATATCAATTTTGTCCGATTTTCTCCAAAATTGGTACAAGGGAGTTTTCGGAGTCGCACATAACGAATCTAAAATTATTTTTAAAAAATTCAATATAGCGTATCCAATATGGCGGATAAAAATTTATTTTGTCCGATTTTTTCAAAATTGATATGGGGGAGTTTTTGAGATCGCACATTACGAATCTGAAATTATTAAAAAAATAAATAAAAATGGCAGATTTAAGATGGCGGATTAATGATTTTACATCTCTCGATTTTGTCTAAAATCAACATTGGGAAATTTTTGTTATTGGTAATTGCGAATTTAAAATATTTTTTAAAAAATTCATTCTGGCGGATTGAATATGGAGTCCTAAAATTTTTACATTTTTCTATTTTCTCCAAAACTGATATAAAGGGTTCTTGAGGGTGTAAATTATGAATTTAAAACTATTTTACTCTAAGAATTAAAGCATTTTTAGTGGTTCATTTTAGGTAATTTACAACTTTGGATAAGATGGGTACTTTTTTGCCTCCTTAGAGTCATTTCGAGGTACACTAATCTCGATTAGTACGTAGTTCAAATAATTTATGGATATCAAAATTAATTCCAAACTAAAAATCGAAAAATAAAATTTTTATAAAAAAATTGAACCGACTTCTAAAAGTGCTCTAAAAAGTGAAAAATAAATATAAATTTTTATATGAAATTGAAATTTTTGAAGTCGGCGCCAAATTATCTCTAAATGAAATAAATAACTATTAATATATACAAATTATGGTAAGAAAGCAATTACAAATAAAGTATATTCAATCTGTTTATGCGAATCACATTTAGTCAGTTATTAGTTTGGCGCCGACTTCAAAAAATTCAATTTCATATAAAAATGTATAGTTATTTTTTATTTTTTAGAGCACTTTTAGAAGTCGGTTCAATTTTTTTATAAAAATTTTATTTGGTCAAATGTTTGGCTACTTGTGAGTTTACGGGTATACGTAAGAGTTTTACACACTATGTTGGTTTTGAATTCTGTTACTGGATATGCTAATTAAATTGCTTTATTGTATTGTTTTTTTATTGATGATTTGGTCAATCATAATGGCCTGATATCCATTATTTATTGCTATTTGTTTAATTATATTAAGTTCATTATTATAATTTTCTTGTGATATAGAAACATTAACTAGTCTATGAATGAATGAATGAATTATATGCTGAAATTTTTTGGGGATGAGGATGATTAGAGGTGTTCTGTATTGTAATATCTGTATGGGAAGGTTTGTGATATATGGGGAATTCATGTCTATTGTTAATTTTAGTCATTGTTAAATCTAAAAAATTGATGGAGTCGTTTTGTTTTATTTCCAAGGTAAATTCTATATTTGGAAGTAAATTATTATTAAAATTATAAAGGTTTGGAGATTTCTGTCAATATCTACGAAACAAGCTAAAATGTCGTCAACATACCGATACCAGTAAAGTAAATTTTTATTTTGGTAAATTTTGTTTTCTAGGTTATCCATAAATATTTCAGCAAGGAGCGGACTCAAAGGATGTCCCATTATTAACCCTTCTTAAATACGTAAATTTCGTTATTAAATTCAAAGTAGTTTTTGTCTAAGCATACAGAAAGTGTATCTAAAATATCTTGTTGTACAATCAAGTTTGTATTATTTTTGATCAGTAAGTTTTCAACAATACTAATTACATCATTCGGAGGTATACTAGGGAACAGATTTTTTACGTCAAAAGAAACAAGTTTCGCATTATTAGGAATCATGATATCCTGTCAACTAGTTTATAAGAGTCTTTTAATACTATATTTAGTATAGGTAGAAATTTACTATATTTCTTAAGAATTTCTATCAGTTTTGTTGACAGCTTTACAGAAGAAGCAGTAATATATGAAACTATGGGTCTAACTGGAAGGTCCTGTTTACATAATTGATTAAAGAATACAATTTCGGTACTTGAGGGTTCATAATTGTAAGTTTCAATTTTTCTTTTTCATTAAAAATACTTTAATGTTTGATTATTTCTTTAACTTAATTTTAGAATGTTAAAGTTGTGTTGAAATTCATTTTTTGAAATTTATCTGGATTTAGGAAAGTTTTTGTTTTGCTCTTTATTAAGGGTAACGACAGTGTTACTTCGTCTCCTCTTGTCAGTATAATATTGTTTTCTGTGGTTTTATTTTGAATTAATTTTAATACTTCATGATCATGATAATGGCCCTTAGGTAAATTTTATTTATTTGATGGAATAATATTAGTAATAACCCTTACTTAATAATGTGGTTTCTTCATTTGAAAAAAACAGTATCTGATAACTGGTTCTTTATTAACAGATATGTTTGTAGTACAAATTAATTTGTTAAGTTTTTTTTTATGTTAAAAACTTTTTGTGTATAATTCCTTCTATTTATAATCTTACTTCTTTATCTAACATGTCAAATTCTATGTTACAGAGTCTGCTACTTAATTCAGAATGAATTACCTTAAGATACCCGTTTTAATTGTCTCTCGTGCAATATTGCACTTTTCTATCAAGTATTAAGCATTTCGTCAATTCATAGTGTTGGGCTGTCTTGGCTGATGTGGAGGTATTCTTTGTTTTCAGACACATATACCTTGGATACACACTGTTTTGTACACGAAATGAATTCAGGAAACAGGAAATTACCATAAAAGATTTACTAAGAAGATTCTATAGATGGTTAATTTATAGGCACAACTCTAAAACCGGTTTAAGTTGAGGGTTTGAATTGATAAATGCAACAATATGGGAATCAAATTTTAAACCTTAGAAATGCAAGCATAAAATAAAATTTAAGATTTTTATATCATATTAAAATTTTTGAAGTAGGCGCATAATTAATACCTGATAATATCTGATTCACATAAAAAGACTGAGAGATATTTTATTTGTAAATGCTTTCTTTTCCTGGTTCGTGTGTATCTCGTGTTGGTAGTTATGTGATTCATTTAGTAAAAATTTGGCGTCCACTTCAAAAATTTCAATTTCATATAAAAATTTCTATTGTAGTCAATTCAATTTTTTTAATTAAAATATTAATATAACAATATTAATTTCAATTTTTAGGTTTGAACTCATTATGATATCCTTAGGTTATTTGAATGAAGTACTAAAAGAGATGTAAAGTGTACCTAAAAATGTTTGCAAAAAAGTACCCATTTTATCCAAAGTTGTAAACCACACTAAATTGGAAAATAAAAAATTCATTGATTCCGAAGACCATCTAATACCAATTTAGAAAAAATGTGAATAACCTAAAATTTTCAACCCAATATATTATATCCGCTATATTGAATTTAAAACTCTTAATGTAATCTACATTCTTAACACCGGCCACCTCCTAGTACCAATTTTGAATATAATTCAGAAATATGAAATTTTCAAACCGTCTTATGGCACTTGCCATATTGAATTTTTAAAAAACAATTTTAAATTTCATATTTTTACTCTCAGAAAAAATTACCAATTTTATAGAAAATTGACAAATGTAAATTTCTAGTTCGCCATATAGATTTTTTTTAATAATTTTAGATTTGTAATTTAGATCCTCAAATAGTCTCCTACATCAATTTTCGACAAAATCTAGATATGTAAAATTTTTAATCCACCATTAGGTATACTTTCCTATATTAATTTTGAAGAAAATCGGACAAAAATATTTTTTTTTGTCCTTCATATTACCAGCGCCAATTGGAATTTTACTGAACCAACTTTGTCCTAAATTATGTTGGATTACCGTAGCAACTTCCTGAATAAAATGCAAAAACTTCATTTAAATCGGTGCCGCCATTCCGAATTAATCGATGTAAATACATAATAAAATTTTTATAAAAAAAATTGAACCGACTTCTAAAAGTGCGCTAAAAAGTGAAAAATAACTATAAATTTCTATATGAAAAAACTGATTAACAATACTTTGTTTGTAATTGCTTTCTTACCATAATTTGTATATATTTGTAGTTATTTGTTTCATTTCATTTAGAAATAACTTAGCGCGTATATATATATATATATATATATATATATATATATATATATATATATATATATATATATATATATACAAAAATACATGGTCGATGAATTGAGAACCTCCTTCTTTAAGAAGTCGGTTAAAAAAGCGGTCTTTCTCTTTCTTTTAGAAATCGGTTGAAAACCTACTTGAAATTGGTAAGATGAATAGTTGTCTTCCTAAAATATCCAAAATTTGCTATTTTTGTCGAATTAGTAGTCTTAAAAAAAGTGATTTTTAACCGACTTCTGAAATAAGGAGGTTCAAAATTCGACCGCTTTTTTGTTTATGTACGTCGATTTCTCGGCACTACTGCATCGATTTGAATGAAAAATTCACGTTGTTTAGGACGCTATTGCGATGCTGCTATATCATTTTGGTTAAAATTGGTTCAGAAAAATTCAAAATGACGGCTAAAAAAATTAATTTTGTCCGATTTGCACCAAAATTAGTATGGAGTTGCACATAGCGAATCGAAAATTCCTTTCAAAAAATTCAGTATGGTGGTTTAAAAATTTTACATTTCTTAATCTTATCCAAAATTGGTATTGGAGGCTTTTTAGGGGTGTAAATTAGAAATTTAAAATTATGTTTAAAAAAATTCAATATGGTGGAGATTTTGTCAATAATTCTTTTAGGGGGTTTTTGATGGTATAAATTAAGAATTAAAAATTTCGATTTAAAATAAAAATTTATGTTATTTTTCTCTTTTTAATGCTTTTTTAAGTCAGCTACATTTTTTTTTATAAAACTTGTATATCCTTAATATTTTAATATAAACTTTTGTTTGTTGACATATGTAAAGTAAATTTTAACACACCTAAGCAAAACAAGTCGGGTCTAAGTCTGCTTAGTGAATCTGGCTGTAAATATTTTTGTCAGCTTCAAATTTTTCATTTCTTTGTTTCAAATTAGGTTTAATTAAGAATATCCAATGGTGTTATTAAATGAGGTGCGGGGACAGGAGAGGTAGGAGGTGAAAGTATTGGAAGGTCACAATCTTAGATAAAAAATATGTCGTCTTCAACGTCTTTTAAATGAATAAATAATATAAAATAGCTTAATAATATTTGGAGTTGTATCATAAGTGTATAAACTGTTTTTCAAAGTTATTTTGCTAGATTATTAATAATATTTAATTCATAAATATTTTTTGGGACTTTGCAGCTCGGTATACGTTGTCTTGTCAACTTGTTGCTCACGTACTTTTGTCAAATTTTTAACATTTCTATGTGACAAATGTCAACGCTTTGTTTATCAGTATTATACCGACAATCTGCTGGAAAAGCAAATTTCTGAAAAAGAAATTTTCGAAAAATAATGAGTATATGATAATTTCACACAAAACATAAAATTTGCATAAAACGATGGAGTGTAAACAATAAAATTAGGTTCAATCTAAAGCCGAGATTTTAACGAGCCTCCTTTGAATTGATGTAGCGCGCATTACGTGAATTTCTTATGAAACCATTGTTCCTTGGGCGGCCAGCGTCTAAGGAGATAATAAAAGCATCTGAGATAAAGCAAGCCAATTTCGTCATATTTCTCATGTCTTCGGTTTCGGTGTAAAGTAAATTTTTTCGAAAGAGCGTGCCATAAAGCTGTCCATCTAGATTAAAAAATTCTTTGAGTTCACACCAAAGCCGACAGAATATGGATCACTGCGAGCCTTGGTCGCATTGCTCACGAATAATAGAAATATGATGAAATTTAGTTTAGGCCGGTTGCCGATGGCTCTCGACATCAATCGAGGTCAGCAAAATTCAAAGTACGTCATATTTAAACACACCTTAATATGCGCCTTTTATAAGGTGTGTATCAAAACTAGGCTTCTTTTAAAAACATGGGATAACGTGAGTAAAAACAAATAAAATCACTTTTGAAAATTTCTTTTTCTGAACATGGTATATATATTAAAAAATCAAGTTTTAAGCGACCGATATTTGCACTTTCCGAAAGGGTAATGTAATTTGGGGCTACTCTTACTGCTGTTTTTTTCCCAAAAACCCCCGATAAAAAATATTAAAAAAAAATCAAAGTTGTCTTTGACATGCTGAATAATTATATTTCGAACTTTCATTGGTTTTTCAACATAACAGATAGGAAAGTTTTTACAAAAAATATGTATACAAGTTAGGTACAAGAAAAATCAACACTGGAATCCTGATGGTGTGAAGTTACACTTGTTAGCTTTTTTGCCGTTGGTGATATCAACACCGGACCATGGCCAGTTGTTGCAACCGCCAGTTCCACAAAGAATGTATACAGGCATGGCCTTAGACCCACCGTTCATGCTTCCGTGGACGTTATGCAAAGCCAAGTTCGTTATTGGAATGTTGCCTTTTGGTTCTCCAGTAGACTTACCACCTTTGTAATCTTCTTGGACGTTGATTCCATAGTTGGTAATACCTGAAAATTACAGTATATCGTATTAGAATTCCCCAATTCAAATATTTGAAAGTAAGCTAACTTCTTTTTTACCAACTTATTCACTCATCAAACGAATCGATATTTATAAAACGGCGGCAAGATCAGACTCAACATGAGATATTGATATATTATTTTTAAAATAAATTAATTGAAACAAAATTAAAAGAAATGCACTGCATAAATAGTCAGTGGTTATTAAGTATTTATACTTATGAAATATATATTCGGCATCGGCAACCAAAATGACCACGAGTTTTCGTAGTTCAAGTAGGTTTCGCACCAAAGATGTGACCTCTATTCTTTGGGTAGCATGCTTCGTGTATCCCGTTTGATTGATTTCTATTTTTACTTTACCTTCGCGCAATCACATGGTGGTTTTATACAGTATTGTTAGTGGACGTTGTCCTTGTGTTATTGAGTGATCTGTCAAGATGTTGCTAAATGTGTGTTGTTTGCTGTTTTTTTTCATTTTAAAAAGCGGTAGATAGGGCACGATTGCGAGATGATAGATTCTACCGAATTCAATGGCCTGATGAGTTCCGAATAGGGACGAAACATCTCTGTCGTTATTTTCCGGATCAGGACCTTCTCTATTGTCTTGGAATTTTCCGCATTTTTTAATAACAGAGTCATGTTTACTAACAGTCTATGTCCGTAGAACTGAGAAATTTCTATTTTATTTAAAATTATATGGACTATATCTTTTCTCTTGTTTTATATTTGTTGGTTTAAAAAACACATTAGCGCTGTCATAGGGAGACTGTTGGTGCGAAATCTGCTTGACCTGTGAAAACTGGGGACAGTTTTGTTGCCGATGTCGAATAACGCGCCTCTATCATTTGGGCAGTATGCTTCGTGTATTGAGTTCGATTTATTTCTATTTTTACTTTACCGTTGCGCCATCACATGGCGGTTTTATACAACATTGTTAGTGGATGTTGCTCTTGTGTTATTGACTGATCTGTCGAGATGTTGCTAGATGTGTCTGATCTGCTGTTTTTCATTATAAAAAGCAGTAGATAGAGCACGGTTGCGTTGGACTGAGGAGTCGCAAATAAGGACGAAACAGCGCTGTTTCTTCATTCAACATATATATATATATATATATATATATATATATATATATATATATATATATATGAAGTAAAATGCGAACAGTAAATGCAAACTTCGTTCCATCATATCCTTTCCGTGTTAGAGGTTGCACAGTTTGAATAGTTTGCTACAAAACACAATCCATCCATTTCCACCACCATCGAGATGATGGCCTACCTGTACCACCATACCAAGAAGAAAGTTAAAATTTACCCTCCCCGCCACAGTGATAAGGTAGAGGCACATGTTTCGTCCCTATTAGACTCATCAGGGTACCGACATGCACCTGGCTGTGCAAAGGACAGACCGAAAGGAAGCATGCAAATACTTAATGCGGTTCCGCCGACCTCCCACCGGCAGTATTTGCATGCTTCCTTTCGGTCTGTCCTTTGCACAGCCAGGTGCATGTCGGTACCCTGATGAGTCTAGTAGGGACGAAACATGTGCCTCTGCCTTATCACTGTGGCGGGGAGGGTAAGTTTTAACTTTCTTCTCGGTATGGTGGTACAGGTAGGCCATCATCTCGATGGTGGCGGAAATAGATGGATTGTGTTTTGTAGCAAACTATTCAAACTGTGCAACGTCTAACACGGAAAGGATATGATGGAACGAAGTTTGCATTTACTGTTCGCATTTTACTTCACTTATACGCGGAGTTGCATATAGTTGTATGTTTGCTGAATGTGATTTCAGCACTACAACGGCATAATGTGGATGTATCCACTGCTATTGCAACTCACACAGAGGAATCTGTGAAAAGTCGCATAAACATATATATATATATATATATATATATATATATATATATATATATATATATATATATATATATATATATATATCTTGTTCCGGAGACGGCCGATTTTTGAACACACTCTATTGTATCAAAAGATTTTTATTACCGACTTCAATTTTGACAATTGTCAAAATAAATTAAGTTGCATCAACGAGCTCTCAAACTAAACTGTCCATGAAATCCGATCTGGACCCTTTATATACCCTTTTTTCGGATACCAGAAGATTATGGATCTTTCTAGAAGGATTTTCATACTTCATGGTGTAACAAAAATAAGAAAAAGGAGTAATCCGGCGATTTCTAGACCTTCCGTCATAGGCGTTCCATGTTAACAATAAGGAAATAGAATTTTCGAAAAAATTCAGGAACTTCTTTCCTAGATGTCTCCTGGGGAAATTAACAAAGGTAAAATAAATTATGAAATCGTAGGAAATAAACCTAAAATTCTACAAACTATAACTATGAAATGGATAACACTATAAAGTTCGTTACAATTTATATAAATTTTACGTGAAATACTTTTAAAATTCATCATTTAAGAGTTGGTATATTTAATCTAATTACCTTCAAATTTAATATTTTTATATGTGACATCGGAGATTGAACCGGTACCGGCATCAACGTGAGTTTTAACATGAATTCCGTTTCTTGAGTTAATAACGTAGCAATCAATGAATGTAACGTTTTTGACAGTATTGGCGCTACCATTTGAGCTACTTTGACCAACGGATAAACTGAGACCGTGACCACCGCTACAAGTAAGATTTGAAATTAGGAAGTTCGAACCCTGGTTTATAGCTACACAATCGTCTTGGTTCTTGATGACTGAGTTTTGAACAGTGATACCAGTGGAGCTTGAGATATCAAATCCGTCAGTGTTGTGACCCAAAGCGCCCTGAAAAAAGTATATATTAATTTATTTTTTAACAATAATTTAAATTATAAAAGCGTAAATCATATGTATATATATATATATATATATATATATATATATATATATATATATATATATATATATAAATATATATAAATGAATGGTTGGTTATTCCGGGTTCAAAAAATCGTTTTTACAACGTTTCGCTAAAATCTCATTTGGCATTTTCAAGTGCGGTTCGTCTCGTTACTTGCTAAGAACTGACGGTGGCCTCTAATAAATTTCGAGTTTTGTTTAGCTGGCTCGCTTTCTTATTGAACGAGCGGCTTCACAGACTCCTCCCCTCTGCCGAATGCGATATATTTGGTTCTTATATGCTGGTCTCTCGTGTACTGGTTGATTTTTGTTGTTTTCTTTCTTGATTTACATTAATGTTTTCCATGTAGTTGGAAAATATATAATATCGTCTCGTTTATTCAGCTGTCCCGCTTTTTCGATTTCTGGGGCTTCTTTTCTGACGCGTGCCTTGTAGTTCTGTCGAAATCGATGGTATGTCCGGTTGTTTGGTGATGTTGAAATAGAGCTGAGGTTGTCTATTTGTTTGTGAGGCTATTTTTATGTTCTTGAATTCTTGCTGATATGCGCCTGTTTGTTTGTCCTATATATGTTTGATGGCAATCTTCACATGGAATGCTGTAAACGCCATGATTTTCATGGTTGGTCTTATTTTTGGGATTTCTCAACATGTTGACTATTGTTTTTTGTTGTTTAAATAGCCCGTATGTTATGTTTTCCTAAAATTCTTCCGATTCTGTCCGGTATTTCTTTTATGTATGGGATTATGGCTTTGTTCCTTGTTTGATCTTGGTCTTTGTTGTGGTCTTCTCTTGTCTTTTTATGGCTTTCTTCATGTCTAATTGTGAGAAATCATTTCGTTCTAGAACTGTTGAAATGTGTCTTATTTCGTCTTGTTTTGTGTCGAGTTCTGTTAGGCGAAGAGATCTTGATACTAGTGTGTTGACTACTGCCTGCTTTTGAGAGGGACGATGATGTGACTCTGCACTGAGGCATCGGTCAGTATGTGTGGGTTACCGATATACGCTAAAACCTAGGGTGTTGTTGGGTTTCCTAGTTAATAACAGGCCTAAAAAAGGAAGTTTCTCTTCTTGCTCGATTTCTAGCGTGAATTGGATTCTGTGGTGGATATTGTTTAGGTATACGAGGAAATCGTTCAGGTGTTCTTTTCCATGTGGCTATATTATAAAAATATCATCCACATGGCGTTTCCAAAAATTGGGGTTTAAAGGTGTCTTTTACAGTGCCTCTTGTTCGAAATATATCATGAAAAGGTTGACTATAACTGGTGAAAGTGGGGACTCTATAGGTACGCCATCTGTTTATTTGTATATTTGATTATTGAATATGAAATATATTTTCTTTAGGCAGTGTTCTGCAAGTTCAATTGTGTAGACTGGAAAATCTTCGTTCATGGCTTGCTAAGATGTCATTTTCTTCGAGGTGAATGTTTTTGGTCAATTTAGTCAGAATCTTTCACGAAGGAATCGGCCAGTTCGACTCTTGGTTTGCAGGATACTTGATATATATTTTTCCAGTTCTCGTGTTGGAGATCCCACTGCGCTCACTACTGATCTGAGTGGTGCATTTGTTTTGTGTCTTTTTGGTAAGCCATACTGTTTTGGACATCTGCTTGATTTTTTCCTTGGCATTATAGATTTTTCAGTTACTGGGTCTAGTTTTGAGGCTTTGATCTTGGCTTTCGAAGTTTTTTCAAGGTATGTCGTTGGATCTCTGTTTGTTTGTTTGTTTGTAAGCGGCGTCTTTGAGAATTTTTGATATTTTTTGCATATAATCGTCGGTTTTAATTACAACCATGACATTTCCCTTATCTGCTGGTATTATTGTTATTTCCTTATTCTCTTTTAAGGATGAGAGGGCTTGATGTTCAGCTCGCGTTGAGTTTGAGTTGGGAGGCTGGCTTGATTTCAAAATTTGCGTTGTCTTGTCTGACTTGTTCGGCATTTCCTTCAGGGATGTTCTCTAAGGCAGCTTCTATATTCGAAATTATCTCTTCTAAGGGGACTGTTTTTGACGCTAGGGCAAAATTAAAACCTTTATAAAGAACTAATTTCTCGGATTCTGTTAATTGGTAGTTGGAGATGTTATGGATAACTTTGTTGCAGTCCAGTGTTTGCTGTGTGTGGGCAGTATTGCGTTGTTGTAGTGCCTCAAATTTCTTCTGTTATTTTTTTGCCTTAAGCAGGGTGTCTAATTCCGTTCTCCAACAGGATACTTTTTCTATGTCATTCTACAGGATATGATGCATTTTGTGGCTTAAAGCTAAGTGCAGATTATAAAGTTCTGTTTCAGTCCTTGATAGGATTCTTCGTTTTTCTCAGATTTGTTCTCGAAGGAGAGCTTTTTCAGCGGTCTTAAGGATTGAAATAGTTCTTCTGGTCTTTAGATGGTACGAGTGTTTGGTGCAAGTTGGTCTTAGATTATTGTTGTGGCATCTTATTAGAAAAGTGATATCGCTGAGGAGGACTGATTCCTTGAATCTCAGTTTCTCGAAACGTTTAACATTTAAAAAGGTCTCCTCCTCATAAAGGTGTAAATGTTATATCGTAGGTTTTCACGGATGGTAGAATGAATGGTTTGGTTATTCCGGGTTTCAATTCGTTGTTTCAAACGATTTTTTAAACGAACGGATTGAAAGCCGGAATAATTAAACCATTCATATATATATATATATATATATATATATATATATATATATATATATATATATATATATATACAGTTTCATATAGATTGATGAATGATTAGATAGATAGATAAACAGATAGATAAATACTTTCAGTTTACAACAAATAATTACATAAATTTAAATAAATACAGATTTACTGAAAGATTATTAAAAATATGAGGGTTTCTTTTTTACCAGTAATATCTGTTAGAGTATTGCAATAGTTCCTGTTAATTTATTTGCATTTGAGAAGTTGAGAAACAGGTCGCAAATATTTTGGTTCCTCTTCAATGCATCCAATAAAGGATTAATTAATTTGCTCTTTAACAAGACGTGTTGAAAAGATAATGGATTACTTAAATGTATTGAAGATTGTCCATTTCCAGGTGAAAAGATTACTAAATGGCGAAGAACACATGAACACATTCACTTAATAAAAAGATGGGTATATTTTCTTAACCTGGTGACTTCTAATTTTTAAAGTCCAGTTAATTTAGAGTTTGAACAAGTGTACAGGTATTAAAAATATAAAATTTTGATTTGCTTCGAAGGATAATTTTACGGGTTGAGGAGGTATTTGCGAGTTTTCCTAGTTACCGAGATTCTTAATATATAATAATTTTAGTATTATTTGATGAGTTAACAAATTTACTTTATTTACTTTTTTCAGTTTTTGAACAAATATGTATTTATTATTCTTAGTATATTATTTGAGAAATTTGAATATAGTAACAAATCAATTTTGTATTTTAAATAATATATTGATTATTAATGATTTATAGTATCACTTACAGCATCTCCAGCGGACACATCAATATTGAAGTTAGAAACCACAGTATCACTAGCACTGTTGATTGAAACACAATGTATTGGGCAGTTCAACAAATGAATATTGCTGACTTTAGAACCTGCGGTGGTTTTAATTCTGAAGAACTTTGGTTTTTTGGTGCCAGTACCTCCTTTACCGTCCCAGTATTTAGCACCTAGACAAAACAGAGATTCTTATTAACGGGACATGTATTTTAAAAATTGTGAAATAAATGATAAAATGCTCTATATGAAATATTGGAATATTGTGATATTTGTTTGTGACAGTGTCGCTTTTATTTTTAATCCAATTTTAAAAGACTGCTTTGTGTTTTTTCAAGTATCATATATACGTAAATCGATTACTTCATGGCAGCTTCGATTTCAATGAAATTTTTTGCATTATTTTCTATAAGTTGTTGCTGTAGTCTCATTTTATTTTGTCTGAGATTGGTTCAGCAAAATCCAAGATGATGCTGGAAATATTGACGATAAAAAAAATTAATTTTGTCCGATTTTGTTCAAACTTAGATCACAGGCTAAAATTTTAACATCTCTCGAGTTTGTCCAAAAAATTGAAGTCAGAGTGTAAATAACGAATTTAAAATTGTTCTATAAAGATTCAATAAGGCAGTTGCAATTTTATATTTTCGGATATTGTCCAAAATTGGTATTGCGGGTTTTCCAGAGTAGAGTTAAAATACTTTTTTTTTGAAATTCAGTATTCTGGATTGTAAATTTTACGTTATTCACATTTTTTAAAAATTGGTGATTTTCAGAATCGTAGGCTACGAATCTGAAAATAATTTTTTGCAATTTAATATGGCAGATTAGGAACTAAAAAATTATATTGGCTAGTTTTTGGGGCGAAGAGAAAGAGAGGTTACAAGCCCGACTACAGAAGCCACTTTATGGACGGCATCTAAATGAGATTAATCAGGACAATGTTGATAACTCAGCGTCGAACTACTGGTTGATTTCAGGACAGATGTTTCCGGAAACGGAGGGCTTCTTGTTAGTTATCCAAGACCAGGTTATTCCGATGAAGAACTATCGGAAGTTCGTCATCAGAGATACCTCAATAGAAAATGACCAATGTAGATATGGCTGTCTAACATCAGAAACAGTCCAGCTCATAACTAGAAAATGCCAAGCGCTTGCTGCAACCGAGTGTAAGGATGACATGAGACAGAACTCAGCGAGTAACGAGACGAACCGCACTTGAAAATGCCAAATCAGATTTTGGCGAAACGTCGTGAAAACGATTTTTTGAACGAACGGATGGAAACCCGGAATAACCTAACTATTCATTCTACCATCCGTGAAAATCTACGATATAACATATATATATATATATATATATATATATATATATATATATATATATATATATATATGTTTATGCGGCTTTCACGAATTCCTCCGTGTGAGATGCAATAGCAGTGGATATATCCACATTATGCCGTTGTAGTGCTGAAATCACATTGAGCAAACGTACAACTATATGCAGCTCCGTATACGAATGAAGTAAAATGCGAACAGTAATATATATATATATATATATATATATATATATATATATATATATATATATATATATATATATATATATATACCTTTACAGAACGGTATCGATTTCATAAAACTAGATGTGTACAAAGTATGTAGAAGTGGATCGAAGATCTTTGTATAATCTAACAGGATGAGTACTTCTAGCCACAATATCATCTGTCACCTCAAAGAGGGCAGTTGAACAGCTGAATCTAAATCCCTAAAACCAAACTGTTTTTCTGGAATGAAAGCGGATAATTGATAATTTATTTTTGAACGGAGAAATTGAACAAGAAGACACGAGTAAATGCAAAGAATAATTGACGGTTATAATAATGATTTTTTTAAGTAGTGATTTGTCATGAAGAATATCACCCTGGAAGATATATTCTTGTACTAGATAATCGAAAATTTTACACTAAATAAAATAAATGCAATAAGGGAGGTTATGGTTCAGAATTCAACTTATATTGTATTTTTTAGCTGTCAGTGAATTTTGTTTTGTTTGAAGATATATACCTCATATCAACACAAGAACTATGGATTGTTTTGCATAATATTTGCATATATTTAAAAAATATGCTAATACAAATAAATACTAATAATAAAATTTTTAAAAATTATTAATTACCTTGTCCATCCAAAGTAGCGCCGCTACCGTCAATGGTTACTTTTTTTCCCTTTAGAACAACAAGAGGACCAGCCCATTCGTGATGTTCGAATTTAATGTGTCCTTTGAATTGTAAATGAGCTCCATCTTTTAATTTTATTTCTAAAGCTTTTCCAGCTGGAACGGTAATTCCTTTAATTATTAAAGTTGAGCAAGATTTAGCTGCCTCCGCAATATTATCGTAATCTGTAACTGTACAGCTAACCCCAAGTGGCTCATCGCCAAGTGGTGATGAAGAAGCCGTGAAAAATGTGGCTACTACAACTACAAATAACACACTACACCGATTCATTTTGGATATCTTAGTTATTGTTGGTATTTTAATTACATCTTATATACTTGAACAGGGGCTTAAGCAATGACGCACTATTAACGTAAGAAAAATATTTTCAAGTATTTTGTTTTGATAAGGGATGTATTTTTTAAATGAAGGATTTTCCTGCCAAATATGATAAGAAATTTCGTGATGAGACCAAAATATTATCATAGATTTTTTAAAAAATTTTTAGCCATCCTTATAGACATTGCAGCAACATAAACAACAAAAATTTAAAGATTATTTAAATACATAACTATGCTTGTATTAAGTTATAACACTGATTATTAGCAGGTTCTTATGAAATATATACAAAAATCAAAATATCACGCACCTTCCAAAATTAATATGCCAAGAAGTCCATTAAACAGTTGGCTAATAAACAAATAATTTTACGTTTTAAGTTATAATGTAAATATTAATAACCTTTTTTCTTGACATTTTGTTGGACACAATGGAACTTTGTTTATGATGTCACAATAAGTACCAGAAACTGCCGGTTATGAATATTTTATCCATCATATACTGTTCGACATATTATTAAAACATACCTAATTGTTAGTATTATTCAAATACTTATTTGTCTCATATTATATGACATATTAGAATGGAGAAGATGAATAGAAAATAAAAAATTTTTTGAGTCATTTTCATAGAAAGACGAAATTTCACTGAAAATCAAGTACTTGCCAGGTAGTTGTTTCTATACAGATGATGATATCAAAATATAAACTGCTGAATTGGCTATTAAAAGAAGAAAAATTGTAGTGTATGATACAACTTTTTATTAGTTCAGATATAGAAATAAAACTTTTTTAAAAAAATTGAACAGACTTCTAAAAATGCGCTAAAAAGTGAAAAATAATTAGAACTTTTTATATGACATTCAAATTTTTGAAGTCGGCACCAAACTAATACCTTTTTGGTGCACTTTTAGAAGTCGGTTCAATTTTTTTTATAAAAATTTTATTTTTCCAATTTTAGTTTTGAATTCATTATGATACCCATTTTACCCAAAGCTGTAAATCACCCTAAAATGAACCACTAAAAATTTTTTGATTCTTAAAGTTCTCAAAATTCCAGTGAAATTGTGTCAAACAAATATTTAGTCTGTCATAGTAGATCCAATATCTTATATTTCAAATTAATTTTAGATTGGTAATATAGGCCCCAAAACCTTCCAATTTCGATATTTAAAGAATTTGAGACGCAATATCAATTTTGGACAAAATCAAAAAATGTAAAATTTTCAGTCTCTCATATTGTATCTTATCAACCTAGTAGTTGTAAAAAATTAACCTCATATTCGTATTACACGACCTCGAAAACACCTTAATACCAAATCTGAAAAAATGCGAATAAGGTAAAATTTTCAACCCACCATATTGGATCCGCCATATTAAATTTCAAAAAAATAATTTTACCGTCTTCATCTAGTCTAAAGCTTAACCCTTAAAAGCCTTCTAGTACCAATTTTAGATGAAATCCGGAAATTTAAAATTTCTAGACCGTCATATTGCAACTAACATATTAGATTTTCTTAAAATAACTTTATATTCACGATTTACATCTTCAAAAATGATTTAGTCCCACCTTTGAACAAAATCAAAAAATGTAAAATTTTTATTCCTTTATATTGGATTCGCCATATTGAATCCTGAAAAAATACTTTTAAATTAATTATTTACACCCTCAAGAAGAACCCCCTGTATCAGTTTTGGAGAATATCGAAAGATATAAAATTTTTAGGACGCTATATTGAATTAGCCAGACTGAGTTTTCCCAAAAAAAATTTAAACTCGTAATTAACACTAACAAAAATCTCCCAATACTGATTTTAGATAAAATCAAGAGATGTAGATTCTTTAATCCGCCATCTTAGATCCGCCATATTTAATTTTTTTTTTAAATAAATTCAGCTTCGAAGTGTGCGATCCCGAAAACTCCCCTATACCAATTTTTAAAAAAATCGGGCAAAAATAATTTTTTTGTCCGCTATATTGAATTTTTTAAAAATAATTTCAGTTTCGTTGTGTACCATCCCTAAAATTCCCCCATACCATAATAGCAATAAACAAAAATAGAACTACTCACAGTTTACTGAATGCCAAGCAAAACAACATAAATAATGGTTCAAAAGTGATAATCGAATGTAACATAAAATCTATTTTGTAGTGTAAAAATGTAGCCAAAATTCAAGAAAATAAAAAAATGGAGTTGGGGAAGAAATTAACAAATCAAAATTTTTGCGAATAATACAATGAACCGTGGATCTGTGCAAATTTAGATAAGCTGCGTAGAATCGTGGAAGCTGTCGTGGATCGTCTTTAACAGACTGTTGGAGGTAACCCACATTTTTGTTCGTTCTTGATGTCCTTTAGCATCTAGATGGTTTATCTGGCATTATGTTTCCAGTCTTTTTAAACTTGCGTACCGAATTCTTGCTCAGATTCGCATTTGGTACATTTCTAATGGTTATTAAATTGAAATGTGTCCTGTATACATCGAACAATAATATAGGAACCGTTGATTTTATAAAACGCGCATAATACGCGCTGTTGTCCTGTAAAACGTTTCATCCTAACTAAATTTGAAAAGCCAATCAAGACTTTGAGACCACACCCCTGACCACGATATTGGTATTTGGCCCATAACAGCTAAAACAAAAACGAATGTGTTTAGAATGAAGAACTCACTAAAAATATAATAAGTTGTCATAAAGTCAAACTAACATTTCGCTAAAATATTTTTAACTGACTTCTAAAAGGAGGTTCTGAATTCGTCGACTATGTATTTTTTTATGTATATACACCGATTACTCCGGAACGGCGGCACCGATTTGAATGAAATTTTTTACGTTATGTTCAGGAAGTTCCAAGATGACGCTGACAATATGGCGGCAAATAAAATTAATTTTGTCCAAATTTCTCCAAAATTGGTATGTGGGAATTTTCGAGTGAGCGAATATGAAAATATTTAAAAAAAATTCAATATGGCAGATCCAATATGGCGGACAAAAAAAAATTAATTTTGTTCGATTTTCTTCAAAACTGGTTTGGGGAAATTTTTGGGGTCGCATATAACGAATCTAAAATTATTTTTAAAAAATTCAATATGATAGATCCAATATGGCGGACGAAAAAATGAATTTTATCCGATTTTCTCCAAAATTGGTATGAGGGAGTTTTCGGGGTTGCACATAACGAATTTGAATTTATTTTAAAAAAATCAATATGGCGAATCCAGTATGGCGGATAAAAGATTAATTTTCTCCGATTTTTTTCAACATTGCAATGGGGGAGTTTTTGGGACCACACATTACGAATCTGAAATTATTAAAAAAAAAATATGGCGTATCCAATCTGTTGGATAAAAAATCCAAGATGTCGGATTAAAGATTCTACATCTCTCGATTTTGCCTAAAGAAAATCTAATATGTCAAATGCAATATGACGGTCTAGAAATTTTAAATTTCCGGATTATATCCAAAATTGGTGCTAGGGGGTTTTGAAGGGTTCAGATTTAGATTAGATTGAGACGTTAAAATTATTTTTTTGAAATTCAATATGGCGGATCCAATATGGTGGGTTGAAAATTTTACTATATTCGCGTTTTATCAGATTTGGTATTAGGGGGTTTTCGGGGTCGTGTATTACGAATATGAAGTTAATTTTTTACAACTATTAGGTTGATAAGATACAATATGAGGGATTGAAAATTTTACATTTTACGATTTTGTCTAAAATTGATATTGTGGGGTTCTTGAGGCCTATGCAAACTCAAAATGCAGTGTAAAATATATCGGGCTAAGAAATTTACGTCTTAAGTGCTTTAGATATCGGTATTGGAAGGATTTGGGGCCTATATTACCAATCCAAAATTAATTTGAAATTTAAGATAGTGGATTTATTATGACAGACTAAATATAGGTTTGACACAATTTCATTGGTATTTAGAGAACCCTAAGAATCAAATAATTTTTAATGGTTCATTTTAGGGTGATTAAAACTTTGGATAAAATGGGTATTTTTTTTTCACCTTGGAGTCATTGCGAGTTACATTAATTTCGATTAGTACTTAGTTCAAATAATTTATGGATTTCATATTGAATGCAAAACTAAAATTGAAAAATAAAATTTTTATAAAAAAATTGAACAGACTTCTAAAAGTGCTCTAAAAAGTGAAAAATAACTATAAATTTTTTTATGAAATTGAAATTTTTGAAGTCGGTGCCAAATTGTTTCTAAATGAAATAAATAACTACTAATATGTATAAATTATGGTATGTAAGCAATTACAAATAAAGTATTTTTATTGTGTTTATGCGAATCACATTTTGTTAGGTATTAGTTTGAATCCGACTTCAAAAATTTCAATTTCATATAAAAATTTATAGTTATTTTTTACTTTTTAGAGCACTTTTAGAAGTCGGTTTAATTTTTTTATAGTTATTAAGTTTTTTTTTGTTGTTTACTATTGTTTCAGTTTAAATAGATTTTTCTGGGCTACTACGCAAACAAAATTTGGACTGTTTGAGTCGATTGCTGAACAACGTTGTGTATTTTTGACAATTCCAAATATAAATATAAAATATAAATTTTTGAAAATAATATGTTAAAGGGGAAAAAATAAGCAAAATTACTTAAAAACTTTATCAACGTCAATCTATTTAATTAGAATCTACAATTAAAAATATAATAATAGAATCTTCAAAATTGTTATATTTGTGCATATGCTGTCTATATCTAAGAATAATTAGCAAAATATCAAAGGTGAAGTTTTGGTCCTCATGCAATAGATCATAGTCATAATTCAGCATAATTTCGTATCAGAACCTACGATCCTAATTAAATCAATTAATATTCGACATGTTTTTGAGAACCCTTACTTTTATATGCAGTTTGTTCTAGTTTTTAAATAGAAATGAGTGATGGCAAAAAACTTGAACTTTGACTGTATCAAATAACAGACGTCGGAATCAACGTCGCTATAGCTTTTTTACTACAGTATACTCGAATTATCTAGTCAAATTATCAGTTTTGATCACCTGTGTCGTATGCAGGGGCGGATTAAATTTAATTTCTGTCAGTGAGCAAAGTACACTTTACAGTATGTCCTTAGTGACTTATCTTGTTTGCGCTGGTTTTTATATATTATTTGAGGTTAGTGAGATACGCAAAAGATACGGCTTCCACCTCTATATTTATTCCAAAATCGTTAAACCAGGGCATTCTTTCCTCAACAAAAAACTTATTACGATGCCTTAAGAAATCAATATCTAGATAATAATATTAAAAGCTCTGTTGAGATGTGTTCCAACATCACAGGAGTTGGAAAATCTACTATGTACCAAATACTGAAGGAGAAAAAAACGACTGGAATTGTTAGTACCACCAAGCTACATTCGATCACAGGCAGACGAAAAACCTCGTTGGAGATGAAAATTGAAATAAAAGGAGTTGTTCATACATTTTATTATGAGAAGCAGATCTCAACCGTCGACAAAATTCTAACTAAAATCAATGAATATCGGGATATACCTAAAATTAAAGGAACTGAGCTCTAGGCATTGTTCGGAAAACAATTTTTGCTGGGAAAAACTAGATAGGAAATCTGTTCTTATAGATTTTCCGGAAACTGTCCGTTGGAGAAGGAAATATGTCTCTCAAGTAAAAGTAATTTAATTGAACTTTTGAAAGATTTTTTTGAATAAAGTCACTGCGAAAAATTGGAAAAAATCCATATAATAAAAGAATAAAACAAAATGTGGAAACTCGATCTCATGATCCGTGAGATAGAGGAACCAATTATAATTAATTCGAGCGAAGATAGCTTCACTGACTTTGATAACGAATTAGATACCTAATGTTTACCAGTGTAAACACAATTTATTATTTAAATTTTCGTTTTTGTTGTTTTTTATTATTTAATGTTGTTTATATATTTTTTTATATGTTTTTATTTTAGTGTGCACCACTCTTTAATTTTATATATATTTAATTTCAATTAACCATAATTTTTTTATTATTTTATTATTGTATTTGTGTCTTTTTCTTAAGCGTGTAGAATTAACATGTTTATTATTTTTTTTTTGGGCTATCGGATTTCCATATAATAAAGTAAATTAAATTATAATTTCAATAGAAATAAAAATAAGTAGGTCTAATTTTACCCGTAATATATAAAAATTAATAACATTTGAATCCCTTTTTAGTGTTTAATTGTAATTCTGCAGATGGTTTAAGAAATAAATCAACTGAAACGTCAAATATCCTAAAAATGTTTTTAATTAATAATAAAATGACCGATAGCCCCAAAAAAATTTTAATATTATATGGACGAATTTATTTTTTTATATATGTTTAACTTCTTGTATTTTTGACAATGGGTATTTTGTAAGTATATAAATTACAACTTAGAATTTTTTAAGAAAATCAGGCTACGTTATATTCTGAATGTGCCTAAAATGATTTCGATGCCAAAATTAAAAATAATAAAAATACAGTTGTGATTTGTGTTAAATATGTCAAAATTATCTATATTTTCCAATGTATGTGAATTATTAAGAAATCATAAGAAATAAAATAATATTGTAAAAACTTTTTATTTTAAGTTTGTTACCGAAATAATATTCTATGCCATAAATACTTAGTGATAAAATAAACCTCCTTTCGACGCCTATGACAAGGATTAAAACCCTTTTTAACACTTCACACTTTCAAATATCTATTATTATCCAACCCAAATTATTAAATACCGATATTTTTGATTATAAAATTTTTAACCCATTCCTATGAAAAATATATATGCCTAACAGATTTTGCCAAAGACACCGAACTAAAGAACACAGGTAGTTTGCGAAGAAAAAAAGGGTAAAAAATGATTTATTACTCTCTCTAGTTCTTGAATAAATTATAGTATAAGAGGCAAAATCGGAACTATATTGGGGTATATTTATAATTAAAGATGGAAAATTCTGAATGATTCAATTCTTCAGTTATAATGTATTTTATAATCAAATTAACTGTTTTCGAAATAAAATCCTAAATATATCCTATCCTAATAGAAAATTTTCGATTATATAAACACAGTCAAACACTGTGGATTTTAAAATTGTTTCCAATGTTAGTTATGAAAATTTTTATATATATATATATATATATATATATATATATATATATATATATATATAAATTTTCATAACTAACATTGGAAACAATTTTAAAATCCACAGTGTTTGACTGTGTTTATATAATCGACAATTTTCTATTAGGATAGGATATATTTAGGATTTTATTTCGAAAACAGTTAATTTGATTATAAAATACATTATATATATATATATATATATATATATATATATATATATATATATATATATATTATATATATATATATATATATATATATATATATATATATATATATGTATATAGTGTTTGACTATATACTACCATATACATACACCGTGCCCTTTAATTCGAGGTAATAAAATTGAAAGGTCGATATTTAGAAACTTGATTTAATTTGTTTTTTGTGGCACATTACCTCATGGATGTCATTATAAATAAAAAAAATTATGAAGAATATGTTATAAATATATTAAAGAATCAGGTACAGAAAAATCAACAATGGAAGCCGGATGGTGTGAAGTTGCAGCTGTTAGACTTCTTGCCATTAGTGATTGAAACGGTAGACCATGTCCAGTCACTGCAGCCTCCGCTTCCACATAGAATATAGACGGGCATTGAGCTGGATCCACCACTCATCGATCCATGAACGTTATTTAAAGTCAAGTGTTTGATTGGAATGTTGCCTTTAGGATTTCCAGTGGATGAACCACCTTTGTAGTCTTCTTGAACGTTGACTCCATAGTTAGTGATACCTGAAAAATAAAATAAACCATTTCAGAATAATTGTCAATAATTAATTAGAAAATTTATCGGAACAGGAATGGAATGTAATTTAAATTATTGTTTACTTGTATAAATTATCAAATGTATGTCAAAAAAGTCTCATTCATATGACAGAAAATATGAAACTGTTAGAGTGGGAGACACAATGGACATCGCTATTAAAAATTATCTAATTTCTTCCATACCTGAAAATTTGATATTTTTGTATGTGACATCAGTGATGGCACCAGTGCCAGCATCAGTGTGAGTTTTAACATGAATTCCATTTCTTGAGTTGCTAACACTACAATCAGAGAATGTAACGTTTGTAACGGTGTTTACGGAACCACTTGATGTACTTTGACCAACGGATAAACTGAGTCCGTGACCACCGCTGCAAGTGAGATTTTTGAAAGTGTAATGGGACCCTTGGTTTACTGCCACACAATCATCTTGGTTCTTGACTACTGAGTTTTCAACGGTGATACTACTGGAGCTCGAGATATCGAATCCATCTGTGTTATGACCTAAAGCGCCCTAAAAAGTAAATTTTGTTAAATATATTGCTTGTTTATAGGAATTTAACCTTAGCAATCTCATATTAACTTTTTTTAAGATATGTTCAGGCATATATTTTTACTAGGTTCACTAGTTTGATGGTTCCATTTTTTTAATAATCGTTTCACCGAAGTCAATATGTATTTCAATTTAGATTGGAACAGGGAGAAACAAAGTAGAACTAAAATAAGCAATTAAAAAATAGATCTGTTTTTTTTTATGTTACTTGAGGATTTTATGCGCTTTGTTACTGTGAAAGTAAGCATCATGTTACAATATAGTCTTCATGTTAGGAAGTTGTTACTAAAAAAGTATTTGACATTAATCATATTGTTGAGTGCATAAGTAAAGGTGTAATAATTTGCATCAGCATTACGGTAAGCATTATGCCGCCCTCTCAAAAACGAATGCTCTGAGATTCGGTAGACGTTTCGTTCATCTCGTTTCCGTAATTGAATTCTCGTTTCATTCATGAACACAATATTTTTTCAGTTCTCAGTATTCCACAAAACATGTGTTTTATGATTTTAGAACACACCTGGAGCTGTGACTTTACGATTTGAATTTAAAATTATTTTCAAGTAATAATAATAACAAATAAATATTCCATATTTTATCTTTGAATAAATATCGTATGAATGAATTGTTTTTTGAATTTTGGTGTTAAGTAAGAACCAATCCTAATCCGTATTGAGATTTTTTAGATATTTAAATATTTTAATAATGATTTCTTACAGCATCGCCAGCAGATACATCAATGGTGAAGTCAGTAAGAACGGTGTCACTAGCGCTATTAATGGAAACACATTGAATTGGGCAGTTCAACAGCTTGATATGACTGAATTTGGAACCTCCGGTAGTTTTAATTCTGAAGAATTTTGGTTTTTTGGTACCGCTGCCTCCTTTACCATCCCAGTATTTGGCACCTGTAGAGAAAGAACACTTCTATTAATCAGACCAATATTTTATTATTGAATAGCGACATGTAAAAAAGAATATTATTTCTAACAGCTAATAAGAAGTTATTTTTCAATCCCTCGTAAATAGTGTGATAAGGAAAAAAATATATAGTATCCACGAATTAAAAATACAAAACAGTGTAAATATATATTTTCTAATATCTACCGGGTGGCCAAATTAGAAAGGCCACTCCTATCTCAGAAACACTAAGGGGCGTAATAACTATGACCAATTAGCAAAAACGATTTTTCTAGTAATTTGTCTGAAAAACTTGTATTGAAAATATAAATATAAAATTTTAAGTCGCCCGCTAGTGTTAAAATTAATTAACTTTAAGCTAGTGAAATAAAAAATATTTTTTAACCTATATTGTGACGTTAAAAAGCATACTTTTAATCGTGCCAACTTATCAGTTCATTTAAAGTCCTATTAATAAATATTTTTTTATCGTCATATTCTCCTAGATCAAAATGTAAGAGTGATGACATATTAATAATGAATCAGCTAAAAGATTGTTCACGAAATTAGCAGGTATTACAAGTACCAGATATATCTATACGTGACCAAGGTATACGTTTATTATTAAACAGAACTACTACACATATCACCGGTTGTGAAAAAAGTTTTAAAAACCGTTAAAAAATTTCTAAAATGGGGAATTAAATTTTTGAGAAAACAAATGAATTTATTTCTCAGGCCTGTCAGAGGCGAAATTTAATATATATCCATCACAAAATTTTCATATGCTCTATCTACGACTATGTATATCCTTTTAGATATTTTGCCAACACCATGTCAAAAACGAAATGTATATTGTATTTTAACTATTAGCTTAAAAAAATATTACGAATCCTTTTACATGTCAGCAGATAGTATACCAGTATTATTATTATTGGAATATTTTATTTTTGTATTTTTCCAAGAAAATCCGATATATAAAAACTTTGTAACAATTTTAGTTATTTTCCTTTCTATTCATTAATTATATGATCTGCATTGAAACTTATGGATCAACATATATTTTTATCGGCAATTTTATATTTATTATTTTTTACATTGTTTCTGATGTTACTAAAGTTAAATATAATTTTTATTTTGTATTATTGGAATTATTTTTTTTCATTTTTTGACCTGGTGACTTAAATATTAAAAAGCAATGCTGAAGACATTTTAACCAAATATTCTATTAAATTATTGACGACAAAAAGATATTATATTCACAGAAAAGTTTCCAAAAAAATTCGATTTATTAAACTTGGTAACAATTTTAGTTATTTTTCAATATATTTCCTATATTTTTATCTGCAGTTTTACGCATATTATTGTTTACATTAAAATTCTGCTGTTACTAAAATTACATAGAATATGTATGTATTATTATTGGAATATTTTATTTTTAACCGACTTCTAAAAGAAGGAGGTTCTCAATTCGTCGACTATGTATTTTTTTTTTTTTTTTTATGTATGTACACCGATTATTCCGGAACGGCTGCACCGATTTGAATGAAATTTTTTACGTTATATAAAGGAAGTTGCTGCGGTGGTCCCATATTTTTTTAGATGAAATTGGTGCAGTAAAATCCAAGATGGCGCTTACAATATGGCGGCCAAAAAAATTAATTTTGTCCGATTTTCTCCAAAATTGGTACGGAGGAATTTCCGGGGTTATACCCAACGAATCTGAAATTATTTTTCAAAAATTCAAAATGGCGGATCCAATATGGCGGACAAAAAAATTTAATTTAGTCCGATCTTCTCCAAAATTGGTATGAGGGAGTTTTCGAGGCGCCACATAACGATTCTAATATTATTTTAAAAAAATTCAATATGGTGGACGAAAAAATCAATTTTGTCTGATTTTCACCAAAATTGGTACGAGGGAATTTTTGGGGTCGCATATAACGAATCTAAAATAATTTTTAAAAAATTCAATATGGCGGATCCAATATGGCGGACGAAAAAATAAATTTTGTCCGATTTTCCCCAAAATTGGTACAGGGGAGTTTTCGAGGTCGCATATGACGAATCTAAAATAATTTTAAAAAAATTCAATATGGCGGATCCAATATGGCCGACAAAAAAATTAATTTTATCCGATTTTCTCCAAAATTGGTACGGGGGAGTTTTCGGGGTCGCATATGACGAATCTAAATTAATTTTTAAAAAATTCAATTTGGCGGATCTAATATGGATTACAAAAAAAATTTTTTTTGTCCGATTTTCTCCAAAATTGGTACGGGGGAATTTTCGGGGTCGCATATGACGAATCTAAAATAATTTTAAAAAAATTCAATATGGCGGATCCAACATGGCGGACGAAAAAATCAATTTTGTCCGATTTTCTCCAAAATTAGTATGGGGAAGTTTTCGGGGCCTCACATAAAGAATCAGAAATTATTTTTAAAAAATTCAATATGGCGGATTTAATATGGCGAACAAAAAAAAATCAATTTTTTTCGATCTTCAGCAAAATTGGTACGGGAGAGTTTTGGGGGTCACACATGACGAATCTAAAATTATTTAAAAAAAATTTAATATGGCGTATCTAATATGGTGGATAAAAAATTTCTTTAAATATCGATATTGGAAGGTGTTGGGGCCTACATTACCAATCTAAAATTAATTTGAAATTTAAGATAGTGGATTTTCTACGACAGACTAAATATTCATTTGACCCAATTTGATTGGTATTTGGAAAACTCTAAGACTTAAAGAATTTTTAGTGGTTCATTTTAGGGTGATTTACAACTTTGGATAAAATTTGTACTTTTTTGCCACTTTGGAGTCATTGCGAAGTACACTAATTTCGATTAGTTCTTAATTCAAATAATTTATGAATATCATAATGAATTCTAAAACTAAAAATAGAAAAATAAAATTTTTATAAAAAAATGGAACCGACTTCTAAAAGTGCGCGAAAAAGTGAAAAATAACCATAAATTTTTATATGAAATTGAACTTTTTGAAGTCGGCGCCAAATTATTTGTAAATGAAATAAATAACTACTAATATATACAAATTATGGTAAGAAAGCAATTACAAAAAAAGTATTTTAAATCTGTTTATGTAAATCACATTTTGTCAAGTATTAGTTTGGCGCCGACTTCAAAAAGTTCAATTTCATATAAAAATTTATGGTTATTTTTCACTTTTTAGCGCACTTTTAGAAGTCGGTTCCATTTTTTTATAAAAATTTTATCATATTTTAACCTGGTGGTTAAAATATTAAGAAGCAATAGTGAACACATTTTAACCAAATATTCTATTAAATTATAATCGACAAAATTATATTATATTCACAGGAAAGTTTCCAAAAAAATCCGATACATAAAAACTTTGTGACAATTTTAGTTATTTTTCTATATATTCATTAATTATATGATATACATTGCAATTTCTGAATCAACATATATTTTTATTTGCAATTTTATGCTTATTATATTTTACAATTGGTTTCTACTGTTATGAAAATTACATAGAATCTGTATGTAATATTCTATTAAAGTATAAACTACGAAAAGATATATTCACAGAAAAATTTCCAAAAAAATCCGATATATAAAAACTTTTTGACAATTTTAGTTATTTCTTTATATATTTATTAATTATATGATATGCATTGAAACTACTGAATCAGCATGCATTTTTATCTGGAATTTTAGATTTACATTAAGTTTTTTATATAGTTTTTATATATTATTTTTAAATTGTGTATTTTCGACATTTTGCTTCAGACTGAAGAAATTAACTAAATGACTGTGGAAGCTTTTATTTTTTATTCGATAATATATATTATTACTAAATGACAAATTCAAAAAATTACCTTCTCCATCCAAAGTAGCTCCGCTTCCGGTTACAGTTACTTTTTTTCCTTCAATTACAACAAGAGGACCAGCCCATTCGTGATGTTCGAATTTAATAGTTCCTTTGAATTCTAAAGTAGCTCCGTCTTTTAATTTTACATCTAATGCTTTTCCAGCAGGAACGGTAATTCCGTTAATTATTAAAGTTGAGCATGATTTAGCCGCAGCATCAACATCATTATAATTTGTAACTGTACAGCTGACGCCGACTGGCTCTTCACCCAGTGGTGATGAAGAAACCGTTAAAAAAGTTGCTACTAAAACCACGAATAACACACTGCACTGACTCATTTTGGATACCTTTTTTACCAACCTATATCCTGGTGTCATTTTATATACTTTGATAGAGTTTAAAACAGTGACGTATTATCGATGGATAAAAACTATTTTAAAGTATTTTGTTTTGATACATACATTCTTTTTTAGAGTAACGTGCAATGTTGTGAAATGAGATAAAGGGTACTTGATGTGATGGACTTTTAATTGTATTTATTTAAATCATCTTCACTGATATTTAGGTACAAATTTGTTTATATTTAAGATAAAACCATAAAGATTTTCAAAAATGAAGACTTAATAGTAAAAATAAGGCTACTTTATATTACAATTAATATGATGATTGAAGATTTATTTATTTATTTAGCACTTTTTTAATTCGGCGAAATGGAATGTGAATTGGTTATATTTACGTCAATTTGGTGCATTGAATTGGGATTTTTAACCAGGTTTATTTCTACATTATTAGAGTGTTTTTTTTTGATCTATTTTCCTGCTTATCCTTAACTAAGAGCATCCATGTATAATTTGCAAATGTTTTCAATAAGTTTGAACAAAAAAGTGCTAAATAAATAAGTGTAATTATTAAATTAATTGTAATATAAAACAATTTTTGATTTATTATTTACATTTTAGGGCAATTTTTTGAAGTGGCAGTAGTTTTTTTAAATAATTTATTTAATTATTTTAAGTTTTAATAACTTAAAATCGATAGCGTTAATAATAATATTACACAAATGTACGGAACATGGACATATATAATACGGACGTATAACGAGTAATAAAGTTCAGATATTTCGGAGTAAACATCAAAAGCAACTAAAATTTGAGATCAAACTAACAAGGTTGCTGTAATGTTTGAATTTCTGAGATACATTATTTGGAGGAATAAATGTATGAGACAATACACTTTAAGTAAGGATATACCAAATGTGTGTCAGGTCCATCATGAGAGATGAGAATACATCGGTCAATCACTGGATATATTCTGTATGATATAAAATGGAACAGCGAACTGAGAGTGATTTGTGGCACTAGTTATGTAGTAAGGTTGATCAGAGACAGAAGAAGAGAATAGAAAGATTATGTCGATGGAATGACGGATGAACTCAAAAATGAATAAGAAGCTTGACACATGGAACTCTTTGAAGTTAGCATTTTTCAGTTAATTCAGTAATTTTAAATTAACCTAAAAATATTCGTAATATCTATTTTTGATATTTTATGAGGCAGATATCTAACTAATAACACATGTTTCTAAAAAAAAATGGATGTCTATTTGGCTAGACTATTTTATTCTTATGTAATTAGACACCCTGAATTCAAATCTGAAACTTCTATCACGTCAGGTTCAAGAACATTTCAAGGTCAAATGGAGCAAAATTCACTATATAAATCTGAAAAAGCAGATATATACGTTTTCGAGGTTACTAAATCCGACTTCGTAGTTTGTTAAATCCCACAAGGTCAGCCAGAGGTTATTTCAGGTTTATTTCAAGGTCTTATTGAGAAAAATCTATTAAATAGATCTGTAAAAGAAGATACATACACTTTTGGGGGTGCTGAATATGAATAAGTGGTTTATTTAACACCTAAAGGTTAACCAGAGGCCTTTTCAAAGTTATTTCAAGGTCAAATTAAAAAAATCCATTAAATAAATCTCTAAAATGAAATTTTTATAAAAAAATTATACCGATTTCTAAAAGTGCGCTAAAATGTGAAAAATAACTCGATTTGCATAAACAAATTAAAAATACTTTATTTGTAATTGCCATTCTTACTTCTTACCATAATCTGTATATATTAGTAGTTATTTCATTTCATCAAATAATTTGGCGCCGACTTCAAAAAGTTCAATTTCATATAAAAATTCATAGTTATTTTTCATTTTTTAGTGCACTTTTAGAAGTTGATTCAATTTTTTTTATTAAAATTTTATTTTTCTATTTTTAGTTTTAGAATTCATTATAATATCCATAAATTATTTGAACTAAGTACTAATCGAAATTCTTTGGTTCTTAGAGTTTTCCAAATACCAGTAAAATTGTGTCAACAAATATTTAGGCTGTCATAGTAAATCCACTATCTTAAATTTCAAACTAATTTTAGATTGGTAATATAGGCCCCAAAACCTTACAATATCGATGTTTAAAGAACCTGAGATGTACATTTCTTAACCCGATATATTTTATACTGCATATTGAGTTTGTATATGCTTCGAGAACTCCACAATATCAATTTTCAATATTTAAAGAATCTGAGATGTAAATTTCTTAGCTCGATATATTTTATACTGCATATTGAGTTTGTATACGCCTTAAGAACCCCACAATATCAATTTTTTGGACAAAACCTGAATATCTAAAATTTTCTGTCCCTCATATTGTATCTTATCAACCTAATAGTTGTAAAAACTTAACTTCATATTCGTAATTCACGATCCAGAAAACCCTCTAATATCAAATCTGAAAAAAATGCGAATAAGGAAAAATTTTCAACCCACCATATTGCATCCGTTATGTTGAATTTCAAAAAAATTATTTTATGCCATAATCTTATCTAAATCTAAACCCTTCAAAGCCCCCTAGTACTAATTTTGGATGAAATCCGGAAATTTAAAATTTCTAGGCTTATATTCACTATTTACATCCTCACAAACGATTCAGTCCCACCTTTGAACAAAATTGAAAAATGTAAAATTTTTAGTCGGCTATCTTGGATTTGTCATACTGAATCCTGAAAAAATACTTTTAAATTCATAATTTACACTCTCAAGAATCTTTTATATCAGTTTGGGAGAAAATCGAAAAATGTAAAATTTTTCGGACACCATATTGAATTTGCCAGATTAAATTTTTCAAAAATATTTTAAATTCATAACCAACACTAACAAAAATACCCCAATACTAATTTTAGACAAAATCGGGAGATGTAGAATTTTTAATCCGCCATCCTAAATCCGCCATATTGAATTTTTTTAAAATAATTTCAGATTCGTTATGTGCGACCCCGAAAACTCCCCCGTACCAATTTTGAAAAGAATCGAACAAAATTGATTTTTTCGTCCGCCATATTGGATCCGCCATATTGAATTTTTTAAAAATAATTTTAGATTAGTTATGTACGACCCTGAAAACACCCTCGTACCAATTTTGGAGAAAATCGGACAAAATTGATTTTTTCGTCTGCCATATTGAATTTTTAAAAAATATTTTGGATCCATTATGTGCGACCCCGAAAACTCCCCTTCACTAATTTTGGAGAAAATCAAACAAAATTAATTTTTTCGGCCGCCATAATGTCAGCGCCATCTTGGATATTAGTTCACCAATTTCGTCCAAAAAAATATGGGACCACCGCAGCAATTCCATTCAAATCGGTGCCGCCGTTCCGGAGTAATCGGTGTACATACATAAAAAAAAAACATACATACTTGACGAATTGAGAACCTAATTCTTTTAGAAGTCGGTTAAAAAGAGAACACACGCTCAGCTGGATCGATATCCGTTACACAGTAGACAGACAGGCGAATCGAGTTTTTGAACTGAAAATCAAGCTCCCAAAACCACGTATCTCACGTAGGCACGTGAACGCAACGAGTTTTCAAGGCGGAACCCAAGTTTCTAAAACCACGTACCCCTCGCGCAGCTAGATCGATATCCGTTACATAACAGCTAGGCTAGCGAAGTGAGTTTCTATAAGTGTATAACACAAACCCCAAACTCTCATATATGGTATGCCTGGGTTATATGGTTTTCGGAGAACTTGGGTTTTATTTCATACACTCATAAATCCTTGCTTTTTGCCTCTGTCTGCTGCGTACCGAACATCAGTCTTGCTGTGCGTGGGGTACGAGGTTTTGGGAGCTTCAGTTTGGGCTCAAAAACTTGATCCACTTGTTTGTCTGCTATGTAACGGATATTGATCGAGCTGCGCGTCGATTCTCTTCTTTTTCCAGATTTATTTACAGGATTTTTTAAATTTAACCTTGAAATGACATGGAAATGGTCTCTGGTTAACCTTGAGATATTAAACAAACCACGAATTCAGACTTAGAGCCCTCAAAAGTCTACTTATCTTCTTTCACAGGTCCATTTAGTAGGTTTTGCTCTATTTGACCTTGAAATGACGCTAAAATGACCTCCGGCTGACCTTGGGGGATTAAACATACCACGAATTTGGATTCAACGACCCCAAAAACCTACATTAAATACATCTTCTTTTTAAGATGTATTTAGTTGATTTTTCTCAATTTGACCTTGAAATGACCCTAAAATGACCTTTAGTCGACTTTGGGAGATTAAACAAACCACGAATTCGGATTTAGTGACATCAAAAAACGTATGTATCAACGTCTTCACATTTATTTGGTAAATGTTATTCAATTTGACCTTGAGATGACCTTCAACGTGACGTGATAGAGGTTAGCAAACCTCAAATTTGGATTCAGGGCATCTAATTACATAAGAATAAAACAGTCTGGTCAAATAGGCATCCACTTTTTTTTTTGTAAACCTGTGTAATTATTTACTTCAAAACGTGCTGATATCTCGGTGATTTCTCTTATAGAAATTATAATCTATTAGTAAGAGTTCAAATCGAACTAAAAATAGTTTACCAAAACTTGTTTATATTTTGTGTGCTTCTTTATGTTGATTGAAAATTAACGATGCCAATTTATTTCATTGTGTCTAAAAATACAAAATGAAATATGTGTTTACTAATAATCATATCTTATCTGAAACATTTTAAAACCAATTTTCCAAAGTGTTTATTTGTAAATTATAGTTTTGATTAGAAAAATAATTTCTTTATGGCCAAATTTTCGCGCGCACAGGATAACTTTTAAATCAGAATTTTCCTCTATCGGTCGTGATGCGGATTTTAAAGGCTTAAAATAAACAAGTAAAAAGCTTTAAAAAGTAGATTTATAATTTTTTAACTATAATTATTAATTTTGAAATGGATGCTCCAAAATACCAATTTTGAAAGAAATTGGACAAAGAATTAATAGAAAAACTTCCAATTTTGAATACTTCAGGAAAACTAGTTGAAAGACACTTGCAGGAAACTGTTCTAAAGAACGACCACCACGTTCCACCTACTAGTATGTAAAGTAGAGTCTACCATGAATAAAAATCAAATAGCGCTAACAAAACAATTCTCCTTGACAATGGTGGAGCAGTTAACCAGAGCTCCCTCATTTCCATCATATCGTCCTCCAAAAGACATAGCATAGAAGACACTTAATACAAGTAGATACAAAACATGTGTTGTGTAAACTACATCTCACCGTCAATTCCCGCCACAATTTAAGTTCAAATATCACAATTAAATATTATATAGTACGAAAACGGGTGTCTGGGAAGGTGTCAGTCGAAACCCACTGAGGAGTCCTAAAGCTGGCACCGGGACGAAACACTCCAAATTTTTAGATTATTCTTAATTCTCGCTAGGTACAGGGACCCTAATGGAATACGAAACATGCTCTAAGGTAGAGAAGCGCAGTTAAACTTGTGGGAGGAACTGTGGAGATATCAGTGACCTAATGCTGTTTGTAAGGAGAAACTCTGTCTCTTCTCCTATGGGATCTAGTTATTGATGATTTTCTTGTAAACTTCAACAATTAGGGCTATTACTTCCAGGGGAATTTTGATGATTTGATTATACTTATAGCGCGGAAGCACAGTCCAATGCAGCTTAAGGAAGTATCTACATTTATGACGAAGAAACATCAAATATATTATGTAACGAAGAGGTTGAAATCGCCCTACAAATTTTCTTCAAATACCACGCTCCAAAGTACTGAAAATGCTTACAAGGATCAATTCTGAAGGCTTCTATTGGAGCATAAACTAATGAACAATGTTCTTAATCTAATTAAGGCAACCAACCTGTTGCACATATAACAAGCAGTGTAATAAGCCTTTAAGCTATAGTGTAAAGGCTACTTAACCTTAACTCGCTATATTAATCGATCATTAATTGAATCAACCTTATAATGTTCATTTAAACAATTTTAGTCATTTCGAAGTAATTAAAGTAAATGCATATATATTCAAAATTACTGCATATTGATAAATAAGATATGTATATTATTTTTAGTTTCAAGTTTTTGGTAAACATTTGTTGTTGATAAATTTTGCACGAAAACTGATAAAAAAATTGTTTAAAATAAAATAAGTGTTTTATTAATGTTATCGCCTTTTAGATGTTGTTCTCTCTGCGTTCGTAGATGCTTGAAGTTTTTCGAATATATTCATTTAGAAACTATGTCAAAATGCTCAGGAACATAACCTGTTTTAGTAGAACTCAAATAATAACTCGATGCGATAGGTAAACATAGCGAAAATCATAGACCTCAACCAAAACGAATTTTTATAGTTTTGTAAAACAAATCATATATAAAATTGTTTAGGGCAATGTCCGCTCAATATCATCAGGTATCAACAATTGGGGTGTTTAGGGGAGTGTGTATACAAACAGTCTCATGTTTCCTATTGATTTATGATGATATACATATATATATATATATATATATATATATATATATATATATATATATATATATATATATATATATATATATATATATATATATATATGTTATATCCAAAATTACCCAATATTATTAAAATATTCTAAGTTATTGTTTATCACGTAACTGCTGACCTTGCAGGTCTAGTTAATAAACACTGTAATCTAATATGTTATTTATCCAAACGGATGCAGGTGTTTAATAAAGATGCTGAATTTGCTAAAAAGGCAATAACAGTTTCAAATATCATAAACAAGCCCAGACGCTGAATTTACTAAAAGTACAATAATAAGTATCAGATATCATAAACAAGCCTAGACTCTGAATTAACAAAACAATAAAGAATAATATCATATTTCATCAACAAGTCTAGACTATGAATAATGCCTTATTGTTTCTCTTCCTCGAAAACAAACAAAGAAACTAATGCATTATGGGAAAAATACCTAATACTATAAATACCTGCACTCGCCCTGCGCTCATCAGTCAGCACAGCGAAGTCAGTCAGTCAAGTCTAAGAGTAGTAGAGTTAATCAATCAGAATATATTGTTATTTTAAATCTTAAATCTCAAGTGTAAAGTCCTAATTAAAATAAAATTATTGTTAGTCGTGTGACTGCAAAATAAAGTGTTTTT
This sequence comes from Diaprepes abbreviatus, assembly GCA_034092305.1. Lineage (NCBI taxonomy): Eukaryota > Metazoa > Arthropoda > Insecta > Coleoptera > Curculionidae > Diaprepes > Diaprepes abbreviatus. The sequence goes on from JASJET010000171.1 coordinate 2,121,937, forward strand.
TAAAAACCCTTACCACTCGACCACGACCTAACAATTGGCGCAGTCGTTCGGATGTTTTGACGTGAAAAAGAAAAATCACGGTGAATTTTAATTCTTCGCAAAACAAAAAAATCCAGTGCTCCAAAAGAAAAAAGAAAATTCAAGATTCAAGTGCTCCAAGAAGCCATTCATCAAAACAAGTGCTCCAAGAAGCAAACCATTAATTCATATTCATCAGGGACAACGAGCCCACATCAAGAGTCAAAAGAACTCACAATCAAGGGACAAAACGAGCCCACATCAAGAGTCAAAAGAACTCACAATTAAGGGACAAAACGAGCCCACTTCAAGAGTCAAAGAACTCACATAATAGGGACAAAAAGAGCCCAAAACAAAAACAAAGAAGCAACCAATCGTGGCACTTTGTAGAACAAGTGGCCTGCGGGCAAGATCTAACTCTTAGTGTCAACGATTCAACCCCTCATCAGCAACTGTGCGTGGAAGCTGAAGTGGAAGCAACAAATCTCCGTGTGGATTAGGAATACCAAGTAAAACCCCTGGCACGAAGAGCTAACCACAACGCCGTGTGGATTAGGAACACCAAGTGAAACCCCTGGCACGTCGCAGCTACCACAACCCGTGTGGATTAGGAACACCTAGTGAAACCCCTGGCACGTCGTAGCAGTTGTTCAACCCCCAACCCCTCAACGCTTCAATCAACTTCAAGGGACATTGTGTTTTGTCGCTTGTATGTAACAAGCCAAGAGGGTAAAATTACTATGTAACAAACTTTATGCATATAATTCTAGAATTCAAACATTTAATTTAGTTTCAGGTAATTATAAATAAACATTAATTCAATATAAGATGGTATTATTGAACGTGTTTGACGTAAATTTTAAATTAGTTCAAGTGCCCCATGGCCAATGAGTGATATAAAAAATAGACACAAAAAACCTAACTTGTTTAAAATATAAGTAAAGTTAATATTAAAGAATGTAAGAAAGTTAAGCTTAGATAAAATCAATATCAACACAATTATCGACTTGGCGTTTTAATGGTTATGTAATAGATACTGAAAAATGTAATATTTGCGAGAAAAAATCGTATCAAGGAAATACTCAATTACAGTAGGTGCATGGGCACGTTTTATTTTACAAAAAGCAGTTTTTTAATTATTAACAATTTTCTGTTTATAACAAATCACTTGTCCATTTCGGGAATCCATTCGAAATCAAGTGTTAAAATACTTTTGTCACGTCTCTTCATTGGCTACGAAAACCCTCTGAGCACCCTGACTAAATCAATAATAAAATAAATAAAGTCGTTTGGAATAATTGAATTAATAATTTTTCAACGGAAATAAAATAAATGTACAGAAATTTACAATTTGATGAATTAGAACCTTCCAACTAATATATCCTATGGTTATTATTGGATTTTAATATAACGCAAAAAATATACGATTTTTTAGAATTTAATGTATTTTTTATTCAATTTAATTTGCACCAATACATTCTACGGAAAACTTTATTAACAAGATAGATAAATATATATGTTTATTTTGTTTATAAATACAATAAAATACTCTATATATCCTCAATATATTATAAACCGGTTAGACAAGAATTAACAAGTGAATCCTGATGGTTTGAAGTTGCAGCTATTAGACTTCTTACCATTGGTGATTGAGACTCCGGACCACGGCCAGCTGCTGCAGCCTCCGCTTCCACACAGAATATAGACCGGCATAGAGCTGGATCCACCGCTCATCGATCCATGGACATTGTTTAAGATCAAGTTTTTGATTGGAATGTTACCTTTTGGAGTTCCAGTAGATGAACCATCTTTGTAGTCCTCTTGGACGTTGACTCCATAGTTAGTGATACCTGGAATTTAAAATATAATTTTAAATATAAGACTGCAAAATTTTTTATAAAAAAAATTAATCCTACTTTTAAAAGTGCACTGAAAAGTGAAAAATAACAATAAATTTTTATATGAAATTGAAATTTTTGAAGTCGGCGCCAAACTAATACCTGACAAAATATGATTCTCATAAACATATTAAAAATACTTTATTTGTAATTGCTTCCTTACCATAATTTGCATATATTAGTAGATATTTATTTCATTTAGAAATGATTTGGCGCCGACTTCAAAAATTTCAATTTCATATAAAAATTTATAGTTATTTTTCACTTTTTAGAACACTTTTAGAAGTCGGTTCAATTTGTTTATTAAAATTTTATCCATAAATTATTTGAATTAAGTACTAATCGAAATTAGTGTACTTCACAATGATTCTAAGGTAGTAAAAAAGTACTCATTTTATCCAAAGTTGTAAATCACCCTAAAATGAACCACTAAAAATTCTTTGATTCTTAGAGTTCTCCAAATACCAGTAAAATTGTGTCAAACAAATATTTAGTCTGTCATAGTAAATCCACTATCTTAAAATTTAAATTAATTTTAGATTGGTAATATAGGCCTCAAAACCTTCCTTTATCGATATTTAAAGAATTAGAGACGTAGATTTCTTTGCCCAATATATCGGAAAATGTAAAATTTTCAGCCCCTCTTATGATCCTAATAGTTGTAAAAAATTAACTTCATATTCGTAATACACCACCCCGCAACCCCCTAATACTAAATCTGAAAAAATGCGAATCAGGTAAAATTTTCAACCCACCATATTAAATCCGCCATATTGAATTACAAAAAAATAATTTTAACGACTTAATCTAATCGAAATTTAAACCCTTCAAAGCCCCCTAGTACCAATTTTGGATGAAATCCAGAAATCTAAAATTTCTAGACCGTCGTATTGCATTTGACATATTAAATTTTTTTAAAATAATTTTATATTCGCTATTTACATCCTCAAAAACGATTCAGTCCCACCATTGAACAAAATCGAAAAATCTAAAATTTTTAGGATTAATTTCACCAGATTGTTTTTCAAAAAAATATTTTAAATTTATAATTAACACTAACAAAAATCCCCCCAAACTCGAGAGATGTAGTATCTTTTCTCCGCCATCTTAGATCCGCCATTTTTTTTTTTAATAATTTCAGATTCGTAATGTGCGATCCCAAAAACTTCCCCATATCAATTTTGAAAAAAATCGGACCAAATTAATTTTTTCGTCCGCCATATTGAATATTTTAAAAATAATTTCAGATTCGTAATGTGGGATCCCGAAAACTCCCCTGTATCGATTTTGGAAAAAATCGGACAAAATTGACTCTTTTGGCCGCCATATTGAATCTGCCATATTGAGTTTTTTAAAAATAATTTGGTTTCGGTTTATGCTATTCCGAAAAGTTCCCCACACCAATTTTGGAGAAAACTGGGTAAAATTGAATTATTTTGTCCGCCATTTGAATTTTTTAGAAATAATTTCAGATTTGTTGTATACGACCCCGAAAATTCCCCTATACCAATTTTGGAGAAAATCGGACAAAATTAATTTTTTTGGCCTTAATATTGTCAACGCCATCTTGGCTTTTACTGCACCAATTTCGTCCAAAAAAAATATGGGACCACCGCAGTAACTTTCTGAATATAACGTAAAAAATTTCATTCAAATCGGTGCCGCCATTCCGAAGTACTCGGTGTACATACATAAAAAAATAGATAGTCAATGAATTGAGAACCCCCTTCTTTTAGAAGTCGGGTAAAAAAGACTGATGTCTAACGGATACATGACATATAAAACACATTTAGCTCAAAATAAATCCAAGTGGACCAAATATGTGCCAAAATTTAAAAATTTCAGAATAAGGAAATTGCAGGAATAAACGAAACTTTATTTATTTAATTTTTTGAGCTAATTAATAAATTCAATATTGCAAACTAAAAATTTAACATGTCTCGATTTTGTTCTAAATTTGTTGCTGGGGGTTTCTGTGATGGCAAAAACAAATTTAAAATTGTTTAAAAAAACTCAGTATGACAGATGGCATATGGCGGTCTAAAAATGTTATATTTCCGGAATGTATCCAAAAGTGGTAGATTAAGATTAGATTAATAGCCAGATCCACTAAGAAGATTTAAGACTTAGATCCGATCTAGTTGCCTTGAAAATTAGATATTCTAGATGACCAGTTTTGTTTTTCTTATGATATTGTTTTAATTGTATTTTAAAGGTTCAAAACTTGCTTGACTTATTATTACCCTTGTCAATTTAAATTCTTTACTGTCAGTCTAGATCGGTTTTAAAGTTTAACCATGTTAATGAATTAGGGGGTAAGAGTTGAAAATATTTTTTTGAAATTTAATACGGCGAGTCCAATATGGTGGGTTGAAAATTTTACGTTATCAACATTTTTTTAAAATTGGTATTAGGGTGCTTTTGGAGTTCTATGTTAAAAATTTGAAATTAATTTTTTACAATTTAATATGACAGATAGAATACTGGGGACTCAAAATTTTATATTTTTCCGATTTTGTCCAGATTGATATTAAGAGTTGGGGCGTTCAGGTATATTACGGATCTTAAATTAATTTCAAACTAGATATGCAGGATAAAATATGTCTGACAGAAAAATTTATATGTCTCAAAATTCTTTCAATATCGATATTGGGGGATTTTTGGAGCCGAAGTTATGAATCTAAGATTAATTATGTGTTTGGTACAATTTCATTCAAAACTGGTAATGGGTGAGGTCTACAACTGTGGATAAAATTATTAATTTTTTTAGAACCTTAAAAACTCAATTCAAAAGAAAAAATCAAAAAATAAAATTTTTATAAAAAAATTGAACCAACTTCTAACAATGTATCAAAAAGCAAAAAGTAACAATCAATTTTTTTATTTTAAATTGAAATTTTTAAAGTCGGCACCAAATTAATACGAAATGAAGCAAATATATACATGCTACGGTGAGAAAGCAATTATACACAAATTATTTCTCAATTTTCTTATGTGAATCACATTTTGTCAGGTATTAATTTGGCGCCAATTTCAAACATTTCTATTTTATATAAAAAGTTATATTGTTATTTTTCGTTTTTTAGTGCTTTTTTAGAAGTAGAAACAATTTTTTTTTAAATTTTTTTTTATGTAATTAACGGTGGGTGAGCCAATGAATAATGTTTTTAAGAATGAACGGTTTCGTACCTGAAAGTACAATATTTTTGTACGTAACGTCAGTGATAGCACCAGTGCCAGCATCAGTGTGGGTTTTAATATGAATTCCGTTTTTTGATTTCGTAACGGTAGAATCAGTGAATGTAACATTTTTAACGGTGTTTTCGGAACCACTTGATGTACTTTGACCAACGGATAAACTGAGTCCATGACCACCGCTGCAAGTGAGGTTTTTGAATATGTAATTGGAACCTTGGTTCACAGCTACGCAGTCATCTTGGTTTTTGACTACTGAGTGTTGAACGGTGATACCACTGGAGCCTGAGAGATCGAATCCATCTGTATTGTGACCTTTAGCATCCTAGAAAAGAGGATTTTTTAACGCTTTAATTCTATAATCTCATATAGTAAGTTTTCTACCCGGCAGCGTCAGTTTTTCATGCACAGATCAAAAAAAAAATTGCACTGCTCCACCAAGCATATCCATATAATGATCCATGCATGTGGGTCGACGTGAGCTACTTGTCTATGTTTTGAGCTAACGTGTTATAAAAATTAAAAGTACAGTTTCAACGTTGATGTCCACCATGCGTGGCAGCACGTCTTATGACATCGAACTGGTCAACATGTGGATAGCGTACGCTGCTTTTTGTTTCAATTCAAGTTGAGATCTATCTAGAAAGATGAGTCATTGAGACACTATTACTTCTGGCACGTTATAATAAGGATGACTCATCACGTCGGAATATTTGTATATACGAGAGCATATCAATAAGTTTTAGTTGTTCTTAACAGTATATTGCTTTCTAAAACACTGATTTTTGAAACTCGGTAATTCTACAACGATTTGAGAAGGAAACTTTGGAGAAATTTTCAAGACGTCTAATTTTCATGGAATTATCTTAAGAACAGAAGCTATGGTTGTTTTAAAATTGCTTAAGTTGATTCGCGTAAATACATGTTCGGAGACAGTTTTTAGAATGAGCTGCGCTGATCGATTACGTGTTATAAGTAATAAGTTTAAAAAAAAATTAATTTTTTGGTTACTAGAAAAATTTCGGCTTGCTTTCTCTATGACAGGAACGTTTTAAAGTCTACTTTAAACTTGCATCTATATTTATGTGTTACGTTATATTGGATTAATAGTTAACCAAAAAGAATTACTACATTTTACTTAGTATATGACACTCCTTTCTTAGTACAAATACTTGCCAGGAGGGTGAACACTTTAGCTATATTTTGTGCGATTTTTTTTCGATGATATTTACCGATTTTTTGGAATTACCTACAGTAACAATTTCAAAGACATACAATTTTTTTTTAACTTTGGAATTAGTTGTGTACTTATTCTAGTTCATATTTACAACTTTTAGGGGTTTGTTTATTTAAATGTTAAGTTTCCTTACCACATCTCCAGCGGATACATCAATATTGAAATTAGAAAGAACAGTATCACTGGCACTACTTATGGAGACACATTGAATTGGGCAGTTCAATAGCTTGATGTTACTAATTTTGGAACCTCCAGTAGTTTTAACCCGGAAAAATTTTGGTTTTTTGGTACCTTTTTCTCCTTTACCATCCCAATACTTGGCACCTACAGAAAAAATACTTACTATGGTCTCATTATTCAAATACATGGTGATGAAGATTACAAAAAAATCATATTTCTTATTATTTAGGAACTGTTTACATCTATTTTGTTGCTGTTTTTTTCTCAGTTTTTATTTTCTTTACATAAATCTATTGTTGAAATTATTTTACGAAATTTTCTTGGTTGTTATTCACTACATATTCTCTATGGGCACACGAAAAGAGCTCATTGCTATTAATGATTATATGCAAATCAAGTCGATAAAAAGTTATTAAACCTTCTAATTTTTTCCGTTTTTTTCCTTTTGCAATAAACCCATTATAGAAATTTTTATATGACCACAACGAAACTAATGAGAGTAGTCGAAACATCTATCCAAAGAGACCTACACTGGAATTTACAAGGAATATCTAAACTGTCTTAAACCCTTTTATTAAGAGACGTCATTATATTGACGTGCTTTTTACCACGTTTTTATTGTCGATCTATTTTTGTCTGTTCGGTACAAATTTCGCAATTGATGCCGATGCCAATATTGACTCGCTTTCTTGTTTGTCTGCTTATTTCTTTGTTCGGTATAAATTTTGCAATCGGTTTCAAACCAAATCAGGTGGAAAATAATTATTTAAACAAAAAATTTAATATATTATGTTTTTAAAAGGGACTAAAAAGTATAAAATAGTTGGACACATTGTCCAAAAAATTTGTGATAGCGAATTTTTAACCGACTTCTAAAAGAAGGAGGTTCTCAATTCGTCGACTATGTATTTTTTTTTTATGTATGTACACCGATTTCTCCGGAACGGCTGCACCGATTTGAATGAAATTTTTTACATTATGTAAAGGAAGTTGCTGCGGTGGTCCCATATTTTTTTAGATGAAATTGGTGCAGTAAAATCCAAGATGGCGCTTACAATATGGCGGCCAAAAAAATTAATTTTATCTGATTTTCTCTAAAATTGGTGTGGAGAAATTTTCGGGGTTGTACCCAACGAATCTGAAATTATTTTTAAAAAATTCAAAATGGCGGATCCAATATGGCGGACAAAGAAATTTGATTTAGTCTGATTTTCTCCAAAATTGGTATAGGAGAGTTTTCGAGGTTGCACATAACGAATCTGGTATTATTTTAAAAAAAATCAATATGGCGGACGAAAAAATCAATTTTCTCTGATTTTCTCCAAAATTGGTACGGGGGAGTGTTCGGAGTCGCATATGACGAATCTAAAATAATTTTTTAAAAATTCAATATGGCGGATCCAATATGGCCGACAAAAAAAATTAGTTTTGTTCGATTTTCTCCAAAATTGGTACGGGGGAGTTTTCAGGATCGCAGATGACGAATCTAAAATAATTTTTAAAAAATTCAATTTGCCGGATTTAATATGGCTGACAAAAAAATCGTTATTGTCCCATTTTCTTCAAAATTGATAAGGGGGAGTTTTCGGAGTCGCATATGACGAATCTAAAATAATTTTTAAAAAATTCAATATGGCGGAAGTAAAAATTAATTTTGTCCCATTTTCTCCAACATTGGTATGGGGAAGTTTTCGGGGCCTCACATAAAGAATCTGAAATTATTTTTAAAAAACTCAATATGGCGGATTCAATATGGCGGACCAAAAAAATCAATTTTGTCTGATTATCACCAAAATTGGTACGGGAGAGTTTTCAGGGTCACACACGACGAATCTAAAATTAATTTTAAAAAATTCAATATGGCGTATCCAATATGGTAGATAAAAAATTAATTTATTTTCTTTAAATATCGATATTGGAAGGTTTTGGAGCCTATATTACCAGTCTAAAATTAATTTGAAATTTAAGATAGTGGATTTTCTATGACAGACTAAATATTCGTTTGACCCAATTTGATTGGTATTTGGAAAACTCTAAGAACTAAAGAATTTTTAGTGGTTCATGTTAGGGTGATTTACAACTTTGGATAAAATGGGTACTTTTTTGCCAGTTTGGAGGCATTGCGAGGTACACTAATCTCGATTAGCACTTAGTTCAAATAATTTATGAATATCATAATGAATTCTAAAACTAAAAATAGAAAAATAAATAACAGGATTGCGTAGAAAGATGAGAGATGGTGCTGTTAGTATTAGACTTCATATTTGATAAAAAATAGAAAAATAAAATTTTTATAAAAAAATTGAACCGACTTCTAAAAGTGCGCTAAAAAGTGAAAAATAACCATAAGTTTTTATATGAAATTGAACTTTTTGAAGTCGGCGCCAAATTATTTGTACACGAAATAAATAACTACTAATATATACAAATTATGGAAAGAAAGCAATTACAAAAAAAGTATTTTTAATCTGTTTATGTAAATCACATTTTGTCAGGTATTATTTTGGCGCCGGCTTCAAAAAGTTCAATTTCATATAAAAATTTATGGTTATTTTTCACTTTTTAGCGCACTTTTAGAAGTCGGTTCAATTTTTTTATAAAAATTTTATTAATAGTTGTGAAAAACGTGGTAATAAGTGTTGTGTGAGTTTTCTCAACGACAGCTTCTCTCGCCACTCTTTATTATTATCTATTGCCTTTCTCCCACGTTTTTTGTTTCGACTCTTTAACTTTTACAAGAATTTTTGGACCACGAAAACAATAAAAAAACTCTATCAGACCAAGCTTGATGGAAAACTAGAACAACTAATACATATTCCGCCAGAACTTTCAACTTAATAAAAGAGAGTTTTCGTAATGCTGCAAGTGAAGTTTTAGGGAATAGGAAAAAACCACCACCTTGGATCCGCCATATTTATTTTTTTTTAAATAATATTAAATTCGTAATGTGCGATCCCAAAAACTCCCACATATGAATTTTGAAAAAAATCGGACAAAATTAATTTTTTATCCGTCATATTGAATTTTTAAAAATAATTTCAGATTCGTTATATGCGATCCTAAAAACTCTCCCATACCAATTTTGGAGAAAATCGGACAAAATTGATTTTTCCGTCCGCCATATTGGGTACGCCATATTGAATTTTAAAAAAATAATTTTAAATGTGCGACCCCGAGAACTCCCTCTTGCCAATTTTGGAGAAATTTGAACAAAATTAATTTTCTTGTCCGCCATATTGAATTTTTTAAAAATAATTTCAGATTCGTTGCGTACTACACCGAAAATTCCCACACACCAAGTTTGGAGAAAATCGGACAAAATTAATTTTTTTGGCCGCCATATTGTCAGCTTCATCTTGGATTTTACTGCACCAATTTCATTCAAAAAAATATGGAACCACCGCAGCAAATTCCTGAACATAACGTAAAAAAATTCATTCAAATCGGTGCCGTCGTTTCGGAGTAATTGTTGTACATACATAAAAAAAAAACTACATATTAGACGAATTGAGAACTTTTTTCTTTTAGATGTCGGTTAAAAAACATTACTCTGCAATATGAGGTCTGAAGTACGTGTTCGCAAAAAGAAGAGTGTTTCAAAATGAGTAAATGCAAAGTAGAGATCTGTGCGTTTATCATATTTTACAAAAAAAAAATAATTTTCTTAATACGTCTTATTTGTCCGCCATCTTGGATTTGGTTTTTTTGCATTTCGATCCCAAATTACAACTCACTAATTTTGAATAAGCAACCTTGAAATCTTATAAACTGACTGTACGTTTATCAAACTTTGCCTAAAGTTTTCACAGTCCCCCATCTTGGACTTGATTTTTTTCTGCATTTTGATGGAAAATTGTAATTATTGACCTCAAAAAGTTGTAAAGTCAACTTTAATGTGATTTTAACTACAACGACTGATTGAAAGAGTTTTGAAGAGACTAAAAGAAACTTTTTAAATCATAATATTGTCTTTTAAAATAAATCAGGACAAAAGTTCACTTGTGATTGTTAAGATATTTTCAAAATAAAATGTTTGTATTTATGTAAAAATGTGTATAAACTTTAATATGATGAAATCAGTATTTGTCTTCAGGATGAAGTTGAAGGGCTTTAAAATATATAAGTTTTTCCTTCGCTTATATCGAATCTCCCTCTAGCTTTAATATTAACATTCGTCTAAGATAGCGAAAATATTTTCACTATGCTAAAATGGAATTCTAAATGGGAGAGCAAGAAAATCAAACTTTAACCGGTAAATTCAAAAAATTCCGATATAAAATTTAACAATTACCTTGTCCATCCAGAGTAGCTCCGCTTCCGGTTACGGTTACTTTCTTTCCTGAAATGACAACAAGAGGACCAGCCCATTGGTAGTAATCAAATTTAATGGTTCCTTTGAATTGTAAGCTAGCTCCATCTTTTAATTTTATTTCCAAAGCTTTTCCGGCGGGGACAGTAATTCCATTAATTATTAAAGTTGAGCAAGATGCCGCAGCATCCGCAACATTTTTGTAATCTGTAACTGTACAGCTAACACCAAGTGGCTCATCACCAAGTGGTTCATCACCAAGTGGTGATGACGAAATAGTGACAGCTAGGAAAGCTATGATCACGAAACTGTACTGATTCATTTTTGATTTTACTATGGCATGGGCTAAGCTAATTACATCTTATATACCTTAGAAGAAGTATCGTTCTCTAGCCGAAAATGATAAGTTTTGTCATATGATAAGACGCAATAAAGTCGAGGATTATTATCTTTCAAAATTTAAATTTATTCCACTTAGTTTCAAGAATTCCGTCCCCTACACGATTACGTAAAAATATCTAAATATAACTTGTTTCGGTTTTTGAGTGTCTCTTTTCACTTGTGCCATTATTTGTCATCAATATAATTTTACGCATAAATCATAAATATATATATATATATATATATATATATATATATATATATATATATATATATATATATATATATATATATATATATATATCACCTTTATTTAAGGCATCAAAAATTTTTTGTTTTTTATTTATTGATCTTCCTGCCTTAAATAAAGCGCGAAATGTCAAATTGTTTTTGATTTTTTGTCAAATAAAGAACCTACACTCAAGAAAAGAAAAAATAAAAAGAAAATTATATAATCTATGGTTCAAAAATCTGGAAAATATAATATTTATATATATATATATATATATATATATATATATATATATATATATATATATATATATATATATATATATATATATATATATATATACTAGCGACCCGCCCCGGCTTCGCACGGGTGCAATGCTGCACTTTTAAATCTGTAATATCTTCGAAAATATTCATTTAAATCTTGTGCTGTAAAGGACCATATAGATCTATATTAAATCAACAATGTATTTAAGCTATTTAATTGGATAAGGATTAATGCTGTATTGGTTAAAATCGCTTCAAAATTTGCCATTATTTGTCGTAAAAAGTAAATGACAAAAAAATGTTATTGTGGGATATCCATGAGAGATAGACATATACCATCGCGGAGTTTTCTGTAGACCTTTTCAATGTGTACAAATAATTAGTACATTATTTTGATAAATCTCGTAGGGTTCAGCCTGCGTTTGCAATGTAAGCGGAAAAAAATATGATAATTAACGACATCACATTAGAAACCTCAAAAATAACAGTATTTCTCCACTATTTAATGGATGTTATTATACATATAAACCTTCCTCTTGAATCACTCTATCTATTGAAAAAAACCGCATCAAAATCCGGTGCGTAGTTTTAAAGATTTAAGCATACAAAGGGACATAGGGACAGAGAAAGCGACTTTGTTTTATACTATGTAGTGATGATATATATATATATATGTATATATATATATATATATATATATATATATATATATATATATATATATATATATATATATATATATATATATTCAATGTAAAACTTTGCAATCACAATTTACAATGGACGAAATTCTTAACAAAATAAAAAATTTGCGAAGAGTCCTTTGTGATTCCAATCTTTCATCAGTCTGAAGACAAAATCAATATCGCCAACTATAGAGGCATTTTTATTATATCCGTCCTGAAGTTATTTGAGGCTATTTGAAGAGACGAAATTTTTAAAACGTTTAAAAGAAAAATACTCAGACAGCAACACTGCTTTTATAAACGAAGATCAACACTATTCATTTACTCATTTATTATAACTACGTGATTAACGCAGTAGAAAACAAACAAAAAGTTGAGGTAATCTACGCAGATTTAAGCAAGGCTTTCGACAGTGTTTATCATTCCCTATTGGTAAAAAAATTATGTGTAATGGGTGTATCTGGTATTTATTTGTCACGACTTGAATCATACCTAAAGGAAAGGACGCAGACCTCAAAAATCATGACAGTGAGGTCTGGAACCCCGCAAGGATCTCATCTCGGACCTGCACTATTTTCTGTATTTATCAATGCCATTTAGACTTGTATCCGATTATCCTCTTTTCTTCCTTATGCAGACGATCTTAGGTTTTATAATAATATAAATGGTTCTTTAAATTTGCAACCAGATCTAGACTGAGTAATGGAATAGTGTAAAAGAAAGTTGTTTTCCTTAAACATTATTAAGTACAAATTGTTAAGTTTCTACAAAATCTTAAACCCCTTCTTTTCTCAATATCATGTAAATAGTGTCCCTCTCGATGCAGTAACTCAATTTAGGGATTTGGGTGTAATTTTTTAAAGCAACCTATCGTTCGATAAGCATAGAAACAGCATTGTCTTAAAGAGCTGTAAAATGATACGATTCTTTAAGCAAAACACCAAATCTATAAGAGATACCAAATTCCTTATAACATTATTCTGCCCTGTAATAAGGAGTCCATTTTGAGCACCATTTTCCACGCAGAAACACTGTTATTGTGCAGTTTAAAATTTCTTAAAACTTTAGAGAAAATGTTCTGCCATTAATGAAATTATAGATGGCCAGGATATTGTTAGTTAGGTATCAATCCGGGTTCCACAAATAAAAACGAGAAACGTACAACTCTTCTTTATAAGAACCCACTGAACTAATTTTGTAAAGAATAATATTATGGAGAACCTTTTAATAATTTAAAACACAAACTTTCAGCATATCGATATATTTTGTATGGATTTTTAATCGACTTCTAAAAGAAGGAGGTTCTCAATTCGTTGCGTATATTTTTTTTATGTATTTACATCGATTACTCCAGAACGATTTCACCGATTTGAATGGAATTTTTTTCGTTATGTTCAGAGAGTTTCTGTGGTGGTTCCATATTTTTTTTGGTCGAAATTGATGCAGTAATATCCAAGATGGCGCTTACAATATGGCGGCCAAAAAAATTAATTTTGTTTAATTTTCTCCAAAATTGGTATGGGGGAATTATCGGGGTTGTACCCAACGAATCAAAAATTATTTTAAAATAATTCAATATGGCGGATCCAATATGGCGGACAAAAAAAAATTAATTTTGTCCGATTTTCTCCAAAACTGGTGTGGGGGAGTTTTCGGGGTTGCACATGACGAATCTAAAATTATTTTTAAAAAATTCAATATAGCGGATCCAATATAGCGGACAAAAAATTATTTTTGTCCGATTTTCACCAAAATAGGTACGGGGGAGTTTTCGAGGTTGTTCGATTTTTTTAAAAATTGATATGAGGGAGTTTTTGGGAGAGCATATTACGAATTTGATATTATAAAAAAAAATTAAATATGGATGTAAGATGGCGGATTAAAGATTCTACATCTCCCGATTTTGTCTAAAGTCAGTATGAAGCAATTTTTGTTAGTGTTAATTATGAATTTAAAATATTTTTTGAAAAACTGAATCTGGCGGATTCATATGGTTTTCTCAACTTTCTCCAAAACTGATATAGAGGGTTCTTGTGGGTGTAAATTATGAATTTACTAGTATTTTTTTAGGATTCAATATGGCGAATGCAATATAGCTGACTAAAAATTTTACATTTTTCGATTTTGTTCAAATGTGGAACTGAATTGTTTTTGAGGATGTAAATAGCGAATATAAAATTATTTTAAGAAAATCTAAGACGTTAAAATTATTTTTTTGAAATTCAATATGGCGGATCCAATATGGTGGGTTGAAAATTTTACCTTTTTCACATTTTTTCAAATTTTGTATTAGGGGGGTGGTGTATAACGAATATGAAGTTAATTTTTTACAACTATTAGGTTGATAAGATACAATATGTAGGACAAAAAATTTTACATTTTCCGGTTTTATCTAAAATTGATATTGCGGGGTTCTTGGGGCGTATACAAACTCAATATGCAATATAAACTATATCGGGCTAAGAAATTTACGTCTCAAATTCTTTAAATATCGATATTGGAAGGTTTTGGGGCCTATATTACTAATCTAAAATTAATTTGAAATTTAAGATATTGGATTTACGATGACAGACTAAATACTTGTTTGACACAATTTCATTGGTATTTGGAGAACTCTAAGAATCAAAGAATTTTTAGTGATTCATTTTAGGGTGATTTAGAATTCTGGATAAAATAGGTACTTTTTTACCTTGGAGTCATTGCGAGGTACATTAATCTCGATTAGCACGTTGTTCAAATAATTTATGAATATCATAAAGTGCGCTAAAAAGGGAAAAATAACTATAAATTTTTATAGGAAATTGAAATTTATGTAGTCGGCGCCAAATTATTTCTATATGAAATAAATAACTACTAATATATACAAATTATGGTAAGAAGGCAATTATAAATAAAGTATTTTTAATTTTTTTATGCAAATCACATTTTGTCAGGTATTAGTTTGGCGCCGACTTCAAAAATTTCAATTTCATATAAAAATTTCTAGTTATTTTTCCCTTTTTAGCGCATTTTTAGAAGTCGGTACAATTTTTTTAAAATTTTTTTATATAGAGTGGTATCAAGCATCATTACACTATTTATCATTTCTTCGATGACAAGTTTGTAGTAATTTCTGTCTTTATCTAAAATGTCGGTGTTATTAAAATCAAATTCATGCTTAGTTTTTGTTCATGTTTATTCAACGATGTCAATGTGTTTTTATTATACTTGTGTCCATTAATTGTATTTTCAATATATTGTTCCGTTATGCCGATGTATTTTTTACGACAGTTTAGGCATGGAATTGAATAAATTACATTAGATCTATTTCTGGTAGGAACTTTTTACTATTATAAAATAATCCCAGTAAATTGTTTGCTTTATGGTATATTGTTATGTTATGCTGAAGTTATATGACCCAAAGAAGCCCTTATCTGAAAGTCATTATCTTAATTTGTTAACTTTATAATTAGTATATAAGTAGATTTTAAGCCCTTTTTGTTCACTTTTCTTGTTGATTTTCATATAGTACGTAGTCAGTAGTTAAGCTGAAAATCACGATTGTTAAGAACTTTGACATAAATCAAACAAATGGTTTTTAAAAACAAAGTTTGTGAGTCGAGTTATTTAACTCTGACACAAAATATGTTTTATTTTTTCTGATAGTTGGTTTCTATACGGTAATGCAATGAAAGTGTTTTGTGTTGTTAATTTTACTTTTCTTGTTTTTGTTACAATATAAATAGGTTCTTTGTTTAATTACTGCCCCTAGAAGGAGTTCGGGAAAATATTTCATTATGAGAGTTTGTTCTACTTTTTTTAATATTTCTGGACGAAATTAGGGTGAAGGTAATTTTATAGCATAATCAATTAAACCAATTATGATACTATTTTTCTTTTTATTTGAATATTGAGTGTTAAAATTTAAATAACGGCCTGACTAAGTGTCTTTTGTGTACCATTTTGTATGAAGACCGTTATTTATTTTCTTTCTATATAGTTAAGTCTAAAAAATTTATTTTTTGTTTATTTAAATAATTGAATAAAACAGGCGTGAAAGTAAAAAAAACGATTGTTACAGTATTCTATGCATCTGCCCTTCTATTTCACTAAAAAATAATTCATGCGTATACTAGCCCACTTGACGACGTGGTTGCCTACTTTAAATTTATAGAGTGAATCAAGCAGACTCCTTTAGGAGGATGCATAAAGGGTCCTGAGTGCTGTGAAGCTTAGCTGATCCTCCTTACTGTCCAGATTCAAATCCAGACTTATCTATGCCGATGTAGATTTTCGAGCATATATACCTAGAAGCAGCATTTATTGCTTCGCGCACTTTATCCCGCAAAAAGGAGGAGATGGCGAACAGCATTTCTAAGTGCTCCGAAAGTGTGAGAATAAGGGGGAAAGAACAACATTAAATCAAAAGAGCGAGAGAGATACCATGTAACATCTAACGTGCACTGAGCACTGACTACTGCCTCTATTAGTACATGGTCGAAGATATTGATACACTTGATATACTTCTTACTGATACGCGAGAAATAAAAAGCGCCTTTTTCTTATTTTAAGCAAATTTTTGGGTATTTTTTTTATACGAATTGTTTTATAATATATTCTTTAGATTTCAAATTTACATCTTTAATAAGAACGACTAAGGAAAAAATGTTTCTTGTAGAAATTTAAATATTTGTCGCCTAAAACCCTGTATTTCTCATTAAAAGAAATAAGCTGTGTATGTTCGCCTTTACGAATTATAATAATTTATGTGTTTTATAAAGACATTCAATTTCATGAACCCCATAGTTGAATTTGACTTACACTAACATTCAAATTTTGGCGTAGAGGAAAATCTGTGCAAAAAGGGTTCCAAAACTCCAACACTTAAAACTAAAGGGACATCAGGAGGGAAAGGTGCGTTGACTTTTTGCAATCGATTGCAAATTATCTTCATTTTCTGAAACGTGTTATTACAGGTGACAAGTGTTACGGATGTTTGGGTACGACCAGGAAAACAAGCGTCAGAGCTTGGAATGGCACATTTCAGCCTCCCTAATGCCTAAAAAAGTAAGAATGAGCTAGTCGAACTTCAAATGCATATTGATTTGCTTTTTCGATAGCAAAAGGAATTTAATACTTATATTGAGAGATTCTTGAAAAATTTTGATAAAGGATCATACGCGTGAGATTAAACATTAAAAACAACCTGATGTTGCATCATGACAATGCGTCTGGCCACACAACAATTTTAATAAATGAGCTTTTGGCTATTAAAACACCCGTCAGCCTCCTTATTCGTCTGACTTGAGTTCTTGTCACTTTTTCGTCTTCTTTAACTCGAGAAATTACCTCAAGGAACGTCATTTTCGGACATTTTGGCACATTTAATCGGATGGAATCGACCAGTTGGAGGTAATTCCAGTATCCAAGTTCCAGCACTAATATGAGGATTAGAAGAATGGTTTCCAGTGCTGTGTGACTTCCCAAGGAAATTATTTTATATATATATATATATATATATATATATATATATATATATATATATATATATATATATATATATACAATCTGCGTCAACCGGATCAGAGCTATGACTAAAATTAGAAGCAACCAAAAAAATCGACCAAGGACTGATTTTGAAGCTCAGAGCATCAACTTTCAAATGCCAAGTGCGCGTTTAAAAATCAAATACGGCGGCTCCAATATGGCGGCCGGAAGCCGGAGAAAAATCGAGTGTCTAGAAAAAAACTTGTGAAAATAAAAATTCGCAACCGATCGGGTCATTTTTGGTTCAGATAGTAGCTGGTAGACTCTCCTAAAAAGCTGGTGTGGTAAGTTGACAAAATGCAACATGGCGGATCTAATATGGTGGTCAAAAATCAAATATGGTGGCCGAATTTTTGAAAATCAACCGATTTGCACCAAATTTGATATACGAGGGGTTTTGGGGTCGTTAATTACGAATCAGAGGTCAGATTTCCAAAATTCTCAAAGTCAGTAGGGCAGATATAAAAACAAGGTGGCGGACGATATTTTTAAAAATCAACCGATTTGTACAAAATTAGTTATTCAGGGTTTTTTGAGATCGCTGATCCCGAATCTGAAGCCAGATTTACAAAATTCAAGATGGTGGACCCAATATGGCGGAAACTCAATAACTCAATCCTCTATATTATGTCCTCAATCTCGGATCTCGAAAATTCGACCTCGATTTTGTAATCAACGATTCCAAAAAACCCCGCATACCAAATATAGTGCAAATTGGTTGATTTTCAAAATTCGGCCGTCATATCGAAATTTTGATTGTTATATTGGATCCGCCATGTTGGATTTTGTCAACTTACCATACCAGTTTTTTAGGGGCGTCTATCAGCTACAATTTGAGCGAAAAACGACCCGATCGGTTGCAAATTTTTATTTTTACAAGATTTTTTTTTGCTAAACACTCGATTTTGCTCCTGCTTCCGGCCGCCATATTAGAGCCGTCATTTTGAATTTTTTTAAGTACGCACTAGGTATTTAAAAGCAGACGCTTTAAGCTTTAAAATGAGCCCTTGGTCAATGTTTTTGGTTGCCTCTAATTTTGGTCGTAGCCCTGATCCGGTTGACGCGAATGTCCCATATATATATATATATATATATATATATATATATATATATATATATATATATATATATATATATATATAAATAAATAAAGTTCTTGTCCGTGTAATATAAAAACAGAAAAAATAAAATCTTTGGCATAGCGGACCTGAAATGTGTCAATCTGTACTATTCTCATGTTAAAAAGTGCGGAGCATTCCAAAGTATGGAAAGACTCCGGGTCCGACAGATGGCGACAGCGCTGTTTCGTCCTAATGTGGGACTCGTCAGGCCACCGCAGTCGGTACAAACCATCATCTTGCCTCTGTATCCTATAAAACTGAATTTATGATTAAAAACAGCAAATAGGACGACAAAGGCGACATCTCGATGGTTCACTCGATAACACAAGAACTACACAGATTGACAAAACTTGTAAAAACCGCCATGTGGTGGCGCGACGGTGAATAAAAATGGAAATCTGTAAAATCGAATACACAAAACGCGCTGCCCAAAGGAGTCTTTCCATACTTTGGAATGCTCCGTACTTTTTAACATGAGAATAGTACAGATTGACACATTTCAGGTCCGCTATGCCAAAGATTTCATTTTTTCTGTTTTTATATATATATATATATATATATATATATATATATATATATATATATATATACGTATTACTTTTTCTTCTATCTATTTTGTATATATTTAAGAAAACTTTTCGCGTCCTTAATTGTTTCGCGTTATATCTGGCAATCTTTACTTTAGGTGGCCAAGGAGAGTCGCTTGCAGTCAAGGTAGTGAAGAAGAACCAAGCTGGGACACTCATTCTCCTGTTCAGTACTAGAAACACATCAACCTGACTTTAATTAACAATAATTTAATCTCGTTGTGCAGGCCAATAATTTCTTAAATATTTAAGCAAACGAGGTAAAGCTGAATCACTTCAGTAACATAGTATGTTGATCAAAAGCTATGGTATGATAATATTAAGTAAACTGATATGTTCACCATCAAAAATTTTTTAGTGTAATTTTCAGTGAGATTGAAACTTACACACTTACATAGAAATGATTGAATTGTTTGTTACAAATAAAATATTTTTGCAGATATAAATATATTACTAAATCAGGTACAGAAAAATCAACAATGGAATCCGGATGGTTCGAAGTTACAGCTATTGGACTTTTTGCCATTGGTGATTGAAACTCCGGACCACGGCCAGTTGCTACAACCTCCGCTTCCACACAGAATGTAGACGGGCATAGCGCTAGATCCACCACTCATCGATCCATGGACGTTACTTAAGGTCAAGTGTTTGATTGGAATGTTACCTTTTGGAACTCCAGTGGATGAACCACCTTTGTAGTCTTCTTGGACGTTGATTCCATAGTTAGTGATACCTGAAAGTTAAAGTATAATTTTAAATAAGAGACGATGAAATCATTGTAGAACTAAAGACGGTTTGCCAATATATCGTTGGTATCGATATTGTATCTTCGTTAGCAAACGTTTTCACCATTCCAGGTTAGAATGTCATAAATGGCATATGTTTCTACAAATCGTCATATGTTTGAAAATATTCCCTGAGGGGAAAATATAAGAAAATAATGTGAAAAATTGTTCATTTAAATTTCTGTCTTAGGACTTTTCGATTTATTTTTGATCCCGTTTTTTTCATTTTAAACTGATATTAACGATGGGTAGCGTAACGTACAACATTTTTGAAAATAAACTATTTCCGTTTCGTACCTGAAAGTTTTATATTTTTGTATGTGACGTCATTGATAGCACCAGTGCCAGCATCAGTGTGAGTTTTAATATGAATTCCGTTTCTTGAATTGCTAACGGAGCAATCAGAGAATGTAACGTTTGAAACGGTGTTTACGGAACCACTTGATGTACTTTGACCAACGGATAAACTGAGTCCGTGACCACCGCTGCAAGTGAGATTTTTGAAAGTGTAATGGGAGCCTTGGTTTACTGCCACACAATCATCTTGGTTCTTGACTACTGAGTTTTCAACGGTGATACTACTGGAGCTCGAGATATCGAATCCATCGGTGTTGTGACCTAATGCTCCCTAAAAAAGAATATTATCTTAAATTGAGCTTTTTATTAATATGTTGTTTTCTGCTCGTCAGTTTACATGCCAGAGTTTTATAACTTCGTTAATTTTTAATCTTTTGCAATGCAACTTTGTAGGCATATATATATATATATATATATATATATATATATATATATATATATATA
Organism: Diaprepes abbreviatus; assembly: GCA_034092305.1. Classification (NCBI taxonomy): domain Eukaryota; kingdom Metazoa; phylum Arthropoda; class Insecta; order Coleoptera; family Curculionidae; genus Diaprepes; species Diaprepes abbreviatus. The sequence continues at coordinate 2,143,159 of JASJET010000171.1, forward strand.
TATATATATATATATATATATATATATATATAATAAAATAGAATAAAATATTGGCGAAGCGGACGTGAAAATTTGTCAATCTACATGATTCTCGTATTAAAAAGTGCGGAGCACTCCAAAATATGGAAATACTCCTGGTCCGACAGATGGCGACAGCGCTGTTTCGTCCTAATATGGGACTCGTCAGGCCACCGCAGTCGGTACAAACCATCATCTCGCCTTTGCATCGTATAAAGCTGAATTTATAATCAAAACACAGCAAATAAGACGACAAAGGCGACATCTCGATGGTCCACTTGATAATATAAGAACCACACAGATTAACAAAGTTTGTAAAAGAACCGTCATATGGTGGCGCGACGGTGAATTAAAACAGAAATATGTAAAATCGAGTACACGAAACGCGCTGCCCAAAGGATAGGGGTCGCATTTTTCGGTACTGGCAAGCAAGCCTACCGCCTATTTTGGCAGCCAAAGCCACGTGCCGCACCAAACGATACCACCATGAGAGCATCGTTTAGCGTGTTTAAAAGCCAAACAAGTAAATAAATATGTAGATAAGTTTTTGTCCGTGTAATTTAAAATAAAATAGAATAAAATGTTGGCGAAGCGGACGTGAAAATTTGTCAATCTACATGATTCTCGTGTACCGAATGCGGTGGCCTGACGAGTCCCATATTAGGACGAAACAGCGCTGTCGCCATCTGTCGGACCCGGAGTATTTCCATATTTTGGTGTGCTCCGCACTTTTTAATACGAGAATCATGTAGATTGACAAATTTTCACGTCCGCTTCGCCAATATTTTATTCTATTTTATTTTAAATTACACGGACAAAAACTTATCTACATATTGATATATATATATATATATATATATATATATATATATATATATATATAATCGAAGGTTTTCGGGCATCCCGTGTATGTGCTGAGTCCCTCTCAGGACTATAAGGACTATAAGTTCGCTCGTGGACGCTATACAGTGAGCTTTGAAAATGGTGAATGAGATTTCACCGAAACGTCAGCTGCCTTATAGGCCTGAGAGGGACTCAGCACATACACGGGATGCCCGAAAATCTTCGATTACACATCACACCCGTGAGAATATCCGACATAACATATATATATATATATATATATATATATATATATATATATATATATATATATATATATATATATATATATATACTTTGTGGTGACCTAAAAACAGATCTGAGGTGAAATTGGAAAGAAAAGTCTGAAAAGTACAAATGAAAGAATTTTTTTTGTTCACCCCATCAAGTAACGTAGATTTTAAAATAAATATATCATATTAAATTTTTTATTTTGTCGTTTTATTCGTGAAATATGAGCTTCCAAAGTAGCTTTTTAAATGTCTCCCCTCTATTTTTCCAACAGTAAATTTTAAAAATCTAATAAAATATGGAATAGCTCTTAGAAAATATGCAGTGTGTTCGAAATTGATGATGACAGCAATGCAATTAAAAAGAAAGTCAAATCTTTTCATAGATCCGCTATAACTTCCTAATTTCCCAATATTTTTTAAATCTGTAAACACTTTTGTATGGTCACTTTTTATACAGAATACGTCTATTTAATTAAATTTTATCATTGGGTTTTTTGGAAATATCATCAACTTTGTTTTTCCCCATGTCATGGATTTTTTGCTCATTTGAAAAGTACTTAAATTTGTTCTATATCACTAATTGAAAAACTAATACCAAAAAACAAGGTCATAATCTAAAAGTAACTAAAAATACTTTTTATTGAAAATTTAATTATTTTACAACACCGAAATTTTAAATAGTTTTTTAAATTAAGTGAAATTTATAACAATGTTTCTTTATAATGAGTTCATTCTTGGTGAAAATTTTCCAAAAGTATTAAAAAATTCCAATAATAAATTTAAAAATTAAGTCAAGTTATTCAATTGAATCGGTTATTGTAATATTTTTGTTTAGTAGGCTTAGAACCTGAAACAAATGAAATTCTTCACTCTGTCATGAATCCAACTTTCACGTATATTTTTAAATGCGCTTTTTGACGTTTTAGTAAACAGCTTTACCATAATATTAAATTTTTGTAACGAAAACAGGTTGGATATACTAGAGTATTATATCAGAAATGAAGGGAATGCGACCAGAACTATGGATAATTATTTTGCCATGAACCCCGAACGGCGACAATTCACAAGAACTTTTACTAAACTGGTTAGAAACTTCATTTTGTTTGATAGTTTCGAAAAATTTCGTCTCAAAAATTATATGAAAAATAACGAGAATCGTAATAGAAATATTTTTAAACCGAGCTTAACATTCCAAAATCAACTGTTCATGATGTTTTGAAAGTTACTAAATATTATCCTTATAAACCCACAACTGTACCAGTACTTCAGTAAGTAAATGTCTAGATAATCTTGGCTTTTCCAATAAAGTTTTATAGGCAGATAAAACGCATTTCAGCAACTGCGTAGTTTTTGATAAAAGACTCGCCATTACTGGGCTCTTAAAAACCCGCAAATCAGCAAACCACGACGATTGCAAGTACGATTTGGTTCTAATGTGACGCGTGGAATGACCGGTAAAAAATATCTTATTTAGGTTTAAATGATTAGCATTTTTGTGAAATGCTTTAATTATTTATCTTCAAAATGTATTTGTTAATATTGTAATAATTATTTTTAGCAAGTCGACTGATTGGCTTATTTATTTATGACCAAACATTGACAGGTCATCAATATCTAGCAGTGTTACAAAATAACATTATTCCTACCATTCTAGAGGTTCTGTCAAATGATCAGTGTGATAATGTGTAGTTTCAGCAAGACGGTTGCCCTGCACATAATTCCAGTGAAGTACAAACACTTTTAACAGGGACTTTTGATAAAAAAATAATTTCCAACAATGGTCTTATGCTCTCGCCTGCTAGTTCTCTGACTCTAACACTTTTAGACTTTTATTTATGGAGATATGCGAAAATGAAATATACCAACTTAATCGCTCTGAAAGTATGGAAGTTCTTTAATACAGAACTCGCAATATTTTTGCTGATATGAATCAAAATACCATTCGTGTAACCAGAGTCGCCTCGAAAAAATGTCAACGATGCATTGAAAAAAATGGCAGACAGTTTGAACCTTAATATGTAGTTTGTAACAGACGCTGAACTAAAGAGGGGGAGCGATGGGGGCGATTGCCCCCCCCCCCAAGGACTTTGAGTTCGGAAAAATAGACCCGATTCTGCCTTTCATACTAGGAATGTGTATGCTGTTAGCAGTCCCCCTTCCCCCCGTCAACAACTAGTTTTTTCTTGAGATTGCCCCTCCCAAGAGCTTTGAGGTCAGCAAATAGACCCGATTTTGCCTCTTATACTAGGAATGTGTATGCTGCTGCCATCTCCTCCTTCCTTCGACACCTTGCCTTTTCTTGCTTTCGCCCCCTCCCCCCAGGAGCATAGAATTCAGAAAAATAAATCCGATTTTGCCTTGTACATTAGAAATTGGAATATTGCTGGCGTCTCCCCCCTCCGTCGACAACTAGCTTTCGCTTGCTATACTGTACTTTTCTAAAAATATATCATCCCCCCCCTCCCAAAGAGAGAGGCTGAACCGCCGTTAATTTGTAATTATTAAATAACATTTTACAATTGGGAACGCAATCTTATGGCGAGGTGTTGTTATTAATATGAATTTATTTTTAAGTAAATAAATTATTTGAAATTAGGTTGGTGTCAAATATTGAAATTCTCCAAAAAAAGTGTTTTTAGTTATTTTTAAGTTATAACATCGTTGTTTGCATTAGTGTTTCACATAGTGTTACAGAAAAAATTAAATACTTTTCGATGAGTTAAAAATCCAATATGGCTGTCGTAAGGAAAAACAAAGTTGACGACGGTTTCAGAAAATCGGAACGTTGTAACTAAAATTTGACCAAACAGATGTATTCTGTGGAAAAAACGTCTACAGATTTAAAAAATACTGGGAAATAAAAAAGTTATAGTCGATCTAAGAAAATGTAACAAATTACTTTCCTCGACTAATTTATGGGAAATGAAAAAATTGTTAAAAATTTAATTTCGTCTTTTTTATTTATCCGATCGAGTGGGGTATTGTTCAATACGTTTTTAAAAATGTAATTAAATATGCATATAAAGTTTTATATTCAATTGTCATCCACCAAATATAAGTCTCTAACGTTGCTTATTATTGTATCTTTATTTTATACGTGCGAATTTTGGCGAATGCGCCCGGAAAAGTTAGTGTTGCGTTAAAAGGGTTGCAGTTAAATTATGCACCTTTTTTTTAGCGCTTTACTCAATAGTGTCGCATCTGTCATTTAGGTCTCTTACATCAAAGAAAAGCTAAGAATTTGCATGTATGTACTGTTTTTTTTTTAAGTTAGCAGATGTTTAGCAAGCCATTTCAAGTACATATAAATTAAATTTTTGATCTTCAGTACTAATTGAGAATCTGTATTATATCGGGCATTGAAAGTAATTAGGCATTTAATAATAAAGTTTCTTACAGCATCTCCAGCTGATACATCAACGGTGAAGTCGGTAAGGACGGTGTCACTAGCACTGTTGATGGAAACACATTGAATTGGGCAGTTCAACAGCTTAATATGACTGAATTTGGAGCCTCCGGTAGTTTTAATTCTAAAGAATTTTGGTTTTTTGGAACCACTGCCTCCTTTACCGTCCCAGTATTTGGCACCTACAGAGAGAAAACACTTGTATTAATAGTCCAGGTAGAGCGAGATTCAATGTATATATATATATATATATATATATATATATATATATATATATATATATATATATATATATATATATATAGGTTTATTCACCCTATACGGCACGGAATACTGCGGCCAAAATACGTTTTACTTTTAGAATATAAAGGTATCTAATATAGTTACTTTTTAAAATTAGTTTCATATTATACAGGGTGTTCCAAAAGCTTTGAAAGTATCAGAGTTGTGTTTTTTAACTAGAACCCCCTGTATATTATTGCATTTTTGGATTCTCCGATCAAAATAAGTGCCCATTTTAATAAGGTTTATAGTACGTAAACCTTTGGGTTTTTAAATAATTTGAATTTTGACCAAATCTAACCTAATTTTCATGTTTCAAATACTTAAGAAGTATTTTAGTTATGTACTAGAAATTTACAGTCAAGTGTAACAATAAATCATATTTTATATCCGAATGATAATAAACTTGCTATATTATACAGGGTGTTCAAAAATTAAGATTAATCAAATAAGAACTTTAAGTGGCTATAACTTGATTAATTTAAATAGAACGCTATACTTTTTAACTTACCACAAAATGTACTTTTTAAATACCTATCGAATGGTAAGTATTTTATAGCTAAGTCTTCGCGTTTTCACACAATACGCCAAATGATCGTTTTCTGCACCATTTTGTGTTTTTTGAATAGATGTTCTAATGTATTTAGTTGCCTATGGCATTTGGAAATGACAGAATAACAATTAGGAATAACTTTACAAATGTTTAGAAACTTGGAATGCGATTTATAGTCGTTCAACAGGCTATAATAGCAATAATAGTAATACCATGTTGACGATACAGAAGCAAGATATAGTAGCAAAATAGTAGATGTTCGAAATGTCGACCATTCATTTCCAAACACCTACATATCCTTTTTTCGAAACCATTGCTAACTCTGGACAATATTTGCGGGGTAACAGTTTGAAAAGTGTCTCTTATGCGTATTTTCATATCTTGTGGTGTTGTGGGGGGCGAATAGTAGACAATTTCTTTTATGTATCCCCATAAAAAAATCCGGAGATTTCGGGGGATTATAAACATTTTTATTATATCTGTTTTAAAAAAAATCTGCTGTCTCACGAAAAATGTGATAATTTTCTCCATTAATTAAAATTATTTCAGTTCTTTTCTGTAAAGACAACTTTCCAGCTTCAATTTTGATAATACAACCAAATAAAAGGGATCTATTTAATTCCTTTTTTCACTTGTTCTCATGACTAATTTGATCTCAGCTATATTGATCATTATTATTTATGCTTCAAATTTGGACACAAAGTTAAATGATAAATGGAAAATTGGTGTTTTCGATTTTTGTCCACAGTTATATTAAGCTTTATTTTGGTGGCAAATAAAATAAGTACAAAAGATACTTTTTATTTTTCAATTTTTTAGTTTTTTTTATGATGATCATGATTTAAACCTGAATTCTAAAAAAATGTAATTAGAACCTCGTTCGGTTTACATAATGTTCCAAAACTGACTATGGCAGAGGAGCCAGAATAAAGAAAGCCACACCTAACATATGAGGCACCGGGGCAACATACAACGGTATTTTACGCAGAATCAGATGAGGGGTTAGAGGGGCAAGATCGTTCTAATTTTTTCTGACAGTCAGGCGATTTTTTTAAGTCTTAACTCCCTTCTAATAAATATACCTTAGAAATATGTTGATGGAACCTCAAAGAACCCTCTAGATTATGCTGAAGATCTTATTAAAATACCTCAATATCAAAAATTATAAGTGAATACGTTTGAATAAAAAGTTCAGAAACCAACAAATATTTGCAGTCAACATTACTTAACCTTTCAGTATTTTCTATTTTTTTTTAACGTTATTGTAGTGTTCTTATTTAGATTTTTTTTCATTAATTTATGTTTTATCTTGATACACCACCACAAGTTTAATATCCTCGTACTAGTAGTAAATTGCCGGTTTCCTTTTTGTTACACGGCACCTCTATACAGGTTTAAAATCAGCTGTTTTTATAGGTGAATAAACATAACAAAAATAGTAACTAAAAAAGGTATTTTTCTAAATTTTTCTTTCAATTATTTAGTACTATAAGATCAATTTAATAACCTAATAAATAGAAATTTAATAACGGAGTTGCAGGATCTATTGAATGTTTTACCTGCGACTGAAGAAGACACTTTTACTTTTTCCTCGCAAATATGTATTAACGTTAAAGAGCATATTCTAAAGGTTACCTTCTCCATCCAAAGTAGCGCCGTCTCCGGTAACGGTAACTTTTTTTCCTTGGATAATAACAAGAGGACCAGCCCATTCGTGGTGTTCGAATTTAATGTGTCCTTTGAATTGTAAATGAGCTCCATCTTTTAATTTTATTTCCAAAGCTTTTCCAGCTGGAACGGTCATTCCGTTAATTACTAAAGTTGAGCATGATTTAGCGGCAGCGTCAACATCATTATAATTTGTTACTGTACAACTGACGCCGACTGGCTCTTCACCAAGTGGTGATGAAGATGCCGTGAAAAAAGTTGCTACTAAAACCACGAATAACACGCACTGCTTCATTTTAGATACCTTTGTTACCATTGCTATTCCAGTTACATCTTATATACATTGAAAGATTGACGCATTACCTACTTACAAAAAATATTCAAAGTACTTTGTTTTGATTTATAGTGCATTTTTTTTAAATATGATAAAGGGGTACTTAGTGTGATGGAGGTATTTTGTATTATTATAGTCTTAGTTCATTTGCATCAAGGATAAAAATTATTTTTTCCAAAAATTGTAGGTAAAGTAAAAAATAAATTAGAAACGGATTGAATTGTTTTTCAAATTTTTAAGCTTCACGTATTCACTATGCACAATAGACAATAAGCGATAGATTTATTCAGGTAAATACTACCAGTTTTTTACAATCTTCAAACGGTATATACAGGGTGATTCAAAAATCGATCACGAAACTTAAGGGGGTGATTCTACTTGACAAAATAAGGGTAGAGCTTCATATAATTTTTTTTCAAAATGTCATTCGTTTTCGAGTTACAAGCCGTCCAAGTTCAAGTTTTTATTTTTTGTTTTTTGAATTACTCGCTTACAGGAAAACCGATTTGACTAATATTTGAAAGATAGGCTAAGTCTTCTGCGCTTCATCATTTTAGTAACAATTCACATTGATTGTTTGCCGCTAGAGGGCACTTTACCTACATTGAAAATTGTTTTTTTGTCATAATTTTTTAGTGTTGACAGCTACAGTAGTTTTTGGGATAATTTCTGAAAGACTGATGCCAGGCCTTTAAAAAAGGTGCTCTTTATTTACATCGCTAAACCCAACGGTTTAGACGTAAATCACCCTTAAAAATTAAGTGGTAAATTTACTTTTCTCATTTCATTACCACCAGCTACCAGGTAAATAGCTATCAAAGTATACTAGAGCTGTCAGTTTAACATCAAATAAATTCGCTTTTTAAACTATTTAATTTATAATCTTAAAATAACTAATAATGGCTAATCACCAATATTCAAATATCGAATATTGTGATATCCATTTTTGTTATGGAAAAGCAAATGGTAATGCAGAGTTGGCAAGAAGATATTATATGGAGAGTTATCCGGAAAGAAATATCCCTTATGCTCAAACATTTTCCAGTGTGCACAGGAGGCTTGCGGAATGTGGTTCCTTTAAAAGTTATAATGGAAATAGGGGAAGACCTAGAACTGCTAGAAACGTACAACAAGAAGAAAGAGTGCTTGAAATTATTGAAGATAATCCAGGTATTAGTACTAGAAAAATTGGGAATGAAGTGCGGCTCTGTCAGGCTAGTTCATGGAGGGTACTAAGAGAAGAACAACTCTACCCGTTTCATTCAAAAAAGGTGCAGGCTCTTTATGACGATGATCGGCCGAGACGGTTGGAAATGTGCAATCAGATCCTAACTAAGTATGAACACGATAATCGATTAATTGGCGTCATATTATTCACTGACGAAGCTGGTTTCACTCGTGATGGCATAACAAATCTACACAACATCCACACATATGCTTACGAGAACCCAAACAATGTGGTAGAAACGAAACATCAGCGTAGATTTTCACTAAATGTGTGGGCAGGGATAATAGGAGATTACCTTATTGGTCCTCATTTCTTTGATGGCCCATTAACTGGTGACGTATACTTAGATTTTATCCAAAATCGTCTCCCATTGTATCTGGAAGATGTGCCATTGGAAGTAAGGGCCAACATGTGGATCCTCCAAGACGGAGCTCCGCCCCACTTTAGTATACGTGTCCGACAGTATTTGAATGCAACGTATCCTGAGCGATGGATAGGACGAAGTGGACCATTGGCATGGGCAGCGAGGTCACCAGACCTTAATCCTATGGATTTTTTCTTTTGGGGTCATTTGAAACAATTGGTGTACGATATTCCAGTAATCAACGTCGAGGATCTTCGCTTCAGGATAATCGAAAAGTGCCAAATTATTAAAGAAACACCACAAATTTTTCATCGAGTTAGGCGACATTTTTTGAAGAGTGTTAGGAAATGTATGGAAGAAAATGGGGGACATTTTGAGAATTTTTTTAGTTTGTTTAGTACTGTTTCATTAATTTTTATCAATTAAATGTATATCGCAATAATCCATAATATGAATATTTACTGATTAGCCATTATTAGTTATTTTAAGATTATAAATTAAATAGTTTAAAAAGCGAATTTATTTGATGTTAAACTGACAGCTCTAGTATACTTTGATAGCTATTTACCTGGTAGCTGGTGATAATGAAATGAGAAAAGTAAATTTACCACTTAATTTTTAAGGGTGATTTACGTCTAAACCGTTGGGTTTAGCGATGTAAATAAAGAGCACCTTTTTTAAAGGCCTGGCATCAGTCTTTCAGAAATTATGCCAAAAACTACTGTAGCTGTCAACATTAAAAAATTATGACAAAAAAACAATTTCCAATGTAGGTAAAGTGCCCTCTAGCGGCAAACAATCAATGTGAATTGTTACTAAAATGATGAAGCGCAGCAGACTTAGCCTGTTTTTCAAATATTAGTCAAATCGGTTTTCCTGTAAGCGAGTAATTCAAAAAACAAAAAATAAAAACTTGAACTTGGACGGCTTGTAACTCGAAAACGAATGACATTTTGAAAAAAAATTATATGAAGCTCTACCCTTATTTTGTCAAGTAGAATCACCCCCTTAAGTTTCGTGATCGATTTTTGAATCACCCTGTATAAAACTCAACTTTAATATCACACTTAGATCTAACAATAGTACAAGAATCATATAAGAAGAGTCAAATTAAAAAAAAAAGTTAACTAAAAAAGTTGCCATTTCCTACTTTACATTTACTACTACAATGCATTAGTGCCATAAAACTTTTACCCATCAAGCACTATTTCACTATTCTTTTGAAGAGAAGAAAAGGGATTTCCCTTTTATCTTGGGCCACGTTATTCGAAGCCTGGGATACTGCATTCTTAAGTATTTTCTATTTATTTTCTCATTATCATGTAAATGAAAGGAAGCTATATTCATTTTTGTCAGTATAGAGCAAACACTCAATATATTTAATAGAGTAAGAATACTCAGCTGCCTCACAGCATCGCTATAGCCGATCCCAGTCGGGACAGCACTCATAAGTCTAGAGCAGAATAATATTACGCAAGCAAATCGAATACATAGCCGACATTAACCAAAAAATGATAAGCATTACACTCACCCTTCCATTAACAACCGTAGGCAAATGTTTCAGAACAAATCTCCCAGATGTTATTTTTTTTTTAGATATAGCGTTAATGTGACATTCAAATGCCAGTTTTAAATCTAAAGAGATGGTTAGAAATTTTATTGTGTTTTGGTTATCAATAGCATCATCCTCTCTTAAAGAAAATGCCATATTCTCTGTCTTATTTACTTTTAGACTCAATCGGTGTGCCCAAACTTAGTCGCTTAAGTTTTAAGTAGAGTTATCCATTCGTTTAGCGAAATATCCATATTCTTTCGATCGTACAAGAAAACTCGTATTGTCTATTTACATTATTACCTAGGCCCCCATCAGGAAAGATGTTAAGTCGTTAACATAATTGAGATCTCTTCTTTGATAGATTTCCCTGACTGCAAGTCACCTTGTCTTCTGTTAGATAACCACCTCCAAACCAGGGCATGAATTTAAGCTTCTTAATAAGAAACACTTGTGACTAACAAGCGAAAACCCTGGAGAGATCATGAAAGGTAACATCCACAGAATCCCCCTCTTCAAAATCCTTGATTATGCAGTCACACAGCCTACAGATCGCAACAGTTGTTGATTTCTCCCTTCTAAAACCAAACTGTTCTCCAATTAGGCTACTACCACCTTCAAAATATTCATACAACTGATCTTTTAGTATTACTTTAAAGGTTGGTCTTTATTCTTAAAGATAAAAATGGTTCTGCTCAGTTTTTGGATATAATGTAAACCATCACGCACACATAAATTAGACAGTCCAGTACGTGAACCAGAAAGAACGTGTCTCAGTAGGTACTAAAGAATTGTATATATCCACTTTGTTTCCCTTTCAGCCTTCAGATATAATTCAGAGGGCAAAGTGGAGACGGGCAGAGCCGATATCAATTTATCTGCAATGTTCACAAAAAATCATTTAGGCCTCTGTCCATTGACCCAATTCTATTGCTGTTGACTACATTCCATGTAGCCTTACCAACGCTATTCGGGTTGCGGCGATAATCACATTTCCCACTCTTCTTCGCTTTCCAGCTAGCCAGCTTATATTTTATTGTCACTTAGTTACAGTCCTTTCTCAGCACAGGATAGTCCCACTTAAGGCGTAGGTCATTTAAGATATCAAGCGCTACTTCCATAGACCAGAGTTCATCCCCAAACCACACGACTCTTGGCGCATATTGTTTCCTTGTGCTTTTTTGGACCTTAGAAAATGCACGGTCTCTCAGCTCAATCAATCTCTCCATAAAACTAGAAAATTTATCTTCTTCTCTTGCACTAATGCCAATTTTGGAAACATTTGAATAATCTTAAACTTTTAGCGTCCTTATTGAGATCCTTTATTGGGAATTATGAAAGTAATCTTAAACTTTTAATATACTTCTTCTTTTTCAGTTTATTGTTGAACATGAACTTCTCCGAGACGTTTACAAGATTCTCTATCATGTGCTAACTGTATTCATCTTTTCTGAGGTGTTCTCACTATATCGTCTAATCATTGTAGTACCCGTATCGGTCATTTTTACAAGGGTTTCCAACTGACGTGTCATGCCCAGCTACATTTCTGTTTAGCGATTGTCCCGATTACATCTGTTGGTGTCATTTGTTCTCGAATAGTGGTGTTTCGTGTTTTTGCTTGTCATCAGATAACCCTTTGTATTCTCCTCCCCATGGATCTTTGTGGAACTCTCAGTTTGCCAGATATTTTTTTTTTGTTAAAGTTACTGTCTCCATTCCGCACGTCAGTATAGGAGGAATATATCTATCATCTGCTCTAGACGAACCTACTTGTTTACTTTCCCTGATTAATTTTGTGCGTCAAATTTAATGACATGCCTTAGGTAAGCGTACTCGGTTTCATCGATGCTTTGTTGCTTAGATAAATACCTTCTTTCGTTGTTTGAAAAAATATTGTTTTGTTGGTGTTCATATCCAAATATACTTAGCGACACTGGTTAGTAGTATTATCATTTCAGTACGTTTTATTTGATGTAATGAAGACAATATCATCGGTGAACTTTAATCCGTTATTGACTTTGTCGTTTAGGTTTACTCCTTAATCTTTCACTGCAGTTTTTTGAATATGCATCATCTAGAGTTAAAGTAAAAATTTTTGGAGATAAGATATCATTCTATTACACCTCTTTGTAACTGATTGTTTGATCCTTTGTCACTATGATGATGATATGATTTTCAACCCGAATGGCTTCGCACTCCCTCCAGGAAATATTGACTCACACCAGGTATACAAAGATACTAAAAGTATGAACCTTTGTGGGGACCCTTTCCATGTTGTCGGGTCTTAGGTGACGTGGTTGGCTGTATTTTCTACAAACTCTCGGATGGTTCGCGCGGTTGCAAGGGAAACTGCTTTCTGAATTGACTTATACAGATGTTTACTAAGACCCAGTCGCTTGATGTTCTGCAGGAGGTTCTTTGGTATATCACTTCAGTGGTTGATAAAATTAAGGGAAACGTTTGGATGTTGTTCATTGCCCATTTGCACCTACAGATCTCTGTATTTGGCGACCTCCTCGTTGTATTTTGGCCTTAAATTGTTATTGTTGTTAAGTATAGCAATGTCAATTAGTATAGTTCACATGAAATTTTATCTGTTAATCTTATAATGTCTGGTCTATTATGAGCAATTGTCTGATCTGTTAGAAGCGTTCGGTCCCAATATAGCTTGAACTCGTTGTTCTCAAGAACAGGCTCCGAGTTGTATTTGTAGTAAGGCACTTTTCCTACTTGCAATAGATTTAACTTATTTGCTAACTCTTGGTGGAGTATCTTTGCAGCTGAATCATGTTCTTTCTTATAGTCGGTTGTGGCAGTCGTTTTCTATTGAGGGATTTCTGATCTTACGATAGTTTTTCGTCGGAATAACCTAGTCATGGATAGCTAACAAGAAACTCTCCACTTCCAGAAACATCTATCCTGAAATCAACCAGTAATTTGACGATGAGTTGTCGACATTGTCCTGATTGACCTCATTTCGATGCCGTCCACAAAGTGGTATCCATAGCCAGGCATGTAACTTCTCTTGGTCGGTTTGGTGGTGAGAAGCAATATCCTGTTCCCTCAGCTGTAGCGGCGTTGAATCGTCTGCCTCGTATATTGGTCGATATAAAATGGAAGAGCCCAGTATCCTGTGGAAATAAGAACGTAAGTTTATTATTTGTTATTCGAGCTGCTTACCAATATCCACCAATCCTCTTCCTTCTTGATGTCTTGGGAGCAATGTACGTTCAATATATGGCACTCCGAGGGTGGTGTTTGTGTATTTTTGTTAGGCGTTTTTACTTTTCCTTGCAGGTTTCGGATGTCCGTCGTGCTTCATTTAAAAATTCCAAAAGAATAGCTAAGCGTAGAGCATGTGTACGTGTTGAGCACCTTAAACAAATTTCTACTATTTAAACTAGTTTGTAATACCCGCCTTACCCTCCTGACAAATTCGGTGGTCACAATATATTATTATTTATATTATTCTTGCAATAAACCTATCTTGGAAACATATTTATGGAATATCAAAATTTTATGAAATATCGCGTTCCTATCATAAGTTATATGCGATAAATTCGGTTAAAAAGTTCGCAATTTACAATTATCCTATTTTTTTATGAAATTACCCCAGTACCCCTTAAATTTTCATTAAATTATCTTATTTCAAGGAACAGTTGCGTAAATAAACATAAATATACATATCGAATTGATAAGCTCCGTTTTTGGAAGTCGGTTCAAATCACACTAACGGAACTTAAAAACAATAGTATGTTAATTGTATAATACAGATTTGGATATTGTTATTTTATATATATATATATATATATATATATATATATATATATATATATATATATATATATATATATATTCTTGATTCTTGAACCATAGATTATATCATTTTTCTTAATTTTGTATTTTCTTGGGTTTAGGTTCTATAATTAATAAAACACAAAACGATTGACGTTTCGCCCTTTATTTAAGGCATTTTCAAAATTTATTCCTTGACATTTTGCTGTTCTGTTTCTAAATAATCTTTATTTTGAAATATATCTAATATTGCAAGTACAAATCTTGGCATTTTGTTTAAAAAGATTAAAGAGTTACTTTTGTGGTTTCTATTCAGGTACTGACTCTATATAAAATGCGAATTTATTTTTTGTTTCTTACAAAACACATGAATTAAATTTATAGTTAAGAGAATATTCAGTTTTTGATATTTATTAACAGGATCGATCAAGGTAGGTGTCGACACTGTTGATTTGCATCGGGACATTGTGTTTTGTCGCTTGTATGTAACAAGCCAAGAGGGTAAAATTACTATGTAACAAACTTTATGCATATAATTCTAGAATTCAAACATTTAATTTAGTTTCAGGTAATTATAAATAAACATTAATTCAATATAAGATGGTATTATTGAATGCGTTTGATGTAAATTTTAGATTTCTTCAAGTGCCACATGGCCAATTAGTGCTATAAAAAATAGATACATAAAAAAACCTAGCTTATTTAAAATATAAGTAAAGTTAATATTAAAGAATGTAAGAAAGCTAGGCTTAGATAAAAACAATATCAACCCAATTATAGACGAGGCGTTTTAATAGTTATGTAATAGGTACTAAAAAATCGTATCAAGGAAGTACTCAATTACAATAGGTGGAATCATGGACACGTTTTATTTTACAAAAAGCAGTTTTTTAATTATTAAGAATTTTCTGTTTATAACAAATCACTTGTCCATTTCGGGAATCCATTCGAAATCAAGTGTCAAAATACCTATAAAAAACTTTTATCACGTCTCTTCATTGGCTACGAAAACCCTCTGAACACTCTGACTAAATCAATAATAAAATAAATAAAATCGTTTGGAATAATTGAATTAATAATTTTTCAACGGAAATAAAATAAATGTACAGAAATTTACAATTTGATGAATTAGAACCTTCCAACTAATATATCCTATGGTTATTATTGGATTTTAATATAACGCAAAAAATATACGATTTTTTATAACTTAGTGTATTTTTTATTCAATTTAATTTGCAACAATATATTCTACGGAAAATTTTATTAAAAAGATAAATAAATAAGTTTATTTTGTTTATAAATACAATAAAATGCTCTATATGTCGTCAATATATTATAAACCGGTTAGACAAGACTCAACAAGTGAATCCGGATGGTTTGAAGTTGCAACTATTAGACTTCTTGCCATTGGTGATTGAGACTCCGGACCACGGCCAGCTGCTGCAGCCTCCGCTTCCACACAGAATATAGACCGGCATAGAGCTGGATCCACCACTCATGGATCCATGGACATTGTTTAAGATCAAGTTTTTGATTGGAATGTTACCTTTTGGAGTTCCAGTAGATTTACCATCTTTGTAGTCCTCTTGGACGTTGACTCCATAGTTAGTGATACCTGAAATTTAAAATATAATTTTAAATATAAGACTGCAAAACCTGCTCTAGATTGTTCGCTAGAATATTTTTTTTACTACAATATGGGGTACGAGTAGTTGATAAAAGTTTAAATTTTATATATTTAAAACAGATGTAATTAAATTATCAGACTTATTTAAAACCAAAAAACAATTACATGATGGAGAAAATTAATAATCTTTATTATTTATCTTGCTTGCTTGTCAGCCATTGCAATCGGCTTTATTGTTTCATTTAGTAATTTTGAACAACTGTCAGGCATAGTTGTAAAAAGAAGAGTCTTCATGACTATGAAATTTAAAGGAAAATGGCGACATACAATCTTTTTATAAAAAAGACTGATGACATATAAAACACATTTAGTTCAAAATAAGTTTAAGAGGACCAGGAATAGTGCAAAAATTAAAAAGCTCCAGAATAAGCAAATTGCGGGAATAAATGAAACTTTATTTATTTTATTTTTTGGGCTAATTAAAAAATTCAATATGGCAGGCTAAAAATTTAACATCCCTCGCTTTTGTTCCAAATTTGTTGCTGGGGGTTTCTGTGAATGCAAACCACAAATTTAAAATTGTTTAGAAAAACTCAATATGGCAGATGGAATATGGCGGTCTTAAAATTTCGTATTTTCGAAATGTATCCACACGTGGTACTGGGTAGATTTCGAAGGTCCAGATTAAGATTAGATTAAGAATTTAAAATATTTTTTTGAAATTTAATATGGCGGGTCCAATATGGTGGGTTGAAAATTTTACATTATTAATATTTTTTAAAATTGGTATTAGGGGGCTTTTGGAGTTCTATATTAAAAATTTAAAATTGATTTTTTACAATTTAATATGACAGATAGAATATGGGGGACTCAAAGTTTTATATTTTTCCGATTTTGTCCAGATTGATATTAAGGATTGAGGCGTACAGGTATATTACGGATCTTGAATTAATTCTTCAAACTAGATATGGAGGATAAAATATGTCTGACAGAAAAATTTACATGTCTCACAATTCTTTCAATATCGATATTGGGAGGTTTTGGGAGCCTAAGTTATGAATCTAAGATTAATTATGTGTTTGGTACAATTTCATTCAAAACTGGTATTGGGTGAGGTCTACAACTGTGGATAAAATTAATACTTTTTTTCGAACCTTAGAAACTCAATTCAAAACAAAAAATCAAAAAATAAAATTTTTATAAAAAAATTGAATCAACTTCTAACAAAGTGTCAAAAAGCAATAAGTAGCAATTTCAATTTTTATATGAAATTGAAATTTTTAAAGTCGGCACCAAATTAATACTAAATGAAACAAATACTTACACGCTACGGTGAGAAAGCAATTATACACAAATTATTTCTCAATTTTCTTATGTGAATCACATTTTGTCAGGTATTAATTTGGCGCCAATTTCAAACATTTCTATCTTATATAAAAAGTTATATTGTTATTTTTCGCTGTTTAGTGCTTTTTTAGAAGTTGGTACAATTTAAAAAAAAATTTATGTAATTAACGGTGGGTGATCCAATGAATAATGTTTTTAAGAATGAGCCGTTTCGTACCTGAAAGTACAATATTTTTGTACGTAACGTCAGTGATAGAACCAGTGCCACCATCAGTGTGGGTTTTAACATGAATTCCGTTTCTTGATTTCATAACGGTAGAATCACTGAATGTAACATTTTTAACGGTGTTTACGGAACCACTTGCTGAACTTTGACCAACGGATAAACTGAGTCCATGACCACCGCTGCAAGTGAGGTTTTTGAATATGTAATTGGAACCTTGGTTTATAGCTACGCAGTCATCTTGGTTCTTGACCACTGAGTGTTGAACGGTGATACCACTTGAGCTTGAGAGATCGAACCCATCGGTATTGTGACCTTTAGCATTCTAGAAAAAAATTTTTTTAACACTAATATAAATTAGAAAATCTTAAATTATACTTATTTCCTTTTTTAATTCCATATAGGTAGATAAATATATAATACTCTATTTATAATTTTGATATGCTCAAGCTCCTTATTCATATTGATAAGTTTCCTCTCCGAGTGTCAATTTTTTGTGCACAAACCAAAAAATTTGCGTGCGCTCCACCAAGCGTCTGCAAATAATGATCGCGAGCTACTTGTCTGCGTTTTGAGCTGACGTTTTATAAAAATTTATTCTAGTTTCTGTTTTGCATTCTTAATTACCCCTGTTTGATAAACATTCAGATAGTATTTATGAGTACTTATTAAGTAAACTGTAGCAGCAGTTTCGACGTTGATGTCCACCAGGCGTGGCAGCACGGCTTATGGCATCGACCTGGAAACGCGATCAACATGTGGATAACGTACGCTGACGCTTGCTTCAATTTTTTGTTTTTGTTTGTACTGACCTAGATTTGGCCATTCTCTAAAGGTGCGTATAAATATGGCGAGACGAGCGCGTGACGAGCCCGTGACGAGTATGAATCGAACTTCCAACGAGACTCCTTTGAAATTTGCCAATTTCTATTGCTATCGAGAGCCATCGTCGGCAAGTTTCAAACGAGGTAATAAATGCATTTGGGTTATAAGAAATCAATTTTTTTTATAGTTCTATTGTTTTTGATTAGTTTGACCGATACTCGCAGCGATTCATTTTTTGTCGGTTTTTTGGTGCGATCTCAAAGGATTTTTTTTAATCAAGCGGGAATTTCTTTGGAAAAAGTTTACTTTGCAGCAAGACTGAAGACACAAGATTTTTTTATTTTTTTTTGTTAATGAAATGAAATTTTTTTGGCATTAATTAAAAATTGTTCATAAGTGAATATGGAGTAGTCTGAAGAAAATATGTTGAATTTACGAGAGACCTGCAAATAATTCCATAAGTTGTCAGTCATGGACAAAAATTTTAGAAAAGAAAAGAAGTGGATGTGTGATATTAAATTGAGTTAGAAAATTTTTACAGATCAGCGAGAAGAAAATTTCGAGTGCGTCTGCCATATGGAAATGGGCTGCTGAAAATATATTTCCTTTCTTTTAATATATATTCAAAATGTAATGAAGACATTTTGATGTAATTCCTGTATTATCCGCTAATATGTTGGAACTATGAATTTGTTGGAAGTTTGAATCCTGAATATTATCGCCCATATTTTGGTTTTATGTTTAATATTTTTTTTTAAGGGAAAACTCCACTGCATAAAACTAACAAAGCTATCATTTGTTCTTCATTGTCAGACAAAGTATAACAATTATATGTACAAGAGATTTATGTACCTGTGAAGAGCCATAAGCCAAAATCATAGCAATTCTCGGAACATATTTCATAAATAATTCGGCTTTCCGAATTCGAATAAAGTAAGGGGTAGATATTGTATATGTCTGAAGTATGTATTTGAGGAGAGAGTTTAGTTCTTCGATCATACCTTGGATATAAACAACAATAGATTTGTTTGAAGGCTGTTTATGGTCCGTGGGGGAGACGCTTTTTTGATGTTTGACAGACATAAACATATTTACTTATCTTTTCTTTCAGTTTAATTGCTTGTCGTGAATTTTTTCGGTGTTTTTAAGTGTTAAAAATTACTTTAAATGCGAAGTTTACAATTATTAACACAGAGAGGATTTAAAAACTTATTTTAATTGGTAAATATTGTCAGATATTGTTTACACATGTAAAATAACAATAATAATAATTTAGGCAACCATATATTCATACTTTGTGTATTAAGAATTGTCGTACCGATTATCATATGATACTCATTTAAATAGAAAAGGATAGCATAAAATCAGCATGTCTGTACCAAGAAATTAAATATCTACTGTTTATCAACACTTTTTCAAATATAAATAAAAATATTATTACGTTATTCAGCGTTCAAACAACCGGGCCCTAGTTCTGACGTTATGCTACAACTACAAGGGTATGTTCGAAGGATTTTACTGATCCTATTTCGGCCAAAATTATATAGGACCACTGATTATATAGGGCCCTAGTTCTGAAATTATGCTAATTCTTTCTTTAGTTCCTAAAAAACAATTAGGTGTAAAAGTACACATCTTAATTGGGCAATTAACAGTAATCGCATTTTTAAGTATAATACAGATATGTATAAGTATAAGGCCTTGCTATATTATTGTCTTACAACTTTCAGTGCTAGCCGTTGAAAATGTCTACTTTTACTCTAAAATTTGGTATAGGTGTTTTGGATTTAAAATCTAAGACAATACTTTCAAATGTGCAAAATTCACTTTTTCAACCAAGAACTCTGATGAGGGTGCGTAGTTTGTTTTCGAAATGTGCTGGCATAACGGGACTTAGCGAATCTACAACTTACAAGCGAATTAAGGAAAGGAACAGTGGGACTGTGTGCGAGCCTAAACCGTCTCCGAAAAGAATAAAATTATACGAATGCTTCAAAAACTTACTAGGAAGATACGTTCACAAATTATATCTTAGAAGATAAAAAGCAAGTATTAATAAAGTTTTGAAAGTCGTGAAAGTGAAAGTCAAAATGGAGGTGAGACAGAGGAAATATCATTTAGAGAAGTATTTGCGGGACATTAGAAAATATCACAGAGAAGGCAAAAATATTTTTTATCTGGATGTAATTTGTCTCAGTGAAGGATACATAGTACAAAAAAAATATGAAGATAAGAATATGACAATTTTTCGTGAAGCATTATTAGAAGAGTTATCGACAGCTTTAAACCCCTTACTCCGTAAGACCCGCGAATTCATTATAACTCATATTGGAAGTGTTAATGGATTTATAGAAGTTTTGCTGCAGTTCGAATTGAAATCTACCAATGATTACAATTTTCAAAAATATTTTTCTCAAATGGTACAGTTGATTCCGGAGAGGTCTGTTATAGTTTTGGATAACGCCAGTTATCATTCTAGACTGGTGGAAAAGTTGCCAATAACTTAGTTGAAAAAAGCGATATTACTGATTGGTTATCAAAAAAATGTATTCCCTTTACAAACGATTTGCTAAAGAAGGAACCATACCACTGTTAATTAAAATCTATAGAACTTATGCTGGAAAAATGATTCTTCTTTGAATATAACTGGTCTAATTTTGTTTAATAAGTATTCAAAATTGGTAGGAGACATTTTGGTAAAATTTTTGTATTGTCCGCTACTATGTTGGAAATTAAAACCCCACTGCATAAAATTAATATAGCTGTCGTTTGTTCTTCGTCGTCACATATAGCAGGGCAGGCTTACTTTTGTTGCTCACTTTCTATTAACTAAAACATTCTTGAAAATTTTGCGTGGTGTGCTGGACTTCAACCAAAACTTAAATATATTTTTTTCTTTACCCTTTATTGTTTTACACCGCCCAGACGTTATAATAAGGTGCATATAAATATGGCGAGTCGAGCTCGAGTCGAGTATGCCTCGAATTTCAAACGAGACTCTTTTGAAATTTTTCCAATTTTTATTGTTATCGAGGGCCATCGTTGGCAAATTTGAAAAGAGGTAATAAATGCAGTTGGGTCACAAGAAGTAAATTTTTTGATAGTTCTATTGTTTTCGAGCAGCGATCCATTTTCTGACGGTTTTTTGGTGTGAACTCAAAAGTTTTTTTTTTATCTAGAGACGGGTTTATGACACGCTTTTTCGAAAAAATTTACTTTGCAATGAGACTGAAGACACGAGATTTTCTGATTTTTTTGCTAATGAAATGAAATTTATTTAGCACTTGGCATTAATTAATTAAAAGTTGTTCATAAGTGAATATGGAGTGATCGGAAGAAAATAGAGGAACCTGAAAATAATTCCAAAATTTGTGAGTTATGGACAAAAATTTTAGAGAAGAAAAGAAGTAAATGTGTGAAATGAAATTGCGTCAGAAAATTCGCAGAGACCAGCGAGAAGAAAATTTCGAGTGCATCGGCCATATGGAAATGGGCCGCTGATAATATATTTTTCTTTTGGAAATGACTGGATAACGCAAGGGGTAGATATTGTATGTGTTTTAAGTATATATTTGAGGAAAGAGTTGTATACTTAAAAGATAATTCGATTTAGAAGTATACATCTCAATTGGGCAATTAATAGTAATGACATTTTTAAGTATACTTCAGATGTGTATAAATGTAAGGCCTTGCTATGTTATTATCTTACAACTTTCAGTGCTAGCTATTGAAAATTTCTAATTTTACTCCAAAACTTAGCGAATCTACAACTTATAGGCGAATTAAGGAAAGGAAAAGTGGAACTGTGTGCTAGCCTGAACCGTACCCTAGAAGAAAAAATTATACGAATGCTTCAAAAACATACTAAGAAGACACGTTCACGAATTAGAAAATTTTTAGTTAGAAAATAAAAAGCAAGTCTCGATAAAGTTTTGAAAGTTATGAAACAAGAGTAGAATGTGAAAAACCAATCTGTAAAAAGTGGTGACAAAATGAATTTCTCGTAGGGAAAGTGAAAATAGAGGTGATATAGAGGAAATGCTTTTAGAGAAAACGATATTTGCGGGAAATTAGAAAATACCACAGGGAAGGCATCTGGATGGAATCTGTCTCAGTACAGGACACAGTACAAGAAATGTATGAAGATAAGAATATAGCAATTTTTCGAGAAGCATTCTTAGAAAGGTTATCGATGGATTTAAAACCCTTATCCGCTCAGGGCCACAAACTCATTACAACTCATATTGGAGGGAATTTATAGGAGTTTTGCAGCAGTTTCAACCCAAATCTACCAAAGATTAACGTGAATAAATGACGCCTGATATCTTTCAAAGATATTTTTATCAAATGATACAATTGGTTCAGGAGAGGTCAGTTGTAGATTTGGATAATGCCAGTTGTCATTCTAGACTGGTGGAAAAGTTGCCAATAACAGAGTTGAAAAAGCGATATTACAAATTGGTTATTAAAAAAACACATTTCCTTTGTGAACGGTTTACTAAAGAAGGAACTTGTAAAAATTACAAATGAGAAAGAAAGACAATTTAAGAACCGTGATAGACGAATGGGCTGAAGAACATGGAAATGTTGTGCTTCGAACACATTAATTAAAATCCATTAAACTTATATGGGCACAACTAATTCATAACTAGGGATAGCCCAAAATGTAAACTATAAGGAATACGTTAATTTCTTAATACATCAAAAAAAATTATCAGCGAGGACTAGTGAAACGGCATTAACTATGTTATTAAAGAAAAACTTAATTGAAGTTCGCATCGATGTAGCCACACTCGCCGCGACAATCATCGCCAAACAAACTAGTGAACAAACTGGTTAAATTCCGCTTTTTACTTTGAAATATTAAAGATAATTAGAAAATAACACTCCTGAAAAAATAGGTTCTTTTTTAGCAACCTGAAACCGCCATATTGAATCGTGAACAGATTTCTGACGACCTACGTATAAGTTAATTTCGAGATTACTTAAGTAATATTTCGAAAATAGGAAAAACTACCTCTTATTTATTTCGGAATATAATGATATAAGGAAAATATAATAATAAAAAAAATTTCAGCCAATTTGACAGCATGAGGTATTGTAATATTGGCCAGTGAACGGGAAAACACAAACTCATGTAAAGGCTGATTTCCAAGATTTATCAATAGATCTTGTAAAAGTACAACAAAAAGGTATATTTTTTATTTATAAATATAGGAGATAATATGTAAATAAAATCACTTAAAAAATTTGATTTATTTCTTATGTCCCGGCACCACAGTTATGTTGAACCCTACATAAGCTGAATTCTGGATTCATTATTAAATATTTGGAAAATAAGAAAAAATTAACTACATTTCATTTCGGAATATAAAGAAAATAATCAAAAATTAAATATATTTTTTTTTACCCTTTATTGGTTTACACCGTCCAGACGCCAGAAATCTCTTCTAGGGCCGGGCGTCTAAGATATGGGATCAGACCGGTAAAGATCAAAGGGGTTCGTTGCAAGCTTATTGCAAGCTCGTTGCATGCTCGTCACGCGCTCGTCTCGCCATATTTATACGCTCCTTAAGAGACTTTACATTATCTCTTTGGTTTTTGTTTGGATATTATCTTGCGGAGCAAGTATATAATTTAAGATGACGAATTAAAATTTTTTGAATTCTTAATGTGGAAAAAATATTGGTTTATTGGTTTATAAAACATTAATTTTTGGAACTCTGTAACACTACAACGATTTGAGAAGGAAGCTTGAAGAAATTTTCAAGACGTCTTATTTTCATTGAAGTTATGGTTGTTATAAAATTGCTTAAATTAAAAAATTTAGGATAGTCATTTTTGTTTACTGGGAAGATTTTGGTTTTGCTTTTTCCACGACAGGGACGTTTTAAAGTTAAGTCTACTTTAAATTTGCGATTCTATTTATGTGCTACGCTATATTTAATTAATGTATATAGTATATACAATCCTTACTTAGTACAAATACTTGACAATATGGTGCACACTCTAGCTATATTTTGTGTGAGTTTTTTTGGTGATATTTACTGAAGTTAGAATTAAATAAATTAAAAAATTTAAATATTGACAATTTTGGGAACTAGTTATGTACCTATTCTAGTTCCAATTTACAGCTTTTAGGTGTTTGTTTATTTAAATATTAAGTTTTCTTACCGCATCTCCAGCGGATACATCAATATTGAAGTTAGAAAGAACAGTATCACTGGCACTGTTTATGGAGACACATTGAATTGGACAGTTCAATAGCTTGATGTTACTAATTTTGGAACCTCCAGTAGTTTTAATCCGGAAAAATTTTGGTTTTTTGGTACCTTTTTCTCCTAGACCATCCCAATACTTGGCACCTACAGAAAAAATACTTACTATGGTCTCGTTATTTAAATACATGGTGAGGAAGATTGCAAAAAAATCATATTTCTTATTATTAAGGGACTGCTTACATCTATTTTGTTGTTGTTTTTTTCTTAGTTTTTATTTTCTTTACATAAACCTATTGTTGAAATTATTTTATGAAATTTTCTTTGCGGTTATTCACTACGTATCCTCTACGGGCCACACAAAAAGCTCTCATTCCTATTAATAATTATATTCGAATGAAGTCAATTAAAAAGTTATTAAAACCTTTAAATTTTTTCCGTTTCTATCCTTTTGCAATAAACCTATCATGGAAATTTTTATACGACTACAACGAAACTAATGAGAGTATAAAGTAGTCAAAACGTTTATCCGAAGAGACCTACAATGGAATTTACAAGGAATACCTAAATTGTCTTAAACCCTTTCAGTAAAAGACGTCATTATATTGACATGCTTTTTACCACGTTTTTATTGTCGGTCTATTTTTGTCTATTCAGTACAAATTTCGCAATTGATTTTAAACTAATTTCTCTTTAAGCTAAAGACTTAAAACTTTAAACATACCTCAGAACTAGATGCCGATGCAATATTAACTCGCTTTCTTATTTGTCTGCTTATTTCTTTGTTCAGTATAAATTTTGTAATCGGTTTTAAACCAAAGAATTGGTAGAAAATAATTATTTAAATAAAAAAAATAATATATTACGTTTTTAAAACGGACTGAAAAGTCCTCTTCCAATATCGGCATTTAAAGAACTTGAGATGTGGGTTTCTTAGCCCGATGTATGTTATACTGCATAGTTTGTTTACGCCCCAAGAACCCCGCAATATCAATTTTAGACAAAAATGTAAAATTTTCAGTCCCTCATATTGTATCTTATCAACCTAATAGTTGTAAAAAATTAACTTCATATTCATAATATACGACCCCGAAACCCTCTAATACCAAATCTGAAAAAATATAAATAAGGTAAAATTTTCAACCCACCATGTTGGATCTGCCATATTGAAATCCGGAAATTTAAAATTTCTAAACCGTCATATTTTATCTGACATATAACATTTTTTAAAATTATATTCGCTATTTATATGCTCAAAAACGGTTCAGTTCCACTTTTGAACGATGGATTCGCCATATTGAATTCTGAAAAAATACTTTTAAATTCATAATTTACACCCTCAAGAACCCCCTATATCTGTTTTGGATAAAATAAAAAAATGTAAAATTTATGGGACGCCATATAGAATCCACCAGATTGTTTTTCAAAAAATATTTTAAATTCATAATTAACACTAACGAAAATCCTCCAATATTGATTTTAGACAAAATCGAGAAATGTAAAATCTCTAATCCGCCATCTTGGTCCATCATATTTAATTATTTTTAAATAATTTCAGATTCGTAATTCCCCATATCAATTTTGAAAAAATTCGGACAAAATTAATTTTTTATTCGCCAAATTGGATATGCCATATTGACTTTTTAAAAAATAATTTTAGATTCGTTATGTGCGACCCCGAAAACGCCTCCGTACCAATTAGGAAAAAACCGAACATAATTAATTTTTTAGCCGCCATATTGCATCGGCTTTATTGAATTTTTTAAAAATATTTTGGATTCGTTATGTGCGATCCCGAAGACTCTCTCACACCAATTTTGGAGAAAATTGTCCAAAATTAGATTTTTTTGCCAGCCATATTGGATCCGCCATATTGAATTTTTAAAAAATAATTTAAGATTTCATGTCTACGACCACAAAAATTTCCTCAAACCAATTTTGGAGAAAATCGAACCAAACAAATTTTTTCAGCCGCCATATTGTCAGCACCATCTTGGATTTTACTGCACCGATTTGGTCCAAAAAATATGGGATTACCGCAGCAACTTCCTGAACATAACGTAAAAAATTTCATCCAAATTGGTACCGCCGTTCCGGAATAATGGGTGCACATACATAAAAAAATACATAGTCGAACTTCTTTCTTTTAGAAGTCGGTTAAAAATATATAATACCATTAAAAAATATAAAACAAAAAAAAATTACTCTGCAAAATTAGGTGTGAAGCACGTGTTCGCAAAAAGAAGAATGTTTCGATATGAGTAAGTGCAAAGCAAAGATTTATATGTTTATTAAATGTTACCAAAAAAAAAAATTAATTACGTCATATTTGTCCGCCATCTTAGATCTGATTTTTTGCATTTCGATCTCAAATTACAATTCACTAATTTTGAATAAGCATCCTTGAAATCTTATAAACTGACTGTACGTTTATCAAATTTTGCCTAAAGTTTTTACAGTCCGCCATCTTGGACTTGATCTTTTTGCATTTTAATGGAAAATTGTAATTCATTGACCTCAAAAAGTTGTAAAATCAACTTTAATGTGATTTTAACTACAACGACTGATTGAAAGGGTTTTGAAGAGAAAAACAGAAACTTTTTAAAATCATAATATTGTCCTTACAACAGGACAAAAGTTCGCTTAAGTTTACTTGTGATTATTAAAATATTTTTAAAATAAAATGATTGTACTTATTTAAAAATGTATTTAAACTTTAATATGAAGAAATCATTATTTGTCTTCAGGATGAAGTTGAAGGGCTTTAAAATATATAAGTTTTTCCTTCGCTTATATTGAATCTCCCTCTAGTTTCAAAATTAATCTTCGTCTAAGATAGCGAAAATATTTTCACTATGTTAAAATGGAATTCTAAATGGGAGTGCAAGAAAATCAAACTTTAACCGGTAAATTCAAAAAATTCCGATATAAAACTTAACAATTACCTTGTCCATCCAATGTAGCTCCGGTTCCGGTTACGGTTACTTTTTTTCCTGAAATGACAACAAGAGGACCACCCCATAGGTAGTAACCAAATTTAATGGTTCCTTTGAATTGTAAGCTAGCTCCATCTTTTAATTTTATTTCCAAAGCTTTTCCGGCGGGGACGGTAATTCCATTAATTATTAAAGTTGAGCAAGCTGCCGCAGCAGCCGCAACATTGTTGTAATCTGTAACTGTACAGCTAACACCAAGTGGTTCATCACCAAGTGGTTCATCACCAATTGGTGACGACGAAATAGCGGCAGCTAGGAAAGCTATGATCACAAAACTGTACTGATTCATTTTTGATTTTATTATGGCATGGGCTAAGCTAATTACATCTTATATACCTTAGAAGAAGTATCGTTCTTTAGCCGAAAATGATAAGTTTTTTCATATGATAAGACGCAGTAAAGTCAAGGGTTATTATCTTTCAAAATTTAAAAATAATTCCACTTAGTTTCAAGACCCCCGTCCCCTAGACGATTACGTAAATATATCTAAATATATCTTGTTTCACTTTTTGAGTGCCTCTTTTCACTTGTGCCATTATTTGTTATAAATATAATTTTACGCATAAATCAGTAGAATGATATGCATTTTATTTTAAACAAAAAAATATAATTTATCTTTCTGCAAATAGCGCATTCTATATATATATATATATATATATATATATATATATATATATATAATTTTCTTTTTATTTTGTCTTTTCTTTGGTTTAGGTTCTGTACTTAACAAAAAATCAAAAACAATTTGACGCTTTGCCCTTTATTTAAGGCATCTTCAAAAATTTTTTGTTATTTATTTATTGATCTTCCTGCCTTAAATAAAGGGCGATTTTTTGTTAAATAAAGAACCTACACCTAAGAAGAGATGAAATAAAAAGAAAATTATATAATCTATGGTTCAAGAATCTGGAAAATATAATATATATATATATATATATATATATATATATATATATATATATATATATATATATATATATATTCAATGTAAACCTTTGCAATCACAATTTACAACGGACGAAGTTCTTAACAAGATAAAAAATTTGCGATGAGTCCTCTGTGATTCCAATCTTTCAGTCTGGAGACAAAACTAATATCGCCAACTATAGAAGCATTTTTATCATATCCGCCCTGAAGTTCTTTGAGGCTATTTGAAGAGACGAAATTTTTAAAACGTTTAAAAGAAAAATACTTAGACAGGAACACTGCTTTTATAAACGAAGATCAACACTATTCATTTATTCATTTGTTTTAACTACGGGATTAACGCAGTAGAAAACAAACAAAAAGTTGACGTAATATATACAGATTTAAGCAAGGCTTTCAACAGTGTTTATCACTTTCTATTGGTAAAAAAATTATGTGCAATGGGTGTATCTGATATTTACTTGTCATGACTTGAATCATACCTAAAGGAAAGGACGCAGGTGTTACCTCAAAAATCATTACAGTGAGGTCTGGAATCCCACAAGGATCTCATCTTAGACCCGCACTATTTTCTCTATTCATCAATGACATTTAGACTTGTATCCGATTATCCTCTTTTCTTTCTTATGCAGACGATCTCGGGTTTTATATTAGTATGAATGGTTCTTTAAATTTGCAACCAGATCTAGACTGAGTAATGGAATAGTGTAAAAGAAAGTTGTTTTTCTTAAACATTATAAAGTACAAATTGTTAAGTTTCTACAAAATCTTAAATCCCTTCTTTTCTCAATATCATGTAAATAGTGTCCCTCTCAATGCAGTAACTCAATTGAGGGATTTGGGAGTAATTTTTCAGAGTAACTTATGGTTCGATAAGCATATAAACAACATTGTCTTAAAGAGTTGTAAAATGATAGGATTCATTAAGCAAAACACTAGATATCAAATAAAAACGAGAAAGGTACAACTCTTCTTTATAAGAACCCACTGAACTAATTATGTAAAGAACAATATTATGGAGAACTTTTTAATAAATTACAAGTCAAATTTTCAGCATATCGATATATTTTGTATGCATCTGCGTAAACTAAAACGCTTAATTTTGGGTAAATAAGTGACGATTTTGTGTTTATTAAGTAATAAGTGTTAATTATTATTAATATTAGTTGATCTTACAATAACTATGTTTATACCTATTTGTTAGATTTCATTTTAAATTTTATTTGTACTATTTGAAATAATTTATTTGAATAAATAAATTAATAATTCAATATTTTTATAAAATCCATTTATATTATTGAAATCAATAGTCTTCTCTATATATAATTTTCGTTATGATCTTTTTTCTTTTCCTCTTTATTTTAGTTTTTAATTCTTTCATATTATTGTTCTGGTCGTTTGTTTCCACTATAAGTTGATATTGGTATATTTTTTGAATTTCTTTCATTATTTTCTTACTAATCTCTAATATTATTTAGAGTTTGTATTTATTTTTTTTTTGTTCTTGAATTCAAGGATTTGGGAGTTTGTTTTCACATTTTCTAGAACTTTTTTATTAATGATTAATTGCTATTCTTTCAGATTCTTTTTGATTATTTCGGTAGTTTTTTCTCTCTTTTCTCTAATATAAATTAAAACCGTCAGTTTGATTTCATGATAACTGCCAAGGTCAATATTATTGAATACCAAAATATCGGTACATCATTTTATTCGTAATAGTTTTAAAGTCGGGGAATTTCCATGGGCATTTAATATGTTATAACACAAAATAAAGAGCAAACAACTAATACATAACCACATTGCTTATGTACCCTTAATTACTTTAATTATTTTTTTTATAATTTCTGCCATGACTAAATTAAGGGTATATTAAAAATTTATTTGTTTGCTATATTCTCTCTTAAATCAGGAAAAATTACATAAAGTATATTTAAACTGCCAAAAAAAATGGAGAAATTGTTGGTGGCCTTTTTGGTATAATTTTTGTTAGTAGTGAGGTGTTTTGATTAAGTTTTCAGCATGTTGTAAGGGGTACTCACAGGGAAGCACGTAAAAACATTTCTACGGGAGGTTTATCAGAAAAAGTTTGGATCTTTTTTGAGCCGGTGCCTATTTCATTTTATATCAATGAAAAATTACAAAATTTAGTTTAGTAGGTTATATTGCAATTTTAATATTTTCATCTTGACAGTGAAAATTTCTCACACCCTCTATATAATGTTTTTACCCAACTATTTCATATCACACCATTTAGTACTTATTGAGCACATAAAAGCTTTTAAACATTTGAATTATTGGTGGAGCATAGAGTTAATAAATTTGTGTATAAAGGAAGATCCTCATTCTCCCTCTCTCTCCTTTATATATATATATATATATATATATATATATATATATATATATATATATATATATATATATATATATACATATATGCCGTCTATTAAAGAATTAAAAATTTCCATCCTACCTAGACATAACGTATGATTACACAAAATCTTTCTCAAGAACTTATTATATTTGTTTAATCATGATTTTAAAATTAGTCTCCCACTTAACTTCACATTATCTTTTCTTGCCTTTGTTTAAAGATCATAGACAATGATAGTAGTCTTGAAATACCTCAGCTAGAATTTCTGCCCCCGTTACTCCGCCGATCCCCACATGCACATATTATCTTGAATATAGACATCTTGAACTCACACGTGTGTCTCTGTAACACCGACATTGGCAAGGTCAAATTAAAGTACATTGGCTTCGGGTTGCCCCGCCGTAACCGTTTGTAAGTCTTGTTGCTACCTGATCGCACACTTGTGAAACCTATCGTTTCAGGGTCGAATAAAAATACATTGGAAAAGTATACAAATTCCTCTTGCTCCTACCCGCCACGTTCGCTTGTACCTTTAATATAACTCACTTTGTTCTTTTTCTGTCTCTTTTGCATATATTCACCTTTAAGGAGACAAAGCACTATCTCAGATTGCAAAAAAATACAAGAGAAAGATGGAAGCATCTCCCATGGTAGTGCACAGCCACTTGTACACCGGTTTCGAACTCATTAGTTCTCGCCAGTACAGGGTAAGCAGGCGCACTGAAACATACGCAAAGCGAATCTTTTAAGCAAGTTATTTCAGACAAAATATAGTTTCTCTAATATAAATGTATTTGTACATCCAACTGCAAATATATTGCATTCACCGTTGGTATATAATATGTAGACCTACCCGATTGCATGAAATGCTGGAAGATGGCGCTGCTTGTATTAGATTTCATATTTTGTCTGTTTGTCTGTCTGCTCGGGCTAATTTTTAAAACGGCTTAACCGATTTCGATTAAACTTTACAGACATGCAGAGGGAGTTGTCAGGAGTGATATAGGCCGATTTTTTTATGAATGAATGTCTACATCCGCTAATCTTCAAAATGGCTGAACTGATTTCGATGAAACTTTACAGATATAAACATGACGTTGTCAGAAGTGATATGGGCTACTTTTTATCCGACTTCTAAAAGAAAGAGGTTCTCAATTCGGCGATTATGTATTTTTTTTATGTATGTACACCGATTACTCCAGAACGGCTGGACCGATTTGAATGAAATTTTTTACGTTATGTTCAGGAAGTTGCTGCGGTGGTCTCTTATTTTTTTGGATAAAATTGGTGCAGCAAAATCCAAGATGGAGGTGAAAATATATCGGCCAAAAAAATTAATTTTGTGTGATTTTCTCCAAAATTGACATGGGGGAATTTTCTGGATCGTACACAACGAATCCGAAATTATTTAAAAATAAATTCAATATAGCGGATCTAATATGGCGGCCAAAAAAATTTAATTTTGTCCGATTTTCTCTAAAATTGGTGTGAGCGAATTTTCGGGATCGCACATAACGAATCTAAAATATTTTTAAAAAATTCAATATGGCGGACCCAATATGGCGGACAAAAAAATCAATTTTGTCCGATTTTCTCCAAAATTAGTTCGGGACAGTTATCGGGGTCACACATAACGAACCTAAAATTATTTTTAAAAAATTCAATATGGTGTATCTAATTTGGCAGATAAAAAATTATTTTTGTCCGATTTTTTTTTCGAAATTGATATGGGGGAGTTTTTCGGATCGCACACTATGAATCTGAAATCGCACATTACAAATCTGAAATTATTTAAAAAAAATTAAATATGGCGGATCCAAAATGGTGAATTAAAGATTTTGTATCTCTCGATTTTGTTTAAAATCAGTATTGGGGGACTTTCGTTAGTGTTAATTTCGAATTTAAAATATTTTTTGAAAAACTCACTTTGGCGGATTCAATATGGCATCCTAAAAATTTTCCATTTTTCGATTTTCTCCAAAACTGATATGGGAGATCTTGAGGGTGTAAATTATAAATTTAAAAGTATTTTTTCAGGATTCAATATGGCAAATCCAATATAGTGGACTAAAAATTTTACATTTTTCGATTTTGTTCAAAGGTGGGACTGGATCGTTTTTAAGGATGTAAATAACGAATATAAAATTATTTTAAGAATCTAATATGTCAGATACAATATGACGGTCTACAAATTTTAAATTTCCCGATTTCATCCAAAATTGGTACTAGGAGGCTTTGAAGGGTTTAGATTTAAATTAGATTAAGACATTAAAATTATATTTTTTGGAATGTAATATGGCGGATCCAATATGGTGGGTTGAAAATTTTATCTTATTTGCATTTTTTTTTTAGATTTGGTATTAGGGAGTTTTAGGGGTTGTGTATTACGAATAAGAAGTTAATTTTTTACAACTGTTAGGTTGATAAGATACAGTATGAGGGACTGAAAATTTTTCATTTTCCGATTTTGTCTAAAATTCATATTGCGGGATTTTTGGGACTTATATAAACTCAATATGCATTATAAAATATATCGGGCTAAGAAAAGTCTCAAGTTTTTTAAATATCGATATTGAAAAGTTTTGGGGCCTATATTTCCAATTTAAAATTAATATGAAATTTAAGATAGTGGATTTACTTTAACAGACTAAATATTTGTTTGAGACAATTTCACTGGTATTTAGAGAACTCTAAAAATCAAAGAATTTTTAGTGGTTCATTTTAGGGTGATTTACAACTTTGGATAAAATAGGTACTTTTTTGCCACCCTGGGGTCATTG
Source organism: Diaprepes abbreviatus (assembly GCA_034092305.1). Classification (NCBI taxonomy): domain Eukaryota; kingdom Metazoa; phylum Arthropoda; class Insecta; order Coleoptera; family Curculionidae; genus Diaprepes; species Diaprepes abbreviatus. The sequence continues at coordinate 2,176,788 of JASJET010000171.1, forward strand.
CGAGTTACACTAATCTTGATTAGTACTTAGTTCAAATAATTTATGGATACCATTATGAATTCAAAACTAAAAATAAAATTTTTATAAAAAAATTGAATTGATTTCTAAAAGTGTGCTAAAAAGTGAAAAATAACTATAAATTTTTATATAAAATTGAAATTTTTCAAGGCGGCGCCAAATTATTTCTAAATGAAATAAATAACTATTGATATATACAAATTATGGTAAGAGAGCAATTACAAATAAAGTATTTTCAATCTGTTTATGCGAATCACATTTTGTCAGGTATTAGTTTGTCGCCGACTTTAAAAATTTCAATTTCATATAAAAATTTATAGTTATTTTTCACTTTTAGAAGTCGGTTTAATTTTTTAACCGACTTCTAAAAGAAGGAGGTTCTCAATTCGTCGACTATGTATTTTTTTTTTTTGTTATGTATGTACACCGATTACTCCGGAACGGCTGCACCGATTTGAATGAAATTTTTTACGTTATGTAAAGGAAGTTGCTGCGGTGGTCCCATATTTTTTTAGATGAAATTGGTGCAGTAAAATCCAAGATGGCGCTTACAATATGGCGGCCAAAAAAATTAATTTTGTCCGATTGTCTCCAAAGTTGGTATGGAGGAATTTTCGGGGTTGTACTCCACGAATCTGGAATTATTTTTCAAAAATTCAAAATGGCAGATCCAATATGGCGGACAAAAAAATTCAATTTAGTCCGATTTTCTCCAAAATTGGTATGGGGGTGTTTTCGAGGTGCCACATAACGAATCTGATATTATTTTTAAAAAATCAATATGGCGGATCCAATATGGCGGACGAAAAAATCAATTTTGTTCGATTTTCACCAAAATTGGTACGGGGGAGTTTTCGGGATCGCATATGACGAATCTAAAATCATTTTTAAAAAATTCAATATGGCGGATCCAATATGGCCGACAAAAAAATTAATTTTGTCCGATTTTCTCCAAAATTGGTACGGGGGAGTTTTCGGCGTCGCATATGACGAATCTAAAGTAATTTTTAAAAAATTTAATTTGGCGGATCCAATATGGCCAACAAAAAAAATCTTTTTTGTCCGATTTTCTCCAAAATTGATACAGGGGAGTTTTCAGAGTCGCATATGACGAATCTAAAATAATTTTAAAAAAAATCAATATGGCGGATCCAATATGGCGGACGAAAAAATCAATTTTGTCCGATTTTTACCAAAATTGGTACGGGAGAGTTTTCGGGATCACACATGACGAATCTAAAATTATGTAAAAAAAAAATAATATGGCGTATCTAATATGGTGGATAAAAAATTAATTTATTTTCTTTAAATATCGATATTGGAAAGTGTTGGGGCCTATATTACCAATCTAAAATTAATTTGAAATTTAAGATAGTGGATTTTCTATGACAGACTAAATATTCGTTTGACCCAATTTGATTGGTATTTAGAAAACTCTAAGAACTAAAGAATTTTTAGTGGTTCATTTTAGGGTGATTTACAACTTTGGATAAAATTTGTACATTTTTGCCACTTTGGAGTCATTGCGAAGTACACTAATTTCGATTAGTTCTTAGTTCAAATAATTTATGAATATTATAATGAATTCTAAAACTAAAAATAGAAAAATAAAATTTTTATAAAAAAATTGAACCGACTTCTAAAAATGCGCTAAAAAGTGAAAAATAACCATAAATTTTTATATGAAATTGAACTTTTTGAAGTCGGTGCCAAATTATTTGTAAATGAAATAAATAACTACTAATATATACAAATTATGGTAAGAAAACAACTACCAAAAAGTATTTTAAATCTGTTTATGCAAATCACATTTTGTCAAGTATTAGTTTTGCGCCGACTTCAAAAAGTTCAATTTCATATAAAAATTTATGGTTATTTTTCACTTTTTAGCGCATTTTTAGAAGTCGGTTCAATTTTTTTATAAAAATTTTATTTAATAAAAATTTTATTTAGAAGTCAGTTAATAAACGATATATAATATGAAAATATTTTAAAATATAAAGAATTCAGCTAAGAGAGCAAAATTTTTGGCTATCTATAGTTTGATACATTATATTAAAATAAAAATAAATATCAGTTTTTATCGATTGCAGATATCCCGAGAACCGGATTGATATGGATTACATTTTTGAATAGGTTTATGTTTACTTACTTTAAATAAAAAATAATATTATTCAAGGTAGTTTTTATAATTTTAAAAGTGTTTGTTTTATAACTAAGAGATATTATCATTTCGAGATTTATAATTGCGGATGTATTTTAATGGATATTGTAAAAGCTATTTATATCCTAAATGCATTAATGTCTATAGAAAATTAATTCATTGTTGAGATCTTCGTCTCTCCTCCCATTCCTTCAAATCGGAAATCGTCGGGTTATACAACTTCCATTTATTTCTATAAAGAATATCAGCGTTTTGTCCATGTAGCTTACTATTATCATGAATAAAATATTCTCTTCAGTGTCTATATTTTTATAATTATTGTATAGTTTATGATTAGTGTATATATATTTAGTTAGTCATTATGAAATGCTATGAAAAATGATCTAAACTTGGATATACTAGCAAAAATAAACATAGAAAATGCTAACTATTAATAAAACAGTTTTTAATTTATATTTTGCTCTTTAATGCGATTTTCTGAAGTCGATGTAGATTTTTTGAATACTCAATTTCACTGCTTTAATTTCAATTAGTCTTTAGTTGTATGTTGATTAAAAATAATTTTGTTTTGGGTTCTTCAGCTATCAATATATATTTACTTCTATTTATCAATTACTAGCGACCCGCCCCGGCTTCGCACGGGTGCAATGCTGATACTAAATACACTACAGAAAAACTGTGACTATTTATTTTATTTTTACAACAATTTTTACATCGGCCTCCGACGCGCTATTTATAGGCACGCTGCCGCCGCCCCGGTCGGCCAGTACCGCCGCAAGCGCTACTTCCCGCAATTTTAAATCTGTAATATCTTCGAAAATATTCATTTAAATCTTGTGCTGTAAAGGACCATATAGATCTATATTAAATCAACAATGTATTTAAGCTATTTAATTGGATAAGGATTAATGCTGTATTGGTTAAAATCGCTTCAAAATGTGCCATTATTTGTCGTAAAAAGTAAATGACAAAAAAAATGTTATTGTGGGATATCCATGAGAGATAGACATATACCATCGCGGAGTTTTCTGTAGACCTTTTCAATGTGTACAAATAATTAGTACATTATTTTGATAAATCTCGTAGGGTTCAGCCTGCGTTTGCAATGTAAGCGGAAAAAAATATGATAATTAACGACATCACATTAGAAACCTCAAAAATAACAGTATTTCTACACTATTTAATGGATGTTATTATACATATAAACCTTCCTCTTGAATCACTCTATCTATTGAAAAAAACCGCATCAAAATCCGGTGCGTAGTTTTAAAGATTTAAGCATACAAAGGGACATAGGGACAGAGAAAACGACTTTGTTTTATACTATGTAGTGATTTTTGAACAATATCGATGAAATCTGCGGTTATACTCCGTACTTCTTGGCGTATTTAAACTTTTAGGACTCCTAAATTGTCGGGCTGAATCAAGAATATTTTATTTTTTAAGTACCACAAGAAATAATCATGAGAGGCAAAATCTGGTAACCTGCTGACCATTCAATTGTCTCTCTTCTGTCTATCCAACGATTTTGGAAAAATTTCATCCAAATTAGCACGGAGAAGGGCAGCGTGGTGAGATGCCCCTCCATCTTCTCGGAAAAAAAACGTCTTAAAAATTCAAATACACCAAGAAGTACAAAACATAACTGCAGATGTCATCGACAATCTTCAAAAATTATTTATTCATCGATTTTGCTATTGTCAGATTGTTAATGGGGTAAATTTAATTTAGATGGTATAAAATTTTTTTTTATATTTAAAACTTAATATATATATATATATATATATATATATATATATATATATATATATATATATATATATATGTAATCGAAGGTTTTCGGGCATCCCGTGTATGTGCTGAGTCCCTCTCAGGACTGTAAGGCAGCTGACGTTTTGGTGAAATCTAATTCACCATTTTCAAAGTTCACTGTATGGCGTCTACGAGCGAACTGACGCCTGCGACTCCGTTGCTGTCGGTACCGTGTGCGTGTCAACGCCGATTCACATCACCACAACGCCCAATTATTTGCAGTAGTGAAATCACTTGCGTTTCGACCGCAGTCCCTTACAGATCCAGAAAATTATCACAAAGAGATGAACATACTGCAAGACGCTCTAACAAAGAACGGCTATAAAAAAGAACATATAGATAAGGCTCTAAAAAACAAACAGTTGCTGTCGGTACCGTGTGCGCGTCGGACGCGTTCGTTTTCCGAATGGTTCCAGCCCGTCAGGTTGCGAGACCTGCTGCGCGTCATCGGCTCTGTTGCTAGTGTTTGTGGTTGCGTTGCCGAGTTGTAATCTGTTTCGTTACTAAGTGGTACTGGTTGATGTTTTGTAAGCAGATTTTTCCAAGTATTAGGAACATGTTGGCTATCATCTCTGCTATTTAAGTTGTTGGGCCTCTTTGCAATTTCAATGGCTTCCCTTATAACTCTTGTGGATAGGTTTTCACATCTCGATAGCATTTTTGTTCCCGAGAAATTTATCTTATGTCTTGTGTTTAACCAGTGTTGGGCCAGAGCAGAAGAAGTTGTTTTTTTGCTCGACAGCGTTCATATGTTCGTCTCTTCTGGCGCTTATTTTACGGTTGGTTTGGCATACGTAAGATGAGCTGTATTCTCCGCATGGAATTTCGTACACCCCCTGGTTTTCTAGAGGGATTCTTTCTTTAGGTGTTGGCAAGAGATGTTTTACTTTACGGTCTGTGGTGAAAATGGTTTCAATGTTGTGTCTCCTGAGAATTCTTGCGGTCTTGTCTGTGGTGCCTCTCACATAAGGAACAAAAGCTTTGGAGCTATTCCCTTGGTTCTCGCGATTTTTTGGGGCCAAGTGTTTGTTTTTTAGAGCCTTGTCTATATGTTCTTTTTTATAACCGTTCTTTGTTAGGGTTTCCTGCAGTATGTTCATCTCTTTGTGATCATTTTCTGGATCTGCAAGGGACTGCGATCGAAACGCAAGTGATTTCACTACTGCAAATAATTAGGCGGGGTGGTGATGTGAATCGGCGTTGACACGCACACGGTACCGACAGCAACGGAGTCGCAGGCTCGTAGACGCCATACAGTGAGCTTTGAAAATGGTGAATGAGATTTCACCGAAACGTCAGCTGCCTTACAGTCCTGAGAGGGACTCAGCACATACACGGGATGCCCGAAAACCTTCGATTACACATCACACCCATGAAAATATCCGACATAACATATATATACAGGGTGATTCAAAAATCGATCACGAAACTTAAGGGGGTGATTCTACTTGACAAAATAAGGGTAGAGCTTCATATAATTTTTTTTCAAAATGTCATTCGTTTTCGAGTTACAAGCCGTCCAAGTTCAAGTTTTTATTTTTTGTTTTTTGAATTACTCGCTTACAGGAAAACCGATTTGACTAATATTTGAAAGACAGGCTAAGTCTTCTGCGCTTCATCATTTTAGTAACAATTCACATTGATTGTTTGCCGCTAGAGGGCACTTTACCTACATTGAAAATTGTTTTTTTGTCATAATTTTTTAGTGTTGACAGCTACAGTAGTTTTTGGCATAATTTCTGAAAGACTGATGCCAGGCCTTTAAAAAAGGTGCTCTTTATTTACATCGCTAAACCCAACGGTTTAGACGTAAATCACCCTTAAAAATTAAGTGGTAAATTTACTTTTCTCATTTCATTACCACCAGCTACCAGGTAAATAGCTATCAAAGTATACTAGAGCTGTCAGTTTAACATCAAATAAATTCGCTTTTTAAACTATTTAATTTATAATCTTAAAATAACTAATAATGGCTAATCACCAATATTCAAATGTCGAATATTGTGATATCCATTTTTGTTATGGAAAAGCAAATGGTAATGCAGAGTTGGCAAGAAGATATTAAATGGAGAGTTATCCGGAAAGAAATATCCCTCATGCTCAAACATTTTCCAGTGTGCACAGGAGGCTTGCGGAATGTGGTTCCTTTAAAAGTTATAATGGAAATAGGGGAAGACCTAGAACTGCTAGAAACGTGCAACAAGAAGAAAGAGTGCTTGAAATTATTGAAGATAATCCAGGTATTAGTACTAGAAAAATTGGGAATGAAGTGCGGCTCTGTCAGGCTAGTTCATGAAGGATACTAAGAGAAGAACAACTCTACCCGTTTCATTCAAAAAAGGTGCAGGCTCTTTATGACGATGATCGGCCGAGACGGTTGGAAATGTGCAATCAGATCCTAGCTAAGTATGAACACGATAATCGATTAATTGGCGTCATATTATTCACTGACGAAGTTGGTTTCACTCGTGATGGCATAACAAATCTACACAACATCCACACATATGCTTACGAGAACCCAAACAATGTGGTAGAAACGAAACATCAGCGTAGATTTTCACTAAATGTGTGGGCAGGGATAATAGGAGATTACCTTATTGGTCCTCATTTCTTTGATGGCCCATTAACTGGTGACGTATACTTAGATTTTATCCAAAATCGTCTCCCATTGTATCTGGAAGATGTGCCATTGGAAGTAAGGGCCAACATGTGGATCCTCCAAGACGGAGCTCCGCCCCACTTTAGTATACGTGTCCGACAGTATTTGAATGCAACGTATCCTGAGCGATGGATAGGACGAAGTGGACCATTGGCATGGGCAGCGAGGTCACCAGACCTTAATCCTATGGATTTTTTCTTTTGGGGTCATTTGAAACAATTGGTGTACGATATTCCAGTAATCAACGTCGAGGATCTTCGCTTCAGGATAATCGAAAAGTGCCAAATTATTAAAGAAACACCAGAAATTTTTCATCGAGTTAGGCGACATTTTTTGAAGAGTGTTAGGAAATGTGTTGAAGAAAATGGGGGACATTTTGAGAATCTTTTTTAGTTTGTTTAGTACTGTTTCATTAATTTTTATCAATTAAATGTATATCGCAATAATCCATAATATGAATATTTACTGATTAGCCATTATTAGTTATTTTAAGATTATAAATTAAATAGTTTAAAAAGCGAATTTATTTGATGTTAAACTGACAGCTCTAGTATACTTTGATAGCTATTTACCTGGTAGCTGGTGGTAATGAAATGAGAAAAGTAAATTTACCACTTAATTTTTAAATGTGATTTACGTCTAAACCGTTGGGTTTAGCGATGTAAATAAAGAGCACATTTTTTAAAGGCCTGGCATCAGTCTTTCAGAAATTATGCCAAAAACTACTGTAGCTGTCAACACTAAAAAATTATGACAAAAAAACAATTTTCAATGTAGGTAAAGTGCCCTCTAGCGGCAAACAATCAATGTGAATTGTTACTAAAATGATGAAGCGCAGAAGACTTAGCCTATCTTTCAAATATTAGTCAAATCGGTTTTCCTGTAAGCGAGTAATTCAAAAAACAAAAAATAAAAACTTGAACTTGGACGGCTTGTAACTCGAAAACGAATGACATTTTGAAAAAAAATTATATGAAGCTCTACCCTTATTTTCTCAAGTAGAATCACCCCCTTAAGTTTCGTGATCGATTTTTGAATCACCCTGTATATATATATATATATATATATATATATATATATATATATATATATATATATATATATATATATATATATATATATATATATATATATAAATAATGTTTTTACGGCATTCACGGATTCCTCCCATGAAAATATCCGACATAACATATATATATATATATATATATATATATATATATATATATATATATATATATATATATATATATATATATATATATGAAGTAAAATGAGAACAGTAAATGCAAACTTCTCTCCATCATATCCTTTCTGTGTTGGAGGTTGCACAGTTAGAATAAATTGTTATAAAACGCAATTCATCCTATTCCACCACCATCGAAATGATGGCCTACCTGTACCACCATACCGAGAAGAAAGTCAAAACTTACCCTCCCCGCCACAGTGATACGGCAGAGGTACATGTTTCGTCTCTACTAGACTCATCAGGGTATCGACAACACCTGGCTGTGCAAAGGACAGATCGAAAGGAAGCATGCAAATACTGAAATGCGGCTTCTCCGACCTCCCGCCGGATGGCGTATATATGTTTATGCGGAGGATATGATGGAGAGAAGTTTGCATTTACTGTTCGCATTTTACTTCATTCATACGCAGAGCTGCATATAGTTGTACGTGTGCTGAATGTGATTTCAGCACTACAACGGCAAAATGTGGATACATCCACTGCTACTGCATCTCACACGGAGGAATCCGTGAATGCCGTAAAAACATTATTTATATATATATATATATATATATATATATATATATATATATATGAGATGCAATAGCAGTGGATATATCCACATTATCTATATGTAACTCCGTGTATAAAAGAAGTAAAATGCGAACAGTAAATGCAAACTTCGTTCCATCATATTCCTTCCGCGTTAGAAGTTACATTACACACATATATATATATATATATATATATATATATATATATATATATATATATATATATATATATGTGTCTGTAAAGACGTTAATAATTATCGTGATTTTCATCTGAAAACGGTTACGCAAATAACAAAAACGTGGATGTTTCTGACAGTTCCGGCTGCTATTTTGTATGTACCATTTTGAGTAACACTCAATCCAATCAATAGAGAACAAATAAATGATTCTGTGATAAAAAAAAACTAGCAGGATACACTCTGCTATGATTCATTAGTTTCTTATAAACAATGAAAACCACAAAATATCTTTTTTGTGGTTTCTTGCTTATAAAATCAAAACTAATGAAGCAATCTCGGTAGCGTAAACAGATGTTTGTAGAGAATAATAAATTTTTTATAAAAAAATTGAACCCACTTCTAAAAATGCGCTAAAATGTGAAAAATAACTATTAATTTTTATATGAAATTGAACTTTTTGAAGTCGACGCCAAACTAATACCTGACAAAATGTGATTTGCATAAATAGATTAAAAATATTTTATTTGTAATTGCTTTCTTACCATAATTTGTATATATTAATAGTTATTTATTTGATTTACAAATAATTTGGCGCTGACTTCAAAAAGTTCAATTTCATATAAAAATTTATAGTTATTTTTCACATTTTAGCGCACTTTTAGAAGTGGGTTCAATTTTTTTAATAAAAATTTTATTTTTCTATTTTTAGTTTTAGAATTCATTATGATATCCGTAAATTATTTGAATGAGTACTAATCGAGATTAGTGTACCTCGCAATGACTCCAAGGTGGCAAAAAAGTACCCATTTTTTCCAAAATTGTAAATCACCCTAAAATGAACCACTAAAAATTCTTTGGTTCTTAGAGTTTTCCAAATACCAGTAAAATTGTATCAAACAAATATTTAGTCTGTCATAGTAAATCCACTATCTTAAATTTCAAATTAATTTTAGATTGATAATATAGGCCCCAAAACCTTCCAATATCGACGTTTAAAGAACCTGAGATGTAAATTTCTTACCTTGATATATTTTGTACAGTATATTGAGTTTGTATACGCCTCAAGAACTCCACAATATCAATGTTCAATATTTAAAGAACCTGAGATGTAAATTTCTTAGCTCGATATATTTTAAACCGCATATTGACTTTGTATACGCCTCAAGAACCCCACAATATCAATTTTAGACAAAATTGGAATATGTAAAATTTTCTGTCCCTCATATTGTATCTTATCAACCTAATAGTTGTAAAAAATTAACTTCATATTCGTAATACACGACCCCGAAAACCCTCTAATACCAAATCAGAAAAATGCAAAAAAGGTAAAATTTTTAACCCACCATATTGCATCCGCTATATTGAATTTCAAAAAAATTATTTTAAGTCTAGATTAAGATGTAGAATTTTCAATCGGTCATCTTGGATCCGCCATATTGATTTTTTTAAAAATAATTTCAGATTCGTTATGTGCGCCCCAAAAACTCCCTCGTACCAATTTTGGAGAAAATTGGACAAAATTGATTTTTTGTCCGCCATATTGGATCCACCATATTGAATTTTTTAAAAATATTTTGTATCCATTACGTGGGACCCCGAAAACTCCCCCATACCAATTTTGCAGAAAATCAGACAAAATTAAATTTTTTGTCCGCCATATTGGATCTGCCATATTGAATTTTGTAAAAGTAATTTCAGATGCGTTGTGTACGATTCCAAAAATTCCCGCATACCAACTTTGGAGAAAATCAGACAAAACTAGATTTTTCGGCCGCCATATTGTCAGCGCCATCTTGGATATTACTGCACCAATTTCGTCCAAAAAATATTGGACCACCGCAGAAACTTCCTGAATATAACGTAAAAAATTTCATTCAAATCGGTGCCGCCATTCCGGAGTAATCGGTGTACATACATAAAAAAAAACATACATACTCGACTTCTTTTAGAAGTCGATTAAAAATACGAACAGCACCTGTTTTTGGCACTCATACAGTACATATAAATTACTATTATTTCACGAAGTGCCAACGCTACAACTTGAAAAATGACGCAAAAACGATTCTTTGAGAAACACTGAAATTTAGGATTTTCCTGTCTTTCCCCCTTAATACTTCCACTTTAGTGATATTTTTGTTTTTTATAATTCATCTGTTTACACCATCGAAATTGTTTCATTACTAACGAAATTTGCATATATGCATATTTTTACCGACTTCACCTTCTTAAAAATGTTTATTTTGTCATTTTTTGTTACAATAACTAATATTTTGTCAACGGGAGAATTTCTTTAAAAATAAAATGACTAAATACTTAAGTGTTTTTTAATTGTTAAGAATTAATCAGGTGATTCGTAAAGTGCGCAAAATAGCATTTAATATATTTATGATATCATTAATTGGACCAGATAACTGTACAATCATCATTACAAGGCTACATTACAAGGTTCAGTTTATGTATTTAACTGAATAAGTGCTCTCACCTTCGGGGTTTCACTATCAAAAATATTTAGATACTGTTGGATCCTACTGAGAAGAGAGTTATTTTTCTAACTTAAAAATTAAGTCAAAATCCAAAGAAAGTCTTTTCATACTTGCTTTCAAGGCAATTATTCGGCTGACGCAGCTTACTGGATTTTTCGTCAAACGATATTTCTCAAGTATATTCACATCATTATCATCAAGACTGTCTCAATATTAAGCAATTGTTATTTGGGATAGTCATTGTTATGGAATTATCATATCATAGTCGCTTCAATAAGTTTCACGATTTGGTTGTGGTTTTTGATGCCAGATCCTCTTCTTTATTCATATTGATAGAAATACAGGAGTTGATTCATAGTATAGTATTTGTTCCAGTTGTTCCCTTAACAATTCCTTTAACTTGGAATATGCCTATGTCGTATGGATTAATGGGTATTTATACTTATAACTTAGAAAAGATTCAAAAGAAATTTAAAAAATGTCTTAATTTAAAGGCTATGGTACTAATTTCCTCTCCCCTGAGTTTCCCATGGTAGCTAAGTTAGGAATAGAGTGCGGTGTAGTATTAGTGTAATATAATGTATTAGTCATATGATTTCGGCATAGATTCGAGGTTTCTATCAAAAACTGAACAACATGTTTAATTTTGAGAGTAAAAATTAACCTACTTTTATTTTGTTCAGTTCATGTTTATTTTAGTATAGGAAGGCAAGAAAACATATAAATATGAATATACCTCTAACATTTTGTGTGTAAAAAATACAAAATATTTTCTAGAAAATATACAGTAAATGAACACTTTGCATTTGAAGAGGCATTTTGAAACAAATTAAAACACATTTGACAGTTTAATACAAAAAAAAAAAACATAGTTTTTAATCCATCGAAGCACCGAAAATACCCTAATAAATATTTGATATCTCGCCAATCTTGAAAGCTTTAGGTAAGCCCTTTATATTTTGTAATATAACTGAATGATAAAATGTAAATATTACATCCAAAATAGGGAAAATTTCATAAATTAGCTGTGTTTTCAGGTCACCCCAAGCAAGTCTGCAGTGGTATTACTTGGCACTAGTATTACATTACCTTTAGATAAGTTTAACAATATTCTTTCATTTTAGTAAAGTTGCATCCCGATTAAAAGTGTCAAAATCAACAGATTGTTGTTCTTCGTATTTGTAAAGCAATCATTCTGACCAGTTAGAGCTATAAAATTATTAAGTGGCCATCACACAATCGATGTGATATCACTAAAAATTATTTTTTGAAAAACATCATATATCTTATAGGAAAATTTAATGGTAAATTCAAATAAAATTTAACGACAATTTTTTAGGTATAATTGGTGAAATATATGGATCTCATATAAGAATTGTTGCACCTGAAGAATATCCCTTTCCTATATAAACGGAAAGAGGTATCATTCAGTTGACTTTAGAGAATTTATGACCATAAGTAGTTGTTTACCGATGTGTATACTGAAGAAGGAGGATCATTATACGACTACACTGTTTTTGTAAAATCTGATGCGTCTAAAAGACTGTAGGAAGACTTTCCTAATAATACTCACCTTATTTGTGATTTAGCAATTAAAATGTTAGTAGGCTACAAAACAAGGGTGCTTATAGAAAACACATTTGCTTTCCTTAAAGGTTGATTTAGATAACTAAAGTTTATTGAATCCCGTCCCATATTATTGAATATGTCTATATAATTTTCTTTTATAAGATGCATTTTACAGCAGGATGACTTTAATGAGAATAAATATAAATGAAGTTCAGAACGAAAGATTAAGAAATTCAAAAACTTACAAGATCTTGACGTGCCAGATGAAAACTGGCGAGCACCAATTAAAGAAACGAAATTGTTAATATATTGGTTCTTTATTAATATAACTCCATTTGTATTTTAACCTAATTTATTTATTTCTCTGGCTAATGACCACCTTTATTTAGTTTTCTAGGAAATATTTTATATATTTTTGATTTTAGATTTGAATGTAAGAAATTTGAAATATTAAATAAAAACTTCCAATTATATTATGCAGCATTCGTTACTTTCAAGAATAATAATACATAAACCATAAAAAATAAATCTTATTAGGCAACTGTACCATAATTTAATAATAATTTGTAAATTAAGAAAATAAAAGCACTTTATAGTTTATAACTAAAAAAATTCTCGAAAATCAGAAGATAACCTCACTAAATTATGTGGATTTGAATGAAATTATGATCTTACATCTTATTTACCATTTCCTCAAAGAGTTCTAAAAATTTATCTTGACGCAGAATTTTATCTTTGTAACTGTCATTATTATCAGGATTACTGGGGTATGTTCAGCAGTCGATGATTCATCAAGAGGTGCACGCAGTTATTTTAAGATTTATTTAAAGTCTGTGACCCATTACTTCATCCATTAGTTGAAAGTAACCCCAGAATCTTATTGCAGAGCCACTTTGTGTAGATTTTATCTTATTTTTTTTTGTACGTACATTTTACAAATTTCTACTTTTTTCAATATTAATTGCAGTATAATGTTTTTTTTTATTGTTCATTTGTTAATTTTTGCCACACGTGTTTTTTCACTGAAGTCTCGTACAATTATTCCTGTTATTTTACAAGGTTAATAAGAAGAAGTGTGTCTTCATGACAAAATATTTTACATTTTTGCGATTCATTTTGTTCAATTACCAAGTTGTTGTCAAGTTTATTATCTCCATTGCCTGAAAAATAAAGATAATAGTATTATATTTTTACTAAGTAATAAAACATTTTTAGTAGTATCATGAAAAACAATAACCTAATAACACAATCTACAAATCTATTTTTTTACTTTGTTTTTACTATGAGTGATAAAAATATTTGCTGGAATCATTTTATAAATAAACCAAAATTTTACATCGACAAAAACATGAAAAATGTCAAAATAAAGAACAGAAAGAAAAATTTTAAAAAAGATTGCATGACACCTGATCTACATAAACTTACAGAAGAAAAAAAATTATAAACAGGCTACAAATCCAGAAAACACATACATGAAACAAAAACAATATTAAAAAACATAATTAGGCTTTGAACAGAATAAGTAAAATATGCATTTTTTTGAACTTCAAATTGATAAGAACTGCAACTCAAGGTCAGTATTTTGGGACTCTATAAATAAAGTATATAATACAGATAAAAAACGATACAAATCAAACGTTAACAGATAAAAAACAAATAGCTGATCTTTTTAACAAATGTTACAGTGAACTGGGCAAAAGTTATGCTAAAAAAATAAAAACACCTTCACATTATAAAAACACTCGAAAAATAACACCAAACAGCTTATACCTGGAAAATACTAACGAAATAGAGATTAAATAAATAATAAGTTCTTTAAAAAACAAAAAATCGCCTGATTGGGACTGCATTATAAGTGAACACTTAAAGGGATATCTTTCTAAATTTCTCCACTGTTAACTTTTTTAAGACCGGAATTTTTCCTGACTGCGTGAAAAAAAAGAAGAATCAAACCATTTTTTAAAAGCGAAGATAAATATCAAATAATAAACTACATACCAGTGTCATTTTTATCGGTCTTTTCGAGAATTGTGGAAAAAATTTTAAAAAAAGGATTGTTGGGTTTCTGAAGTATAAGGTCTTGTCTGAGTCTCAGTTTGGTTTTAGAATAGGAAATCTACTTCAGGACGCAATTCAGTTTTTGACTACCCTGATCCAGAGCGCTCTCGATGAAAGTCAACCATCAATGTGTCTGTTGATCTGTACAAAGCTTTCGACATTGTCTGTCATAAAATACTCCTAGAAAAGCTCGAGGCAGGGATTTGGCAGGATCTTAAATTAAGAATGGAAGAGGACATTGCTTTATTGAAAGATTGATTTAATTTTAATAGGTTAACCTTAAATATTGAAAAAACAAAATAGGTCCCCTTTTTCATTTATAAAAATAAGCTTCCACGGCTGGAAAACTTGAAGATAGTTAAAAAGATTAGAGTTGTTTGCCAAAATTTAGATACCTTAAGGACTTTCTCATTATATTTTCCTCCTGTATTGAAAGCTAAATGTATACTCGTCAAGGGTTAAAAAATAACTGAGATATATCTCGTGGTAGGAGACAAGCAATTTTTATTGGTTTGCGATTAATGATGGCTACTTCGTAAATCGGTGGGCGCACAGTGGGGAAAATGGACCAAAGTTTGCATCAGACATAAATTTTAGAGGATCTGGAATATTTTCTGTATATTTACTCAGGATAACGTATTCTAACGGTACATCTGCGACAATACCCTAATCCCACGAATGCCCGAATTTACTTTTCGTTTGACAAAATTGAGATTTGTGAGATAGGAGTTTGTAGCTTAATAGTTATGGGGTTCATAGGTTTGGAATTTGTGGATTTATGGGTATTGGTTTTTGAGTTCTTGGGTTTAGAGTTGAGGAGACTGGGGTTTGTCGGATGGTGATTTATGGGTTTGGGCTTTATGGGTGTGGGGTTCATAGGTTTAGGGTTCATGAATTAGGGTATTGTCGCAGGTGTACTGTTAGAGTAGGTTGTCCTGAGTAATTAATAAAAAAATTATCCAGATTCCTTAAATTTTGTGTCTGAAGCAGGCTTTTGCCCATTTTCCCTCGCTGTGTGGTGGTACTATTAATTTTATAAAGGGTAGAAGGGTTGCTTTGACTAAGCTGCTCAAGGAAGACAATTGCTAATTATAAATTTTGTATTTGTTTTTTATCACTTAAAGGCGGATAACTAAATATACCTATAAATATAAGGAAAATAAAATGTTTGAATTCCGAACAATTACTTTATTTCCCTTAATGGTCATAAAAGAATCTGTCCAATCCTGGTGTTTGATTCAAGTGGTTCTCTGGAATTTTAAGCTGATTCCATTGTTTAAGCCAACTCCTAAAGTTTTTCCAGCTGGGGCCATGATTCCATTTAGTACATTATTTAGCAGCTTCTGCAACTATATTGTAATCTGTAACTGTACAACCATCACCAAGTGGTTTTGACCAAGTGATGACGAAGAAATGGCGATCGCTAGAAAGGTTATAAACACGGAATTACACCGACTCATTTTTGACACTTGCTTAGTGTGGTTATTTATACCTTATATATTTGTGTTCAACCAATACGGCGTTTTGTTAGAATGAAAATAATAAAATATTATTGTTATTACAAAGAATTTATGTAAATTTTGAAACCTTTATCTCAAATATAAAATCACTAATTGCAAAAATAACATATATTAATTATCTATTGTTTTCAAAAGTATTACATAAGTATCAATTAAAATTTTACGCAATAGTTTTTATGTCTGATAAAATAAATTTTTTTAAAAGAAGAAAAGCTTACTTATCTTTTTGTTTGTTTGTTTGTCTGTTCTGCACAAATTTTTCAATCGATTTTAAACTGAAGACTAAAAAGCACAAAATAATTATTTTAATAAAAATTTTTAATATACCACGTTTTTAAAACAGACTAAAAGTATCAAATAATTTCTTCTAGTTCCATATAGATTTATAACCTCGTACAGATTCCTGAGGATGAAAATAAATGAGCTTTTCTCTGCACAAATTTTAATAAAATTTAGATGTTTTGATTCGGTTTTCAACGTGTTGTAAAAAGGTTGTTACAATATTTCCACGTTAAGTATGTCGCAAAGAGATTGAGCACTGAAAAAACAAAAACAGAAATAAAGAACGAAAGCTCTCACGGCTTTGATCAAGTTGAAAATCATGGTACTTGGGTTTCGACCAATTAGAATTATTATCCAACATTTCGCCTACGATTGCACGAGACATCTTCAGAGATCTTTACTCTACGAGATTAGAACACTGAATGACTATCGAGGAGCAATAGTCCGGTATTTATAACCGACTAGTGCTCAGCGAACCATGATCCAGCGTTACAATCGATTCCAAGTGTGATGTAGACTGTAACCTGCATCTCTATTAATATTATTTGGATATTTAGAAATTTCGATTGATTCTCTAATTTTACGCTTAAAGAAACCAGATACTGATACTAGCACCTTAGTTTCTTTTATATTAAAAGTATGACCTGAGCAATGCTGATGTTCAGCTACTTGAGCAATATGTCAGATATTAGGGAAACTGAATCGACAATCGTCAGCGCAATAGACTCACCAACCTATAAAAAAGCTATATATATCTGTCCAAACTTTTACATCCCTTTACAGGAAAAACCGAATCCTTTGTTAAAAACTCTGGACACTTTGTCCAAAGATTAAAAACCATCCAATTAGAGCCCGGAGACATATTGATAAGTTTTGATGTAGAATCCTTGTACCGGGTGAGTCAACGATTGGATGAAGTAAGTTTGTGCCTTTTCGGTGAAATTTACAAAGAAACTATATTTATTGTTTCATACAGTTTATTTTTACGCAGATTTCAAAAATATTTAGGACTCTACAGGGTGAGCCAAAAAACTAGAACAGCATAAAGTTGTATTTTTTTTAAATAGAACATCCTATATACGAATCGTATTTTCGATTTAACTTATAATTTTAAATCTTTTTTATTAAGGGTTTACTATAATAAAACTTTATAGTTTCTGAGATAATTAAGTTTAAAGAAAAAAAGTCACATTTTCAAGCATCAATTCAATCCTAAATAACGTTTTCAATTTTGTGACAAATATATTCAAATTTGGAATTTAGCAAGGCCAAGGACAAGTTAACATAATTTTTACCTAATATTTGCAATAAAAGCTACAGGGTGTTGAACACATCGGCTCAAATTTGAACAAGTTTAAATGAATAAATATCTTTTTTTTTTTAAATGGTACACCCTGTATATTTTCATGTTATTTAATAGAGTAATAAAAACCCTAAAAGTTTTGTTCAATATATCCTATACCTATTTACAACAGTTTTTGAGATATTTCAGTTTTTCTTATTTTCCATACTTTTTTACAGAAATAGTCTTCATTATCATAGTAGCCATGTAAAATAATAAAAAGAAACTACAGAAACAAACAGAATGTGGTTAAATATGATGAAATACATTATTCGTTATATTACAACGGCAATAGTTTAATTAAACATAATGTGAAAAAATTAACACAACAATAACGACAAGGCAAATACATATTTACTTTTATACTAAATTGAAACAAAAAAATTACCTATTAAATACTGAGATTAATTATTTCTTTTTAATAAATGTTCGAATAAACGACCCTCTTGTGCAATGCACAAATTTAGTCTTTTTTGCAGATTTTCTCGGACCCTGGACAAAATTAGTGGCGTTATTGTTCAACAGGTATCCCTAATCCTGTTTCGCATATCTTCCACTGTTGTTGGTGGATTAACATACACCATATTTTTAATATAACCCCATAGGAAGAAATCTAATGGGGTGATGTCGCAAGACCTTGGTGGCCACTCAATGAAACCCCCACGTCCAATCCATTTTTGCGGATATCGTTGGTCCAAAAACGCACGAACTTCACGATGGTAATGCGGAGGCGCACCATCGAGCTGGAACCACATACTGTCGAGCTCATCCCTATCGAGACCTTGAAGCAGTTGGGGTAGTTCTTCTTGTAGAAAGTTCAGGTAACTATGGCCATTTAGTGGTTCATTAAAAAAGTGGGGTCCAATAATTCGATTATGATGAATACCACACCAAACATTTAATGACCAGTGGTTTTGATGTTGCACCTCTCTAATCCAAAATGGGTTTTCTGTGGCATAATAATGCATGTTGCGTCTATTTACGGCACCGTTACTTCTAAAAGTAGCTTCATCACTAAACATTACCTTGCATATTAAATTTGGATTTAATTGAATCTCCGCATTTATTGTACGACAAAAGTTTACACGACTTTCAAAATCCTGTCCATGCAATTCTTGGTGTAATTCCATGTGATATGGATGATACCTATATTTCTTGGTAGTACGATTAGCGGTGGATTGTTGACCACTTTACGTTTTAGATAATCAACAGTACCAGAAGAATCAAATCTTTGCATTAAGTTTTGAAAAGTATGGGTATTAGGCTGGCGTCGATCAGGATACTTCATTTTGTAAATTCTTTGAGCAAGAAGGCAATTTTTTTGAGCCTCTCCTATTGTGTAAATCATATCTATTAACTCATTCTTTGGAAAATTCATTTTACAATATAAGATGAATGCAAAAAAAAACCAAACTACACTACATAAAAACCAAAAGAAGCAATTGCGGTTATAAATTTGACACACAGAAAAATGTTCTTTTACATTGTTTTTGCCATGGCTACTATGATAATGAAGACTATTTCTGTAAAAAAGTATGGAAAATAAGAAAAACTGAAATATCTCAAAAACTATTATAAATAGGTATAGGATATATTGTACAAAACTTTTAGGGTTTTTATTACTCTATTAAATAACATGAAAATATACAGGGTGTACCATTTAAAAAAAATATATTTATTCATTTAAACTTGTTCAAATTTGAGCCGATGTGTTCAACACCCTGTAGCTTTTATTGCAAATATTAGGTAAAAATTATATTAACTTGTCCTTGGCTTTGCTAAATTCCAAATTTGAATATATTTGTCACAAAATTGAAAACGTTATTTAGGATTGAATTGATGCTTGAAAATGTGACTTTTTTTCTTTAAACTTAATTATCTCAGAAACTATAAAGTTTTATTATAGTAAACCCTTAATAAAAAAGATTTAAAATTATAAGTTAAATCGAAAATACGATTCGTATATAGGATGTTCTATTTAAAAAACATACAACTTTATGCTGTCCTAGTTTTTTGGCTCACCCTGTAGAGTCCTAAATATTTTTAAAATCTGCGTAAAAATAAACTGTATGAAACAATAAATATAGTTTCTTTGTAAATTTCACCGAAAAGGCACAAACTTACTTCATCCAATCGTTGACTCACCCTGTTCCTATAGAGGATTCAGTTTCCCTAATATCTGACATATTACGAAATAACAACATGGACTCCATCTTACCAGAGTTAATTAAAGCATGTCTGATTTCCACTTATTTTACTTTTCAAGGAACTTCCTATGAGCAGACATCGGGAGCGGCCATGGGACTTCCGCTATCATTTGTGGTAGCTAACATTTTTGAAGAAACGCCTTGTCTTCTGCTCCTCTAAAACCTAAATTTTGGTGTAGATATGTAGATGATACGTTCGTAGTTTGGCTGCATGGCGCAGATAACCTCCATAATTTCCTGGATCATCTAAATCAACAACACCCTAGCATAAAATTCACTACGAAAACTGAATCAAATGGTGCCCTTTCCTTTCTTAATGTACTAGTACAAAGGAAAGAGAATGGCAAATTAGGACATTCTGTGTACAGAAAACCAACACATACAAATCGATATCTCAATGCAACGTCACACCATCATCCTTCTCAAAAACAATACGTCATAAACTCTTTGGTACATAGAGCACTTTCAATATGTGACGAACAGTCATTGGAATCAGAAACAGAAAAATTGACTAATGCTCTGAGAGGCAACCGATATTGCACTAAAGATATAAGACGTTTTAAAATAAATATAAAAACCCAAATCCTCAACAAAATGTCATTAATAAACCTCTTATGGGCAGTGTTGTCTTACTTCACATACACGGAACCACCAACTAGATTGCCAGATTGCTCCGAAAATCAAACACATGGACGATTTTCAACACATGTAAGAAAATTGGACAATGTTTGAAGTCTCCAAAGGACGCATTTCCATTTCAAATAGAAGGCGTTTACAAGATACCATGCTCTTGTGGTAAAGTGTAGGTAGGTGAAACAGGACGGTCTATATCCACTAGGCTTAAGAAACAAGAAAGATGTATAAAAAAGAAACAAATTGTACAATCGGCAGTAGTTGAACACCAGCATTTATCAGGTCACACTTTTAATGTAAAAGAAACTAAGGTGCTAGCATCTGTGCCTGGTTTATTTAAACGTAAAATTAGAGAATCAATCAAAATTAATAAATATCCAAATAATATTAATAGAGATGTGGGTTACAGTCTACATCACACGTGGAAATCGATTGTAACGCTGGATCAGGGTTCGCTGAGCACCAGTCGAGTATAAATACCGGTCTATGTCGTATTATTCACTTAAAATTAACAAAAAATAGAATTAATTATAATTTTAATCAAAAATTTTGCTCAAAATAAAACAAATAAAACATCCTAAATCATTTAAAATAGCATATGCAAGCTCACGCAACGCAAATTTAATTTAAAAACGTGCTCAAAGTGAACAAACGCCACCTCCTCTCACGTGATCATTCCGGTCGCTCGGATTGGTAGTAGGCTCGACTATAAAGTAAAATTTCAACCGAGGATAAGGCGGATCCCAAAATCCGAACTCAAAATCATATAAATACGGTACAAAATTTACAGTCTCTCTCTTCTCGATTAGACCTGTCAACGAGGGACTTCATAAGTTAGCCGTAGGTCTAAAACGGTTCTTCAGTCGTTCAGACTAGCTCCACGCATTTTAGCTGGCTAGTCATCGTGTCGCGAGATCGCTATCGTAGACTAAGTACCTATCAGTTGCACTTTGATAGCGAACGGTCTTGGGGATCTTCAATCGCGGGGCTTTGCATGGGTAATTTCTGCCACGAAATTATTCACCAATTCCCTTGCAGAAGCAACAATTAATTCTAACGACGGCCGCGAATAGGGCAGTATAAAAATAGCACGCAACTTTCAGGCAAAAAGGTAACCCAACTATTCCCACGCGAATATTTGTGATTTGGTAAGCTGGGGAGATCGGTTT
Source organism: Diaprepes abbreviatus (assembly GCA_034092305.1). Classification (NCBI taxonomy): domain Eukaryota; kingdom Metazoa; phylum Arthropoda; class Insecta; order Coleoptera; family Curculionidae; genus Diaprepes; species Diaprepes abbreviatus. The sequence goes on from JASJET010000171.1 coordinate 2,198,665, forward strand.
TATTTCCCTACATTTGTAATTACCGCCGAAAAGTCCTGAAGTTGTTCTGATAGCTTCATTCGAGGTTGGCTAACCGTAGTATTTGGTAAGTGTCCTTTACTACGGGACAAACCGCCATTAGAATCCTTTCTAATCCATAGACTCTTTTAAACAAAAAACTTGTTTAGACTAATAAACTCTAAAGAACTCTTATATTAACTCTAAAGACAATTTTTCGTGAATCTCGTAATAAGTGACAAGCGCGTATCAGTGAATTCATCTGAATTTAATTCGTGAAATTAACTCTTCACATTTAAATTTATAAATAGTAAAAAAACATTCAGTTTATTAAACATTCAAAAAACTCAATTAGTGAAATTAAAATCATTTACAAAATTAAATTGTGATAAATTAAAACACACGTGTAAAAAGACTAAATTTGGGAAAAATCCAGAATACGACATTGAAGACTCCAAAGCTTCCGGTCCATCTTTTGTTCAGCGGCGCTTTTGATCGGCGGCATCATAAACTCTGTCTCGATCGCCGACCGACCCGACAGTAATAATAGAATAATAATCCTTTGTTCAGATTGCATACAAATAGATATTTTCTAAAATAAGAAAACGCAATTTGGTTAGAAAAAACAATCTACTTATAAAATAACTCGCTGGTTAATTACATAGTCGTGAAAAAATTTAAGCATTGATATCTAAATACAACTAACAAAGAATAAATTTTTATTTCCACTTATTTACGGACCATTTTTTTTTTATTATAGAATCATTTTTTTTTTGTTTCATTTATTTTCTTTTATTTTATAGTTGTATTTATATCTAATACATGCGTTTGTTGAAATAAATTAAATTTAAATTTCACGGATCATAATGGATAATTATCACACCCTAAAGTAATTAACCAGTAGGATTATTGACCATTGTTAGGTCATAAATCTATAAGATAAAAATTAACCTGTAATGTAAGGGAGCAAAAGATTCCCATAAAACCATCACAGATATTAAATATTGTAGCAATATACAGGGTGATAATTTTATAATATTTGTTAGATTTAAAAAAATATTAACAAAAACTGTTGTTAAAGCTTAGAATTAAACAGCTTGATATATAGTTATAAGAATTAGTTAAAAGAGAAAACTTTTCTAAAATAATATTTGTTAAAACGTTTTGTTTTTAAATTCTTTAGTAAGTAAGTTAAATATATATTGTAAAGGTTCTATAGGACGCTATAGAAGCCTAATTATTTTCAATTATTATTAATACAAGAGCTCGTTAGGTCGCATAAGAACGGAATCATTAAAGGCCTTAGAAAAAGTAATTTTCTAAATAGTAAAAAATCTCGGACTTTAAATTTAAATTTTATTAAAAGACCTTTCTTTTTCTTTTCGATAAAATAATAAATTCAATTACATATTACTCGCGTAAAACTAACTGACATTAAGACAGAATACCATATATACAATAACTACAGAATTTTCAATTAAAAAACTTCCTCACTTAACCATTCCCCGGTTAAATAAATAAAAAGTAGCCCTCCGTGAGTAATAACTTCTTGCAATTAAAATTCCATTTGATTAATAAAATAACAGTACTCAAATTTTCCTTCAGTAAAAATGTCCATTCCCTTAATAGATTTCAAGTCCGTGTCAAATGAGGCGGGCGGTCTTCCAGACTTCCCGGGTGGTTATGGCGGGTCCTCCGCGCCGATTCTGATCGGTGCGCCAAAAGACATGGCAATTAATAAAAATATATCTTCCCCTGAAAAGACAGATGACTCATCGGTCCTATTCGGATCGATAAAAAACCTAATAAATTTCTTTGAATCGACTAATATAAATAATTCAAATAGTGATAAAAGTAGGGAATCATTTAGAAATAAGTTATACACTAATAGAACCAATAAGAGCGCGAAGTCAACAATATCCACTTCTCAACCGAATAAAAAATTGTCGCTTAATTTACCAGATCCTTTAAAAAAGAAGGAACTAACGGGGACGTCGTTTGAAGCTGTCCAGAAGAACTTTCAGGATGATGCAGCTTCATCTAAAAATGAACCTTCAATTACAACTCCTATTTCGCAAGTTAATCGGCTTAGCAATCCTAATTTCGAAACGCTAGTTAAACTGTTAAAAGAACGTGCGGGGAAAAAGCAAGCCGATACTGAAGAAAAGGATGGCGCCCAACGAGATCGCGAAGCGTTAATGCGACATCTATTGCTCCTTGATAGTCATTCAGTGTTCTAATCTCGTGGAGTAAATATCCCAGAAGATGCATCGTACAATCGTAGGCGAAACTTCGGAAAATAATTCCAATTTGACACTATCTAAATCCAAGAACCATGATTTTCAAAAACAGAAATGTTGTTCAGTAAACTTTATATGTTCTTTTTGGAGTAAAATTTCATGCCATTTTCATTTTCTGTTGCCAGGGCTCTTGTTAAAAAAATAATTAGAAACTTATATTGCAATTAATTGAATAAGTAATGTAGATCTACTATTTTCTATTTACTATTTTTTCAGTTAGTCGCACATTTTTGAAGTCAGCGCCAAATTCAAAGTAATATAAAATACGTTTAAATTACATAAGGATACTTTTAATTAATGCAAAACAAATGAAACACATATCAAAAGCTAGGTAAATAATAGCAGAACGACATTTAAATAACGTCAGCTGTAAAAACCAATCTACCTGGAATTAATTTTAAAATAATCCCTTCAACTACCACGTAATCGAATGCAAAATGATACGGAGTAGATAAGTATATCAATTAATTACAATATGAAACAGTTTCTAATTTATTTTCAATTTGCAATACGATGGTTTGAAGAGAGTTTATTTAACAATGTATAAGTTTTACTAATTACGAATATGATAAAACAACTCACTCAGTAATTACTTATTACCTTTAGAAAAGAATTAATAAATAAAAATAAGACATTGTAAAAACGTAAACTCCGTTTATTAGATGATTCAACAAAATTATGTAACTTTCAAATAATTATAATTTTTCTATTTTTGTTATTGTTTTGGAATAATCGTTTTTTAAATAATAGTTTATATAACTTATCACTCGAGTACAATTCTCACTTGACCGTTGCGCTTCGATTAGTTGAAATGGTATAGTACATTGTTTAAAAACTCGTTTATTTATAAAGAATTATCAAACAATTTCAACCGTCTAGTAACAAACAAGGCGTCTCATATAAAACTAAACTCATTAATTTATTTTGTTCAAAGTGATTATAGGTCTGTATAGCACAACACGGAGTTATATGCTTAATGAATTCACGAAAGAAAAAGTTATTAACTGCTTTACATTCTGAGTACTTTAGTGATGTGTAAAATATTGAATATTTTGCGATAAGCGATATGTTAAGTTTATTAATTTATTTTTTAGGCTCAAATAGTAATAGATCATAATTATTTCTTGCCCAATGGTTCAGCTAATTATGTTTCTAAAGGATCTGAGATAACTAACAGCTTTTCGTTTACTGACTCTGCTATCTGCTGAGATAGTATTTGTTCAAATAGTCCTTGGTAAACTGTTGCCACTGTTTTTTTTTTAACAAATTATCAAAAGTGAGATCATCATGAGATGATGTATTTACAAATGAAAATGTACATTTTCAGAACGGCTAGCATAAAATATTCATTATATGCGTAAAGATACGAGTACGCACGAACCTCTCCGATATGAAAAGGAATTTGTTATGGAAGGGAAAATTATCTTTTCTGTTTCCTTTTCCTTATTTTTGTTTCATAATTTTGTCCTATGTTACTCAGCTTCTTTTCTATTTACTAGTTTTACACCTTTTTCGTCGAATTTTTGAATTTTTCTGTACAATATTTTGAATTTTAAAACATGCGAAAATCTCACGGGGCACTTGGACAGATAAAGGGAGGTGCTATTATTTCGATAAAAAAGTGTGAGTTTATTAATTTGTAATGAAGGTCAATTGCTTTATTTTGATATATGATATTTGTATCTTACAAATTAAAATATTTCAACAATTTTATTTTGAATAAATAATGTTTTTTTTTAAAAAAGATAAAAAAATATTTTTTTAACTCAACAGTGTAAAAAGATGGATGCTCTTTGTGACATTTTTGGTGTTTATTGTTCAACATGGTTTACATATATAAACACAACACAATAAACGTCAAAAATTTCACTAACAACATCGATTTTTTTGCATTGTTGAGTTAATTTTTTTTTTAATATGTATATATATATATATATATATATATATATATATATATATATATATATATATATATATAACATAATATACTATAACTTTGACTTTTACCATTTATAATATGACAATTCAGGGTGAACTGGTTAGAAAGTTATTTTATACCGATTAGTGAACGAATTTCATGAAAATAAAATATTAATTTTCTTTTATAATCTAGAAAGTTTTTGAGATATTGGTATATTAACTTACACGAGTACTCCATAACGAAAATCTTTTTTTTTTAACAAACTAAAACAAAAAAAATATTTAAACAATTCATTCATATATTTTAATTGTATTGTAAAGTTTAGTAAATATGTTACATTATAGGGTCAAAAACCTACAAATTATTAGTGTTCAATTATTTCCAAGAAAATAATAGTTTAGATATAGAATATAAGTAAGTGGTTATACGTTGAGTGAGATAAAAGGAATATTATTATTAATCAGTAAGTAATTTAGTGTCTGAAAAGCTCATCCAAAATTGTTTAGCCCAAGAGAACATCAATCGAGATTATGCAAACGTTATTTTTACTAACGAAACTTCATTTTGGACCTCAAGTTTTGTTAAGAAAGCTTGGCCTACCGCGCAACACTGAATTATTCAGAGAAGAGTTAACATTTTGTTAAAATGCATGCCTGGGGATGTTTTTTTCTCCATGGATTTGTATTTTTACTGAAAACCTGAACTGAATGAGAGTGAAAAAATTTATGAAAAATGTCCTATAAGAAGACAATGACTCGAAACATTATAATCGTCTTTGTCAGGAGTGGAAAATAGAAAAAGGCATTACTACCATGGTGTGGTCTGCTTTTTGTCCTAATACAAATAATATTGACAATATATGGGCTTTAATAGAGGTTGAGTTTCCTAAAAAATATTGCATTCTCCAGTGTAGCAATAAGTAGAATATTGAAAAATTTATCAAGCGTAAAAGTTGGTTAGCAATATATTTCTATAATTTAAGTTAATTATAATAGTGGCAACTGCATCCTATAATGTAGTAGTGATTAAATTAGAAACAACTTATATTTCAATCTTAACCCCATATGCCCGATTATTTCGCAAATCAATTTTTGATCTACTAATTCTTTTATAAATTGTTCTTTCTAGATCGGTTTGCGATAGAATGACAGTGTAATAGAAATGTATAATTGTTTTCAAGGTAAATTTTAGTAATATATAAATGATATTAATTTATAGGCAATAAAACGGAATTTATTACAGAATAACGAAAAGAACATAATGGATTTACGAAAAAAAATTCTTTTTCATAAATTTTTTGCTGTATATTTTGAAATTGTTATTTCTCCAAACCAGAACCTCTATTAACTTCAGTTGATTTTAGCACTGCGGATTTAATATTTAAGAACTATTGACAGTCTTGCAAGTGAAACACCGTAATAAAATGTTCAAGTAAAAACCATTTACTTATAATCCAATATGCTTTTAAGTTGTGCAAATTATTTATAATTGCTATTTATATAAATTATCAAACAATCAAACATATTTTAAGTATGTATTCAAATTTTATTTTTTAAGTGCGCAATAATATATAATTTTTTATGTAAAAGTATTTTCCAATTTTGGAGTATTATAATAATTACGTAAATGATCTTAAGTGTGAACAAGTAAAATTTACAAGTAGAAGTGATTTATTGAGAAAAAAAAATAATTTCGCGAGACATTTATAAGTATGATGTATCTATTGATGCATGTGTAATAATTATAACTTTTCATAAGATATAGGCATGGAATCCCAAAGGAACAGTTTCAGTCTATATGCCTTACATAGCATTGACAAATTCTAATGAATATTCGTTTATGTAAAAGGTAAACCATGGCGACATACAATAGTGGCAATACAGTTCTCATCTAGAGATGACTGAAAATACTTATCAGTTGTAAAATCAATGAAAACCCCAACATTTCTATCATTTAAATATGATTTTGTAAGACTAATCGATTCAAGCTCACGCTTTTTTACTAATTCTCTGCATATAAAATTAGATTCCCTTATTAATTTTTTACAAATGAATGGGCGTAAAAATACCTGAAACATTTATTTGATAGAGAAATCTATATTATAGATTCACTGAGATGAAAAGCTTGTCGGTAGTCAAAGATTACCCACAGGGTAATACATCTTGTGGACTCTGGTGAATGATGAACTTCTGCTAATTCCTAACAACCAAACGTATGCTGACGATCTAATAATACTCATCGAGAGGAAGTATGGCAAAATATTATCGGAACTTATGCAGGGAGCTCTGATTAAAGTGAAGGAGTGGTCCATTAAGGAGCACTTTGGGATAAATCCTGGAAAAACCACATTTCATTGAAAGAAGCAAGCTTGGCGAATTAAAACTCTTTTAACACACAACTGCAGATGAACCAGGAGATTAAGTATCTAAGTGTAATCCAGAAAGTTTTTACCAAAGGTAAAATAGTCATCATGGCAACAAAAGGGCGCCAGATAAAATCTGGAGATGCATTGTATTTTACCGTGCAGTGATAAGACCTATGATAACTTACAACTCGGTTTTATGGTGGACGAAAATAATCAAGGACAAATCTCTCTGGAGCTCACTAAACTCCAGAGATTTATCTGTCGGTGCATCACGAAAGTGATGAGATGCACGCCAATGAAAACCGTGGAAACCCTTTTTTATTACAATGATCAAGGTCGAGACAAGGAAGGGGCATTCGGGATGTAAAAAAGAAAGTTTGGTGGACTGGATCTGCTCTCGGACACATCATCATGGTGATGAACTTATTACTGGGGGCGAGTTGTGATACCATGCCAAGAGCTTATAACTTTGATAAGCTCTATACAATTCAGAATGACTGGAAAGCAGGATCCTATCGATTATTATATCAGCAAGATAACCTCACAGACGGTCAAAAACTGACTAGGGTACAGGAACCGGAATACACGGAGCCACCCCCAGACTTCACATTGAGGAGGTACACATACATAAACAAGAGTAGTGAAAACTTTAAAAATTAATGAAACAGCTACCTATAACAATAAATCTTTGGATATTAAGCCTGTCCTGCAAGAGGAACCACAAACTTCCATATTAAAACTAGCTTTTATGTACGATAACACGAAAAAATACATTAGAATAATTCGCGTTTGCAATTTTGTCTAGAAATAAAGACATTATAAACCTACAACTTAATTTTGTAAACCATATCTTATTTTCTAATGAGCCCACATTTTGTCTTAAGGTCATATGTCACTTTGGAATTGCATCTTCAGGTTAACTTACACCACTTATCAAAGTATTTTTTTTATGTTTTTTGGATTGCATTTCGATTGACATTCTTATTTAATTTTGAACCGAAAATTCTAATGACTAATGAAATGGCTTATTTTATAAATTTATTTTAATTGTCTGTCGTTGCCCAGGGTCATTCTTTCAAACGTGTCAAAATTTTGAACCCGCATGAAAGAATTTTGGATTGTAAAATATCTTTAAATCATCCTGGTAATTGAGTTTAGTTAATTAGTTACTTTATCTGTTGCCTGTTTGGCGTCTCTGAGTTATTTGCATAGGGATAAATCTGCAGATAGGGACTTCAGCAGTTCTGCTAGTTTCAAAAAAGGAACCAATAACAAAATGTGTGTCCTTCCTACCGTTTTTTTACTACTGGTATCCTTCCTACTGGTTTCTTCTATTGTTCTTGTTTATGTTTTTCTTACCTTTTTGGTAAGAACATTCAGCCATCAGTGGATGTTTTAGTAGTACCTACTCATCTGACCAGAGTTGCTTCCTGATTTATTCGAGGCCACACAGCTAACAGTCTTACCATCGCATTAACAGGCAAACTTATATAATTTTTTCTTGTATTTTAAAGAAAACAGCCTATAAATTTTGTAAAATAGGTATATTCTATTCTTTTTTTGTAAGGTTTTGCGCAATTTCCAGGCATTATTTTATTTTATTTCATATATATATATATATATATATATATACTTTTTTTTATTTTGTCTTTTCTCGGGTTTAGGTTCTTTATTTAATAAAAAATGCAAACAATTGACGTTTCGCCCTTTACTAAGGCATTTTCAAAATTTTTTGTTTGTTTATTTATCTTGCTAAAAATATTTTTTATATGATTAGAAACACCATACAAGAACATACAATTTTAAGAAACAAACAAACACTTTAAAACACTATTCAAATTTTTAAAAAAGTATTTAATTTTACCAGTACACACTTTGACATTTTGTTTATTAATTAATAAATAAAATAAACTTTTACGTCGCCTATTTCTGTACTAAGGATACATGGAATGCGAATGTGTTTTATTTTTTATATTTTACAATGCACCAAAACAACCAAAAACTGAAAAAAAAAATGCAAAAAGGCTAACTATTCAAAATGATATTCCACCAAAAATATATGGCCTACCAAAATTACATAAACATGATATACCACAAGCATTTCAAATATTACAGGAAAAAACAGTTCATTAATTATAGAGTCATTCGCCTTTAAAAAATTCATTGATACAGGAAACCTACCCAAAAATGACAGGCTCATTTCGCTAGATGTTATATCTTTGTATACAAACATACCAAATCAACTTGTCTACACTATTTTAGCAGAAAAATGGGAAATTTAAAGAAACAAACATCACTATCAGAAAGTAATTTTATAGATGCTGTTGACCTCGTTCTAAACACAAATTACTTTCAGTACGAAAACACCTTTTACAAACAATTTGATGGATGTGCTATGGGATCACCAATTTCATCTACCATTGCTCAGTTAGTAATGGAATATTTCGAGGAAAAAGTTTTAGAAAAATTAAATTTTAATATAATATTTTTCAAATGGTTTGTCGATCATTGCATAGCAGCCGTGCCACAAGATAAAATCAATAAAATTCTCCAAGAGTTTAATAGTTTCGACCAAAAATTACAATTCACGTCCGAAACAGAAAATGATAATAAAATAAATTTCCTAAATATGACACTTATACTCAGAAAAAACAAAATTTCAACTGAAGAGTACACCAAACCAACTTGGTCAGGTAGATATCAAGACTCTTTCTCTAGTCAAAAACTCAAAAAATAGTGTTAAAATCGGTCTATCTGATCGTGCTATCTCTCTAACGCCTCCAGAAATCCGACCAAGAATATTGCAAAAAGTGAAAAAGATACTAATAAATAATAATTTCAACGAAAAGACTATCACCAAAATATTTAATATACGAACTTATAAATTTTAGAATAACCTAATAATAAGAAACAGAACATAAACAGCAAAAATATGTAGCATTACCTTACACCAGTGAGCTGTCAGAAAAGATAAAACACATATAAAAAAGGCATGATATAATCGTATGCCACAGGTCTCATAATAAATTAAATACACTATTCAATAATTTAAAAAGTAAAACTCCTCTCACGAATAAATCATATGTAGTATATTCGATCCCTTGCACAAATTGTCCCAAAAAATATATAGGCATGACGAGCCAATTACTAAAGAACAGATAAAATGCCCATAAATATACGAAAAATGCCTCAACAGCGTTAACCAAACACACACAGGACGAAAAACATACCTTTGATTATAACAGTACCATAATTAAAAACAAAGATATGAATTACCAAAATTTACAGATAAAGGACACAATAGAAATTAGAAAAGATAAAAACATTGTTAATGACAGAATGGATATTGGAAATCTGAGCCACATTTACACCAGCCTAATTTAAACAAAAGTATTAAGTATTCGATCCTGTTAATAAACATCAAAAATTGAATATCCTCTTAAACATAAAATTAAATTTATCAGTTTTTTCGGTTTTTTAGTGCATCGTAAAATATAAAAAATAAAACACATTCGCATTTCATGTAAACCTCAGTAATTAAAGAGACGACGTAAAAGTTGCATTTCATTATTAATTAATAAACAAAGTGTGTACTGGTAAAACTAAATACTTTTTTAAAAATTTGAATAGTGTTTTAAAGTGTTTGTTTGCTTTTTAAAACTGTAGATATGTTCTTGAATGAAGTTTTTAATTATATAAAAAATATTTTTAGGAAGGTTAATAAATAAAATAAGAAAAAATTTGTTTGGATTTTTTATTGAATAAAGAATCTAAACCCAAGAAAAGACAAAATAATAAGAAAAGGATATAACCTAAGGTTCAAGAATCTGGAAAATATAATATATATATATATATATATATATATATATATATATATATATATATATATATATATATATATATATGTATATATATATATATATATATATATATATATATATATATATATATATATATATATATTATATATATTTTTCTTTGTTTAACTACAAACGTAAAGTTAAAAGCTAGTCCTAACTCTACCTACTCTCCGGCATAGGGGTTAGCTTCGTATTTTTGCTCGCTAGCGCGACTACTACCTGCAACTGCAATCTGGCAATTTTGATTTAATTTTTATCAATTAATTTTTGAATTTCTTCTCACTTAATTGTGAGGTTTTAACGTGAAATACTAGCGTAGTAACAAGATGGAGCGCCAGCGTATTTATATGGCATATCAAAGACTATCTAGATGACTCGATTCTTAAAAGGAGTGACCTCCTAGGCCACCCGATCTAACCCCTTCAGATTTCTATTTTTAGGGTCATTTAGAAACTAGTCTGTAATACAAATCCCCATTAATATTTGCGGAACGTGTTTTACTACTGGTCAGAAAGGCTTGGACAGTATCACGTGACTGAAAGAGAACCATTTTTAATATAAATTATTATTTTTTATTATTTTTCTATTAAAAGGATTTGTATTCTTATACTTTGACTATTAATATTTTCGAAACAGTTAAATTTATCCATAAGGTGTGCTACGCAAAAAATATTTTAAATTTGTTGGAGATTTAAAGTAACTGATAATAAAAAAGATGTTCTATTTAGAAAATATATAAATTAAAAAAAAACCGTACCACTATCACTTTTCGTTCGCCCTTTATTAGACCGTTCCGAAACATTTTCCCAACTCTGCCTAACTATACAGGTGTGGAAAATCCAGAACAGAACCTCTGAAAAAAAAGAAAGCGACGGACAACCCGTTTGGCCATGTTGGAGAAGTGAAATAAAGCATACTGTTGTATCGTAGCTTGCTTCCTAGTTTACAGCAAAAATGGTGTCGCGCAAGGACTTCTCGCTGGTTTCGGGTCGTCAAAATACAGTGGGTTGAAAGCACAGATTTGATATTAAAAATAAAAATCATGAAAATAAACTCGAAAAACGTCTAATGTGGTTCAACGCTTTAAAAATACAATAAAAAGAATAACTGTATTTCCATGAATAAAATATTGCGCTTGACTTCAAAGTACATTTTAAATATAATACTATAATAATAAATACATGGATATCGATAATCGTTAAAAAGGCGAAAGTACTTTTTCCTCTATGCTTAAGTTTTCTTAATAAATACCAATGCAAATAATTTGTAAGTAATATAGTATTTATTGATTCACATAAATGAATAAATAATACGACTGTAATAATAAAATAAAAAATAATAAAAAGAACTTTTTAATCACTGCCTTCTTTGTTAACAGCTCTTTTCTCATTCTCCAATACGTATGAATTGTTATCCGAATCCTTACTATGTCAAAAACAGTGTAAGGATCCATCGACGCCAAAAGTTTTGGAACACATCCTCCATATTTTTTCTCGAGAAGATTTTCGGGCAAAGTCTAGGCGATAGTTTCTTATCAACTTGTCTGTTGATTTTTGTGCATCTTTCGATAGTTTACCTATCGGTAATATTGCAAATGCTATGATGTCTGGTCAATGGAGTAAGTCATTTGTGGATTCCTGTTGGAATGTTGTACCAAGAATATCCTTTGAAGAATAATCTTGCTATTTGAAGTTTGTATTTCCAAATCTTCTCTATTGCAGTTTAATGTCGGCTTCCAATGGTTTGCAAAATGACGGGAAACCGGAGGATCAGTTTTCGCTTTACTCTTGTTATAATGGCTGACTCATCACTGCTCTCGAAGAAACGTCGAACTATGTTGCCATCGTTAGTGCTTCCTAACCTTTTCTTTGGCATGCCAATAAGAAGTCCTAATCTCTTTCCTTAAAGGCCTGTTGGATGGTAGCCTTTGTCTGTGCTTTCACCTCTTTGTCTTTCTGCTTACGAGCTTGCCACTGCTGTGTGTCACGTTGATACGACAAATACAAGCAGCATTCGAAGAATCTAATACATGCGTGTAGAGCTAACAGTTGTAGCTTGAAATACTCTGTATTGACTGGGACACAGTATCAATGTTGTTGAACTGAGATGTTGTTTGTTTGGCAGAGGTAATAACGTTGGATCGATTTCGCTCTTGCCAAAGCATTCACCTAGCCGTCTATCATCGTTATAGATAAGTTGCACTGTACTGAAGCTCGGGTGGCAAAGCGAACTCTTTTATATGGTGCAAGTTGTCTGGTTCGAGTTCATAATTTTTTATTTTCGTTAAAGACTTTTGTTCGGTTTTCTTAGTAAATTCAAATTTCAGAGGCCCGCAATTTATAGTAGAGGAGGATTTGGAATTGTACAACACAATCTGTTCTTGTTGAGTTTGCGTGGTAATACCTGCTAATTGAAGTGGAATAAGAGAGGTTAGGAATAAGTTGGCTCTGACCTGACAGTCCATCGAAGCCCCATTTGCATATGAAACTCATATCTACAAATCTAATCTATCGATTTGTTCAAGAGCGTCTAATTGAAGCAATATAATTCGATCCACTGTATGATCCAGTAAGCCTTGGAATTTAACCTTGGCTTTTAATTTAGTAAAAGTTAGATACTCGTCATGTGGATAACATGCTTTTTTTGTATTTTACACACCAGAGTAAGGCGAAAATATATTACTGCCTTTCTGTTTAGCCCAATTTTGTAATCGTTGAATTGTAACTGGGCGCGACGCAACTATAACACTGTTGCCTTTGATCTGAGATGAAACTTTAGAAAGAATAGACTGGCCGTTCATATTACCCAGGTTTAATAGAAACGTTACTATAGCCAACTTTCTATTTTAAATTTCTTAACTACAAATTATTTTGGCCTTTTCCTCAAATTCTAACCCACTAAGCCCGTCTAACTTGTTTCAGGTTAGTTCATAGATCGTAGGGAACATCTACGCTCAATATTACCCCCGCCAACTTCCATACAACACGAAGACGAACAGTACCTTGAAACGAATGAGAAGGTGTTGTTACTTTTCGTTTAAACTTATAACGTAATCGACGGAATTGGGAATATTTAATGACTATTTGATACATTTATTGTTTTAAAAATATCAAATAGTTAAAATACAAAAAAATTAGTTTTGTTGGCCGTTGAGCCTATAGAAAATTGATATTTTTGTTACAAAATAAACATTTATTCTAATAAAAATATTAGTGAAACGCAACGGTAATTTCTAAGTAATTAAGCTAATAGATCACTTTAAAATTAAAAATCTTTCTCAAAAATAAATTTTTATTGTGGTAAAAAATAAAAGTAACACGTGTTTCCTGGCCTTTCGGAAAAATTTCTTGAGTTATTGGCAATTTGTAACAGCGATATTTGTTCCGCTTTAAAATATTCCGAACTGTTCGAGCGTTCATATCAAGTTCTTAGACAATTACGATACTATTGCAAGGAAAATTAATTTCTGCCAAACTACAAACGTCAGTCTCCCGATTTGCTTGTTCTTCAGTAATTTGAGGAACCGGTTGCTCCTCATTATTATCAGTGCATTTTTTACAAATTTTTAGACAACCGATTGTCCCAAATTTTTTAATAATTTCGGAAATTTTAAATTTTCAAGGAATAGGATGATTTTCTCACGTAAATACAAATCTGCTGATTATTTACCAGAATAGTGTACCACTTAATAATCTGCTCTTTTTGTTCCGTGGAATAAACTTCCATTGTTACAAAAAAATTGGACGTGAAACAAGGTACTTATGTTTCGACTGCCTGATTGAAAGCAAATAACTTGGAATGCTCTTGTTGTGCTAGGGCGTGGCGTATGCTGCCGCCCGCTCCCACCGCGCCAGCATTGTATTACCCCTCATCCGAGGGCCAAACTGGTAATTTACACGTATGTCGATGCTTACGAGATGCTTATCTTCTGTCTCATTCTGATTTGAAAATAATATAGTATTTTCTTTATCATACTTAAGAAACGCCGAGTTTCTGGTTGAGATTTTCCAGACCTGTATAAGCTTACACAATATTTAAGATATACCGAGTTCAGCGGCTTAACCTAAGAAGTAAAATGAAATTTTTAATTTTACATTGCAATATAGCATACGTTTTTAATAATTTTTTATCGGAAAAAGTTCACAACCAAGGTAAGGGCCACTTTGGCCACACCTTAATAATAAAAATATTACGAAGATAAGAAAATTATTGACGCAATATTATATAAAATTGAAGTGTTTTTATTGTCACCTCTTTCGGGACAAACTGCAATTTACGTCATGGATCAAGTGTGTTTTTTTTATCTCTTTTCTATTGTATTTGTATTATGTTGCTTTACGTGTTAAGTTTTTTCTATTTCTTATATATGATGTGGTTTTTCAAGTACTAATAATTTGCGTCAATGATATTGAAAAAGATAACTATAATCGTTTAAAAATAAATATACCTTAAGCTACTTCTAAACATATTCTGGGAGATCTATTATTCCTATTATTCTTGTTTATTAAATCTGAACGTTTCGATAATTGTTTGTAGTAAATTCAAGGTATATCAATAACATGAGCCAAATTTTTGCTTTGAATTAATTGTTCAAAAATAATACAAACCATTAATAAAAAACGAAAGCTTTCACAGCTTTGGTCAAGTTGAAAATCATGGTTTTTGGGTTTAGACCGTGTCAAATTGGAATTATTATCCTACGTCTCGCCAACAATTGCACGAGGCATCTTCAGGGATCTTTACTCCACGAGGTTCAGTGTTCTAATCTTGATAATTTTCGTTACAAATCATTGTATTATATAGGTCCTTTGACTGCGGCAGTGGTCCAAAGTTATTTAAAATCTGTTCATAATCTTTTGGTGAAATTTTGTATTAATTTCTTCGCATGTGAAAAGTAGGATTGAAGATTTTTCTGGTTTGCCCCATCGAGAAATCGTTGAATAAGTTTTCAAAAATCCATTCAAATTTTTCGTAAAGAATGTTTTTAAGGAATTTAATCCTAGGTTTTGAAGCATTCTTAAGAGGGTTAATAATATTATCAAAGATTGTAATATAACCATATCTGCTAACCTAATGTATGGATTGTCTGGTAGTAACACTACTATTCAATGCAGTTCGTCTATTTGCTCCAGTTATATTTTTATCTTCTTTGTGGAAGTTAAAGAAGTAATACAGTTAGTAAAGTCTTTCAGGCTTGTCACATTGTTCCCGAGTACATTTTTCTTTACTTTTTCTCGATTTAGTTTATTATATTTATATTGTAATGAACTTTACAGTGTTATACGTTTCACAGTATTAGTTTGTGTTTATAGTATGTAGGGTTTAGGTTTATTTTCTACGATATCATAATTTATTTAATTAAGTAACTTGAAGAAGACCAGACCTTAGCAGAAAGAACATCTTTACCACCGCACGCCATTATGGACTTGTTGGAAAGTTGTTTGACTAATTCATATTTTCAAGAAAAGGAAAAATTCTACATCCAGGATGATGGACACGTTTGTAATTGAATCCACAACTAAGAAACCAAAGTTATGGCTCAGATACGTAAACCATACTTTTATTATTTGGAGTGGAAACGACGAAGAACTTCGAAACTTCCTTTTTCATCTCAACAATATCAGCCCAACTATTAAACTCACCATGGAGCAAGAAGTAGAAAATAAATTACCATTCTTAGATGTCTTGGTTGAAAGAAATGGCAAACAAATTCGAACTTTGGTTTACAGAAAAGCCACGCACACAGGACAATACCTTAATTATTCATCTAATCACTCCAATAACACCAAATGAGGAATTATAAGAAATCTCGTAGATAGAGCCCTAACTCTCTGCAAATCCAACGAGAACTTGATGAAAGAGATAGATTACATTAAAAATGATCTGACAGCCAACGGATACCCAGTATATCTAGTTGATAAATTTCTTGAACAACGCAGAAATAGGACAATATCGACAACGAATGAAGAACGAAAACCAGTAGTGAACATCCCCTCTGTTAAAGGCTTTCAGAAAAAGTTAGAAGGATAGGAAAACGATAAAAATCAACGTTGTTTTCAATTCAAATAACTCTCTGAGAAGTCGGCTCACTAGGGTCAAACCAACAACTCAAAGAGACATGAAGAACTGTGTATATCAAATACCATGTGAATGTGGCAGTTCCTACATTGGCGAAACAAAGAAACCTCTTGACGTAAGGATTAAAGAACACCAAAAATGCACATCTCGAGGAGAAACAGAAAAATCTGGTACCGCCAATCATGCCTGGACTCATGGACACCACATAAAATGGTCTGAAGCTAAAATACTACACCGAGAACAACATTGGAGAAAACGGAAATTCAAAGAAGCCGCGGTTATACATCAGAACCCGAGTTGTTTTAGTAAACCATCTTTAGATATAAGAGAAGTGTGGAAACCAGTTCCTAATAATTGTAAACTAAAACTAAATGCAGAATAAAAATGGGATTTTACCGTAGCAGGCATGACTGCACCCATCTGTCACACTCCACTGCATTTACTTTTAGTATAAATAGTCATGTAGCTAAGGGATTTATTTAGTTTCACTTGAAAACGGCTAGAGATAACTACTAGCCGAAACGTCGTGATATTCAACAAAAATAAAGACAATGGAAGTCCAACAGATATCTACTACTTCGCAAGAAACATCATTGTCTATGATCTTCAAACAAACACTTGAATTAGTTTGACAAGTGTCAAAAGTGAAGTTACCAATAAAAATCTTTTGAAATAATAGAGTGTGTTTAAAATACCGGCCGTCTGGAACAAATTGGTGTCGGAAGTGGATCAAATTCAGAAGAAGTAAGTTCAGGTTAGAAAGTTAGAAAAAGAAGGAAAAAGGTAAATCGAAATTGTATACCAGTGGAAACTAGAAAACAGAAAGCAAAAATGGAAGAACAATTTCAAGGTAGTTTAAATTCGATACTGATGATGATAAAAGACATGAAAACAAGGCAAGAAGAGATGAAAAAAGAATTAAAGACAAGCCAAGAGGATTTATAACAAGCCTGGAGAATATGAGCAGCTTAAAAAAAGTCAAGAAGATATGAAGCGCATAGAACAAGAAATGTAACAGAAGATTAGCAAAATTAGAGAAGACGTACATGGCAAAGTACAACATGAGGTGATGGGAATCCAGAAATAGATGCAACAATTACATTTGCAAATTAGAGAAGACATACATTACGAAGTACAACATGAGGTGACGGGAATCCAGAAAGAGATGCAACAAGAGAAAGTAGCCAGTCAAGGTGTAATAAAGGTAGATGGTGTTCCTGCAACAAGTGTGATGAAGCCACCTATCTTCGATGGCAAAGTTCCTTGGCTTACCTATGTACGTCAATTCGAGACCGCCGCCACCAGCAATAATTGGAGTTCACCTGAGAACGCAGATGCTCTTGTTCTAGCACTATGAGGTGAAGCTATGGAGGTTCTACGTAAAATTCCCGAAGAAAAACTGAATGATTACAAGTTTATTGTTACTTTTCTATAGATGCGTTATGGGGAAGCCCACCTCCAAGAACTTTATAATGCCCAACTCCAAGGGAGAAGACAAAAATGCAATGAAAGTCTGCAAGAATATGAGGCGGACATAATGAGGCTAATAAATTTGACTGAGTTAGCAGTTTTATCGAAGATTTACGCGACCTAGAAACAAGCCAAACTCTAGGAATGACTCGACTGAAGAAAATTTCTGAGGCTCTTGCTTATGCTCTTCAGTTTGAAATAGCCAAACAGACCTCAAGGAATCAAGGAAGAATCATAAGAAGAGTCAACGTTTCCCGGGAATATCGCAAGACCGACGAGGAAATTTTCATGAGGCTAATGAGGGAGTTGCAAGAATTTTTGAACAAACGAGAAGCACATGACAACAAAAACACAACTTTTTATAGCAGAAATAGGATTCGTCGTTGGAAGTATGACCAAGAGGTGCATGTACGAAGCCACTGTACTTGCAGTACTGTTCCTGACAGAGATCCTGATGGCTGTCGGCTTTATATTGCGAATATAGGTGATATAGTTCGAAGGAGCGACTTGGAGGAAGTTTTTGCTTTTTATGGTGAACTTAAAGAAGTCCTGTTTGGATTTGCGGTTTACAAAGATACAAAAGATACTGCAGTTGCCGTCAAGACTTGCTATGGAGTTGAAGTATTCAGTAGCCGCATTAGAATGACTTATGTCAGATCGAGAAGAAGGGATAAGGGTCGCCGGTACCGTTCGAATAAAATGCGTTGTTTCTAGTGCCGATACCACCATCACTTTTACAGAGAATTTACTGCTGATCCAAAGGGCGTTCACCAAAACTTCAAAAGGCATGGGAAGGTCCGTATAACGTAGTGACTCGACTAAACGATCTGGTTTACCTAATTCAGAAAAGCACTCATGCGAAGATGAAAGTCGTGCATCTCCACAGATTGGCCCATTATCAAGATCAAGAAGGTTGATCTGGACGTTCAAGGCTTGGAAGAGGACAATGTAATGAACTTCATAGCGTTATACGTTTCATAGAATCAGTTTTTGTTTATAGTTTGTAGGGTTTTAGGTTTATTTTCTACGGTTTCATAATTTATTTAATTAATTTTACCTTATATTAATTTCCCCATGAGATGTCGATGAAAGAAGGTCTGGAACTTTTTAGTAAATTCTATTTCCTTATGTCGAATATGTAACGCCTATGACAGAAGATCTAGAAATCGCCAAATTACTCTTTTTGCTTATTTTTATTACACCATATAGTATAGAAATCCTTCTAGAAAATTAGGGAATCTTCTGGAATCGGCTAAAAGTGTATATAAAGGGTTCAGATCGGCTTTCGGGGACAGTAAAGTTTGAGAGCTTGTCGACGCAACTTGAATTAGTTTGACAAGTGTCAAAAGTGAAGTTGCCAATAAAAATCTTTTGAAATAATAGAGCGTGTTCAATAATACAGTGTGTGTTTAAAATACCGGCCGTCCAGAACAATATTATATTGATCATGCTGGTTTTTAAAAACATAACATTCAGTCATTAAGTTCAAGATTTATTTTTTTTTTTGTTTTGGTCGATCAAGAACAGTTTCCGTAGCTGCTTGGATGTTTGTTTTAACTTAATCCTGATATTATTAACTGCAATTTCTTGACTATGGTTATTTTCTTGGCAAAGTTTGTCTAATTCAGTGTTCTTGTTCTCATGAACTGCTGGTTGTTTTATTGTGTGAATAGCATATATCCGTGGTTTACTCCTCTTTGATAGTAGCTTACATTAAACAGAAAATAGAAATCAGCAACTAGGCGGTTATGATCTGTTTGTGGGTCGGTTGAAACACATGTAAATGAAGTCAATTTGGTTGCGTACAGTATCGTCCTATCCATCTTGAGGAGACACCTTCAGGTATAAAATCGTCTAGGGTGTAGTTCATAGAAATTGTTTTTGATAATCAAATTTTCTACATGGCGAGACTTAATTAGCATTTGACCTCGTTTGTTTCTATCCCGTTACACTTTTACAGTCTCCCAACCGTCTTTGTGTTGAAACTACCCATCACTATTTTGATATCTTGAGGTTTTAATCACTGCAAAAGGGTAAAAAACTGAAAAAAAAAACAATTTTTTTGTTAGTGAATTTTTTAACCGTCTTGACTTGCATGTAATTTTTACTGAGAATGAGATATTTTAATAAAATTTTTTACTTGCTCCATGGGGTCCTCTGTGGTAGTCCCATAAACAATATACTGCACAGAAGTTAAAACTGAAAAAATAGAAAAAAAAAACATAATTTTCTTGTGACTATTGATTCTAGTGAAATATTTTGGTTCGTGTTTTTAGTATATTATATGAGATCCTTCCAAATAGACCTCGTATTTTAATGCTAAGTTTGCTGGAAGAAGACTTAAAATTGACAAACCAAAAACACAAATGTCTTTAGCAAACTTACTTATTATTTCTTTTTGAGCCGTGGCCATTTTCACATTATTTGCATGAAATTTTTGTTCATTTTCACATGAAATATGTGTGATATTGACAGAAAAGAATGAATTCAATGAAATAAAAAAAAACTTAACCAATTTAAAAATTTGTTCTAAAATATTACTTTTTTTTTAACAATTTTCATATAATAATTTTCGGTTATATTAATTCATTTTTAGCGTAGTAAAATTTAAGTTTTTAATTTTTGTGATTAATAATGTCTAAGAACAAATTTTCTTCAAAACAAAACATTGTCTACACACAAACTTAGCAGTTAAATAAACTCAAGTTCCTCAAACTTTAATTATAATCCCAAATTAAAGATTAGACATTATCTTGACAGTTTTAATTATAACTGTTAAAATTTAATGTAAGAATTTCCGCAAATAAATTAACCACCACTGTGGTTTTACACTGGATAACTGTGAAGGGTTATATTATCATATTAAATATCTAGAGGGACGTCTTGGAAGAGACAGTCAAGTGTTCTTTCGAAACGTTGGCCAACGAAATTCAAGAGAAACTTAATAAAGATAATGTCTTGCCAGCGGAACAATGAGGAAATATTATTTTGCAAAGGTTTGTATCTACATTTTAAATTAATAGTCCTTATACATAAAAAATTAATTTCAATAATAAAAAACTGATTTCAAATAACGAGAAAAGTATTTAGTAACCATAACAATAGAATGTAAATTACTGATTTCGCATGCTAATTTTCTTCAAAGATGGCACAAATTATTTAATTACATACAAACCTTAATTCTTTGCTGGACATATAAATTGCTTAGCCAAATATGATGAGTAAAATACAATTAAAAAGTTTTAAGTTTTTTCGGACAAGATTGGGTAGATGCCTGGTATTAATTTTTTTAGCCAGAATTATTGGTATCGAGTTTTGAATTATACGTTAAGGCAGGCGCGGATCCAAGGGGGGGGGCGGTGGGGGCGATCGCCCCTCCAAGAGCTTGGAGTTCAGGAAAATAGAACTGATTTTGCCTCTTATACTATAGTTTATTCAAGAACTACGGAGAGTTTTGCATTTTTTACCTTTTTTTTTTCTTCGCAAACTACCTGTGTTCTTTAGTCCAGTGTTTTTGGCAAAATCTGTTAGACACATATATTTTTCATAGGAATGGGTTAGAAATTTTATAATCAAAAATACTTGTCTATAATAATGGACTATTTGGGTTGGATAGCAATAGATATTTGGATGTGTGAAGTGTTAAAAAGGATTTTAGTCCTTGTAATAGGCGTCAAAAGGAGGTCTATTTTATAACTAAATATTTATGGCATAGAATATTATTTCAGTAATAAACTTAAAATAAAAAGTTTTTATAATATTATTTTATTTCTTATGATTTTTTAATAAATTCACATATATTAGAAAATATAGATAATTTTGACATATTTAACACAAATCACAACTGTAGTTTTATTATTTTTAATTTTGGCATAGAAACCGTTTTAGGCACATTCAGACTAAAACGTAGCCTTTTTCTCTCAAAAAATTCTAAGTTATAATTTAAATACTTATAAAATACCCATTGTCAAAAATACAAGAAGTTAAACATATATATATATATATATATATATATATATATATATATATATATATATATATATATATATATAAAAAATAAATTCGTTAATATAATATTAAAATTTTTTTGGTGCTATCGGTCATTTTATTATTAATTAAAAACATTTTAGGGATATTTGACGTTCCAGTTTATTTATTTCTTAACCATCTGCAGAATTACAATTAGACACTAAAAAGGGATTCAAATATCATTAATTTTTATATGTTACAGAAAATTTAAATAATAAATTGTGATAACGCTGGTAAACATTACGTATTTTCTTCGTCATCAAAGTCAGTGAAGCTATCTTCGCTCAAATTAATTATAATTGATTCCTTTATCTCATCGATCATGAGATCGAGTTTCCACATTTTCTTTTATTCTTTTATTTTATGGATTTTTCGCAATTATCTGCAGTAACTTTATTAAAAAAAATTTTCCAAAAGTCGAGTTAAATTATTAATTTTGTAAGTTGTGTTATTTCCAGCAACTCTACCCTTTATTTGAGAGAGATATTTCCTTCACCAACGGACATTTTCTGGACGATCTATAAGAACAGATTTCCTATCTGGTTTTTCCCAACAAAAATTAAGTTCGTGTGAATATTCTGTATATTAATTTCAGTTTCCGCAAGAATTAAAAAAAAAATCGGCGTGGAAAGGTTATTTGAGAAGCTTTTTTTTTTCCGACGGCGCTGGAATTTTACTAAAATTTGGGTTTCACGGTTTTTATTTAGCTGAAGACTTTACTTTGAGGTTCCTCCCCTAGCACTGAACTGATATCAGCTACTAGAGTTCGCCTCTAACGAGTTTCCGCCTAACAGACAAGGTTTCCTGGCCTTTCTAGTATCGCAATCTTCTTATCTTCTTTCTTGAATCGAATCCTTGATCGTCTTATTAGGACAAACAAGAACCTCTCTTCTTAAGCTGTCGTAAGCAGAGCGGCCTCCCTCGTTGCACTAGCGTAAACAGCTTAGTGATCCTCTTGATGCCGAAAGGGGCGCTCCAGGAAAACCTATAGGAAATTTAAAACTCCCTACTCGCGTGTTGAATCGTTTAATTTTTGCTTCTGGTAGGAAAACTGACAATATTCTCTTTTGAGGTTACCGACGAGTGGCCCACCTATTGAAGAGTCCCCGTGCCTTTCTCTGACGTGGTGCAAGTGCTAGACTTAGTGATGTGAGAATACGTATTAAAATAACCGAACAATTCGAATAGTAACTTAATCGGATTAAACCGAATAGTTCTTTGGCATCCGGAATTCGGAATGTGATGTGCTTCGGTTCTATTGAAATAAATGGAAACATAGTGTCAGAATAAGAATAATTTCATCCTTGTTTCGTTTGTAGTAACGCATAAGTATGTCTTGGTCTTCGGAGCGACAAGAAAACGAAGATCGATTGCTACGGACGGTGCTCGTTTCATTCGTATTAGTTCGTACTGTTTCGGGTGATGTGGGAATACGTATTGCAATAACCGAGCAATATTCGAATAGTAAATTAATACGTATTAATTTAGACACTTTCCTGGCATACGGAATGTGATGATACCGATGTTTTTTTATATAACGAACGATGCCCGATGGAAACGGATGTCACGGACGCTGCGACATCGAATACACTTGTTCGTTCACCAGTGCTGGAGATGATTATTATTCTATTATTTTAGGTGCAAGTACTTTTGATGACGCAGAGCATAAAAATATATTTTAAAGTTATAAAATAAAAATTCATATATATATATATATATATATATATATATATATATATATATATACAAAAAAAAGTTTTATTAAAGAAATTAAAACAAAATATATATCATAAAAATATATAAATTTAACGTTAGTTACAAAAACATATCTTAAATTGTTTTTAATAAATCAAGGAAAATATACATTCTAGTAATATTTAATTTGAACATAAATAAAAAATAATCCAAGATGGTTTTCTTTGAAAATAATATGTAAAATATATAAAGAAAACAATAATTTTGAACTTAGATAGAAGTGGTGCGTCGTTTTCGCAAAATTTCTTGCTGCTGACTTCCGTTCATAGTTAAAAGAATTAAAGAGCCAGGATTATTTTTTAATTCTGTGGATTGGCTTATACATGGAATCTCATCTTGGTAAAAAAAACTTCAAGGATATTTTTTACTGCTTGGAGTTTAACAAAACCTGAAATATGAACTTGAGTCTCATCGGTAACATTATTTTTATTCATTTTTTCATGGTACAGAAGTGGACGTATTTCAGAAATATATCTTTTTTTAAATTACCAATAGTATTAAAATATTTTAATTTTCGATTACACAACCGACATAGGGCAAATTTACTATTTGATGAATTGACAAAAAAAAAACGATTGATTTTTGTGCGGGAGCCATGATATAAAACCAAAAATTTGAGGCGGCGCCTATGTCTAAATTTTTACTAACACTGTTGTCCAATTTTCTATCTAGAGCTGCGAAGAGTTCGATTCGTATTAATTCGTAATGTTTCGTCAACATTTCGCAATTCGTATTGTTAAACAATCCGAATATTACATTCATCCGCATCCGTATTATTCGAATATCAAAATCATCCGAATATTTACAACACTAGCTAGACTAATCAGCAACGCAGAGAATCTCACGTTTCGCCTGAGTAAATGCTTCAAAAGACTTAGATACTCGTGGGAGCGTGTGTAAAAATTTGAGAAATCTGCGCTCTTTAAAAGACAATCAGATTCTGCTAACGATTCGCGACATCGGGTGCTATTTATACTTTCTCGGCACTCCGTCGGGTCTTCCGATAGGAACCGATTAGCGCTTAGCGCGGTCCGCCAAAGCTTTATGTCTGCACCGCCGTCTGTGTCGGTGTCTATGCGCCGTTACCGCTGACAAAGTGCAGTTATTTCTCGGAATTTCAATGGTTTTTTTATGTTTATTTATTTTTATGATTTTTTTTAGGTTCTTGTAGATAAAATTCTACAACACTCTCTGTTGATTGCCATACCTTTTTTTTGGGTGAACATTTTAACCTCCAAAATTAAACGATTGCAGTCGATAATATCTGCTAAAGAAATACTAAATCGTTTTAAAATTTAAAATCTTGATAAAAACATTTTGGCTATAGAATCGGAGAGTAATAGATGGGGCTGAGGAAAAACTTTGTTTTCTCGTTTAAGTTCAGAAGATGTCCTAGGTTTTCCTGAACTTACAGAAGATTTGAAAATATGTTTCACTGGCACTCAAATGCAGCAGGCTATATCATCTCTAGCAGACAGTTAGATGAAAATGAAGTTCACCTACAGCATCTGAAACAATTTAAAGATATAATTAAGGTACCAGTTCGCTCCCGCACATTAGCAGTAAAACATATAATTGTTACGTTCATTATAAACCTGATGCAATCGGTACAAAAGTATTTTTAGATACTGTTGTGGATGTGCGAATCGTTTCAGAACAATTGGATCTTGCCCACATGTTGCGGTTGTAATATGTTATTTATCTCATGCAAGGTATAAATCAAAAATATTGAGACCAGCTGAAAAATTGACAAAAATATTTGAAATTGCAGGTGTTGAACCAGTTATTAATGAAGACTAATTGTATTATTAATGTTTCTACTGTTACACGATTAAGTATATATATATATATATATATATATATATATATATATATATATATATATATATATATCATTTTACATTTCAGGTGTTTGGGGATAAAATGTATATGTATGTCGTTGTAGTATTGTATTATTAATGTTTCTAGTATTGCACGATTATATATATATATATATATATATATATATATATATATATATATATATATATATATATATATATATATATATGTATATATATATATGGTGGCGCGACGGTGAATTAAAACAAAAATATGTAGAATCGAGTACACGAAACGAGCTGCCCAAAGGATAGGTTTTTACAAACTTTGTTAATCTGTGTGTACTTGTGTTATCAAGTGGACCATCGAGATATCGCCTTTGTCGTTTTGTTTGCTGTTTTTTGATTTTAAACTCAGCTTTATAGGATGCAAAGCCGAGATGATGGTTTGTACCGAATGCGGTGGCCTGACGAGTCCCATATTAGGACGAAACAGCGCTGTCGCCATCTGTTGGACCCCATATTTTGGAGTGCTCCGCACTTTTTAACACGAGAATCATGTAGACTGACAAACTTTCACGTCCGCTTCGCTAATATTTGACTCTATTTTATTTTAAATTACACGGACAAAAACTTATCTATTTATATATATATATATATATATATATATATATATATATATATATATATATATATAGTTTTAAGACAACTGAGGAATTATAAGAAAATTCCATACTTCAAAACTCCATGCCATTTTTTGTGATTTTGACTATGTTTCACCACTTTCAAAAATCTGAAAAAATTCACAGACATAGTTAAGCATCTAAAAAACAACATTTTTTTTTCGACCCTGCTATTGTGTTAGCTTTTATTTTATTGAATTAAAAAATTTTGGTATAGTAAAACGTGAATAATAATGGTCAAACTGGTAATCAAGTTAAACTTAAAACCATACTTTGGTAGTTTAAAAATATAAGTAAAATTCAGGAAGAAAAAAAACCGAACTAAAAAAGAAATTATTAAGAAAACAGAATTACGTGCTACGCAGTTTAGGTAACCAAAAAAAATGCAACTTAACCAACAAATTGGATTTTTTTATTTAATGTACATATGATAATTGCTTGAAGAAAAATGGTGTGACAAAAAGGCAAAATTAATCAAATTAGTCATAGTAAACTCAAACAGATATTTGAACCGAGATAAAATGTCTAAAATTTACTATAATTATCACCAAATTGATTTTTTTTCCGATTTAACCTAACTCAGCTTTATTAGAGAACACTTATGTTTGTTAACCGATTTTTAAAAAATTCGACTGTATACGTATATATTTATTTTTACCATTTGTTTTAATAGAAGCGAGATACTTCGATAAACCTTTCAGAGCAGAGGAGTCATTTTGCAGCTATAAAAAACATTCAGAGTTGAATCGGGAATGTCGGCCACATCGAAATATACATGAAATGGATTTTGTACTATTACAGCTTCTTGTTCAGAGATATTAATTAAATTAAAGAAACCGCTAAATTTTTGCCACTTCGGTAAAAACTGACTTCTTCCTACCTTTAAAAAAAATACTTAATACGAAAAATTCTTTGAATTTGACAATGGTTTCCATTTTAAAATCCCATTCTATATAAGCTCAATCTAGTAACGTTACTTCTAATCAGTCAAAATAAATAAAGGTATGATAAAAACATCTTGCGTTTCAAAATTGACTTAATTCCGCTATTAACTTGTAGATGGCAAACGTGGTTTAACACAACAGAAAATAATTTTTAAAATGCTTATCTTCTTTTTCGAATACTTATTATATATATATATATATATATATATATATATATATATATATATATATATATATATATATATATATATATATTGCGATTTGACTATATTTCACCACTTTTAAAAATCTGAAAAAATTCATAGACATAGTTTAGCATCTAAAATACAACATATTTTTTTTCGACCCTGCTATTGTTTTAGTTTTTATTTTATTGAATTTAAAAATTTTCGAACACCCATAAAAATTTGAATTTCGCGCCAAAATTTTTTGTAAAACAACTTGTTGTAGGCAATAACAAACCTACAAAATGAAAAAAATTCTACGATGATTATAACCGAAGATATCGTCAAAAAACGAAAAAAAAAACATTTTATTTTTCCTTGAGGATATATGACGATAAAAGGGGCTAAAAATTTGTGTAGGTACTTTTTTATGTAGAGCAACCGGGTGTTTTTTATTACCAAGGGGGCAGTTTCGATCCTCTTAATCGGCTACACCCTTTATATACTTTTTAATCGACCTAAGAACAGACAAAGGTTTCAATTTGACACTTCTATATAAATATTTTTTAATGTTTGTTCACGGGTAACTTTTAATAGAAGTTAAATTGATGACGTTTATAAAATATTCTAGAGGTTATTTTCAAGAAAATCCTATACAACTATTTAGTATTCGTTTAATATATTATTATTATTAGGCTTCGGCATTTCAATGATAAAGAAATGCAAAAATTAAAAAAAAAAAACGAAACCAACTTCACAAAATTGCAGTAGAAAATAAAAAAAAATAAATTTACATTTATTTATTATATATATTTAATTTAATGATTTAGTTAAAGTTTATCGAAAATACCTGTTAACTTTACAACTATGGCCAATAGAAATGGAACACAAAACAAAAGCAATATAAATATTATAGCAATGAAATTAAAAAATGCCAATCACCTAGAATTAATTTCAAAATAACCCCTTCAATTGTTATCACGCCGACTTTATTTGCTATCGAGTTTGCCACTTATAATTAAACCAACAATTTTAAGAATAATAAGTATTCGAAAAAAAGATAAGCATTTAAAAAATAATTTTCTATTGTGTTAAACCACGTTTGCCATCTACAAGTTAATAGCGGAATTAAGTCAATTTTGAAACGCAAGATGTTTTTATCATACCTTTATTTATTTTGACTGATTAGAAATTACGTTACTAGATTGAGCTTATATAGAATGGAATTCTAAAATGGAAACCATTGTCAAATTCAAAGAATTTTTCGTATTAAGTATTTTTTTTTTAATGGTAGGAAAAAGTCAGTTTTTACCGAATTGGCAAAAATTTAGCGGTTTCTTTAATTTAATTAATATCTCTGAACAAGAAGCGTAATAGCACAAAATCCATTTCATGTATATTTCGATGTGGCCGACACTCCCGATTCAACTCTGAATGCTTTTTATAGCTGCAAAATGACTCCTCTGCTCTGAAAGGTTTATCGAAGTATCTCGCTTCTATTAAAACAAATGGTAAAAATAAATATATACATATACAGTCGAATTTTTTAAAAATCGGTTAACAAGCTTAGGTGTTCTCTATTAATGCTGTTAGGTTAAATGGGAAAAAAATCAATCTGATGATAATTATAATAAATTTTAGACCTTTTGTCACGGTTAAAATATCCGTTTAAGTTTATTATGGCTAATTTGATTAATTTTACCTTTTTGTCACACCATTTTTTTTCAAGCAATTATCATAAGTTATTTAAATAAAAAAATCTAATTTGTTGGTTAAGTTGCATTTTTTTTTGTTACCGAAACTGCGTACCACGTAATTCTGTTTTCTTAATAATTTCTTTTTTTGATCGTTTTTTTTTCTTCCTAAATTTTAGTTTTAATTTTAACTTATTTATCAGTTTGACCATTATTATTGACGTTTTATTATACCGTGCGTAGTTGTTTTAGTTGATGTTGAAAGTACCTTTTTTTGCAAATGAATCTCGGTTTTACTACCTATTACTATTCATATATATATATATATATATATATATATATATATATATATATATATATATATATATTCATATATATATATATATATATATATATATATATATATATATATGTATAATTGGGGATGCAGTCTGTTTAAATTTGTAGGTCTTGGTAATGAAAAAACCCTTTTTTGGTTCTGTCAAGCTTTCAAGAATAAATAAATTCTTTTTTTCAGGATATTTCTACAATTATTAATTAAACAGTTAAAGTATAATCTAGCCTATAATTATTAAGTAACTCACCAATCTGGTTTGAATATGAAACAAGTAAACCCCAACATTAGTACTTTTTAACTATATTTAGAGGCATATTTAGGATAGGATTGTAAAAATTTGTTGATATTCTAGAAATCTCGAAAACAACTAAACATCTTACTTGACTATTTCACCATTTTGTAATGACAAATGTCATGTGTTAACCGAGAGGTGTCGCGGATAGTCTAAGTAGTTGAAGAAAATACGGATCCGTAAACAGTGGCCTAGTCAAGTATGAGATTTAGCAAAAATAGGATATAAATTTAAAAAGTTACTTATTTGATATTTTTTACATGATATAAGACTATTTAAGAGAGAAACTTATTCATCTGGAGATGGACTGTCCAGGAGGCTCAACTACTTTTCTTTTACCAACTTTAAAATATAACTGTAAATAGCACTCAGACTATCGGTGTCACTTTATTTTATTCATGATGTTGCTATCTTGGTTAATATGCACCATTTCAAGGAAGTGCCTTTTGTGATATGTAAGAACTCGTTCCAGAATTTCAGTGCCATCCTAGTTAATGTTGTGATCCTGATGAAAACATGTTTAGTCATAGCACAAGAGGCCAAATCTCTATTAATATCACTACGATGAGAAGTGAGTCTGCCTTTGAGGCTTCTGGAAGTCTGGCCTATATAAACTAATTGGCAGTTGGAACAGGAAATATTATACACTATGCAGGACGTCTCATTCAGTTGCAAGGGTGTTTTGATTTTAGAATAAATTTTAGAGAGAGTAAGTAATTGTTTTCTAGCTGTTTTGATATCTGTATTTTTAAAAATATTCATCAATTTGTCAGTAAGATTTTCTATATGAGGTAATGTGTGGAAAAACTGAATTTGTACTGTTACGTTTGAAAGAGCGTTAGCTGGACCTAAAGATTGAGTATATAAAAGAGACGGTTAAAAAGTATTTCAAAGATGTTTTCAGAAATATTATGTTTGGTATTATAGAGAATTTTTTTAATAATGTTCTCAGAGTAAGAATTCTCCAATAGTATATCATTGGCACAGTTGGCACAATGCCTCTGCTCTAAAATTTGGGTATGTCAGTTTCACAGCTCTAT
The DNA here is from genome assembly GCA_034092305.1 of Diaprepes abbreviatus. Taxonomy (NCBI): domain Eukaryota; kingdom Metazoa; phylum Arthropoda; class Insecta; order Coleoptera; family Curculionidae; genus Diaprepes; species Diaprepes abbreviatus. The sequence goes on from JASJET010000171.1 coordinate 2,229,414, forward strand.
TTTTCATGCCTCAGATGAGATTGATTTTAGATCTCATAGGATGGTACGAATGATAATGAATTTTTAGAACAGTATGGTTTCTATACCATTTATATTTTAAAGTGCTTTTATTCGTTCGTATAACTAATATATCCAAAAATGTGATACTACTGTTAGTTTCTTCATCAACTGTGAATTGAATATGAGGATTAAAGGAGTTATAGAGTTCAGGAGCTATCTGAATTCTACTCGCAAGTTAAGCAAGCAATAAGTCATCTACATATTGCCTGACAAATGGAATGTGAAAAGGCATCTGTTGGAGACAATCCTTAACCAGATCATCCAGCATATAGTTAACTAAAATGGGAGAATTTTAAAATCCAATGCTGTTCCAAAAATCTGTTTAATAGTTTTTATTGAACACTAATACGTTGGAATCGAAAACAAATTCCATGAGTTGCTCAAAAAAGTCATAATCGATCCCACAGAACTGTGATATGTCATCCCATTTCTCACTAAGGCTGTTTAGGATAGCCCCTAAAGGTAAATTGGTAAATAGGGAGACTACATCAAAACTAACAATTACGTAGTTATTAGGTAATTGAAAATTATTAATGACAGTGTTAAATGATGAAATAGTCAAGTAAGATGTTTGGCTGTTTACGAGTTTTCTAGAATTTCAACGAATTTTTACCATCCTATCAAAATATGCCTCTAAATATAGTTAAAGAGTGGTGTTGAGTTTTTCCCCTGTTTTTCAAACATTTACTTGTTACATATTCAAACCACATTGGTAAGTTACTTAATAATTATAGGTTACGTTAATACTCTAACTGGCCAGTCAGGTTGCCAGAACCATTCGGAAAACTAATGCGTCCGACGTACACACGGAACCGACAGCACCCGAGTCGCGGGTGTCAGTTCACTCGTAGACGCTGTACAGTGAGCTTTAAAAATGGTGAATGAGATTTCACCGAAACGTCAGCTGCTTTACAGTCCTGAAAGGGACTCAGCACATACACGGAATGTCCGAAAATCATTCACACCCGTGAGAATATCCGACAACACTTTGTTTTATACATATTTTTTAAACGAAGCCTCATATACCAGACACCTCCTCAAAAAAGACAATTTTGAGTTCCCCGTTATTAAGAGGTTATACTGTATATAGATTATATTCCCAAAAAATATATTTTTTATAGTATCCATTTAATCCATACTCAAATATATGCCTGACATTGTGGCTTACAGTAAAAAAGTGTGTATCATACAATATTCAAGACACCCCGCATATACAGAATAATTTGGGGAGCCTTGAAACCCATCAATATTCTAAACAGACTTGAAAGCTTCAAGATATTTTCGACACGTATGTTCCAATCGTATAGATTTTATTCCTATTTATTTTCCTAATGTTTTTAATATGCATTGGTTGCGATTTAGTTTAAACTTGTATTTGATATGGTAATGAAAAAATTAGTTATGCATTTCATCAAAATATAGGTGCAAAATGAGTCAAGTTCAGTTACACAAAATATTGTTAGAAATATAAATTTTGAAGCAAGTTTAGTCAATCACTTCTTAGATTTTTTCGAGGCAAGTTTTTATTAAACTTTTATAAAGCCGAATATGAGCATTTTGCGTTAATCTAATCAAATTAAATGTTTCATCTTCAGCTGTCAATATCACTACATTATATCTTTAATGGAAACGGGTAGAATAAATTCGTTAGTTCCAAATCTTAGATGCATAATCGAATCGTCAGTACAGGGTAGGCAAGTATGTTTCACTATATATTATTTATTTATATCTGTTTATATATATATAAAAAAAAGGAGGGGCGGTGGAAGCTTTGAGTTCAGGAAAATAGACCCGATTTTGCCTCTTATACTATAGTTTATTCAAGAACTAGTGATAGTAATAAATCATTTTTTAACCTTTTTTTTCTTCGCAAACTACCTGTGGTGCTCTTTAGTCCGGTGTATTTGATAAAATCTGTTAGACACATATATTTTTCATAGGAATGGGTTTGAAATTTTACAATCAAAAATATCGGTCTATAATAATAGTCTATTTGGGTTGGATAACAATAGATATTTGGAAGTGTGAAGTGTTAAAAAGGATTTTAATCCATGTCATAGGCGTTGGAAGGAGGTTTATTTTATCACTGAGTATTTATGGCATAGAATATTATTTCGGTAATAAACTTAAAATAAGGAGTTTTTATAATATTATTTTATTTCTTATGATTTCTTAATAATTCACATACATTAGAAAATAAAGATAATTTTGACATATTTAACACAAATCACAACTGTATTTTCATTATTTTTAATTTTGGCATAGAAACCGTTTTAGGCACATTCAGACTAAAACGTAACCTTATTCCCTCAAAAAATTCTAGGTTATAATGTAAATACTTACAAATTACCCATTGTCGAAAATACAAGAAGTTAAACATATATAAAAAATATATTCGTTTATATAATTTTAAAATTTTTTAGGGGCTTTCGGTCATTTTATTATCAATTAAAATCATTTTTAGGACATTTGATGTTTCAGTTTATTTATTTCTTAAACCATCTGCGGAATTACAATTAAATACTAAAAAGGGATTCAAATGTAATTAATTTTTATATGCTACAATTAAAATTAGACTTACTTATTTTTATTTCTATCGCACTGACATCTTAATTTAATTTACTTTATTATACGGAAATCCTAAAAAATAAAATAAACATGTTAATTCTACACTCTTAAGAAAAAGACATAAATACAATAAAAAAAAAATTACGGCTAATTGGAATTAAATATAAATAAAATTAAAGAGTGGGACACACTAAAATAAAAATATATAAAAAAATATATAAACAACATTAAACAATAAAATACAACAAAAACAAAAATTTAAATAATAAATTGTGTTTACACTGATAAACATTACGTATCTAATTCATAATCAAAGTCAGTGACGTTATCTTCGCTCATATTAATTATAATTGGTTCCTCTATCTGACCGATCATGAGATTGAGTTTCCACATTTTCTTTTATTTTTTTTATTATATGGATTTTTACGAATTTTCTGCAGTAATTTTATTCAAAAAAATCTTTCAAAAGTTTAGTTAAATTACTAATACTGTAAGTTGTGTTATTTCTAGCAACTCTACCTTTTACTTGAGAGAGATATTTCCTGCTTCAACGGACATTTTCCAGACGATGTATAAGAACAGATTTTCTATCTGGTTTTTCCCAGCAAAAATTAAGTTCTCTGAGCAATTTGCAGAGCTCAGTTCTATTAATTTCAGGTAAATCCCGATTTTCATTGATTTTAATTAGAATTTTGTCGACGGTTGGGATCTCCTACTCATAATAAAATGTATGTACAACTCCTTTCATTGCAGTTTACATCTCTTCTTCCAACGAGGTTTTTCGTCTGCCTGTGATCGAATGTGGCTTGGGAGTACTAACAATTCCAGTCGTTTTTTTCTCCGTCAGTATTCGGTACATAGTAGATTTTCCAACTCGTGTCATGTTGGAACAGATCTCAACGGAGCTTTTAACATTATTGTCTATATATTGATATCTTAAAGCATCATAAACATTCATCGTAATAAGTTTTTCGTTGAGGAGAAAACCCCCTGGTTTAACGATTTTGGAATAAATATAGAGGTAGAAGACATATCTTTTTGGTATCAGAAATTTTATTGTTGCAGTAAATTTATAAAAGCTTATAATATTTTAATATAATTAGATTTATGGCAGTCCTCAGTTACCTGCGGCACTAAAACAAGTACGTTGGAGGTTTCGGTAACAGTTTTATTACTCTCTCTAGTTCTTGAATAGAGTATAGGCATGTGTATGCTTGCGATCGCCTCTGCCCTTCCCAAGATCTTTGAGTTCAAGAAAATAGAACCGACCCTGCCTTTTATATTAGGAATGTGTATGCTGCTCGCATCTTCCCCCTTTGTCGGCAAGTTGTTTTTTCTTGTTATCGCCCCCCTCTCCAAGAGCTTCAAATTCAGAAAAATAGACCCGACTCTGCCTTTTACACTAGAAATGAGAATGTTGCTCCCCCCCCCCCCCCCGTCGACAACTTGTATTCGCTTGCCATACTGTAATTTTGTGATATCAACCCCCCCCCCAAGAAAAACGCTGGATCTGCCCCTATATATATATATATATATATATATATATATATATATATATATATATATATATATATATATATAAATAAGCTGCAAAAAATCATGTCGTCATATACTATTTAAAATTATTAAACATTTGAAATATCTAAGAAACAATTTTTTTAGTATGTGGTTGTTCAAAATAAATTCAACATTGCTGCAAGTGAGTTCGGGAGTGTAGTGTAGGAATAATTATTAGTAATTATATAATTAATTTTCGAAGAAATAAGAAAAACAAAGTGTACAATTACTGCTCGAAAAACATGTTTATTTTATATTTTTAAAAATAATATATTTTTATTACTCTGTTTGATGTTTTCCAAATTATCAACAAAGGCAACATACACATAAATATTTACTTTTAGGATGTTGGACATTCAGTCATAACATTTTTATAATTGAAGGTCGAAGAGTGTACAATAACAAGTTTCTGATAAAAAAAATATCCTTAGACCAAGCTATTTATTACAAACAAGAATATTGAAAGCAGCAATGATATATATACAAGCAGGGATTCAGCCTCTCTCTTTGAGGAGGGTCGGGGTGGCGATATCACATCAGTACAGTATGGCGAGCGAAAGTGAGTTGTCAACCGGGGAAGGGGGGGGGGGGGAATGCTGACCACATTCATGTTCCTAATGTAACATGCAGAGATGAATCTATTTTTCTAAATTCGAAGCTCTGGGGGGGGGGGGGGGTGAGGGGCGATCGAACAGTATGGCAAGCGAGAGCAGGCTGTCGATGGAGGAAGGATGCGACTATTTTTCTGAATTCGATGCTCTTGGGGGGAGCGATCGCCCTCACTGCATCCCTGTATCCGTATCTGTGTACAAGTAAAATTTCTACTCATTTATTTAATAATTTACGACTTTTAAATTTCAAACGCTTATCCTTTTGACACAACTCTTACTACCATAGATTTAATAATTAACATTGTATTACTTGTTTGTAATTTTCAATTTTCTCCTATTCTTACTTTTCTTAAATAATGTAATATTGTTACGAACTATATAGCGTTATACATTTTATAGTATTAATTTGTGTTTATATTTTGTAGAGTTTTAGATTTATTTTCTACAATTTCATAATTTATTTAATTAATTTTACCTCTGTTAATTTCCTCAGGAGACGTCTATGAAAGAAGGTCTGGAAATTCTATATTCTTATTTTTAACATGGAACGCCTATGACGGAAGGTCTAGAATCCGCCAGATTACTTCTTTTTCTTATTTTTGTTACATCATGTAGTATGAAAACCCTTCTAGAAAGATCCGTAATCTTCTGGTATCGACCAAAAGGGTATAGATCGGCTTTCGTGGACAGTTTAGTTTGAGAGCTCGTCGAGGCAACTTGAATTAATTTGACAAGTGTCAAAATTGAGGTTCAAAATAAAAAGTTATTAAAATAATACAGAGTGTACAGTTCGTTTGAAGACCGGCTGTCAGGAACAATATTTTTAAGATAGATGCATAGCAGCTATGATTTCGACAATCATCCATGTCTTTCCTTGTAACCACCGTTTGAAAATTTAATTATATAATTCTTACGAATAATGTCGGAAATATTTGTTTAAAATATATGTTTATGGACAAAGTTATTAAATATTTATAAATTTTCATAGTTTCTTTTTGAAAAAACACATTTTAATATAAATATTAGCAAGAACAGCATATTTTAAAAATTCTAAATATACAAAATAAAGTTTTTAAATGAAGAAAATCGTGAGAGGAAGGTGTATCATGGTAAAAAAAACTAATCAGAATGACTTGGATAAAACCTACAGATGATGTTTATTTTGGAAAATACTACTCACACGGACAAAAGAATTAGCCAAAACATTAAGACGGAAAAGGATGAAAGGTAAGCTTAAGCATGAAGAACCTGATAAAAAGAGGAAAGTACATAACGGAAGATAGACAGCAAGGAGAAGAGCTAAAATAAATTAATTCGGAAATCTCCAAGCCAATAAGGCGTGACATCAGGAATTACGATACAAATCACATAAAATAAATAATTGAAGAGAATAATGGTATGAAAGTTTGAAAACGGAAGACAGGAAGTAGCATAATTCAAAAATAAAGAAGCAGTGCTGTGATCTAACCTCGGAAAAATATTTAATAGAGTTGAGAAATCCTATTCGACATTATACAGGAGTCGGACTGAACCATCAAGAAAAAGCATTATCAATTAAGAATTTATGAAACAATTGGCAATCACAATTCATCACAGTTTTGAACTATGCATTCAAAAACTCGATTGGGACATAAACATAGATCGACAATAACTTGCCGGTCTCAGATTTGCAAATTATACAGGGTGATTCTCAGGGCAATTTATGGATCGGGGGGAAAAACTATAATTAGGAAGAATCTAAAAATTTGACAGTGTACTAACGTATATAAAGGACAGCCGGCTAAAATATTTTAAAGATGGCGGCACTTCCGGTTATACCGGAAGTAGATGTCAACTTACTTATTTTAAACGAAACATCCTAGATATTATTGCATTTTTGATTTCTACGTAAAATTCTAGATATATTTTATATATAATGTTCTATACTTAAGCCTAACCGTTGTGGACATATTTAAATTTTTATGTTAAAAATGACACAAAACTTAACCATAAATTTTTCGTATAACGAAGACTTTATTATTTAATTTGGGTTGGATTTCTTGTAGACGAAGATCGACTTTAGTAGTCTTTTATGATATTTTGAAAATTATTAGTATAGAGTGGTCAAAAAAGTAGAATAAAAATTATATTTAAAAAATCGTCAAAAGTCAATTTTTTCAAATAGAAAACACCTATTTTTATAATTTTATCATATTAAGCATTAATTTTTAAAAAGTTTTTACTGAAACATTATAAAGTTTCGGCAAGAAAAAGAGTACATATCTTCGAGATCGTCACCGTTATATTTTTGTGGTTCTTTGGCCTTGTTGTTCGATTAATGAAGTAATATATATTATTATATTTGTCTGTGTTAAAGGTCATTTTCATTTAACTTTAGCTCTGGTAAATTATTTAATTTTAGGTTTTGTTGAATTGGAATAAAACATTATATAGTCCAGGGCCTAGTATGAAATTAATACAGTAAATTATATAAAGTTCGCTTTAGACAGGTACAATTCTTCTTCTTAAACTTTTTTCTCCTTTCGAAGGTTGGCAATCTAAATGGCTAACGTTCGGTCATTGAGCGGTAGTACTTCTATGCCTGATTTGGCCATTTCTTCAGTTATCACAATTGCTGTGCTGTATCTATGGTTTGTGTCGTTTCTTCCAGAATAGTAAAAATAGCCTTTACTAATGTTTTGTTTTCTAGATCCGGGTGACCTCACTTTACTGAATCCCAAAATGCCAATCTTCAACCTGCTCATCTCTGCTTTGACATTAGCAAGTTTTCCTGTCACAAAAAAACTTCGTATATTCCAAGTGGCAATGGGCACGGTTCTATTATAAACGTTGATGTTTGCCTTGATACCATAGGGTACAGTTAAGTTTTAAATAAGATATATGTTATTATACCGCAGCTGAACTACGCGGCCCCCAACCTATTATATCTGTTGATAAGAGAGAACTGGAAGGCAAATTTATTGAATGTTGGATGGAAGCTCCAGGAATGAGATGTATCTAAGTGCATATAATTAAACCTAATACGTGAGTTACCAAGGAGCTTATTTTCTTGAAGAAGAAAGGTAGGATTGCTGACGGAACATTGCCAACTTCGAGGCCATCTTTATAGGATACAGATGGTGCCTGGAGTAGGATAAACTGTTGACTATATTCTCAGAGAGTGCCCGGTACTTAACGGAGTAAAGCGGCAACATATCGGTGGATAAAATATTATAACCCGAAGCAGTTAGTCAAGGTTAGGTAATGAGGCTGCTTGGATTCACCAAGGCGATCAGCTTCGAATGACTAACGATCATGGTGGAATGTAATGGGCCCAGCGACGCGTAAGCATCGAAGATCGAATATTATCACTCTTATTCATTCTTGTTATCATAATATCTTCGCCAAATTATATGATGTGGCGTATAGATATTTCCCTCTTCTAGGAAACGCACGTTTATAGGATTGCAAAAATCTCAAAAACTACTAAACCAGTTATGACCTAATTTTAAAGAGTTAAAACTTATTATGTATTCTGAAGTATTATAGGATATAAAGAGATGAAAAATTAAACCTCATTATAGCCGTTCGGTGGATGTTCTTATCCCCGCTTTAACTACGTTATTCCCCAATAATATAAAACAAATACTTAACAAGATGGTGCACCAGCTTATTATGCATTACCTGGATTTGATTTGTATAATCTATGGATCCTCTCCATATGCGTTTCGATCACCTCATTGTCTCATCAGTAGAAAGTTTAATTCTTAAGCTTTTCCGGTATATGTAGGTTTTGTGTCTTGATGGTCGAAACGCATGTGGAGAGTTGTGCACACATACGTCTTGCCATAGTGTTTTATACCAATTCAGTGTTCACTTGCTAAATTTAAAATTGTCTTGTGGACAAAACGATGGCTACTTTTTCCATTTTAGAATACGCTGATATAATTTTCATGTATGGTAGAGCAGACGGCAATGGAGCTGCAGCTCAACGACTATACCGAGATCGATTTCCTGAAAATAGAGTTCCAAATGTACAAGTTTTTATTAACACATATCGCCGTATTTGTGAAACCGGTAATCGTCATTTCAGAGAAAAATTGCATGCAGACAGACATGCTGTCGAAGTAGAACAACAAATTTTGGATTTATTTGATGCAGATCCAATCACGAGTACTAGAAAGGTAGCTAATCAACTTAATTTTTCTGCTTGGAAAGTGTGGAACGTTTTGAAAGTTGAAAGAAAACATCCATTCCCTTGCACCCGGTTCAAGGCCTTGAAGGTGATCCAGCAAGGAGAATTCTGTTCTGCCATTATTTGTTAAATCCTCGTATGGAAGATGAACTTTTCTAAAAAAGTATTTTATGGTCCGATGAATCGAAATTTGATTGGGAGGAAATCACCAACTTCCAAAATCTGCATTATTGGACTGATGAGAATCCGCATATGAAAAAAGAAATATCTTTCCAACATAAATTCGGTGTAAATGTATGGGAAGTGGTAATCGGAAGAACTTTCATTGGGCCATATTTTCTTCTTGAACATTTAAACGGAGACATCGTGGATGAAATACCATTTAACGTAAGAAACAGAATAATTTTTCAGAACGACGGATGTCCAGCACATTATCGGCTTGACATATGAGATTTTTTTAAATGAAACATTAACTAATCGTTGGATTGGAAGAATCAGTCCCTTATTGGGGCCTGCGAGGTCCCCAGATTTGACTCCTAGAGATTTTCACATCTGGGGACGTATGAAAGAACTTGTCTATAAAGTTGAATAATGGACCGTAATCAACTGATTGAAAGAGTTAATGAAGCAGGTGTCAAACTTAGGGAAGAAATGAGACTAGGCGTAACCACCACCCAAGTGAGGAAAAGGGCCAGAAAATATATTGGAAATAATGGCTCACATTTCGAACATAACATGTAAAATAATACTTAATGTGACTTTGGTAATTTTAGGAAAGTAAAAATAAATAAAGAAAATTGTTAATTTCGTTAATATGGATATATTCCCTGAATTTAATGGATTTAATATTTTATTGATACGGGTTTCGATAAACCACCGTAAAGGTAATTCAAGAAAGTTATTTTTAAAATAAATTGAATACATTTATTTTTCTCACTGTTAGAAAAAAAAATCACTCAAATCTAAGAATGAAACTTGAATTTTCATAGATGAAAAAAATTTTTGAGTGCGCAGTTTTCTGTATGTTATTTTAATTTTAGTCCTTTTGTTGTTATTATAGTATATGAACCAAAGAATAAGAAAAAAAAAATATTTAAAACCGAAAACTTTTACCAGTATCATAAAAACTAAATTTTCAATCCCCAATTGCAAGAAAACCGAAAAATTATAAAATGTGCTGTAACTGGAAAACCGTGCATTTTTGTACTAAGGCACATATGGCATAAATTATTCAAAATGACATTCTTCATCACCTCTTCCAAATTTTCTATCGATGTACCAAACACCCTGTATATATATATATATATATATATATATATATATATATATATATATATATATATATATATTCCTTCTTAGCTTCTTGACTACAATCAAATTAACCTCGAGATGTCTTTGATAATACACACCGTTAAAAATAAATATAAGTAATGTAGATTTGATGACAAACCGTCAGTGTTTGAAAAATAATTTATTTGAAAACATGTTTAATTTTGAAACTATTTTAATATATTGCGCATTGTTTCTTGGTGCTTTGATATTAAGTATTTATATATACTTTAGATATTCATATACATATTGGTCTAGACAGGGTATACCCCATCTTAAACCTAAATTCCCCCTCGGTAAGTAACAGTTATTCGAAATCGCACAAATATAGGTTACTCCACATAAATAAAGTAAAACTTTATTTGAACTAATTACACATTAATAATGTTATTTATTATTTTTTATTGCTACGGTTCATAACATGTAATTCTACAAGTGAGTAAGTGGATCATTGGAAAGAATTTTTTAAATATTAGTCATATATTTCCACGTTCTTTTCTTTGAGTTTTACTTTAAAAAAATATGAAAATAATGTGAGCAATTACTTTATCATTATCAATCATTAACTCTTCTCAGATATTCATTATTTTTAACAAAATCACTAACCTCAACTTATCAAATAATTAACAATGTATATGAATAGAACTATAAGGATTCACTGAAATGTGGTTATCGAATTAGCATTGTTTTATTTTTGTTTGCTTGTATGCAGCTTAAATAATTTTTAACCGACTTCTAAAAAAAGGAGGTTCTCAATTCGTCGATACATCTTTTTAATATATGTACAACGATTACTCCGGAAAGGCGGCACCGATTTGAACGAAATTTTTTACGTTATGTTCAGGAAGGTGCTGCCGTGGTCATATATTTTTTTGGATGATAATGGTGCAGTAAAATCCAAGATGGCGCTGACAATATGGCGGCCAAAAAATTAATTTTGCCCGATTTTCTCCAAAATTGGTACGGGGAAATTTTCGGGGTTGTACATAATTTTTGGGATCGTAGACAACGATTCTGAAATTATTTAAAAAAAATTTAATATGGCGGATCCAATATGGCGGACACAAATATCAATTTTGTCCGACTTTCTCCAAAATTGGTACGTGGGAGTTTCCGGGATGGCATATAACGACAGCAAAATTATTTTTAAAAAATTTAATATGGCGGATCCAATATGGCGGACAAAAATATCAATTTTGTCCGACTTTCTCCAAAATTGGTACGTGGGAGTTTCCGGGATCGCATATAACGAATCCAAAATTATTTAAAAAAAATTTAATATGGCGGATCCAATATGGCGGACAAAAATATCAATTTTGTCCGACTTTCTCCAAAATTGGTACATGGGAGTTTCCGGGATCGCATATAACGAATCCAAAATTATTTAAAAAAAATTTAATATGGCGGATCCAATATGGCGGACAAAATATTAATAATGTCCGATTTTTTTTCAAAATTGATATGGGGGAGTTTTTGGGACCGAACATTACGAATCTGAAATTATTTTAAGAAGATTAAATATGGCGGATTCAAGATGGTGGATTTTGTCTAAAATCAGTATTAGGGGATTTTTGTTAGTGTTAATTTCGAATTTAAAGTATTTTTTAGAAAATTTAATCTGGCGGATTCAATATGCCGTTTTAAAAATTTTACATTTTTCGATTTTCTCCAACACTGATAAAGGTGGTTCTTGAAGGGGTAAGGTGTAAATTATGAATTTAAAAGTATTTTTTCATGATTCAATATGGTGAATTTAATATATCGGACTAAAATTTCACATTTTTCGATTTTTTTTTCAAAGGTGGAATTGAATTATTTTTAACGATGTAAATATAAAATTATATTAAGAAAGTCTAATATGTAAGATGCAATATGACGGTCTAGAAATTTTAAATTTCCGGATTTCATCCAAAATTGGTACTAGGGTGCTTTGAAGAGTTTACATTTAGATCAGATTAATATGGTGGGTTGAAAATTTTACCTTATTCGCATTTCTTCAGATGTGGTATTAGGGGGTTTTCGGGGTAGTGTATTACGAATACGAAGTTAATTTTTTACAACTATTAGGTTGATAAATACAATATGAGAGACTGAAAATTTTACATTTTTCGATTTTGTCTAAAATTGATATTGCGGGGTTCTTGGGAGTATACAAACTCAATATGCAGTATTAAATAAATCGCGATAAGAAATTTACGTCTCAAGTTCTTTAAATATCGATATTGGAAGGTTTTGGAGTCTATATTACCAATCTAAAATTAATTTGAAAATATAAGATACTGGATTTATTATGTCAAACTAAATATTTGTTAGACACAATTTTACTGGTATTTGGAGAACTCTAAGAATCAAAGAATTTTTAATGGTTCATTTTAGGGTGATTTCCAACTCTGAATAAAATGAATACTTTTTGCCATCCTGGCGTCTAAGAGGTATACTAATTTCTATTAGTACTTAGTTTAAATAATTTATGGATATCATAATAAATTCAAAACTAAAAATCGAAAAATAAAATTTTTATAAAAAAATTAACGGACTTCTAGAATTGCGCTAAAAAGTGAAAGATAACCATAAATTTTAATAGGTAATTGAAATTTTTTAAGTCGGCGCCAAATTACATATATATATATATATATATATATATATATATATATATATATATATATATATATATATATATATATAAATTATGGTAAGAAATCAGTTACAAATAAAGCATTTTTAATCTGTTTATATTTCATATAAAAATTTCTAGTTATTTTTCACTTTTTAGCGTACTTTTAGAAGTCGGTTTAATTTTTTTTATAAAAATTTTATTTTATTTATGTTGAATTCCGTATGTTTTATTATTGCAGCTTCAGAGTATTTTATATGGTGTAGGCGAGAAACTCTTTCAAAGAAAGAGAGCGAAAGAATATGTATGACTATCACATATTAACCATTTTTTAACATTGTCTACAGGTTTCAAATAAACATTTACATACGAAATTGTTATTTCTGTTTCCTATATTCAAAATCATCTCATATCTAAAAAAACCTAGGTGTATTCTTTTACAATCTTAAAAACAATAAACTACCAGTATATGAAATACTATTAAAATGTATACAAGTTTTTTTTCGAATTACTTTTTAACTATCTTATATTTAGAATTAAATTTTTTGCTTAGAATATGTGTGTACAAACCGTTCACTACATTACATTTTTAAACTTTTTACCTTATTTTAGGAAACAATGACTGCATCGGATTTGAAGCATTTTCATTCGCCCTTGAAACTATGGATTGGTATAATGAGCTGAAACAAAAAGGCCATAAGTATGGCGGTGCATGGAATTTTGCTGAACCAGTTTTAGTATTAACCGATCCCGATTACATCAAAGATATTTTACTTAAGGTATGAATCTTGTAAATTTGTTGAAATTTGATAAAACAATACCTGTTGAAATCGACAAAAAGCTGTAGAGAAACGAAAACAGATTATTTAATTATCGCCCTTTCTCCGAGGAATATTCACTAATAATATAAGTGAGTCAACGATGCACATACTTTAGATAATTTTTGTTGAAATAATCTGATCTTGAATAATTTTGGTCTTCTTCCATTGTGATCCCTAGGATAAGTTTCAATAGTCTGCCCGTGGCTTCATTTGGATCCCTACCTTGATTGTTGCCATTTGGACCTCACGGTGTGGCTAATTTTTAATTCGCTTTCCAAGGTCTTAAGGCAGATGGATTTAAATTAATTTGGAGGATATTGATGTTTCATTCATCTTTATCTGTTTGCATATGAGGTAATCTTTTGCAACACTGTTCGTATGATTGTTGTTTCTAACCAAATATATTTTATTCTACTTGTAGTACCTTGTAGAAAATGCATATCATTGACTTATTGATAACCACAGCCCATTACATGAACTGCCATGTTATCCTATCTCATGAAGCATTGAATGCGCAGTATCTTTGGTAAGTAAAGCTCTTGCAGTTGTTCCTTTGTAGTTTCTTGTATTATAACAGTTCGCGTCCTCAATATTGATCGTCATACTTCATGGTGCATATCAGTTTTTTTTTCCATCTTCATATGTATACATTTTTTGCCTACTGCAAAGTGTTTTTTGTTTGATCTTTATTGGTTTAGATTTGGTATGTTCTGTAAAAACAGTAGCATCTCTGGTCACCACACACATCAGTCTTGAATAAGCAGAGCTATAACTTATCTTCGATGAATTCATCTCGCTACCATCTATTTGAAGATTTATGTAAAATTTTTTAATTAATTTAAACGGTATATAATTGATGCTTTGCATGGTTTTCAGCAATTTAAAAATAAAGACCTTGAAGCTTCTAAACTTTGACCTTAAAATAAATAAAATTGTTTAGTATATTTTCTGCTACTAAAAATATGGTGGTTTAGTTCATTTATAATTAATACAATCTCCATTGCGAAATTCATTTATCAGCCACTTCCCTGATTATAACGTATATTCTCTGCTCTTTACGAAATGTGCTGGAAGGAAATTTGACAAAAGTTTATTAAATACATTAATCTAAATTCATTTATTCCATTAAACTTAATCTAATCATACATTAAATGCAAAGTTGGATCATTACTTTTTAAGGTGACTATGGACGTTAAATATACAGCCAAGGTCCATTGAATTTGAGATATGTTATCACATTTAATGCACCAACATTAATATGAGTTCAAAAAATTCTGAAACTTTCAGGAAAAAGTGGACATTTTTCCCATAGTTAGTGTCCGCCATCTACACTGCTTTCGAACTCATTAGTTCCCGTCAGTACTGGGCAGACATGTATACCTCTCCATAAGAAAATTGAGTCCTTTAAGCAACTTATATCATACTAGACAAAAAGTTCAATACAAGTTGGGCCATCTCTCGGAATCTCAAACAATGTATATTGAATAATAATGTAAATTCCTTTAGTATTAGGGTATATGTGAATTAATTTTAATGTACAGAAGTGAAAATATCTTTTCAGTTATTTTATTGAAATTTAAGATATCATTTGATCAAATTTAATGTACAACAAACTGATATTTGAACGAATTGCTTTAAATTCAAAGTAAATGTAAATGATTTATGGTATAAAATCATTAAATTTAATGTGGAATCGACGTTAAATTTGAATTAAATTTAAGGTCATTTTTAACAGTGTATTTATAAAAACGAAAATAAAAGTATTAATTTTTTGTCATTCTTAACAATGTTATTTTAAATTTTCATTTTAATTCAAAACACTCGTGGTTGGTAATTAAGCGAAACTCAGAGGCATTGTTTTCTTTTATTTATACCTGATATTTTGTATATTACATTTTTACGATAATAACTTCTCTTAAACGGGTTGTGATATCTTAATATTAACTATTGACAATTTTTATCAGTCTCTTTGAGTTTAAAATATATCTATATATGATAAATAGTATTTTGATTAAGTCTCTTTTTTAGGATTTTCAATATTTCACAGATCGCGATATCTACTTCAATCCACACGATGATCCAATGAACAAAAGTCTATTTGTTCTAGAAAAAGAGGAATGGAAAAATGTCAGGCAGAAACTAACCCCAACTTTTACATCGGCAAAAATGAAAATGATGTTCGAAAGTGTCCTGAACTGTTCAAATCCGCTTATTGAGGACTTCGAGACAGCTGCTAGAACCGGTAGTGACTTAAATTTGAAAGAGGTACGTTAATATGATCACCATTAATATATCTAATAGCATTGTGAAATGTACACGATATAGTTTATTAATACATTAAAAAATTATTGACAATAATAAAACTGAAAACAAAAAATATACCTTGCTTAATAGAGTGACAAAAACTTTCATGTCAATAAGCAACAAACATGACTCCGATTTTATGAGAAGTATTAAAATAAAATTTTTATAAAAAACTTGAACCGACTTCTAAAAGTGCGCTAAAAAATGAAAAATAACTGGAAACTTTTATATGAAATTGAAATTTTTGAAGTCGGCGCCAAACTAATACCTGACAAAATATGATTCGCATAAGCAGATTAAAAATACTTTATTTCTAATTGCTTTCTTATCATAATTTGTATATATTAGTAGTTATTTATTTCATTTAGAAATAATTTGGCGCCGACTTCGAAAATTTCAATTTCATATAAAAATTTCTAGTTATTTTTCACTTTTTAGTGCACTTTTAGAGGTCGGTTCAATTTTTTTATAAAACTTTTATTTTTCGAATTTTTGGTTTGGAATTCATTATGATATTCATAAATTATTTGAACTAAGTACTAATCGAGATTAGTGTTTCTCGCAATGACTCCAAGGTGACAAAAAAGTACCCATTTTATCCAGAATTGTAAATCACCCTAAAATGAACTACTAAAAATTCCTTGATTCTTAGGGTTCTCCAAATACCAATGAAATTGTGTCAAACAAATATTTCGTCTGTCATAGTAAATCTCCTATCTTAATTTTCAAATTAATTTTACATTGGTAATATAGGCCCCAAAACCAATATCGATATTTAAAGAATTTGAGACGTAAATTTCTTAGACCGATAGATTTTATATTGCATATTGAGTTTGTATTCACCTTAAGAAACCCGCAATATCAATTTTAGATTAAACCGGAAAATGTAAAATTTTTAGTCCTTTGCATTGCATCTTTTCAACCTAATAGTTGTAAAAAATTAACTTTATATTCGTAATACACCACCCCCAACCCCCTAATACCAAGTCTGAAAATATGCGAATAAGGTAGAGTTTTCAACCCACCATATTGAATCAGCCATATTGAATTTCAAAAAAAATAATTTGAACGTCTTAATCTAATCTAAATCTAAACTCTTCAAAGCTCTCTAGTACCGATTTTAGATGAAATTCAGAAATTTTAAATTTCTAAACGGTCATATTGTATCTGACATATTAGATTTTCTTAAAATAATTTTATATTCGCTATTTAGATCCTCCAAAGTGATTCAGTTCCACATTTGAACAAAATCGAAAAATATAAAATTTTTAGTCAGCTATATTGGATTCGGCGTATTGAATTCTGAAAAAATACTATTACATTCATAATTAACACCCGCAAGAACACTTTATATCAGTTTTGGAGAAAGTTGAAAAATGAAAATTTTTAGGACACCATATTGAGATTGAGTTTTTCAAAAAATATTTTAATTTCGTAATTAACACTAACAAAAATCCCCCAATACTGACTTTAAACAAAATTGAGACATGTAAAATCGTTAATCCGCCATCTTATATCCACTATATTTATTTTTTTAAATAATACCAGATTCGTAATGTGCTACCCCAAAAACTCCCTCATATCAATTTTGAGAAAAATCTGACATAATTAATTTTTAATCCATCATATTGGATCGGCCATATTGAATTTTTTAAAAATATTTTGAATTCGTTATGTGCGACCTCGAAAACTACCCTATACTAATTTTGAAGAAAATCGGACAAAATTAAGTTTTTTGTCCGCCATATTGGATTTGCTATTTTGAATTTTTTAAAAATAATTTCAGATTCGTTGGGTACAACCCCGAAAATTCCTCCATACCAATTTTGGAGAAAATCGCACAAAATTAATTTTTTTGGCCGCCATATTGTAAGCGCCATCTTGGATTTTACTGCACCAATTTCGTCCAAAAAAATATGGGACCACGGCAGCAACTTCCTTGATATAACGTAAAAAATTTCATTCAAATCGGTGCAGCCGTTCCGGAGTAATCGATGTACATACATAAAAAAAATACATAGTCGACGAATTGAGAACCTCCTTCTTTTAGAAGTCGGTGGAAAACTAAGAATTCTAATAATTGCTTCAGGATTTTAACATAATGACTCTTCTGAAACTTTGTGAGTGGCTTCACCTTGACGAGTCCGACAAATTTTATGCGACATTTTTGCAGCCCGACGCTAGGAAATTGTTAATTTTCTACATTCAAAAACGCAGCTTATACGATAATTTTCGGATATAAAAAAGTTGTCGGACTTGTCACAGTGAAGCCCACCACAAAGTTTCAGAAGAATGATCATCATGTTGAAATAGGGGTTACGTACTTTTGGAAATTTATATATTTATTTATTTTAGGAGTTGGCCTCTTTTACTATGGACGTCATAGGTTGTGTTGCATTTGGATTAGAAACTGATGCTTCTACGAATAAAAATTCTAAATTCCGTCAAATGGGCATGGCCCTTTTTAATTTTGGTTTAACTGACGGTCTTCAGGTTGTTTTAAGTCGTATAAACAAAAACTTAGCTCAAAAACTTGGTGTTGTGAATACTCCTAAATTTATTACGGAGTTCTTTGTTGACCTTATAAGAAACAATATTGAATACAGAAAGAAAAATAAAGTCAATAGGCCAGATTTTACACAGCTACTTATGGAACTCGAAGAGGCCACGAAAAATGATCAAATACCTTTTAAGTTTGATCAAGTCGTTGCCAATCTAATTCTCTTCTTTTTTGCAGGTGAGCCATGTTGTAATTTTTATGTTTTCCATCAATTTATATACATTAAAGAAGTTTTGGGACATTTGCAACATTGAAAAAATAATATACTGCTAGCATAAACTTTACTAACACTAGTAAGGTGAATAACTTGCTTTTAAACATGTGTTTTATTATTAATTTTACCTAAACTATGGTACTATTATAATGCTAACAAGACGTGACAAGTAATTCTGTTTTAACTAATCATAAATCAGACCGGGAATGATTTCCACTCCACAAACTAAAAAATTTAAAGATATTTAAGTTCTTCTTATAAAGGGTGTTTTTTTTTATAAAGGTCTAGAACTTTTAAATGGAATAAAACAAAGATGAATTTTTTAAATTGACATGAAATTTACTTTATTCGAAAGATAACCTTCTGGCATTATAATTTAAATATGACTTCTGGCATATGACCGCCACGGCTGGCTCGGACGTACTCTAATCTGGAGGTCCAATTTTCGATGACTTTTTCCAACATTTGTGGCCGTATATCGGCAATAACGCGGCGAATGTTGTCCTCCAAGTGATCAATCGTTTCGGGCTTATCGGCGTAGACTAGCGACTTCACATATCCCCACAGAAAATAGTCTAGCGGCGTTAAATCGCACGATCTTGGAGGCCAATTCACGGGTCCGAAACGTGAAACTATGCGGTTACCAAACATTTCCTTCAATAAATCAATTGTGGCACGAGCTGTGTGACATGTTGCGCCGTCTTGTTGAAATCACAGCTCCTGCACATCATGGTTGTTCAATTGATGAACGAAAAAGTCAGTAATCATGGCTCTATAGCGGTCACCATTGACTGTAACGTTCTGACCAGCATCGTTTTTAAAGAAGTACGGACCAATGATTCCACCAGCCCATAAAGCACACCAAACAGTCAGTTTTTCTGGATGTAAAGGTGTCTCAACATACACTTGAGGATTATCATCACTCCAAATACGGCAGTTTTGTTTATTGACGTATCCATTCAAACAAAAGTGAGCTTCATCGCTAAACAAAATTCGCTAATGAAAATCGGGATCAACGGCAATCTTGTTTTGGGCCCATTCACCGAATCTATGCCTTGCTAGGTGATCGTGTGGCTTCAATTCTTGCACGAGTTGGATTTTGTAAGCACGCAAACCAAGATCTTTCCGCAAAATCTTCCATAAAGTGAATGGACACATGTGCACGATGGCGGATAGACTGATTCGGGTCTTCCTCTACGCTACGCTCTACAGCAGCAATTACTTCTTCTGTACGCACTGTACGACGTCTCTGTGGATGCGTATTATCATTTAGAGTAAACGTGGTGCGAAAACGTTCCATAGTTAATCGAATTAATTGCTCTGATGGACGATTATGTTGACCGTAAAATGGACGTAGTGCGCGATACCTATTTCGAACAGAACCATGATTTTCAAAATAAATTTGCCCAATTTGGAAGCGTTGTTCAGGCGTCAGTCTATTCGTGTTGAAATGCCAAACCAAACTAAACATAAATCACTTGAGAGCTGACAAAATGGCCGCCAGTTAAAAAAGTGTTGCCAACTTAAAGTTCTATACCTCTATAAAAAACACCCTGTACAATGCTGATAGCCACTAAATTTTAGGTTATTTTCACCATGATACTAGTGTTTTTTTACAGTCGTTTTGATGAAACTATCGGGTCTACAAAAACGAGAGTAAAATGTTCTTTTCCTTTAACAAAACAGTTAGTCCTGAATCCAATCCATGAGTTTTTTCTCTCATTATCAATAACAGCTTTCAGCTAATTTCGAATTGAAAGGAATATTACAATAGAGTAAAAAAAATGGAATATTTGGGATAAATCAGAGGATATTAGCAAGTAGTTTGAAATAGTACGTCTTTCCCAAAACAATAAATAATAATTTTAGGGTTTGATACCTCTTCTATAACAATGACCATGGCTCTGTATGAATTAGCAAGAAATCCAGAGATACAAGAGAAAACTAGAAATGAAATTACGGAAGTAATCAAGAAGCATAATGATAAGATAACTTACGAAGGATATCAAGAAATGACTTATTTAAGACAAGTTATTGATGGTGAGTTGTTTTAAATTACAGAAAACTAACAGACAAACAGAGTAATTAATTTTAATCAATTTTTTTGGAGATAAATAAAGTCAGAATTAAATTATTTCCTAGAGTACTGCTAGTGTTTAACTGAATTTAACCAAGGATCTTCTGGGGTTTAATCAAGAGATATTGCTCATAAGAGTTTTTTATATGTATTTTGACCTCCTCCTTACATATCGAGGGTTGACTATCGAAAAATGTTTAAAAAGTTTGCTAAGAACAAAAAAAATGTTTTCTTTTTGTAAAATAATAAAATACTCATTCTTCGGTCATTTTCAATCAAAAAGTGTGTTTTGTGGTTTTCCGTTTGACGTATAGTTTTTAAGTTAAAAATCGTTAAACATCTGAAAAATGCCATTTTTTACCACTTTTCAACATAAATAATTTTTGATTAAATAAATATTTTCAAATTCTGCGCCCAGAAATAAATAGTTCTGGTAAAGTACTACAAGCTGGGATTAACTGCAATGCGAAAATATAATGCTTTTATTGGTTTTTGACGCTATAAACAAATAGTATTTCATCAATTATAACGTATGTGGAGCCGTGTATGAAGGGAGGTGGAATAGAAGTCTACTTTTAGCCGCTCACCTATATGTATATATGTATATATATGTATATATATATATATGTATATATATATATATATATATATATATATATATATATATATATATATATATATATATATATATGTTTAGGCGGCTTTCACGGATTCCATTTGTTCGCATTTGACTTCATATATATATATATATATATATATATATATATATATATATATATATATATATATATATATATATATATATATATATATATATATATATATATATGAAGTAAAATGCGAACAGTAAATGCAAACTTCGTTCCAACCATATCCTTTTGGTGTTAGAGGTTGCACAGTTTGAATAAATTGCTAAGGAATACAATTCATTCAGTAATAGACATCAGGAAGGTAATACTCGTTAATAACTGAGCTCTTATTTTATTCAAAAGACTATTTGCCATCTCAATAATATTTAGGTTTAAACTAAATATTTAACCGGTTAGTAATTTCTCCACGATTTTCTCTTCGTAGAAATTTAATATTGTAGAATACACAGATCTTTGTAGTATAAATAGTCGAAAATTTTTGTCAAGTTATGCATTTTTGGTGGTGATTGAAAGAATCGGGTCCGACCCTGGATTTTTGTTTCTAGAGTTTTAAATATTAACGATGTTTTTGTATAATATTGGTGTATCAGCTGAAGTCACACACTACAAAAGTTAGTTTAAATGAGTAATTGCTTGCTTTTTATTTAGTTAGCAAGGTTATAAGAACACATTTTTGTTTTAATTTCAGAAACTTTAAGGCTGTACACTCCTGTGCATACACTTAGCAGAATAGCAATGAAGCCCTACAAATTTAGAGACTCCGATTTTACATTGGAAAAGGGTGTAACTGTCGTAATTTCAGCTACAGGTTTAGGAAGAGATCCAGAATATTTTCCAGATCCCGAAAAGTTTGATCCTGAGAGGTTTAGCACCAAAAATAAGGCATCTAGAAATTCTTATGTTTATCTGCCTTTTGGGGAAGGTCCTAGAATTTGTTTAGGTAAGATATGATTTTTAGTAGTAATATATATATATATATATATATATATATATATATATATATATATATATATATATATATATCATTTTTCTTTTATTTTGTCTTTTCTTGGGTTTAGGTTCTATATTTAATAAATACATATGTATTTATTATATATAGAACCTAAACCCAAGAAAAGTCAAAATAAAAGAAAAATGATATAATCTATGGTTCAAGAAACAAGAAAATATATATATATATATATATATATATATATATATATATATATATATATATATATATATATATATATATATATATATATATATATATATATATATATGAAGTAAAATGCGAAACAGTGAATGCAAACTTCGCTCCATCATATCCTTTCTGTGTTAGAGGTTGCACAGTTAGAATAAACTGTAATAAAACACAGTTCATCCTATTCCACCACCATCGAGATGGTGGCCTACCTGTACCACCGCACCGAGAAGAAAGTCAAAGCTTACCCTCCCCGCCACAGTGATACGGCAGAGATACATGTTTCGTCTCTCACTAGACTCATCAGGGTGAGTCATGCGAGTAGAGCAGAGTTGAAAGCTAGAGGCGGCACCAGCGAGCAAAGTGCCAAGCTAGTCCCTATGCCGTAGAGTAGGGGAGGGTATTTTTATAAAAGGCGCCACCGAATTATTTTGGCCGGGTAAATTCAGAAACTCCCCCACGTTGTTGCTTGAGCCTAGCGTTCAACTCAGCTCTCTAGTTTGCTGTACAAAAATAAATTAATAAAAAAAATGACATTGCATGAAATATCAAGAACGGATAGATAACGCACTAAAGCAAAGAAAAAGAAGCTGCGGGATAAATGAAACTCAAAGATGTTTTAAAACTAACTCCGAGGGTGGATGGCTGTTTGTATCCCTAAGGGTGGACCCTAATTTAAAGAAAATAAAAAAAAATAATAGCAATGCCTAAAGCCAAATTATCTTTATGTTAGAACAAACGACAAAAAAATTAATTACTGCCAAATTGTCAAGAAATTACATCAAAAATTTTAAAAAACATTAAGGTAAACTACAAATTAATAGGAAAAGAAATATTCAATTAAATAGCAAAATTAAACAATCATTTAGAGTAGTCGCTGGCTCTAACTACTGAGTTCGAGTAACATAGGATATATGTGTGGTAAAAATGTACAAGTAAAATTTCCAGTATGACTCCAGTTATTTACACAAAATAATCCAGCCAAAGATCAACAACAGGTTTATTAAAATAATAAAAAAAAATTTTGTATATATAAAAAATAATCAATCCATAATTAAGTTTACTAATAGTTACTTTAACAAAAGTTTTACCATAGAATGTAATTAGTTCTTCAATTAAATCAATCATCACGAAACTGGACATAAAATTTATAACTCTAGACCACTGTATGATGACGTTACAATACTTGGTTTATTAACATTAATTATTTTCAAATAAATTGGGTTAAACCTGGCTAAAATGGAACGAGTTTAAATTAACTCTATATATAAATAACAATAAAATAGATATACTGAAAATATGATCAAATAAATTACTACAAAACAATATAAAAAGACAGGATACGCGTTCAGAAATTAAATTTTATTAAAAAGAATTCCGAATTTCACTAAATAAGCTAGTCCCTAATGTCCAGGCATTGCAGTCAACCACAAAAAAATAAGAAAGATTGCTGGAATCAAACTGAAAGTTAATGCGGCCATGAACATATCACGATGCAAAAAAACTTTAAATTTTTCAATAATAAACCCAAAATTGGGCCCTAAGATTACATAGAGTGCAAAATATTTCAATATTACTATTAATAAATTAATTTAACTGAAAACTGGGACCATCGTGATACGTTCAGGAGTCCAAAAACATTGCAAAATATAAGCCAAACTACAATTGGTAATAAAAGTACTCTCAAACAGATAACAAATTATAAAATTTAGCCGCTGCATTACATCAAATATTAAAAACCCAAAAAACTTACAAATTTTAAAACTCAAGAACTATATATTTATCACAAAAAAAAAAGAAATGATCGGCCCTCAAAACCCTAAAAAACATCGTAATATTGTTTTAAAGTGGTTAATTTTGGATATAAATGAGTCTTAGAATAACATAACGGTGGGTTTTAAATTATGCTTTAATTTCACTAAAATTTATTTTGAGCTGAAATCTTTTAATAAATAAAAAAAACTATGCAGGATCGTTTTTGACAGTAATTATTTTAAAGTACCTTACCCGAACTTCTGGGGTCAGACTGATTCCTTTGTTGATCCGTGCAAACTGCCCAAAATTCCTGTCTCCAGGTTTATCCCGATAAAAAAACCTGAACTAACCTGAACTAAAAATTGGGATGGAAATCTGCAGCTGCTTCGGCCGAATCAAACCAGGAAAAAGTGAAAAATTATGGCAAAACGGCCTCCATTTATAACCATGGCTCTGCTTGCGCAGTAATCGACTTCCGGTAGGCGCGTTCAATTACCACGTGTGAAAGAAATGACAGCTCAAAAAGAAAGATACTGGGCAACAACAGTCGGCTAAAATGCATTAATTAGTTAAGCCAATTCGTTAATCATTGACATTTTCCACTCAAAACAAGAATAATAAATCTAATAAGTATCTCAGTAGTTATTTTTAAATTCAAGAAATATAAATTAACTAGCGGCCCGCCCCGGCTTCGCACGGGTGCAATGCTGATACTAAATACACTTCAGAAAAACTGTGACTATTTATTTTATTTTTACAACAATTATTACATTACAGAATGTCTTTATATACAACGTTCACAGCTTTCTTGTTATTTATATTTTAAAACTATCATACAATTATTTATCGTAACTTACTTATAATTACTGATACGTTGTCATGCTGAAAAGCACGTTTTTATTAAGTATGTTATTTTCCTCGCTAGAGAGCTCCGATAATAAACGCGTCCGATCGCTGCAAAATTCAAAGTGCTATAGGGAAAATCGCGGCCTCCGACGCGCTATTTATAGGCACGCTGCCGCCGCCCCGGTCGGCCAGTACCGCCGCAAGCGCTACTTCCCGCAATTTTAAATCTGTAATATCTTCGAAAATATTCATTTAAATCTTGTGCTGTAAAGGACCATATATATCTATATTAAATCAACAATGTATTTAAGCTATTTAATTGGATAAGGATTAATGCTGTATTGGTTAAAATCGCTTCAAAATTTGCCATTATTTGTCGTAAAAAGTAAATGACAAAAAAATGTTATTGTGGGATATCCATGAGAGATAGACATATACCATCGCGGAGTTTTCTGTAGACCTTTTCAATGTGTACAAATAATTAGTACATTATTTTGATAAATCTCGTAGGGATCAGCCTGCGTTTGCAATGTAAGCGGAAAAAAATATGATAATTAACGACATCACATTAGAAACCTCAAAAATAACAGTATTTCTCCACTATTTAATGGATGTTATTATACATATAAACCTTCCTCTTGAATCACTCTATCTATTGAAAAAAACCGCATCAAAATCCGGTGCGTAGTTTTAAAGATTTAAGCATACAAAGGGACATAGGGACAGAGAAAGCGACTTTGTTTTATACTATGTAGTGATACATCAATAGAAATTTCTTGATTTCTGCAACCCAATATACATAAAATCCCAACAATACAAATATAAATGGCCGGGAAAAAAACAAGATCTATCTGAATACAAAAAAAAGGTAGCAATAAGTTTGATATTGATAAGAAAATACCTACGCACAGTGTAGTGAAATACCAAAGTAAAAGACAAAATAATGGCAAATAAAATTAATCGAAACTGTACTTAATGAAATGCTTTCTTTCAAAGAATCTCTGGAAAATACTTAAGGAAAATGATACTGTGTTGCCCATAACGAATTTGCAAAATAAGGTTAAATGAAATAAAATAGCCATAGTGAGCTTAAGCGCAAAATTGAACCGTGACATATGATTAAGTGACATTAGTTGCATTTCTTGAATAGGAACAAAATCCAGTCCAGACGTTTGATTTTTTATTTGCTGGTAATTTTACTTTTATTAAAACACCTTTTAATTCGTGAGGAAGGATTTCCAAACATTAAACGGATTTGATTCACTAATCCACTATTCTATAATACTGTTCAAAATCTATTATGTCCAGTAATAAAGTTTATTTACTAATTCCTCTCCAACATTACAGAAAATTTTAAATAAAATTGACATACATGCTGCTGTAATGTGCTCTTTAATATCATCAATATCATTAGGTTGTGTTTCATAAATTTAAGATGTTCTCAAAAAAGGATTAAATCCGATGATCTCGGAGGCCATTCAATTGCTCCCATTTTGCCGATCTATTTATCCAGAAATCTCTTGTTTAAACACTGCTGGAAGTGTAACAGATCTTCCTGTAACACTAAAATACCAGCGCGCCAATTTCGTCCTCTAGCTCGTGGCTTATAATAGGATCCATAGGTAGAGATCGCCTGTGAAGTTTTTTCAATAAATAAAGGATCGATAATTAATTTTTTGTGGCTATTGTGTATGCCTTTCTCAAAAAATACAGGTCTTTTCGTCACTCCAATAACAACAATTTTGTTTATTTAAAATGCCTTTTAAAAAAATGTACATTTATCACTAAAACAGATATTCGGTAAAAGATTAGGGGTGATGATGATTAGATTGGACATTGTTTTACGAGACTCTATTCTTCTATCAATATCATCCTCATGGAAGTTTTGAAGTATCAGCATTTTAAAGGGATGAAATTTATATTACTTCAGGGCTTTTCTTATAGTCTCGTGTGACATTTTCATCTCGAACACATATTTCCAAAATTTCAATTTGTGCGTCTACATTTAGTACTATTCGGTTATTTCTTCTTTATTTTCCACCGAACTAGTTTCTGAAAACCGTGTCATCATATCAAGAATATACCTATAACATACATCACGATTTGTATTTCTTTCATTAATAAAAAATCCTAATTTCGGACGTACATTCCAACCTCTCCATAAATAAAAATCATTTAAATTTTGTCTTGTTGGGAATAAACAATTTTCATTATTTTCGCTGCAAAGCTATTATATTTAAAAAAAAAACTACCATTTTAGGAGTTGCAGGAGTAACAAAAAAATGTAGACTTTATCTGTGGAAAAAGATAAAAATTCACCATAAACGATCATAGAAATTGTTGTATTAGATTACCGGAACATCTAAATTTTTACTTTACTCCTGAATAAATTTCTACCAAAAAAGTCAACAAATTTAAATAATAATCTAAAAACCATATATCTAGATAAGTTTATAAGTTTTGATTACTTCTGTAAATTTGCAAAGCGATTTTTCAGAAACTTCTTGAAATTGTAAACCAAAATTTAAGAGCCGTGCATACTTTTCAAAAGCAAATTGCAAAAAATGTATGTCTAAAATTAAAAATGCAAAATTACCAAAAAAAAAATAATTAAAAAACACCTTGCAACAATTTTAAAGACCTTAAAAATTAGAATGCAAATTTGGTATTAAATACAGGGTGTTCTATTCAAATAAGAAAGTTTTTAGATCACTTATATTTAACAATAAATTGTAAAGATCTTATTAAAAAACCAATACAATTTAAAACATCTAACTTGAGTAAGCAAGGCAGGCACTCCTCTTAAATTTTAGTCTACAATTTGAAGAATAGTCAAATATCTCTAGAACGGCTTGTTTTAGGTATGTGAAACATAATAGTAACTTACCTCTATTTGGCCCGCGCTGTCAAAATATGGAATAATATACAGAACATTCCATTTAAATATTGACAAGTTTGGTGTGAAACTTTTTTTGAGCCACTGTATAAATTTCAAAATAATTTTACAACGTAGTCCGAATCGACCTATACATCCCTTATTAAAAATATTTTATCGTTCTCTGTATATAAACCGATGGAAATGTGGTGCACCATCCACTATAGGTATTTTATTGCCTCTTCTTAAGACCTTAAAAAAGGGTGATCAGTTTGTTCTGGTATTAATTTCACTATGGTTCTCTCTCCATACGCTTTTCTACTACTTAGTAGCATCGATGGATTTGTAACCAAGAGTGAAATTTCAAGAAAACAAAGGCCATTTAAGGATCCTCATTTCGTAATGTGTCTGCAGAATGATGTCGGATTGAATACTATCAGCACAACATTCCTCTATAGTACATTAAAAAAGTACATTGTCTTCAGAAGATTTTTAAGAAAGGGTGGACAATTTGTTATTTTAATCATCTCAAAACAAATAAAATATTTTTTCTTTGTTTTTAGGAATGCGTTTTGGCTTGATGCAATCGTCAATTGGACTGATAAAGATACTACAAAATTTCAAAATATCAATTAGCCCTTCAACAAAAATGCCTCTTACGTTAAAGAAAGGTTCATTTACTCTTCAAACTAATGAAAAATTGTATGTTAAAGCTGAGAAAATAAAATATTAAAAAAACATATTGTCTTGTTATTAGAATAGCTCCTTGAGTTAGTGTTATGCAAAAAAAACCTTATTTATAATATTAGCTTTTTCTTAAATATTTTTTAAAGTTTAACAATTTATATTCGCGCACCATTTTCGTTTGTTAATTGTTGAATCAACCATATTTGGTAGTTTTTTAATTGAAAAATTCACATTTATCGATATACTTCATTACAGTTTGGAAGAATGTTTCCTAACCCATTACAAAAATGGAGAAAATTTTATACTGACAATTCGCAAGCTATGTAACCATTTTTTTTTAAATCAAAATTTCAGTACGAAATAAGGAAATCTATCTGCCGTATTTAAATAATTGTTATATATGTAATTCTCCTTTCAGGCAGAGAAAAGGAGAAATATATAAAAACAGTATATTTCCTGTAAATACCGCTCTGGTTCTCTCTTCATACGCGTTTCGATCACTTTATGATCTCGTCAGTAGAGCTGTATCGGACCGAGAGCAATATTCGAAGGAAATAATTGTTATATGAAATATAAATTTCAAGGTATGTCGGTAGGATATTGCAACCTGCCATCTACCGATAGGATCGTAAGGTGATCAAAAACGCGTATGGAGGGAGGACCAGAGTGGTATTTCCAGGAAATAAACTGTTTGTATATATTCTTCCTTTTCTGTACCTGAAAGGAGAATTACATATCTAACAACTATGTAATCATGTTGATGTATATAATCGACCATTTCGGCTTGCTTTTCAAAATTTACTAATAAATTTAAGCAGGAATTATCATGGAAAGATGGGAGAAACTTCGAAATTATTAAAATGAGTCACATTACCAAAAATTATTTTTTATGAATGCAGGTTTAATATCCAATTGATAATATTTCTGTGATGTTCATTGAGTCAGATGGATCTTGTAAGCATGAAGATAGATCTTTCGTCAAAATTCGTTGAATAATGTCAGAATAGTAATCTCTAAGGCGATTCCGAATGGAAGTGTTTATTTGTTCTGAGACACTGATCGTTTAGAGCGATGACGAATAAGATTTCTTTCAAATTTCAATGAAAACGGCCAAATTAATAAATTTACCTTTTTGTAAATGTCCATATTTAAGTTCGAAAATCATCAAATATCCAAATTGTTGTAGGGATACAATTAAAGCTGTTTAAGCTGCTCAAAGTCATCTCGATAAAAAAAAGTCAGTCTCTCTATGAAAGTTAACAATATCTAGTCAATTATAACTAAATTTATTACAGCTTTAATGTTTGTAAATATCAAATCGGTAAATGCGGTTTTTAATTTGCGACACACTAAAAAGAGAAAAAAGAGATTCTAGCTGCATACAAAGATTTAACATATTAATGCTGGTAAGTTTCCTAAGTATATTGCTTAAAAATTGTGCTTAATATGACTTTGGAGTTCTAGAATATATAGATTTACATTTTGTCCATATACATTCATATTAAGTATTTTACTAACCGAGCTTGGATATTGAATTTTCATAAATATATATTACATTATCAATCCATAGGTCCCGTTAGGAGCACACGTAAAGGTATTAAAGGAGGGTATGTGTTTCTCTATGCATTAGTAGAAAAAAACAAGTTCGCCCCAGGTAATTTTATTTAATTTTACTGTTCTTATTCTGGGGCAATCTCAATAAGTGAATATTCTTCTGAAGGATCTTATTTCGTACGAAAGAAATTATTTCTCAATTTTAATCTTTGTATATCCTGTACCATCGGATACTACTTTTATACAGCTCGCAATTCTGTATGCTTCGTTAAGAGTTTTAGCAACTTTTTTTCATGCGAGGACCGATTCCACAGTGGTATGGTGAAATTTTTATAGTAAGTTTAATAAATATATATTTTTTTAAGAATTCCTAATTTACTAAATTTTAAAATTTTGTATATTTCAAAATATCCGTAGAACTTAAAACCAAAGGTGACGTTAATAAAACACCTGGGCCTTGCAGGTGCCTTTTAGTCACGCAACTTCCCCAAATTCAAAAGTATCTAAAGTGAAGCAGAGTAATGAAAATTTTAAAAAACCTTTCAACTTTAACATATTTCCGCGAATTAGATGTTTTCACTGATGATCCGAGAGTTAGTATTAATCCTATGTTAATAAAGTCGTCGGCGGATAGTATTAATCGAGACTTCCAAATGAAAATTCCTCTCAGTCTTCCATTCTGACGGTTGTAAACAACGATGGATTGATCAATTTACAATTAGGCAAGCGACGAACGCCAACAAGACACCGTAACTAAGCCAAATTAATCGGAATTCTTTAAACCGTAGTGGAAAATGATACAATGATCCAAGACCTTTTAAGAGAAAACAGTATTCTGAAATCAAAAAACGTTTTGCTAAAAGAATTCGAGATTGAGGGGTTGGAAAGAATTAACCTATTAAAATACAAGATTGAAGTATTAGCGAACATGATCGAGTCTCACAATAATCAAAATCAAGATCACATTGATTAGAGAACTGGATAAACAAGTAGGAGTCCAGATATAAAAATTCAATTAACATACAAATCATTTAAGATAGTCAAAACACTCTAAATCGTACACTGAAACTGGTGGCGACATCTATTAACACACCTACAAACACAATAGGGAGACCCACGTTGATAGCAAGTTATTTGCGGCGGAATCTACTGAAGTTATATCAGTGTGAGATTATCACTTTTTATTACAAACTTAGATGTCGCCATCCCTGATGAGGCCTTTTTGGGGCATATTCACGTAGGGTTAAGATTGAAAAAAAAAACGATTTATCAATGGACATTATGATGCAGAGGTTACGTAGTAGCACACATCGATCGTACAAAGTATTGGTTTCAAATTTATTAAAAGGTAGACTTATGGAACTTGAGTTTTGGACCTAAAAGATAAAGGACAAATTCTTTATACATTATAAGAGATAGGAGCCATTTGGTGGTCCAAGATGGTCAAAGAACTCTCACAATTTCAGCTTCCGAAGATATTACACAGCTACATGTTCTTCATCTTAATATACAGTCGGTAAGGAATAAACAGAGTGAACTGCAGGCATGTTTACATTAGGGCAACTGCTATATGATCTGTCTTTTTGAACATGTTTTAAATAAGTGATATATATATATATATATATATATATATATATATATATATATAATAAAATATTGGCGAAGCGGACGTGAAAATTTGTCAATCTACATGATTCTCGTGTTAAAAAGTGCGGAGCACTCCAAAATATGGAAAAACTCCGGGTCCGACAGATGGCGACAGCGCTGTTTCATCCTAATATGGGACTCGTCAGGCCACCGCAGTCGGTACAAACCATCATCTCTCCTTTGCATCATATAAAGCTGAATTTATAATCAAAACACAGCAAATAAGACGACAAAGGCGACACAGTATCGAAAAATGAGACCCCAATCCATTGGGCAGCGCGTTTCGTGTACTCGATTTTACAAATTTCTGTTTTAATTCACCGTCGCGCCACCATATGACGGTTCTTTTACAAACTTTGTTAATCTGTGTGGTTCTTGTATTATCAAGTGGACCATCGAGATGTCGCCTTTGTCGTCTTATTTGCTGTGTTTTGATTATAAATTCAGCTTTATACGATGCAAAGGAGAGATGATTAGAAAAAAATATTTAACAAAAGGTTTAAGAATACAAAAATAAATTATATATATATACAATGAAGACGGAAAGTTTGGAATAAATTCATTGTCTAAAAAGCATGCACTGAGTTTTTGGAAAAATTGCTCAGACACGTTGACTTCGTTTTTTTGGTATGAATTATTTCCAATATATTAAATATTGCAGGGTGACAGGACAGAAGCTTTGCTATAATCAAATTTGATTTTTTTAATAGTGATCTTTAATTTTTAGTACATTTTAGACTCCCTCCAATATTCTGAACAAGTCCTATACCTAAATGTAACTATTTTCCATTTATTGATAGATAAAAAACGAAGTAGAAGTCTAACTGGTCCAGTGACCTGTTTTTCATCAAATTTTGTCAAATTGTCACTTTGAGTTAATTTTAACTGACAATGAAATTTACTGAGCTACGGATAATAAAAACTTTTATGATAACCGGATCTGCGATAGGGCAAGGAACTAAAATCAAGCGTGTCAGTTATTTCAATAAAAATATCCTAATCTTCCGCCAATTTTACAATCCACACTGGCCATCGAGGTCTCGAAACTTAAACCCTCTTGACTCTTTTTTTAGGGTTACTTTAAAAGGTTTCCCAATTATGCCAATTAATATAGAATAATTAGATTATTCAAGAAATATGATTAATTACACCATAAATATTCAAAATGAATGTATTTAGAGGAGGGCCATTTTCAACATTTCATAAAATGATATATCAATTGTTGTAACTACTTCATTTCGAGTTTTAACTGTAACGTATACTGTCTTGTAGACGAATGGAGTGGGGTAATTTCGATCTTTTCTTCGGTCTTGTGATATCGCGTCCCCCCCTCCCTTCCAAGGAGAAAGGCTGGATCCGCCCCTACCCGTAAAGCAACTTCATAACCACCAGTGTTACAAATACGCCGGCGATGTTACGACATAAGCACAAGCTTTTTGAACCATTAAAATTTTTTTTAAAGAGTATTTCGTTCTAACACCGTTGCTGGATTCGTCAGTGGATCCGCCGATGTCTTTCCCCAGACACCCTTATTTTGTGTGCTTATCTATTTTTGAATATTATATTTGAAGTCATTCCCTGACGGGATCTACAGGTGGTCGTTTATACAATATCAGTTAATATAAACAGGATAATGTCTGAAATGTGCCAAAATTATTTTAATCCGATCCTCATCCAAGTAAGAAATAGGATGAGGAATTGCTACTGGAGAAAAATAAAAGAAGCCAAGTTAAATTTTAATAAAAATCTCATCAAAAATTCCCCAAACCACGCAAAGCAGTGCAGGATATTATTATATACTAAAAACAACAAGCAAAGATAACAGTGAAAAACTTGCAAAGGAAATAAATAATTTCTTTATTAAAATTCCGATAAAAAATGTTCAAAATTCAACAAATAAATTAACATTTAGTATAACTAATAACATCCAGTCAGTTTTTAATTTTAAAGACGTAACCCACAACGATGTATGAAGGAATTTATTAATTATGAGACATAAAAAATCAATTAATATCTCTACTTCTAAAATGATTTAACTAAAGTATTAAAACCGGCATTAATCCGAAATCTCTGAAAATTTCAAAGGTCATTCCTATTTATAAGGGCGGAGATCTCAATGATTTAAACAATTATCGATACGTGTCGATATCCCCGATAATTTCTAAAATACATATGTTAAAGTCCAAGTTTCCTGACCAGTTTGAAGGTAACAATCTTTTTAGTGATCGTCAATTTGGATTTAGATCTGGAAAATCTACAACACATGCGACCTTAAGTGTTATAAATACCATTACCGAGAGACTAGAGGCAGATGATATCGTGTGATACATGTTTTTTGATGTCGTTACCCCAAACTTATTCCATTATCATATTACAATTTTAATCCAAAGAGTCGCGACTAAGTAGTCTTTCCTCTCTTTCCTAAATAACAATGAAAAATCGACTCTTAAACCAAATAACATGAAGGTTACTCAGGGATCTACCCTTGGATTAATAGCATTCCTCATATTTATAAACAATATAAACACTTTTCAACTTATGATTCCGCCAAATTTTTTTCTTTGTTAACGCTATTTTTGTAATTATAAAGGACAAAAACGGTGATAACCTAATTCGGAGATAGAATAAAAAACATGGAATTGGTGTACGACCAACCGGTTAAACTTTAATAATAAAACACACAAAATGATTTTTACTTATTTGAAAACCCGTATTCCCTCGAGTATTTAGATCTTAATTTAGCGCACACCGATTTACTCGCAAAGAGTCTATTCTCAAATATTTTCCACCTTAGTGTTCTCGAAAATACCGTACCTCGGGAAGTCTTACTGACCACATATCATGCGCTTTGTATGTCTAAGTGCTGCTATGACTTGGTCTGGGGTCACTTTCTTTATCTAGAAAAAAATATTTGCTCTAAAGCGCAAAGATGTGAGAGTGATTGCTGTGATCCTCTACCGTGATTATGTCAAAAGGAAGTTCATTTTTTTAAACTTGTTTACTTTACTATGCATGTATATTTATTTGTACTTAGTATATAAAGGAAAATTTAAGTAAATATAAAGGGTGTTTTTTTATAGAGGTATAGAACTTTAAGTTGGCAACACTTTTTTAACTGACGGCCATTTTGTCAGCTGTCAAGTGATTTATGTTTAGTTTGGTTTGGCATTTCAACATGAATAGACTGACGCCTGAACAACGTTTCCAAATTGTGCAAATTTATTTTGAAAATCATGGTTCTGTTCGAAATACGTATTGCGCACTACGTCCATTTTACGGTCAACATAATCGTCCATCAGAGCAATTAATTCGATTAACTATGGAACGTTTTCGCACCACGTTTACTCTAAATGATAATACGCATCCACAGAGACGTCGTACAGTGCGTACAGAAGAAGTCATTGCTGCTGTAGAGCGTAGCGTAGAGGAAGACCCGAATCAGTCTATCCGCTATCGTGCACATGTGTCCATTCACTTTATGGAAGATTTTGCGGAAAGATCAGGGTTTGCGTTCTTACAAAATCCAACTCGTGGAAGAATTGACGCCACACGATCACCTAGCAAGGTGTAGATTCGGTGAATGGGCCCAAAACAAGATTGTCGTTGATCCCGATTTTCATAAGCGAATTTTGTTTAGCGATGAAGCTCAGTTTTGTTTGAATGGATACGTCAATAAACAAAACTGCCTTATTTGGAGTGATGATAATCCTCAAGTGTATGTTGAGACACCGTTACATTCAGAAAAACTGACTGTTTGGTGTGCTTTATGGGCTGGTGGAATCATTGGTCCGTACTTCTTTAAAAACGATGCTGGTCAGAACGTTACAGTCAATGGTGACCGCTATAGAGCCATGATTATTGACTTTTCCGTTCATCAATTGAACAACCATGATGTGCAGGAGCTGTGGTTTCAACAAGACGGCGCAACATGTCATACAGCTCGTGCCACAATTGATTTATTGAAGGAAACCTTTGGTAACCGCATAATTTCACGTTTCGGACCCGTGAATTGGCTTCCAAGATCATGCGACTTAACGTCGCTAGACTATTTTCTGTGGTGATATGTGCAGTCGCTAGTCTATGCCGATAAGCCCGAAACGATTGATCACTTGGAGGACAACATTCGCCGCGTTATTGCCGATATACGGCCACAAATGTTGGAAAAAGTCATCGAAAATTGGACCTCCAGATTAGAGTACGTCCGAGCCAGCCGTGGCGGTCATATGCCAGAAGTCAAATTTAAATTATAATGCCAGAAGGTTATCTTTCGAATAAAGTAAATTTCATGTCAATTTAAAAAATTCATCTTTGTTTTATTCCATTTAAAAGTTCTATACCTCTATAAAAAACACCCTTTAGTTTGAATTCGGATATCCATGACCATTTAATAAGATACTTCAATGAAATTTGACTTCCATTTACCAGATTATAACATAGTAGAAACGTATCTAGCTACTGTAGCCCCACCTTTTACAATAAATTCACAGATGGTGTGAAAGAATTAAGTCTTGAAAAACTTAAAACATTGATCAGGAACATACTAACCACAAAACTATTTTATTCTGTTAAGAAATTTATCAAATCTAATTTTGTTTAAATGCGATCGGGCTTCGTGTGTTTGCATATTTACTCTTCGTATTTTTTGCACTGTGATGCGGAAACTATGAAAATGTAGTGGACTGTAATTTTTGAATTGGTAGAAAAAAGGAAATGAAAAACTTGCACAAATCGCTTACCTTTCCGTACGGTCAATAGGGCACAATCTTAATCCTGAGGGTACCCTCTTGCTGGTGTTCGCAAGGCTACTCAATTCACCTAGTTTCTTCCCGCACTTTAAGGTTCGCAGAAATTGTCTCTAAAATTAATTGCTTATTTTGCCACGATGCCGACCGGAAGAACGATACCGTACTCGACCCTACTTAGAGCGTGAGTTGATTGTGTATGACCAATTCGCTTGGATTGGCTATGCGACCTGTGCGCAGCAAAAAAGTTAAGAAAAATATAATAAGAAAATATATTGAAAATAAGAGTGTTTATGATAAAGGCGACATAAATTGAAGTGTAATTTTAGAGTACATTATTATGTCACATGGTCCCTAATTAGAATAATTAAACAATTTATTGCCCAAAAAAATAAAATAACTAAGATTCCTGAACATTCACCCCACCAAAAACGAATGTTTTTAAACCTAGTAAAAATAGAGAAAAATAAAACAGTTATGAAAAAATAATTTTAATATAACTCAAAAAAAAAGAAAATAAAAATAATGTTGAGTTGCAAAAATAGGATTTTAGTTGCCAGGTAATGGGCAAATTTTGACCACAGGTCGTTGCATAACACCGTGGATCGTTTTAAGCGTAACTACGCGAACCACACCGTCTTGTCCCGGATGTAATTTAAGTATTCTACCCATTTCCCATCGAAGGGGTGGATTTTGCTCATTTTTAATTAGGACAAGAGCGCCCTCATTAATAGGAGGAGATGGCTGAGTCCATTTGTGCCTCTCTTGGAGAGAATGGATATACTCTTGAGACCACCGTTTCCAAAAATCACCCTGGAGGCGCTGAATAAGCCGCCAACGATTAAGCCTATTTAAATTTATAGAGCTTAGATCTGGATCAGGGATAGAACTGTTTAAAGGCTCTTGAATCAAAAAATGACCGGGAGTAAGAGGCTGAAAGTCATTTGGATCGGCACTAATTGCGCACAAAGGACGTGAATTTAATAGAGATTCAATCTGGGTTAATAATGTGTAGAATTCTTCATAAGACAATATTTGAGTTCCTAAGACACGGTAAAAATGACTCTTGAAAGACTTAACGCCGGCCTCTGCTAGTCCATTGAAATGTGGAGAGCCCGGGGGATTGAAGTTCCAAGTAATTGACAATTTTTGAGCAGCACCTTGCGCCAAAACAAGAAGTTGGCTGTATGCACCCTTAAAATTTGTACCTTGGTCACTAGTTATAGTGACGCATTTGCCACGACGGGCGACGAAACGTCTGAAGGCCGCTAAAAATGATTCAGAACTAAGGTCTGATGTAACCTCCAAATGAATAGCCTTAGTGGAAGTACAAACAAAAACGCAAACGTAACCTTTAAAGGTTTTAGCACCTCGATGTTTGCTCATCAAGAGTGAAAAAGGCCCAGCAAAATCTAGACAAATAGAAGAAAATGCCTTGATTTGAGAAATTCGGAGAGCTGGTAAGTCTGCCATATAGGGATTATATGATTTTGGTTTACATCGAAAGCATCGAATACATTTGGAGAGACATTTATAAATTGCACTTCGGGGCGATAAAATCCAAAACTGTTGAAGTAATAAATAGTGCAAAGTTTTAAATCCTGGATGAAAATTCGTACAATGAGTTTGTTCGATAATTAATTCTGTTATTCGATGCGATTTTGGTAAAAGAATAGGATGTTTTACATCAAAGGAAAATTGAGACTTCCTTAGCCTACCTCCTACTCGAAGCAATCCATCTGAATCGACAAATGGAGCAAGCTTTCGAAACGGTTTCGGTAGCAAACTATTTTGCGAAATCTTCGTTAAGATGTCCGAAAACACATCTCGTTGAGCACGTTTTATAATAACTCGCAGGGAAGCTTCAATCTCGAAAGGTGACAAATGACCTTTAACTTTAGGATTTGACCTTGAATTAGAAATAAAGCGAAGAATATATGCAATGATCCGTTGTATCTTAGGTAATGAAGAAAATCGATCTAGTAAAATAAGAAAATCATCGCAAGGAAGCGAAACGTTCAAAACTATTTGTTTTTCTTCCTTGGATATCTCTAAACCAGATTGACCCGAAAAATTGGGCTGTGTCGGCCAGAAAACTCGATTCTTAGATAAGAATTCTGGGCCAGACCACCAGATGGGAGTATCCAAAAGTTGCTGAGGAGTTTGACCACGACTAGCACAGTCTGCTGGATTATGCTTGGAGGGGACGTGGTGCCAAGATGAAATAGGTAAAATTTCCTGAATGTGGCTTACTCGATTGGCAACAAATGTCTTCCATTTATGAGGAGAAGAAGACAACCAAGCAAGTGTGACCATGGAATCTGTTCAAGCATGTATGGCGTCAAAAATAACAAGATCAGCATAACTTTCCTTGACGAATGCCACTAGATCCGCGAGCAAAACTGCTGCAAGAAGCTCAAGTCTTGCTATTGATACAGTTTTTAATGGCGCAACCCGACACTTAGCGCAGATAAGGAAAGTTTTGACATTGTTTAATGTGTCTTCTACACGAAAGTAAACAACACCAGCGTATCCGACTTGCGAAGCATCGCAGAATCCATGTAGTTCAATTCGAGATATCGAATTAGAGCCTACATAGCGAGATATTTTGATATCAGCTAGCTTGGGCAATTCAGCTTTGAATTTGGTCCAAGTTTCGAGAACATCGTCAGACGGAAACTCATCCCAAGAAACCTTGGATTCCCATAAACGTTGCAAAAGACGTTTTGCAAGTAACAAGCAAGAAGAAACAAATCCAAGTGGATCAAATATTCTACTAATTTCAGATAGAATATTGCGTTTAGTACAGGGGCGTTCCATGGGAACATAATAATAGGAAAAAATGTCTGAATTGGGATCCCACTTTAAACCTAATATTTTAATAAAAGAAGGATCATCTTTATCAAAACTGCAAGACTCCTGGATATTTGAAGGAGATATATGAGCTAAAAGGGCAGGATCGTTACTTGCCCATTTACTTAATTCAAATCCTCCTTTCTTCATAAGTTCAATGAGCTCAAGCTGAAGTGACAACGCAGATTTTAAATCGTGGCTACCGATTAATCCGTCATCTATATAAAACTGGCGACGAAGAACTTGAGCTGCCCTAGGGAATGAAGATTCCTCTTGAACCGCTAGCTCTTGCAGAGTACGTAAGGCCAAGTATGGCGAAGATGAAACTCCGTAAACAACAGTACGTAGAAAATATTCCTGAAGAGGTTCAGAAGGTGAGAAACGCCATAAAATACGTTGATAATCCCAGAATTCAGGCTGAACATTTATTTGTCTGTACATTTGTTTTATGTCGCAAACAAAAACGTAAGGAAAAAATCGAAAATTTAAAAGTAAAGCAGAAATATCACGTTGGAGCTTTGGGCCAACGAGAAGAGTATCATTAAGAGAGACACCCTGTATATCACGAAGACTAGCATCAAATACAACTCTTATTTTTGAGCCCGACATCTCCTGTTTAAAAACAGCATGATGTGGGATGTAATAAGCAGACGGACATCTGTATCGAGTTTGTGGCACTAAGGACATGTGACCACTGTCGAGATAATCTCGCATGAAATCTGTATATTTTCTAGATAATTCAGAATTTTTGGAAAAACGTCATTCCAACATACAAAAGCGACGATATGCTTGAGAGTAAGTATCAACAAAATTTGGTTTTGATTGACGAAAAGGTAAAGGTACCGAGAACCGTCCAGAAGTTTCTCTGAAGACTAAATTTTTAAATATTTCCTCGCACTTCTTGTCTTCAGTGGACCAAGAAGGGATTTTAGTAATTTGTTCGACCTCCCAGAATTTACGTAACTGAATATCGATACAGTCATCCAAAGAAGCGAGACAATTTAAGAAAGAGTCAGGATTCCTGAAAGGAACTGAACAGCTACCCTGTAAAACATAACCAAAAATAGTCTCTAAAGCTACAGGTTGATCGGAATTGCCGACAATACGGCCTGATTTTAAAAATAAAGGTACCAATTCAGCTCCAATAAGCATGTCTATTGGTCCTGGTATATGAAACCGACTGTCTGCAAGCTTCAAATTTCTAATATGTTCCATTTCGGAAATATTAATGTGAAATTTTGGTTGATTAGAACAAACTTTGGCATGATAATAGCTTCAAAAGAAAAAACCGGATCCAATTGACCACAGGGTTTGATGACGCATTGAACAAGACCGCTGTTGGTGGAAGTTGACATTCCATTTAAACCCTCAATTGGAATAGAGAATTTTTTACGATGGAGACCCAGTCGTCTAGCGCACGACTCAGACATAAAATTTGCCATAGAGCCCGTATCCAAAAGTACACGGATTTTCTGAAAATGTCCTCGAATGTCCTTGATATCTATTTCACAAGTGGATAATAAAATAGTATGTTGCGGAACAGACAAAGTGTTTGCAATACAGTGAGTATTCGTGACGGTAAAATTAGACTGATCATCATTAGTATAATGTTCGACAGCCGTAACAGTGTCTGAATTAGACTTAGGTAAGTTATTTTCATTAGAAGGCACGAAAGAAGAAGAATTTTTGTTAAAATGTAGAGTTGTATGATGTGGAAATTTGCAGATTTTACATCTGTGAGAAGAACCACAATTTTTAATAGAGTGGGGAGATACTAAACAGTTGACGCATAATTTGTGCTGTTTAGCATAAGAAAATCTTTCTTGTGGCGTTTTAGCCAAGAATAATTTACATTTAAATAATGCATGAGAGGCAGAACATAGAGTACACGTAGGTTCGCTTTTTTGTGAAAGCGGATTCGTAACAAAATTGGATGTAGATCTCTTGTTGTTTAATGCATGATAATTAGAAGATTTAAAATTTGTCTTATCAGAACTCACTGAAGAAGTATATTGAACAGACTCTAAAGCTATACATTGTCTTTCTAAGAAAGTAATTAATTGTCTGTAGGTAGGTAATTCTTGATTTAGACTATTTTCAAGCTCAAAACTGGTTCTGGTTTTAGAATCAAGTTTATTTAGTAACATATTAAACAACAAAAAATCCCATTGATCTACAGGGAGTTTTAAAGCTCTTAAGGCTGCTACGTTTTCAGAAAAAACATTTAAAAGATGTCTAAGATCCTTAGAAGTAACCTTTTGAATAGATGCTGCATAAAATATTTCATTATAATATTGTGTAGCCAAAATGCGCTTATTTTGGTACCGTTTTTCAAGTGTTTCAAAGGCAATAATATAATTTGCTTCTGTAAGAGGGATACCCTTAACTAAAGCTAAAGGCTCTTTATCTAAAGAAGTGAGTAAATATTGAAATTTCTCAACATTAGATAAGTCTGCGTTATTGTGGATGAGACTTTTAAATAAATCATAAAAACTTGGCCAATCTTTGTAATTACCATTGAAAGTTGGTAACTTAAGTTTTGGAAGTTTAGCTACAATTTTGGAAACTGTAGGCGTATTAAAAGTAGGACTAATTGCAATATTAGCTATTTGAGAAGCGGAATCGCTTAATAAGAAATCATGTTTAAAAGATTTAATACCATAGTAGGCCTCATCTGCAGCAATACGCATCCCATCATAATTTGCAAAATCTCTATCGTCGATTAAAGAAATTATAGTATTATGAGCCGATTGAAATTCATTATATATGTTGTCAATAGCATCCGCTCGAGCTAAAAAGGTAGATTTTAAAGAGTCGTCATTAGAAGCTTTGATTCCGGCTTCGTGAGTCTCTTGTAGGCGTTTAAAAGCCGTAGTACGTTTTAAATTAGCTTTAGTTAATTTATCCGCCATCATAAAAAATCAGAAAAATATGAAGAAAATTAATGTAAATAAATGTTGTTTGCACGCTTATGGAAAGCAGAGCGAAAAAAAAATAACAGACTGAATGATACAATGTTAAACGAACTGGTTAAGTAAAAAATGTTTATAAAAATTCGCAAAATATGCACCATCCAATGCTAATAAATGAAAGTAATGTGATAAAAAGGTACAAACGTTTTTTATACCGTAGATATCACAAAATGGAGCAGATAAATATTTTAAAAAAGCTGAAATTTTATTTAATATGAAAAAGAGAGAAAGAAAGATAGTGTGGTACGGTAGTACGATCCACGTGTTAAATTGCGCACAGCGGTTTAAATGCTCGCTGAAATCTTGTGCGCGAGAATATAATTTTTAAGGTACAGATTTATAGGTACTGAAGGTTCCAGTTTTGCAGCCAAACCTGGATGCCTAATAATAAAACTCAAAGTTAAATTACTCTGGGGTTTATACCTATTATATGCAAGTGACCTTAAGTATATGAAAAAGAAAATGGTGGTTTGTGACAAAATAATGCAATGTAATTTATAGATATTAAATTTTGAAAATTTTTAGAAAATAATTAAAAAACGGTT
The DNA here is from genome assembly GCA_034092305.1 of Diaprepes abbreviatus. Lineage (NCBI taxonomy): Eukaryota > Metazoa > Arthropoda > Insecta > Coleoptera > Curculionidae > Diaprepes > Diaprepes abbreviatus. The sequence goes on from JASJET010000171.1 coordinate 2,272,612, forward strand.
TTTCATCCGGCTCGAAGGACCATAAATGACGCGGAAACTATGAAAATGTAGTGGACTGTAATTTTTGAATTGGTAGAAAAAAGGAAATGAAAAACTTGCACAAATCGCTTACCTTTCCGTACGGTCAATAGGGCACAATCTTAATCCTGAGGGTACCCTCTTGCTGGTGTTCGCAAGGCTACTCAATTCACCTAGTTTCTTCCCGCACTTTAAGGTTCGCAGAAATTGTCTCTAAAATTAATTGCTTATTTTGCCACGATGCCGACCGGAAGAACGATACCGTACTCGACCCTACTTAGAGCGTGAGTTGATTGTGTATGACCAATTCGCTTGGATTGGCTATGCGACCTGTGCGCAGCAAAAAAGTTAAGAAAAATATAATAAGAAAATATATTGAAAATAAGAGTGTTTATGATAAAGGCGACATAAATTGAAGTGTAATTTTAGAGTACATTATTATGTCACAAGGTCCCTAATTAGAATAATTAAACAATTTATTGCCCAAAAAAATAAAATAACTAAGATTCCTGAACACACTGTGTAGTTTATATTTGGCAAACAGTGGTTTTGCTTAGGATTTTTTTTTTGATATTATTTTTAAGATTATGCATGTTTTTGACCGAATCTGTTTTTATCTGCTTTTTGTCTTTTTGTATTGACAAGTGTGTGTGCATTGCATTTATGTTAACCATAATAATAAGTTTTAAATTTTCAATTTTAAGTAAAAAGAGCTGTTGCTACTATTTTATGAAATTATATTTGTAATATGTTGCTTACTTGGATGTTGATGCTACAGAAGTTTTTCTTACATCAGAAGTCACAGACTTGTGTAAACCGTTTTTTGTTCCTACGATATAATCTTCTTGCTTTCGAGTATTACGCAAAATTATTGTGCAAATTAAATTAAATGATTAGTTTTAAGGTGAAAATTATTCGTAATAATTTAGTAAGTTGCCGTTTTCCTCGTTCAGGCCGTTAAAGGAAAATGATACACAATTTATTTCCTGCAAATATTACTCTGGTCTTGGTCGCATTTCGCCTACCTAATAGTCTCATCAGTGGAGCTGCAAGAAACTAAGAGCAAAATTCATAGAAAATTACTGGCTTTATAAAATCGAAATTTAGAAACATATTAGCATGACATGAATATTCTTTTTCGTTCATTACAGCTTCATTGATGAAAAGCGTATAGAGATGAAACCAGAGTTGTAGATGCAAGAAAAAAGCTCTATATTTTTCATTTAACGGCCTGAAGGAACATAAACTAACCTAAGCTAATTTTACGTCCGTAAAGATTTCTTTATATCTTTCTTAAATTTTTGTTTTTACGCGTAATAGTGTACATCTTGATAAGTAGTTGATATGTCTAATACGGGAAATTTATGACAGCATTAAGATTATCTTTGACATCTTGAGAAACGTTCACTATACCACTTTTAAAGTGGCTGCTTGGTGGAGATTTTTCGAAGAACTGTTTTGTGTTATCTAATAGATTTCCAAAAGCTTGGTAAGTGCTTTAAAAACAAGAATATACTTTTATATGAAAAAAACTAAAAATAAATTTTATATATTTTGATAGCATATGCCAAATAATGGTAAGTTACTATTTCATATACCTAAGATAAACCGTTTTTCAGATGTTTAACCATTCTTCAAATTGAAGGCTAACATTTAAGAGGGGCGCCTGCTTTGCCTGTTCAAGCTTCTTCTTCTTCTTCCTCTTGTTATAGGCTTAGCCTGTTTTTTCCAACTCAATCATTCATCTCATTTGATGTTGAAATCCAGGACTCTCTCCATCTTTTAGGTGGTCTTCCTATTGGTCTTCTGGTTTCCGGTGTTTCATCTCGGGCGATTCTCGCTATCCTATTTTGCGCCATTCTTCCTACGTGCTCATTCCAGGCTCTTCTGCGCTTCCGTCCCCATCTTACTATATCCTGCATTCCATGTTCCTCGCGTATTGTTGAATTGCGTATGTGATCTCTTAATGTGTATCCCGATATTCTTCTTAGTACTTTCATTTCGGCAGTTCTTAGAATTGATTTTGTTTTTGTGTTGTCAGCTCTCGTCTCTATTGCGTACGTCATTATCGGTCGAATACACGTCTTGTAGATTTTTGTTTTTGCGTCCTTACTCATGTATGTGTTGTGTCATATTATATCCGCCAGGCTTCCTGAGATTCTATTTGTCTTGTTTACTTGGTTTCTTACTTCTCTTGTTCTGTCTTGGTTTGCAAATATCTCAACTCCTAAGTAATTAAAGGTCATGAGTTGTTCTATTGGTTTGTCCTCCACTACTAGTTTGCATCTTAAGGGCACTTTGCTTATTACAATTGACTTAGTTTTATCGATGGATATTTTCATGTTGAATTGCTTTCTTATGGTGTGGAATGCAAATAGAAATCTTTGGAGATCGTCTTCATTTTCCGAGACTATGACGGTGTCATCAGCGTAACATATTATTGTTATTTCCCCGGTATTCATTCTGTACCCTGGTGCCGCTCTTTTGACGTTCTCAATTATTTGGTCCATTACTATGTTAAACAGTAACTCAGAGAGTCCCCCTGTCGTATGCCCGACGCTATTGGTACATCCTTAGTTAGGTTGCCGCTTACAGAGATTTGTGTTGTGGTGTTGGAGTTTAGCTGTTCAACTATGTTAATTAAATTGTTTGGGATGCCTTTAATTCGCATTATTTGCAGAATATCATCCGGTCTCACTCTATCAAAGGCTTTAGTGAGACCTATAAAGCACATAAAAGCCGGCTTAGTAAATTCAATAGATTTCTCTGCTATCTGTCTTACGATGAATATGGCATCTACTGTAGATCTGTTTTTGCGGAAACCTTGCTGTTCTTCTGATATTCTGCAATAGTCAGTTATTATACCTTCAAGGATTTTGGTGAATAATTTCATTTTTTGAATTTTCAAGCTAAATATCTTAAATTGTATTGTTTTCTAGTACAATCATTACAGTTTGTTGTTTAATAAAATTGAGCTACAAAAACTATATAAGATTGATAAAAACTTACATTTGATTTCTATAATCACTAAAGCCAAATAACTTCCTTATTTTAAACAAAATTTTAAAACGGAGTCTCAATAGACCTACCCATTCCTTATCCTTATTTTATATATATATATATATATATATATATATATATATATATATATATATATATATATATATATATATATATCTACCGAAGCGAAGAGGCTTATGTGATAGAAGCAAAATAAAGCTGGTTAACTACATAATGAACGCAGCTTTTTATTTGACTACATAAAAGTACGTACATACCAAATTTTGAGATAATATTTATTTTGAGATTAATATGATTTTTATATTTACCACTGTTAACACAAACAATGGCAAATATTTTAAGCCTATCTATCTTTATAGGAAAAATGTTAATCAATATTTTGAAGTGTTAATTAGCAGTTTAAGAATTTATATTACAAGCCTGGAAAACGGAGGTCAATCCGTCAACGATATGTTCTTTGGGTCAAAAAATATGACTTTTATTAGATCATTTTCCATTTTAGCTCTTCTTGTTTAAATTAAATTCCTAAAATATTGAAATGAAATTTTTGAAGCATTTTTCCTGATAAAAGCACATATTTCGTGAAAATTTAGATAAATACATATACATAAATAAATGGAATATAAGGAAATTTTTACCGTTTACACCTCTTAGCCCCATTTTATTTGACGCCCGCCTATGAATTTTTTTTATTGTTGTTTCGAGACTTTTATTATATAATTTAACTTTTATTTATTTAAATTTATTTATGATTATATCTAATAATTTTACTTAAATTAGGGACTTAAATGATGTACGCAGTAATTGAAAAGTTTATTATGGTTTGGTATTTTTAACCTCCTTCATATTTCTTAACTGTATTGTTGACATATTTAATTTTGGAATTCTTTTTCATTTCTTTTTACTATATTTAAGAGTGCTTTTATGTAGTTTGTAGTTTGTTTTTTTTTTTTTTGAAATTTAGAACCGATATATTTATTTCCTGAAATCGTTTGAGATTGATTTATTTTTTTAAATATTTTTTTTTTGTTCTCTTTGATTTCATTTAATACTTAAAACAAAAAGCCATAACTATAATGTTGCACGAAAAATGTTTAAAGGAAAGTGAAATTAAAAAGAAATTTCTTTGAGATTTTGAGAAAAAGACGATAGCTGAAAAAGCAAGATATATAATTAGCTAACGTACAATTTTGTTTCTATTTATTTAATGAGACTGTCTGGTGGGTGCTTTTAACTATTGACTAAAAATTAAGTACTCGCCATTCATCTCGCTAATCCTAACTGTTTTTGAGAAAACGTTATTTTATTTACACCATGTATTTGCAGTACTTCGATAAAAGATACATCTTGGTTCCAATGTTCAAATGTTCAACCTTCAACCGTATGATAAAAAGGATTCAATTCAAAATTAGATTCTACCCCTTTAGTTAAAAAAGTCTAATTCTGTGAATTGCAGTTCAACCTAGGTTCGTAAAAAATGTGCGTTTTATTTTATCGGCACCAAAAACAAAGAATTGTTGTTATAAACATTGCTAGGTGCGAAAGAAATAAATATCCTGCATTTTAGAACATGTCAAATTTCACATCGCAGACACATTGATTTTTTATTTTGATATTAATTGACTGATTTTTGAATTTCATGGTGAAATTAATTATGAAATAATTCGAAATATGGAATACACGTATACTGAGTATGCAGATATGCATCTGATGTATGGACCTGCATCTTGCAATGCTTTGGAAGCCAGTAGGTTATATCACGATTGATACCCTAATTATACTCTTCCAGATTAGAAAACATTTCAATGTCTAAGGGAGAATGGTAGATGATTCCATTTAATACGGTAATATTATTAAATTTCTTCCTAATTTTAGGAAATTTTTGGAAAAGGAGTACTGATACTGGTCGGGGAGGAACAGTACGTATGCCGCAATTAGAGGAAATATTTCAAATGCTGTAGATGACACTTCTTCAACGAGCATTCGAAAATTATCAGCGCAGGTTAATGCGTCGAAAATAATAGTACTTCTTCAAGTTCTTCAAGAACAGCTATTATATCCATATCATTTGAAAAAGTGCATGAACTAATTCCTGAAGATTTTCTCTGTAGAATGCAGTTTGCAAGCTGGCTATTGGATTGGCAACGAAATAATGTAAACTTTATTAGCACTATTCTCTTCACAGATGAAACAGTGTTTACCAAAAATGGTATCATAAATTTACACAACTAACATGTATGGGCTGATGAAAATCTTCATGTAACTATTGTTTCGCATCATCAATATCAGTTCCAGTCAATTAATGTCTGGGCAGGAATTACTGGCAATTTTTTGATTGGACCATTCGTATTGCCGGCAAGACTAAACGGAGAACTTTATTTGGAGTCCCTCCAGAACGCTTTTCACGATTTAGTTTAGCACTTATCACTTAAAACCCGTCGAAACATCTACTACTACTGCACGATGGGGCACCACCACTTCATTTCAGCGTTGCTGGGCTTCTCGATCTCCCGACCTAACGGCGTTGGATTTTTACCCGTGGGGATGGACACCTCAAAACCTTGGTGTATTCCACTCCAGTCGATAGTAAGGAGGAACTTCTACAGATATTCATATTTCATTGTGATCAAATAAGGAACAATGCTGAGTTAATGTGGCGAGTAGAGCAGTCTTCAATTCGACGTGCCCGTAAGTGTATGAGACTTTACGGAGCCCATCTTGAATCCTCTTATAAAGTTTATATATATATATATATATATATATATATATATATATATATATATATACATTTTGTACAAAGGAGAATTTTAGGTTTAAATTCGAGTACTTATATCTCCGTAACAAATTTATTAAACACATAATTTTTCATTGCTGTTATCACATATTTTATACCAAAATGATTATTGTTTACAGCGATAAAAAAACTTGTTGAAATCAAGTGCAGAATGAAAACAATAATCATAATAAGTCATGATAGATAATCCGGAACTACGGGGTCTGATCATTTTGTTTTAAATCACCTGGATAATTTTGTGTTTTCTTATTTTCTTGGTTTCTCGTTTCAAATTTTTTAACATATTTTTATTAGCTTCGCTTTTTTGCCTGTCTGTTTATTTGTTTGCCTGTCCGGTATAAATTTTGTAATCGATTTTGAACTAACCTACGGATGGGCTGAACACTTGAAACACACCTTGAACCCGTATTTTAATGTCATTTCAGGGTCAGCTTTACTTTTAATTAACCGATCAACCTGAAACATAGATAAATCCGATGACAATGCAATAATATGACCTTGGAACTAACTTTGAACATTTCAAAACCCACTTCACTTTTGATTGTTCGATCAAGCTGAAATTTGGTACACATATATAAATCAGACGACAATATATTATTATGACAAAACGTATATTTCAAACTCTAATTTATTTCCGATTATCCAATCAAGCTAAAATTTGGGACACATATATAAATACGATGACAATACAATATTACTATCTTGAATCTGACCTTGGTCTTATATTTCAAGGTCATTCCAGGGAGAAATTCACTTCCAATTATACAATTAAACTGAAATTTGATACACATATATGAATCCGAGACGATGCAATATTATGACTTTGAAACTGACCTTGTCGAAAATTCATTTTATATAAAAGGTTTAATTTTGAAACGATTTTTTCTAGTTTCCCTTTTATCGACGGTCTATGGGGCTGTTGATTGGCAATCAAATCTTGTAATCGAAAAGTAAAAAATGAAAAAATATAAAAAAAAATCTTTTTTTAAAAGAAAATGTTATTTTCATGAAAATGGTATACTTAACTGTATAAAATAACTTTCTATATAAAATTATAGTATAAAAAATTAATGAAAGATAGTGATATACAATAGTTTCATATTTTAGATCACAAGAATGATCACCTATTTTTGTTATAAAATCATGGACGCTTTAATATATTTCTAATTTTTTAGTGCAACTTTGAAAATTGGTTTAGTTTTTTTTTTTGATAATTTATTTAATTTTTTTTAGTTTCAATTAGGTACTAAAATTGGTAGTCCTATAATTTTAGATGAATCCTCGAAAATTGTTTAAAAAGAATTAAAAATGATAATTAAATTCATTGAGATGAGATGAAAAAGCAACGACCCAAAAAGGAACATGTAAAGTTTGCTAACCAAAAATTTGTTATTTTTGGAATGTTGATATATCATGGGAATAGACAAACTGCGTTTTAATAAAGATATAAATAGTAATATTTGTTTTGCGTATTTTAATTCAGAATATTTTCTAAATCTCTATTCATAATTTCTAAATTCAAAATATATATTAAATTTGATATAAAGTTTATATCAAAAAGGTATACAAGTTAAACATGAAGTTCACTTGTAAAAATAGAGCTGCAAATAAAGAAAACCTATTTTTACAAAGCCTTTTCACTAGACCACGATGACAATTTTTTAATATCTGTTAAAATTAACCTTAGAGACAATTTTCAATTTTCATTTGTTGGAAAAACAGCCATAGGAAATCTTTTTATTTATAATAAGTAGTAATGTAAATTAAAATATTATTCGTAAGGAAAAAATTTATAAAGTAATTAACTTACTGATATGATATATTGATTATCCACTATATATGCTAAACAAAATTCTTCTTGAAATTTAATCTAATTAAGTTAATCTTTTTATATATATTTTTTTTTATAATAAATATAAATAGTTCGGGTTCAATTGATAACGTATTCTTAGAAAACGAATCTATTCGCAAACATGTTTGAGTTTGAAAATATTTTGGCATGTTGGGCTATATTTCTTGGAGCTTTAATATTAAGTGTCTATATATACTTTAAATATTCATATTCATATTGGGCCAGACGGGGTGTGCCATATCTTAAACCTAAATTCCCCTTAGGTAAGCAATTATTATTGTAACGAACATAAATATAAGTGGGATAAAAAGCATAATCACTTTTACATGGATAAAGGCGAATAATATTATTTACTAAATTTTAATAATATAATTTGTTACTTTTGATTGTTTTGTTTTATAATATATATATATATATATATATATATATATATATATATATATATATATATATATATATATATATCTATATATACATATATATATATATATATATATATATATATATATATATATATATATATATATATATATATATTCTCAAATGTTTTAAGTAGTGATTTAATGAGCATTTATTTGTTCTCCTAAGTTGATAAGTGATTAAATTGCTTGGAGGAATTTTTTTATGTTATCTTATATGTAATCTTTTCACATGTCTCATTTCTTTAGTTCCTTGTTTATTTCTTAAAGATGTTTATAATTTTCAGAATCACTAAATCTTATTAAATTTTTTGTGGATTTTTTTATCAGAGTTTTTAATACAAAACCTAAAAGTACTAATGAAACATTTTTATTGTTTTCCTTTTTCATTCATTTTACGTCACATTTCAGAACTTTCAATTTATTTCAGGAAACAATGACTGTATCGGATTTCAAGCAATTTCATTTGGTGTTGAAACTATGGATTGGTATAATGAGCTGAAACGCAAAGGCCATAAGTTTGGCGGTGCATGGAATTGGGCTGAACCAGTTTTAGTATTAACCGATCCTGATTACATCAAAGATATTTTGCTAAAGGTATGATCTTGTAAATTATTACAATTTGATAAAATAACATCTGTGCAAATCGATAAATAAGTGCTTGTTTGGTTTTAGAGTTAGCAAATTGCTTTTACAGTCCCTCCAGAGAACATTAACTCAAGTATAGTCAAATATTAGTAAAATTGAGTTTTGTGGGGGCCCTCTCCATCTTATCCGGACCTGGAGCTTCCTATAAACTTCAAGGTATATCTAGTAGTTGCATAGCCTTATACAAGAGTTCGCCATGTCCCAATCTCTTGATATTATGCAAACGACTTTTCCGAATAATGCCAATTGTTGATGGAATTATGAACCTCGTTTTTACTCCACTTATTTCCCACTGTCTGCTTATTTTTACCCCCAGAGACTAAATCATGTCCTATTCTGATATAGAAAATGCTTAACATTCTCCCATTATGATGTGGATTGTCTCGACATACCCTATCGGTAATGGTCGTTTCGGATTGATAATGTATTGCAGGTATTTTTTTTGCTGCAACATTTTAGCCTCCTAAATCTTAAGTTTTCTTTTATTGTGGTCATAAGTTTAGAATTTGACTAGTCTGCCAGTTGATTCATGATGATTTTACCTCTATAGTTTCAGCCTTTACAACTGCGGCGCAGCATCTCTGAAACATAGACTGGTAAAATTCTTTTGTTCATAAAATACAATAAACAGTCGAGTTTTTTGATAAATTTATTCGTGGTAGCTGTTGCATAAAAGTAGTTGGTTCTATCATACTGTATCACTAACCTACTTATTTCCATGGTTAGTCTCTGGTGGAGGAGCTCAGTGTTATGATTTTGCCATTTCATAGTTCTTGGATTTCAAATCACTTTGAAGGATTAAACGGAGTTGATATTTGTATGCGTGACTATTCTTTAGAGCAGCGGTTCCCAACCTGTTTCTTCTTGCGAATGCCTTCCAAAAACTAAAATAAATTGACAAATTGCCTGTTCAGTTATTAGGAACAGTAAACGAAACAGTAAAGTTGAGTTTTTAAAATTTATTTTCCATATTGAATAACAGTTCATAAAGAAAAATTAAAACACAATCGTAACACATTTATAGGTAAACATTATTAAAACTAAAGTGATTGATTAACCTATAAAAAATAAATAAATGAAATGAATACAATAATACAAAACTTGAAAAATACTCTTAATGGGATATTTGTGCATGTTTCGTGAAATAAAGAAATTCAAAATTTGGTTCGATGTTTGAAAATTTTAGTCTTAAACCAGGTTCTGCATTTGACGTATTTCTGAACTTATTTTTCAGCTAAGTGTATGTTGGAAATCCTTTCTCGCACAGCCCGTGTATATTTATGCTTTCCTGGCGATGTACTCGCTGTTGTTGTGTTGTAGTTTCTTGTATAACATAGGTTCATCGATCAACTTTCCGCATGATATTTGGTTTAATTCCTCTCCATTTTCATGGGTATGCATTTGCTATCTACTGCCAAATTGTTTTTTGTTCCATCTTACATGAGTTTGATTCGAAATATTGCGTAAAAATAGCTGTATCTCCAAGCATACTGGTATGGGAAAAACAGAACTATAACTTATCCCCATTGAATTGCTTTTACTCATTATTCTGATTTATTTAATACTATAAAAATATGTTTTTATTATTGTACATTATACTGGTACAATACAGCACTTGCATAGTTTGCAGCAGTTTTTTGCCTTTAGCGTTATAAAAATCTGTATAAATTTTCAACAAAATGAAAAAAGCAATCTAAAAATAGAAAATTTAAAGCTTATAGGTTTTTATATTAAAATTTAAAGAATTATTTCAGTTATAGTTTGAACCTATTAAAAATTTGATGGTTTAGTACATTTATAATACAGTTTCTATTACCAAATTAGTTTGTTAGTGAATTATCTAATTATAATATTTTTTTTATTATATAAGAAAAGAATTAGCCTGAAAATTAATGACTTATAAATCTATCTATAAAAGTAAACATACATTGTTCGAATAACGAAAAAAACCTTAGTTTTTCTCCCTTAACAAAGCAATTTTTAAATCTTTAGCTTCATCTTTAATTGAAAGTTTTTGACGTTAATAATTATCTTCCCGCATCCTTAGTTGGGAACTATCTTAGATTCTCACTTTTCTCCCCTAGTCAGGACCTATGTTTGATTTTTAGGTTAGACTTGGAACCATTGATTTGTTCCCTAAATTCTACTGGTATACAAAACTTCTCATATTTACAACAGTGACTTCTCGTAGATATGTTCAATTTGAAAATGTCATTATGATTTAATTTGGTAACGGGTGTGAAAAAGTTGTCGTAAACTGGATGCTTGGCATACATCAACTGTTTGCTAACCCTTGGTTGGTGAACTGTGGACAATGAGATTTTGGAGTTTTTTTTATAAAATACTAATTTTATTCAAGAAATTCTGGATTCAAGTCTCAACATAGATTATATTAATTACCTAATATTTATAGTTACAAGCAGTACCATAAATAATATCTTACTTATTTATTTTTTTTCTAGGATTTTCAATATTTCACAGATCGTGATTTTTATTTCAATCCACACGCTGATCCAATGAACAAAAGTCTATTTGTTCTAGAAAAAGAGGAATGGAAAAATGTTAGGCAGAAACTAACACCTACTTTTACATCGGCAAAAATGAAAATGATGTTTGAAAGTGTGCTCAAATGTTCGAATTCACTTATTGAGGCACTTGAGGCAGTTGCTAGGACGGGTGTTGATGTAGATTTAAAAGAGGTATGTTAACATGGTAATGATTAAAATTAGTATGATGATTGTAAAACGCATACTATACTATTTATTAATAATTTTCAAGAGTAGTTCGTTACGTAGATGCAAGGTTTAATAAAGTATATTGTATCTTACTAAATAAAAATTTTGGCACTAATAAAAATACGTGTGTGTCAAAAGCTTGTTGGAAAACTTGACTGTCCGTCTAGGTTCAAGATAGTATCTAAATAAGAAGACAACAATTATAAGTATTAAGCAAATCAGAGAATATCTCTTGTTTTATGATACAAATTAATGATTGACTGATAGTGGGTATTAAAAAAAAAATAATAAACCATAACAAAATTTATGTTCGAATTACACTTTATCTCTTATTTTTTATTATACTATGCCTAAAATGACCAGAATCTTTGGACAGAAAACGGGAAAAATGGACTGGGCAAGAAAATATTGCCAGGGTATTAGCCACTTTAACATAATAAATGCAAATTAATAATTGGTTATTGTTTATTATGAATAGCGTCAATAATAAACAAATAAAAAACAAACACTTTAATTAGATATAAACCTTATATGGAGCACTAAAGAAGGTCCATTTTTGATTTGCTTAATACTAATATTAAGCAAATCAAAAATGGACCAGAAATAATTATTTTTACTAACAAATATTAAAGTATCAGTAACTTCAGGTTTTTTTTGTATTTTCCCGAAGAACAAATTTGCTTTAAAACAGTAGGTTATGATTTTATATAAGAATTCTAGACAAGTTTTGTTGAAGTTTACTTTTAAAATTATCACAGCATTGAACACTGCGTCTTTTCTATAGTTCATATTTTCTTAATTAAACTAAAAACTCTTTCAGTCTATGCGTTCGTTCAAGGTAGATGCAAAGCATATTCAGTAATTGTACAAAAATGCAAATGATTTAAATTATTTTTAAAATGATTAAATAGTTCCACCCAACTAGTTTCTACAGTTAAATTTAAGTTGTTCAAATCTGAAATCTTCTCTAATGTGGGATAATTTGTAATAAGTAAAAACTCATTAAATTTTTCGGTACCCTTTTCCCATTAAATAAAACTCAATTCCGTTAAAATGTCTATCACAGTTTTGATTTCTTCCCATGTTGGAACCAGGGACAAGCTGATCCATTCGAAGTGATGAAAGTCTTCATAGTAGGAAGTTGATTGGCTTAAATAATCATGGCCGGTTTTAAAACAATTTGGAGTAGTAGTCTTCACAAAACTGTTTTGATGCAACTGAGTCACTGAGTTGCGTACAATCAGAGAAATAAATTTTTGCACTGCTGTTAAGGGACTGTACTCAACTAATAAAACTATAAAACATTTTAAGTTCTCACTAATTATCTAATGTTTTCAAAATTGAAATAAAACGAGACTTCTTTGTCTCGATAGGCTCTTTGGAGAGACCGGGACAATATACTTAAAAATGGTACTGTCTCATTGAAAACGGGACATATGGTCCTTGCTTAAGGAAATAAATTATGTCTCGTAAAAACGAGGTTCGGATTTTCAAAGAGTAAATATTATGAGGTTTTAATTGTTATTTCAAAAAACTGTATATTTATCTGTTTCAGGACTTGGCCTCTTATACTATGGATGTAATAGGTTGTATTGCATTTGGACTAGAAACTGATGCTTTAACGAACAAAAATTCGAAATTCCGGCAAATGGGTCTAGCTGCATTTGAATTTGGAATTATTGACACTATTCAGGTCCTCTTAAGTCGCATAAACAAAAACGTATCTCAAAAACTTGGTGTTATAAATAATCCTAAATATATGACGGAATTTTTTGATGACCTTATAAGAAAAAATATTGAATATAGAAAGAAGAATAATATTAGTAGGTCAGATTTTACGCAGCTACTTATGGATCTGGAGGAAACCACGAAAAATGATAAAACACCTTTTAGTTTTGATCAAGTTGTTGCCAATCTAATTATCTTTTTCTTTGCAGGTAAGCTCAGTTTTGATTTTTCGGAGCGAGATCGTTTTATATTCAATATTCCAAGAAATTCACCCACTACTTAAATTACCTTGAAAATTTTCTTTTTATAACTAAACTAGCGACCCGCCCCGGCTTCGCACGGGTGCAATGCTGATACTAAATACACTACAGAAAAACTGTGACTATTTATTTTATTTTTACAACAATTATTACATCGGCCTCCGACGCGCTATTTATAGGCACGCTGCCGCCGCCCCGGTCGGCCAGTACCGCCGCAAGCGCTACTTCCCGCAATTTTAAATCTGTAATATCTTCGAAAATATTCATTTAAATCTTGTGCTGTAAAGGACCATATAGATCTATATTAAATCAACAATGTATTTAAGCTATTTAATTGGATAAGGATTAATGCTGTATTGGTTAAAATCGCTTCAAAATTTGCCATTATTTGTCGTAAAAAGTAAATGACAAAAAAATGTTATTGTGGGATATCCATGAGAGATAGACATATACCATCGCGGAGTTTTCTGTAGACCTTTTCAATGTGTACAAATAATTAGTACATTATTTTGATAAATCTCGTAGGGTTCAGCCTGCGTTTGCAATGTAAGCGGAAAAAAATATGATAATTAACGACATCACATTAGAAACCTCAAAAATAACAGTATTTCTCCACTATTTAATGGATGTTATTATACATATAAACCTTCCTCTTGAATCACTCTATCTATTGAAAAAAACCGCATCAAAATCCGGTGCGTAGTTTTAAAGATTTAAGCATACAAAGGGACATAGGGACAGAGAAAGCGACTTTGTTTTATACTATGTAGTGATAACAAATTCAGCTTGTAACACTAATACTTTCTACCTTGCCCATTCTTTCTGTCATAGTCACTATTTTCTCCAAACCGTTGATTCATTCTAGATAATGATTGTGGAGCACATCAAGTCCGCCAGTTATATTACGATACTCTATACTTGTTTGGTTAAACTTACGACTTGAGAACATTCATCATGTGTTAAATTTCCATTTTTAGAAAACTCAAAACAATTAAATTATAAATGTTCAATATCAAACCAGAACTGTATCGAAAATTAACTTATCTTAACAACATAAAAAGTCTAATGGCAGAAAAATAGTAATATTATCAAAAGACGTATAAACCTCTAAAAAACAACATATACGAGAAATTTTTCCCAAACTAAAAGGCAATAATTTCAGGTTTTGATACCTCCTCCATAACAATGACTATGGCACTTTACGAACTGGCAAGAAATCCAGAGTTACAAGAGAAAACTAGGAATGAAATTACGGAAGTAATAAAGAAGCATAATGGTCAGATAACTTACGAAGGATATCAAGAAATGACTTATTTAAGACAAGTTATTGAGGGTGAGTTGTTTTAAATCACAGAAATTTAACAAACATACAATATAAAGGAATAATTTTTTTAAATTTTGTCAGAGATAAATAAAGTCAAAATTAAACTATTTCCTTGAGTTCTGCTAGTTTCTAACCGAGTTTAAGTTGTTGAAGGTAAGTTGTTTCAAATGATAAGAAACAAATAAGCCTTACTAATGACTAATTTCATTCAATTTTGTTATATTGTTACTCCGAAACGATTTTACAGATTTCAATGATCATTTTTGACGTGTGCGTAACAATGTCGAGGTTATGACATTATAATTTTTTTTTATTAATTTTTACGTAATTCAAATACACAGATCAGAAATATTGTATTACTATTTGAGAAGTTTTGGCTATTTTTTGTTATAACTATGGCTTAAGAATAATTTCGAATTGAGACCGAAATACTGATGCTAATTATTTAATGGGCCGATATATTCACTTGGTTTTAAAATATTGACGTGTAATTCGTATTAATGCTGTTAATTGTCTCATCTGCATTTTATCATATAAAAATCTTTACATTAATTTAAAAATTAAACTGAATACAGTTGTTTGATTGAAATAAGTTAGTGATAGTGATTTTTACCTATTTTTTGTCTACTTAAAACAACACTATGCCACTTGTTGCACACTGTAACGAAGCTAAAGCTGTGCTAAATGTGGCTTAATGAAAAAATATCACACAATATCTCAAGAGAGGTCAATCTACAACAACGAATTTTTACAAACCAATACTGCACATATACAGGGTGAGTCAACGATTGGATGAAGTAAGTTTGTGCCTTTTCGGTGAAATTTACAAAGAAACTATATTTATTGTTTGATACAGTTTATTTTTACGCAGATTTTAAAAATATTTAGGACTCTACAGGGTGAGCCAAAAAACTAGGACACCATAAAGTTGTATTTTTTTAAATAGAACACCCTATATACGAATCGTATTTTCAATTTAGCTTATAATTTTAAATCTTTTTTATTAAGGGTTTACTATAACAAAACTTTATAGTTTCTCAGATAATTAAGTTTAAAGAAAAAAAGTCACATTTTCAAGCATCAATTCAATCCTAAATAACGTTTTCAATTTTGTGACAAATATATTCAAATTTGGAATTTAGTAAGGCCAAGGACAAGTTAACATAATTTTTACCTAATATTTGCAATAAAAGCTACAGGATATTGAACACATCGGCTCAAATTTGAACAAGTTTAAATGAATAAATATCTTTTTTTTTAAATGGCACACCCTGTATATTTTCATGTTATTTAATAGAGTAATAAAAACCCTAAAAGTTTTGTTCAATATATCCTATACCTATTTATAATAGTTTTTGAGATATTTCAGTTATTCTTATTTTCCATACTTTTTTACAGAAATAATCTTCATTATCATAGTAGCCATGTAAAATAATAAAAAGAAACTACAGAAACAAACAGAATGTAGTTAAATATGATGAAATACATTATTCGTTATATTACAACGGCAATAGTTTAATTAAACATAATGTGAAAAAATTAACACAACAATAACGACAAGGCAAATACATATTTACTTTTATACTAAAATGAAACAAAAAATTACCTATTAAATACTGAGATTAATTATTTCTTTTTAATAAGTATTCGAATAAACGACCCTCTTGTGCAATGCACAAATCTAGTCTTTTTTGCAGATTTTCTCGGATCCTGGACAAAATTAGTGGCGTTATTGTTCTACAGGTATCTCTAATCCTGTTTCGCATATCTTCCACTGTTGTTGGTGGATTAACATACACCTTATTTTTAATATAACCCCATAGGAAGAAATCTAATGGGGTGATGTCGCAAGACCTTGGTGGCCACTCAATGAAACCCCCACGTCCAATCCATTTTTGCGGATATCATTGGTCCAAAAACGCACGAACTTCACGATGGTAATGCGGAGGCGCACCATCGTGCTGGAACCACATACTGTCGAGCTCATCTCTATCGAGACCTTGAAGCAGTTGGGGTAGTTCTTTTTGTAGAAAGTTCAGGTAACTATGGCCATGAATCTCCGCATTTATTGTACGACAAAAGTTTACACGACTTTCAAAATCCTGTCCATGTAATTCCATGTGATGTGGATGATACCTATATTTCTTGGTAGTACGATTAGCGGTGGATTAAGATGTTTCACATAATGCTGCTAACTGACGGTTACCAATATAAGGATTTTCCTGAACATTTAACAATACTTGTAGTTCTTTTTCTTCATTAGTTACTGGTTTGTTGACCACTTTACGTTTTGGATAATCAACAGTACCAGAAGAATCAAATCTTTGCATTAGGTTTTGAAAAGTATGGGTATTAGGCTGGCGTCGATCAGGATACTTCATTTTGTAAATTCTTTGAGCAAGAAGGCAATTTTTTTGAGCCTCTCCTATTGTATAAATCATATCTATTAACTCATTCTTTGGAAAATTCATTTTACAATATAAGATGAATGCAAAAAAACCAAACTATACTACATAAAAACCAAAAGAAGCGATTGCGGTTATAAATTTGACACACAGAAAAATGTTCTTTTACATTGTTTTTGCCATGGCTACTATGATAATGAAGACTATTTCTGTAAAAAAGTATGGAAAATAAGAAAAACTGAAATGTCTCAAAAACTATTATAAATAAGTATAGGATATATTGAACAAAACTCTTAGGGTTTTCATTACTCTATTAAATAACATGAAAATATATAGAGTGTACCATTTAAAAAAAAAGATATTTATTCATTTAAACTTGTTCAAGTTTGAGCCGATGTGTTCAACACTCTGTAGCTTTTATTGCAAATATTAGGTAAAAATTATGTTAACTTGTCCTTGGCCTTGCTAAAGTCCAAATTTGAATATATTTGTCACAAAATTGAAAACGTTATTTAGGATTGAATTGATACTTGAAAATGTGACTTTTTTTCTTTAAACTTAATTATCTGAGAAACTATAAAGTCTTGTTATAGTAAACCTTAAATAAAAAAGATTTAAAATTATAAGCTAAATCGAAAATACGATTCGTATATAGGGTGTTCTATTTAAAAAAATACAACTTTATGTTGTCCTAGTTTTTTGGCTCACCCTGTAGAGTCCTAAATATTTTTAAAATCTGCGTAAAAATAAACTGTATCAAACAATAAATATAGTTTCTTTGTTAATTTCTCCGAAAAGGCACAAACCTACTTCATCCAATCGTTGACTCACCCTGTACCATCTGTTGAAGCGTCGCAGACCATGTAGAAATGCAGTTCCAAGAATATTAAGAGTTTTGGCTTGCAGCATAATATGAATGAAGTCCAATTTCTCAAGAATATATTCAAATTCTGATTAGTAGAATTATTAGCCTAAAATTTGTAGAATGAAATATTCTTTATGGTACAGATAGTCGATACTTTTGCCAGCGATTGTATAAAATTGATATTGAAAGGATCAATTTTCTAGATAATAAAGTTATTTTCAAAAAAAGAGTTTAAATGTTCTTACATTTTATTTAGTTAATCACTGCATAAGAAAATAATTTTTCTTTAATTTTAGAAACTTTAAGGTTGTATACTCCAGTACACACACTTAGCAGGATAGCAGTGAAGCCTTACAAACTCAGAGATTCCGATTTTACTTTGGAAAAGGGTGTAACTGTCGTAATTTCAGCTACAGGCTTAGGAAGAGATCCAGAATATTTTCCAGACCCCGAAAAGTTTGATCCTGAGAGATTTAGCACCGGAAATAAGGCGTCTAGAAATTCGTATGTTTACTTGCCTTTTGGAGAAGGTCCAAGAATTTGTATAGGTAAGAACTGATTTTTAAAACTGCCACTACTGGATTGGGTATATAAAATAAGCATATTCATCATTTAACCTTATGGTTAAATGTGAGGAAATTTGCCTTGTTTGTACTCAAAAATTCGTACAAAATTCAACATGCATATTCTAGTCTACCTCAGCGGATCTGTCAAGTTACGTTGTTCTTCGCTGTAGTACCCAATATAAAACAATTAACCAGCGCTAATTTCTCAAACCTCAATATTACAACTGCTTTAATTTTCCGTTTTTAAGCTAGAACTAACATATTCCGCGGCTTAAATACTGGTCTGTATGGCCAAGAGCAAAACAACGTTAATAGCAATAAGCTTAATTTACAAGGCTAAAATATATTTGATTCAAGTTTTCTATATCTTGTTTGTTGTTACTTAAATTTGCACTGTATTTTTTTGACAGAATTATATATTTTACTGCACGACAGCTTCTTCTAGTACTGTACACTATATTATGGTGTAATGTTATTTAAACCGTCAATTACAAAAAGAACGCAATGTTACGTCTAAGCATTGGGTTATCATTTCTTTTTGCAATAACATAACACCACAATATTGTAAACTGTATCTGCAGAAGCAGACGTACAATGAAATGGGTCATACAGTCAAAACAGTGCAGTGAAAATTTAAGTAAGAATGTGTTTGAGTTATCACAGTTATAACCTAGAATGGATTTCCATCAGGCAAGTACCAACAAAATCAAATTGAATAATAAATACTTACCAAAATATAATTAAAGTCCTCCCTTAATATCCATCATGTTTTCTCACTATGTTAAATATAAAAAAATAATAGATTGCTGACAAAAGTTAATAGATCGTCGAAAACCAGTTAGCAAACTTATTGTCACTTAATTGCTTTTATAAATTCTAGTTTTCTACATATAGGCCTTATAAAGCTCTTTTAAACTTTGATGAACCAACCCAGCATAACTTTGATAACGAACGCTCTATTCTAAATGGTACATTATATTTTGCTTGAATTTTTTGATTGGTCAGGTTTGAGGAGGGTGTCAGTATTAACAGTTGTGATAGTTTCAATTAGAGTTGCATAGGTTCTGTAGACAATTTGTTCTGTCTTTCCTTACTTTTAATCATTATTCACTTTTTTTTTGTTTCTAGGTATGCGCTTTGGCTTGATGCAGTCGTCAATTGGATTAATAAGGATACTACAAAACTTTAGAATATCAATTAGCCCTTCAACAAAAATGCCTCTTACG
This sequence comes from Diaprepes abbreviatus, assembly GCA_034092305.1. Taxonomy (NCBI): domain Eukaryota; kingdom Metazoa; phylum Arthropoda; class Insecta; order Coleoptera; family Curculionidae; genus Diaprepes; species Diaprepes abbreviatus. Next base: position 2,292,473 of record JASJET010000171.1, read on the forward strand.
TTTAAGAAAGGATCATTTACTCTTCAAACTAATGAAACATTGTATGTTAAAGTCGAAAAAATAAAATATTAATAAAAAAACTTATTTTGTTATATTATTAGACCAGCCCTTTGAGTTGGTAATATTGAAGAAAATTAGTTTTGTTAAATATTTTTAAAGTGTTAACTTGTAAGTAAGAACTTAAATTTTCATCTGTCAATTGTTGAATCAGCCATATTCGGTAGATTTTTCATTGAGATAATAGGAGGAAGTTATAATAGTAAAAAAAACCAAGAGAAGAAAGTTATAATAGTAATAAAACAAGAGAAGGAAGTTGGTCAAACATTATTCGAATACAAAAAACAATGGTACGTGATAATAGATAGACATCTATAGGTAACAGATATGCTAAGATAAATGAAATTAAGCCTTTCACTACAAGAGAATAGGGGAAAAGATATTTTAAGATAATTTGTCTTCTGTTAAGACATAATAAGATAAGATAGTCGAGCTCCCTAAACTTGGAATACATTAGCCGGTCGAGTCAAAATTCTACCAATAAGCTTGAAATAAGCCAAAAGTAAAAGATAAAAATTAAGGCTCATTCGTAGTCCTCTTGACGAAATAGGTTGCAATTCGTGTATCCTTTTCCGTATGTCTATGGTTCCAGTGCGCTTAGATAAACGTCCTCAGCTCAGAAATCGTAGATAGTACAAAGGCCAGTACCCTTTATTTATATTTCACCTTAGTGATAGTGTTAAAAACGTGAAACTAGATAGTACAACTCTTACCCCAATATTAGGTTCCCAAAACGTTTTAGCAACCAGTAATTTAAGGAAAAAAAATAGGTAATGGAGGCCAGCAACAGGTCTTTAAAATAATTTTTCATGGGCTCGTGTCAAGTATGGCCAACCATGAATTAAGAAAAAATTCCCGTGAAATGAACCTTATCGTTAAAAGCTAACTAAATGTATGTTCTGCAGATACATTTAAACATATTTAAACAACAGCAAGAGGAAATTTCCATCTAGTAGAAGATACTCTCCTAAATTTTGAAAAAAACTTAAGAGAACAAATACATGTACATAGTTCATATTTCAGGTTCCCCACCACAGTAAATCTGTCAAACGAAAGATGTTTGACAAATAATTTTAATTTAACAGAAAAAACTATCTGAATCAAAAAGGTGGCTAAACAACAAAAATAATCCAAAATTCTTCCAAACTAAATAAGCTAATTTATATAAAATAATAATTAACTTTTTCTTTTCACTAAAACACTTTTTTGAAAACAAAACACTGATAAATGCGAAGAAATGGTTTAATACACGACATCTACTTGCGATCAATAATTTTATTAGTTGGTTATAACAGAACAAATAGAGTGTTTTTATTGCGCAGTTGGTAATGGAATTTGTAGAAGAAAAGTTTCTAGAAAATTTAGATTTTGATATAACATTTTTTAAAAGGTACGTAGATCACTGCCTGGTGGCAGTATCAGAAAATAAAGTAGAAAATTTACTACCCGCTTTCAATACTTTCCATAATAAACTACAATTTACGTCAAAAATTGAAAACAAAAGGAAAAATACTCTAAATCTAACACTAATTCGAAACTTAAGCAACAATACTAGTAAAACCAAGTGGTATGTGAAAAATCCATGGTCAGGCCGCTACTTAAATTTGAACTCTCATCACTCTAACAACCAAAAAAATAGGGTAATAATCGGATTAGCGGACAGAGCAATAGCATTAACACCTCCTGAATTTAGAACTGAAGTCCTAAGCAAAGTCAGGAATATCTAATCATTACCCTATAAATCTAATTAACAAAATAATAAACCAACGAAACTTCTTATATTATAATAAAATAAAGAAACGTAAAAACGTAGTCAAAAACAACACAGAACAGAAAATATACAGTGCAATTCACTATATGAGTCAACTGTCACAGAAATTGAAATACATTTTAGCTAAACACAACATAATGGTATGTCATAAATTACATAATCTTCTAAAATCATTATATACACCTCTCAAAAGCAAAGTTCTAACAAAGAAGAAATTCAATATAATATATGCAATACCTTGACTAAATTGCCAAAAAAATACATATGCATGATTACACAATATTTGGAAAAGAGAATAAATGGACACAAATATACCTAAAATGCGTCAACAGCCTTACATAAACACAAACAAATAAAACACGAATTTGATTTTAAAAATACCAAAATTTTAAATATGGATGGAAATTGTAATAAATTAGTCATAAAAGAGATAATTCACATAAAAAAAGAGAAAAACATGGTTAATGACAAACAAAACGTTAAAAATCTTAGTTAAATTTATTACATTATAATATAAATGAATCCTTCAAATAAAATAAAAATAAATTGATGTTTGGCGTTATTTTAGTGGTTCCGCTCACAATTCTTGATTTCACACTACCATATAAAGACACAAAAATATATGTTAGAGAAAAAAAATTAAAATAAAATTTTTTTCGTATGAGTATTTCCAACAAAAAAATAATATACTTATCTCGGATGCATCCAGTACAAACCTACATTAACAACAATATAACTTACGATGAAATAAGTAATTATTCTCAAGGTGAGCACAGTGATTTTTAATACATTATCCTATTTTAGCGTAATTTTAAGTTTTCAACCGACTTCTAAAAGAAGAAGGTTCTTTTTTCGTCGACTGTATTTTTTTTATGTATGTACACCGATAACTGCAGAACGGCGGCACCGATTTAAATGAATTTTTTTACGTTATGTTCAGGAAGCTGCCGCAGTGGTCCCATATTTTTTTGGACGAAATTGGTGCAGAAAAATCCAAGCTGGCGCTGACAGTATGGCGACCAAAAAAATTCATTTTGCCCGATTTTCTTCAAAATTGGTGTGGGGGAATTTTCGGGGTCGTACACAACGAATCTGAAGGTTTTTTTTTTAAATTCAATATGTCGGACAAAAAACTTTGATTGTGTCCGATTTTCTCCAAACGGTAGAGTTTTCGGGATCGTACATAAAGAATCCAAAATATTTTTGAAAAATTCAATATGGCGGATTCAATATGGCGGCCAAAAAAGGCAATCTAATATGGTGGACGAAAAAATCAATTTTGTCCGATTTTTCCAAAATTGGTACAGGGGAGTTTTCTGGGTCGCAAATAACGAATCTAAAATTATTTTTTAAAAATTCAAAATGGTGGATCCAGTATGGCGGACAAAAAATTAATTTTGTCTGATTTTTTTAAAATTGATATGGAGAAGTTTTTGGGATCGCACATTACGAATCTGAAATTATTTAAAAATAAATAATTATCGTTGATCCAAGATGGCGGATTAAAGATTCTACATCTCTCGATTTTGTCTAAAATCAGTATTGGGGGATTTTTGTTAGTATTAATTACGAATTTAGAATATTTTTTAAAAGACAATCTGATGAATTCAATATGGCGTCCTAAAAATTTTACATTTGTGTGTGTAAATTATGAATTTAAAAGTATTTTTTCAGGATTCAATATGGCGAATCAAATATAGCGGACTAAAAATTTTACATTTTTCGATTTTGTTCAAAGGTGAGACTGAATCGTTTTTGTGGATTTAAATAGCGAATATAAAATTATTTTAAGAAACTCTAATATGTCAGATTCAATATGCATATATGCAAATTATATAAAATTGACCGAGGACCACGAAAATATTTTTTATTTTACAAAAAAAAATTAATTATTAACAATTTTTTTATTAATAATAAATTACTTGAACATTTTTTGGAAATACACACTCGATACTCGTAATAAAGAGATCAAAATACATATAAAAATTATGGTGGAACCATGTTTCTTTATCAGCTACGAAAACCCACTGGTTTCGCGGGCTAAATCTGCAAACATCGACAGTATAAAGCATCCTCTCATATGATAATAAAAGTATTAAACATTTTAGGTTCTATAGCTTGTCAAGAAAGGCTTATAAAGTCGCTTCAAAAGGAAGCTAATCAACTACGTAATGAACGCAGCTTTTTATTTGACTACATAACATTAATTACTAAATTTGATGGGATAACATTTATTTTAAGTAGGTACCACGTACATTTATTATTGTTAATCCAAATAAAAATATTTTATCTCGGCTTATCTCTATAGAGAAAATGATTTGCAACATATTGAAGTGCTGATCGTCAGTTTAGAATTTTTTATTATTGTAAAATATTGTCCTTTTTTTTTTTAACTTTTGAAGTCAGTGTCGTAGTAGTTGGAGGAATTATTTTTTAATTAATTTTAGGTGGACTGATATTTTTAACCGACTTTATTTCTATATCATCGCTGTAATGTTTCCATATCTTTTGATCGATGTTCTATTTTATTGTATAGTTTGTAGATATTTTCTATAAATTTTAAATTTGGCTCCAATTCCAAAAAAATGTCAAGTAAATTGGTAAATTTACGATTATTAAATTAATTGCAATATGAAACAGTTTTAAATTTATATTTTACTTTTTTGCGCAACTTTTTGAAGTCGGTTTGATTTTTTATTTAATAGCTTATTTCATTGTGTTTAGTTTCAATTAGTTCTTAAAATGGGCAGCTGTAATAATATAGGAATGCACGAAAGAAAGTGACAGTAAAAAGAAATCTTTAATTGTAAAGGAATAAAAATTGACATGTTTATATTGCTGTGATATACAAAGAGTCAGACGGATGCTACACATTCATTTTTTCTTAAACTTTTTTTAAGTTATAGGAGAATTTCGAAAATATTTTTTACTTCGAAGTTTATCACAATCATGACTTCATCTTCACGTCACAAAACTGATCGTCACGGTTGGCACACTACCGACAACGAGTCGAGGATAATAAAATAAGTGTGCCGCAAGATGTAACACAGTTAAAGCCGTTTTTAGATATGGTCAATTATCATTGTCGATTCTTACCCAATGCTTATACAATATTATACCCTCTGTACAAATTGTGAAAGAGAAATGTTAGTTGATTGTGGTCACGAGAATGACAAAATAGTTTATTAAAAATTAAAAGAATGTTAGCCTGCTTATTTTGTTTTCAGTGACAAATTAAACTAATGGTCTCTACTGATTATAAGCCTCTGCTGGTGATTTTTTGCGATAAAAAATGTTTACCTATTTGGATGACCTGGCATTCTTTCAACATTTAATTATGAAGTTAAATACGTTCGACTGTCATGCCAAATAATCAATGGTTTTAGTAATAGATTGTTATTAATATTTAATGATCAGGAAAACGAGAGAATTAGTTACCTCAATTATATAAAAAATTCAAATTTTCCTATTCATTTCCAAAAAATATAAGGAAAAGCTGGCACTGAACTAGTTTTGGGTGTTTCCATATAACAAGAATTCTTAAAGGTAAATGTTTGTTGCTATTTAGCCTTTTAAAATTAACAAAGATATTCTAATACTGAAAATCACAATGGTAATAACACAAGATCAGAAATTTGGTCAGATTTTAGCCGAATACAACAAACAATGATATGTTTTAACAGATAAATAGTTAAAACTGGGTATTTCTTTTTTGCTAGTTCAGTATCAAATATATACATAAAGATAAAAATGAATTAAAAATATGTTTAGCTAATTGATATAAAGTCTGTTGCTTCAAGACAACATGTTGCTAAAGGTAGTTTAAAATAAGTTATCTTCTACTAAAAATAAAATATAAAAATTAAAACTCACCTGTAGCCCTTTTGACGAAGTAAGTTAGAAGTATCACTTTTCATATGGTTTGTAGGGTGTTTGTCAGCCAAGTTTCCTCAGATAAGGATTCTATCAGCTTAAGAATTTGTAGATTACACAATGGTAAGTACCTTTTAGATACGTTTTACCTTGGTGATAGTACTAGTTTTATATTAAAATTAGGCAATACAACTCTTAATTCAGTATTAGATTGCCAAAATCTTTTACCGACTGGTAGTTTAAATAAAGAAAATGGGTAATTCAGACCAACAACCAGTCTTTGAGACAGTTTGCATAGATTCAGGCATAAACTGTTATAGACGACATGCAGTCTCTATAGCTACTTGCCAAGATGGCCTACTATGAATTGAGGAAAACACGAGATTTTAACAGAATTTTAAATGTAGTTGAACAATCCAACCAAAAAAAAAAGGTGACTTAAACTAACAAAAATAATTCAATACCCTTTTGAACTAAATAAGTTATAGAAAAAAAAACTTTTTATACTAAAACACTCTTTTGACCGCCAAATTCTGATAAATGTGAAAAAATGGTTCAATGAATTGACTTTACCTGCGATCGATAATCATTTACGACTATTAGCTGATTATAACAGCTGGAACTGCTGGAGTACTTAAATACCCTCATTCAGGCCTATTACAGGTGTTAAAAAATTTTAGTAACGGAATTGCAACAAATTTCGTGACAGACGTTGGCTAGCTAAATATCCAACTAAACTTCTGGAACCATTTTTTGATAGAAATAAAATTTTTATAAAAAAAATTGAACTGATTGTACTAATCGAAATTAGTGTACCTCGCAATGACTCCAAGGTGGCAAAAAGTAGCCTTTTTATCCAAAGTTGTAAATCACCTTAAAATGAACCACCAAAAATTTTTTTGATTCTTAGAGTTCTCCAAATACCAATGAAATTGTGTCAAACAAATATTTAGTCTGTCATAGTTAATCCACTATCTAAAATTTTAAATTAATTTTAGATTGGTAATATAGACCCCAAAACTTTCCAATATCGATATTTAAGAACTTGAGACGTAAATTTTTTAGTCCAATGTATTTTATACTGCATATTGAATTTGTATACGCCTTAAGAACCCCGCAATATCAATTTTAGACAAAATCAGAAAATGTAAAATTTTCAGTTTCTCATATTGTATCTTATCAACCTAATAGTTGTAAAAAATAACCTTCATGTTCGTAATACACTTGACCTCTAAAACCCCCTAATATCAAATCTGGAAAAAATGCGAATAAGGTAAAATTTTCAACCCACTATATTGAATTTCAAAAAAATAATTTTAACGTCTTAATCTAATCTAAATCTTAACCCTTCAAAGCCCTCTAGTACCAATTTTGGATGAAATCCGGAAACTTAAAATTTCTAGACCTTCATATTTTATTTGACTTATTAGATTTTCTTAAAATAATTTTATATTCGCTATTTACATCCTCAAAAACGATTCAGTCCCGCCTTTGAACAAAATCGAAGAATATTGAATTCGCCATATTAAATCCTGAAAAAATACTTTTAAATTCATAATTTACTCCTTCAAGAACTCCCTATATCAATTTTGGAGAAAATCAAAAGATGTAAAATTTTTAGGAATTGAATCCACCAGATTGAGTTTTTCAAAAAATCGTAATTAACACGAACAAAAATCCTCAAGTACTGATTTTAGACAAAATCGAGAGATGTAGAATCTTTAATCAGCCATTTTAGATCCGCCATATTCAATTTTTTTTTTTAATAATTTCAGATTCGTAATTTGCGATCTCTAAAATTCCCTCATATCAATTTTGAAAAAAAATCAGACAAAATTAATTTTTTATAAGCCATATTGGATATACCATATTGAATTTTTTAAAAATAATTTCAGATTTGTTATGTACGATTCCAAAAACTCTCCCATAACAATTTTGGAGAAAATAGGACAAAATTGATTTTTTTGTCCGCCATATTGGATCCGTAATATTGAATTTTTAAAAAATATTTTGGATTCGTTATGTGCGATCCCAAAAATTCCTCCACACCAAATCTGAAGAAAATCGGACGAAACTAAATGTTTTTGTCTGCCATATTGGATCCGCCATATTGAATTTTTTAAAAATAATTTCAGATTCGTTATGTACGACCCAGAAAAACCTGACAAAATTAATTTTTTTGGTCGCCATATTCATTCAAAAAAATATGGGACCACCGCAGCAACTTCCTGAACATAACATAAAAAATTTCATTCAAATCGGTGCGGTCGTTCCGAAGTAATCGGTGTACATACATAATATATATATATATATATATATATATATATATATATATATATATATATATATATATATATATATATATATATATATATATACTCGACGAATTGAGAACCTCCTTCTTTTAGAAGTCAGTTAAAAATTAACTAACAGTTGGACAAGGATATTTAATGTCGTGATATTCCTTAATAGTAATATCAGATTTTCGAAAACGTGTGTTACAAGAATAACATTTAACCCACTGGGTATAACACAAATTAAATTAAGATTCTGTGTTTGGTAGTCAAGCATAGATAACACTATTGAAAAAATGTTGCAGATTTTGCAAAACTTGTACAAGGTATTTGAATAAACCCACTAAACCATCACCAGTTTTGGGAAATTATTCCAAATAAGTGTCAACAAGATTAAATGCTGACTTTTTTGAACCTTGTTTCAATCATTATTCTCTGGTAATTGAGGATGTGACCTCTAAATGGTTAGAATGTATTTTAGTTAATAATATGAAATTTTTTACACTAATAAATATTTTTCCAAGATTATTTCCAATATTTGGACTTTCTAGTAAAATCTCTAACCGTTTTTTCTCTAAAGAATTTTTTTAATTCAAATTTGGAGTTATTCCTAAGGCAGGCACTTTGTATCACCCAGAAACAAATGGATTAGCTGAATAGGGCGTTAAAATTATGAAAAAAGCAATTTTACTAGTTTTTAATAATGGCGATATTATTTGATATTCATTCATTATTGAAATAATCCTCATATCACCACTTTAGTATTTCCAGCAAACATGCTACCTTCCTCTGAGAATGTATTAAAAAATCAACAACAAAATTTAGAATATAAGTTAAAAAAAGAGAGTTTTCTTTTAAGCTCAGGGAAAGAGTGTACACCTTGATTTAAAGGAATTATTAATAATGTACTTGACAAATAACCTATATAATCAAAATGGATGGCGAAATAAAATGGAAAAAAAAATGATTCTCCTTTAAGAATTCTAATAAACCCATCGCTTTTCGATCTTCTCTGCTAGAAAATATTTTCTCTGAGGATCTACTGCCAATTTTCAACTTGATGTAAGTAGTGATGTTAGTTGATGATCGTGTGCTGAGGTGACGCAGCCAAATTTAACCATTGGATCGATTTAGAGTGATTCAAATTTAGTGAAAGAATTGTTTATTTTATTTTAAGGAGAAATATGTTATATATGGACAAAGAAATACATAGTGAAATTTAAAAACCTGTGTTATTTCTACTTTGTCAAATTATATCGATTCAACTTTTTATGAGCCAAGAAAAAACCTGGTCAATATATTCTCGAAATGTATGAGCAGCAATATAGAACTATTTTAAAAACCCTTGTTTTATTATTAATGAAATTATTGCTTCATATTAAAAAGGCAAATATAGGAACATATACATGCACAGGATTATTGTGTTCAAATTTGAGTACGTATATCTCCGTTACAATTTAATTGAACACATAATTTGTTGATATTATTATCACATGAACTTATATTTAATACAAAAAAGGTTAGTAATTATAGCGATAAAGGAAACGTGTCAAGTGGATTAAAAACTACGACTTGAAATCAATGAAATATAAGGAATTTTTAATGTCATGGTACAAACAATATAAATAACGAAGTTAGACAATCATAAGTTAATCGTCATAAATTAATCGTAAAAACATGTTTTTCTTTCAGTTTTTAGAAAGTGTAGTGATTTATTTTACCGTATCTTTTAGTGTTGTGATATTAATAATTTATGCATATTTTAAATATTCGTACACGTATTGGGCTCGAAAAGGTGTACCATGTCTTAAACCTCAATTTCCTCTAGGTGAGAAAAATTTTGATTTAATGCTGGCTTTATTCTATATCAATTTCAATATTATAGTGCTTTCTTTTTAACCGAGTTCAGAGAAAGGAGGTTTTCAATTCGAGGTGTAACTTTTGATAGGGATTACATATTCTCAAGGAATTTTCAGCACATTTTAAGGGGTTCCATAAAAATATCTTTAACTTTGAGTAATTGCAAAAGTGTTAAAAACTCTTAATTTAGGAATCCAGTGGGTTTTCGTGGCCGATGAAGAGACTACCCAAGTTTTTTATATGTATTTTGACCTTGTGATTACGAATATTCAGGACCGATCTCCGAAAATGGCCAGATAAATTGTTATAAACAAAAAAATTGTTAATAATTAAAAAAACTGTTTTTTTTTTGGGAAATAAAAAATATTTTCGTCCTATGCATAGTTTTTTGAGCTAAAAAAATCGAATTTTTTGGCACTTTTCAACATGAATGACTTATAATTAAATAATTGTTTTCAATTGTTCCAAGTTCAATTGATAGCTTAAGTCAAGAACTACGTGCTGAGGTTAATCACAATGCAAAAATATAAAGTTTTTATTGCTTTTTAACGTTATAAACAAATAGCATTCCATCAGTTATAACGTACATGATGCCATATATGAAAGAAAGAGAAAGTCTACTTACAGGCGCTTACTTAGTACGCATAATCCATTACATCCATTACAATGATTCTCTGATCGTTGTATTAATACATAACACACCAGAGAAAAAATACTGCGAGCCAAGAGGAGGCCCAGACCCAGTAAAGCATAGAAACCAATCATGCAGAACTAAGGTATAATCTAGGCAAGCGCCAAACTATAAAAAACCAGAGGACAGATACGCTCATTTCAAGACGAGCAGCTGTCAAGAAAGCATCACTTAAAAATGCCAGCTGAGAAGTTGTCGAAACGTTGTGAAGATTTTTCTATTGACGAACAGATTGAAAACCGGAAAAACCCCGGTGCATATTACACCATCCGTGAAAACCTACATTACAACATTGTACACCTCTACGGGGAAGAGACTTCCAAAAGAACCAGACGCTTTGAAAAACCAAGGTTCAAGGAATCAACACTATTTTGTGACATATTATTCCTAATGAGATGTCGATATAATAACATCCTGCCTACTTTTACGAAACGTACCACCTTAAAACTAGAAAAACGGAAATCATTTTAGGGAACACAAGCGAAAGCATCTTGAAGAAACAAAAAACCTGTCTATTACCTTTACATACCACTAAGCAGACAAATTTACCTGCTACTCTGGGATAACGTTTACAAAATGTCTTCTTGAAGTAAAGACACCAACATGGACCACACAATTAACAGGCAAAAGAAAAAATTTGCCCAATTACAACAAAAAACTCTTCACTAAACCAAGCCAATAGACATCGCAAAACTTGTTTATAATGTCTCCAATTACCAGCTTTTGGAAGACGAAAATCAAGTTCTATGCAGTTACCCCAAAGACCATACCAAATGAGGACATTATCGGCAATATTGGAGCCAAGTTACACCAGAAGTCAGAAGTAGAAATAATACGATAGGGGGTATTGAATATATTGAGGAGGGTATTTAAATGCCGTTGGTTTGTTTGTGTAACATTATAATTAGGGCTACCAATTTCTGAAGACTAATTGAATTTAAAAATGCTAAAATAAATTTAAAGAAAAAACTAAACAGACTTCAAAAAATAACTACTAACCTGAACTAAATGTAAAACAAATTCGAAACAGTTTTATGTTGCAATAAATATAATAAAAATTGTAGGTTTACCTATTTACTCATTAGTTTTTTTTTGAATTTTGCAAAATAAAATTCCAATCAGTAATTTATTAGAGAAGAAATTTAAATATTATGGAAATACCTACACACTATACAAATTCACTTTAGCTATATCAAAAGCTATATAAACAATACAGTAATAATATTATATGAAGTCTATTAAAAATACCTATTCATAAACATTATCTTCAGGAAACAATGACTGCATTGGTATGGCAGCAGCTTCTTATGGAATTGAAAGTGTTGGCTGGTATAATGAATTGAAACAAAAAGGTCATAAGTTTGGTGGTGCATGGAGTTGGGCTAAACCTGTGTTAGTATTAACTGATCCAGAATATATTAAAGATGTTTTATTAAAGGTAAAGTTGAAATGTTTTGTATTATTGAGTTATATATTGTAAGCATATAATAAGTTGTTCAGTAACAGTATGTGATCAACCTTAATATTGTGTTTTTTTTTAAATAAAACAAACAAACTATTAAGTACTTCTTTTATTCTGTTATTCTATATTTTTTTAGGATTTTCAATATTTCGTAGATCGTGATTTTTACCATAATCCAAAATATGATCCAAAGAATGAAAGCATATTTACAGTAGAAAAAGACGAATGGAGGAATATTAGGCAAAAATTAACACCTACTTTTACAACAGCTAAAATGAAAATGATGTTCGATAGTGTTCTTAAATGTTCAAATCCACTTATTGAATGTCTTGAATTAGCTGCGCGAACTGGTGAAGATATAGATATTAAAGAGGTATGTATATTTTAAGACTTTTGTTGTAAATATGTGTAATTTCCTTTGGGACGTAACTTTTTTAACCTAATAGATTTTAAAAATAAATATAAACTTTCAAATCTCTTATTTTTATTTTTAATGGCATAGACCTTGAATCAGTTAAAAATATCAATCGGCCCGGAATTTAAAAATAACCTCTTGAACTACTGTATAGAACTCTGGATAAAAAATGATTACCTTATAACTGATGCCTACTAGTCAACTCTTAATTGATTTGAACTTTTTCAGGCGGAAAGCACTCCTCCTTGACTATACTTTGTCACTATACTTCTATAAATTAAGGGTTGTTCAAATCAATCAAAGTTTATCTTGCAGGTATAGATTTCTCATTTTTGTTTCTTTTATTTACATTGTTAGAGGCTAAAAAATTTCAACTAGTATTATTGAGGTCGTCCAAATCGGTGAAGATTTAACTTTCATATATAGATTTTTACCAAAATTCTCATTTTCATCTTTTTTTGCCCAAATTTTTCCCCCTAATTTACTAACGTGATTTAATTTTAAAACCGTCCTAAACTGATAGCCTAGGGATTAAACTGACAAGAACAACTATAAGTCAAGTAAGTCTTAAACCATAAAAATACCAGCAAAAAATCATTTTGTTGTTGTATTACTGAACCAGCAAAAATGGAGAATTTTATTTATTCTCGGGATACAACTATTTATCTCACATATATCAAGGTTTTATCGCTAGTTTTTTTATTGTTAATATCCATATATAAGAATTTATTTGTTAACATATGTAATATAAATTATGAAAACCATAAGCAAAACAAAACTGGCCGACAAGAAGACCTAAATTTCATGGAGACTAGTTTAAAATCTGGTTGTTTAAGGTTAAGAAGTTCTGGCTCGTGATTATGCAGCCCTAACTACGGCTAAGTATGAGTGCTTTGAGCTTGATGTAATATTAATCGGTTAATATATTACTTACTAGTATAGATTTTTGCAAAATTTCTCATTTTCCGTCTACGTTTTGACATTCAAAAATTTCGATTTGCAATTTCGACAGGATGACGACGAAATATGGCCAGGTAGGAGGGCTTTAGGCTAAGAATGGTTTAAATTCATTAAGATTTAACTTGTAGGTCAATTTTTATTCAATAATCTATTCAACAATGTAATAAGTAAATAAGTAAATCAATAATTACGAAATTGATTACACTATAAAACATTTAATAAATAAGTTCTAGAACTAAATACTAATTCATAAAAATTGCTTTTAGAAAATGGCATCATTTACCATCGACGTAATAGGTTGTATTGCATTTGGACTAGAAGCTGATTCATTTAATGATAAGAATGCAAAATTCCGACAGGTGGGCCAAGATATTTTTAAACCCAGTTTATATAGCTCAATGCAATTAATTTTAAGTAGATTGTGTGAACAAATAGCTCAAAACATCGGAGTTGTAAATTTTCCGAAACATATCACAGATTTTTTTACTGGCGTTGTAAAGGATAATATTGAATATAGAAAGAAAAATAACATTCGGAGACCAGATTTTACACAAATGCTTATAGATATCCAGGAGGCCACGAAAAATGATAAGAAACCTTTTAGTTTAGACGAAATGGTTGCTAATATTATCCTTTTCTTCTTTGCAGGTAAAATTGCTTACATTTTTATTGTAAATACTATAAATTTTTTCAAAAAAAATGTTGAAAAATTAATATTTTGATGCTTAGACTGTTTCATTATAGAATTACTTTTCGGTATTTCATTTACAATTATACGAGGTAACTCCAGAAATTTTTACTACACGAGATTAAAACTGACTACATCTGAAAAGGCACGAGGGGTAATGAATTTTAATATCTAATTCGTAGAAATAGATCACGCATAAGAACTTATCTTGTGCCTTTTAGAAATCAATCAGTTCTGAGCTCGTAGAGTAAAAATTCCTAAAGATGTACATTTATTTTTCTTTGCATCATTTTCAAGGTTTTGATACCTCTTCTATAACAATGACCATGGCACTGTACGAACTAGCAAAAAATCCTGAATTACAAGAAAAAACGAGAGACGAAATTCATAAAATACTTAAAAAGCATAATGGTGAGCTGACCTATGAAATAGTTCAGGAAATGACTTATTTAAAACAAGTAATTGATGGTAAGTTTGTTTAAAATTTAAAACAATGGGACAAAGGATCATACGAGCTGACAAAAATGTAAAATGTGGTTGTCGGACTTGCATTGTCTTTATTATTTATCTTTACGACCTTTCGATTAGGTCAAGTATATACTTGATAACGATTGGAGATACAACCTAATCGAAACGTCGTAAAAATAAATAAAAATAAAGACAATGCAAGTCCGACAACCACATTTTAGTCAATCGTCAACATTGTCTACAACCTTCAAAGAAACGTTGAAAATGTAAAACTTTAACACCCTAGTTAAGTAACTTTAAAACCAGTCTAAGTTTACAGTAAAGGACTTTAATTGGCAAGTGCATCAATAAGTTTTAAATCTAAAACCGGAAAAAAGAAAATTATCGTTTATTATTACATTTTTCTAAGGCAGGCCTGTACATGATCATACTCCAAACCTTCGATGCTCTCTATCTCGAGTACACATGATTTGTGGAAGTGGAGCTCATTGGGACTTTTGATCAGCATGCTGAAAGCAACCTTTTTGCAAAATTTTAGTAAATTTAAAGGGTATATGGAGGGTCCTTTCTTGCGATATTTAATTCAAATTATTTTTTAAGACGACCATTTAAGTTGTTTTTATATAGACCCAAATCTTTTTAAATCTAACGTTCTTATTTTTAGTAAATACAGAAAAACGGGTTTTATAATCATGGATAAGGAGTGTTTTAGCTTGAAAGTAATGATTTTTTTAAAGGAACATAACATTTTGTTTTTAATTTTAGAGACTTTAAGACTATATACGCCTGTAGCTACCCTTTCCAGGATAGCAATAAAACCCTATAAATTTAAAGACACTAACTTTACGTTAGAAAAAGACACAACTGTCATTATCTCAGCTATGGGTTTAGGAAGAGATCCAGAATATTTTCCAGATCCAGAAAAATTTGATCCAGAAAGATTTAATGTAGAAAATAACGCCACTAGACAGGCATTTGTTTATTTGCCTTTTGGAGAAGGACCAAGAAATTGTATAGGTAAGGATTGATATCTGTACTTATATAAAACTACGGTATTGGTTATGCTATTTGTTTGGGTAAATAAGTATTTTTATTGTGTGTGTGTTTTGAAATAGAGGTGAGGTTCATTTGAATCTCCAATACTGATAGCAAAAACAACTTAATGTTTTACTGCACGACCAGTAAATAGCTTAAAATATCTAAAGTTGAAATAAAATTATTTTGTATTTAGAACGAGGTAATTGTTTTGTTGTTGTTTTGTAGGCATGCGTTTTGGGCTTATGCAATCATCAATTGGACTTATAAGAATTTTGGAAAATTTTAAAATAAGAATCAGTTCATCAACAAAAATACCTCTTACCTTAAAGGAAGGATCGTTTACACTTCAAACTAATGAAACGCTCTATGTAAAAGCAGAAAAAATAAGATAATTGGATATGTAAAACCATTAAAAGAATTATTAGTATGTGATATTTATATTGACCTTTATTTCGTTATTATTGGAATATATTTTTTTTATTTTTTATTATTGTTGCATTTACTTTTCTTTTTATAAAAATTGAAAGTTGGTTGAGAATAAACGCATTATGAAAATTACTTGTTTTCTTAATTATACCTAAACTAAATAATATTTTATCAGGAATCTAGTCGATTTTCAATTTTAGCAGGAGCACAGAAGTGATAGATATTATATCAGAAAGAAATAAAAGTTGTAACAACTTGAAAAAGTTGAAAAATAGGTATAACCAAAAGACTGGTCAAGTCTGCTAAATCCGTTTCGAAATCCTGCCTTTTCTACAGGTTAATAAACTTGTTAAAAGTTTATAAATATATGGGTATCCTAGAGGATAAAATTCATTAATGCAAGAACAATTTTTAAAACTAGGGAAGTTATTTATCTTGAGTTTAAATTGAAGACTATTGACTATTCCTGTCAACTTTGGTGGAATTAAAAATCATGATTTTTAAATTTTATTTTGATACAGATCAATACCAGATGATAGTTCTTCACAGAATGAGTATTCTTCTGAGGGCTCGATTTTGTCATGACCAAAGAAACTCTTCCTAGATTTAACATGGCTTATGGGCTGTTCTGCTCTATAGAGTACATGTTGTTAGTCAAAAGTATGTTTAAACTTTTCTACTTATTCTATTTCCGTTCTGTCTTTGGTAGGAGTTATGAAGCTGGCCACTTTATACAGGGTTAATGGTGTTGGCCGCATGCATCCCCTAACTAACCTGCAAGTATTGTTGAGAGCTTTATCGATTTTTTTTTGCATAACTAGATCGACCCCTTACTAGGCGGTACTCCTCGATGAAAAAACATAGGGTTTGAGGCATTGTTCTGAGTACCTTGGGACTCGCATCCCACTTACTTTCGGCATGTTTCTTTAGAAGGTTGTTTCTAGTGGTCACTATTTGTCCAGTTATATCGCAGTAAAACCAATATAAGAGTATTCTGATCAGTTTTACTCCGAGGTATTTAGAGGTTTTTGTGTGTGTTCCACTTCTTCACTCTTCCATGAGACCTGTAGTTGTCTGCCTGCTTTGCGGTTATTCAGGTGGAGGGAGCTGACACGGGTTTTCCAGGGTTTGGCTTTAAGGCATTATCACTATAATATTGTGACATGATTTCGAATGAACTTTTCATTATGATTGGCGCCAGTATGCTTCATTGGGGCGGGTCATTTCTCTCTTCTCTCCATTTACTCTTCTTCCCATGAAGTGTCACGTAAAACCTTCTATTTAGTAATATGGTGCTAATTGTTTTAGTTAAGGGGAAATTTTTTAACATGTAAATTTTATATATTTTATGGTCAACAGTATCATAGGCGGCAGTAAGATCGATCGGTGCCACTCATGTGATGTATCTTTTCTCAAAATTCTCATTATATGTTCGGTGATACTAAGGATCTGACCCGAGTACAACTTGTGGTCTAAAGTCTGCCTGTTGAGAGCTCAGCTTGAAGTCAGTCTATTGTTGAATCCGCTGCAGGATAATTCTTTCATTGAGCTTGACAGGGTCAAGTCAATGTTTTAGATGGACTCCAAGTTATACCAAATATGGCCGGATATTAAAGTTTGACAACATTGTTTAAAAATGATCAAGAAAGATATAGAAATGAATGAAGGTCATTTTGAAAATGTATTATAATTCTTTTTTAAAATATTAATTTTATTTACTTAAATAAAATAAAAGAAAAATGATTATTTAACTGTTATCGTTGCGGTAATTGTCAGATCATCCCTTATATATTTAATGCCAGATTTAACTAAGTTTAAACCATGGTCACTTCTATTTGAAAAACTGCCTTTAGTGGAAATAAAATCTTTAATTCCAATTTGCGCCTAACTAGTGTGGTTTGTCGACTCGAATAAGGAGAAACTTTTTTTTAGATACTTTTTTATCTTTAAAATACCATATATTTTTTCCAGTAACTGTCACAATAAAAAAAATATGTGAAAAATATTTGATTTTCAGGTGAAGTAACCTGTGGTGGTAGAGAAACATTTTGATAACGGAATGCTAGAAGTAATTAAGCGTAGTCTTTGTGCCAAATATCGACTTGGTAAGTTAAAAATTAACCACATGATGTTGCAAATAAGAAAAAAATTAAACTTTAACAGACTGCAACTCGGGATACGCGCCCATTGATTCACTAACGAGAAAAAAATATTTGAAATATTAAAAAAAAAAGCTGCACTCTATAGAATACTTCATTTCGCACTTTGGATCCGGAAACTTCTCTGTAGAACTTTTAGTTTAAAAAAAATTCTTCTTAGATAAAATGAAAATCAATGGATTTCTTATATTTAATTCGTTCAATTTCCGTTCAATCATATTTATTCCTCAATCTCTAGTGACATCAATGACGTAAGAAATATTGCTATAGCGTTTTTAATTAAGACAAAATTAAAATATTTGTAAAGGCATTACGGAGCCCATGCTTTTCGAATTTCAAATGAAAAAACTCAGACAAAATTTTGATTCCTTGCCTTTTCAGGTAGAAAGGAGAATTACATATATAACAAACTATTTAAATACGGCAGAAAGATTTCTTTATTTCTTACTGAAATTTTGATTTTTTAAAAATTTCACGTTACTCCAATGATTCAGTCTGACATCGAAGTTGGTAGATGGCAGGTGCAATATCTTGCAGACATACCTTGAAATTTATGGTTCATATATCAGTTATTTCCTGCTAATGTTGCTCTCGGTCCGATACAGCTCCACTGACGAGATCATGAGGTGATCGAAACGCGTATGGAGAGAGGACCAGAGCGATATTTGCAGGAAATAAACTGTTTGTACATATATTTTTCATATTCTCTGCCTAAAAGGAGAATTTTTATATAACAAACTACCAAAATTCAAGATGATGCTAATAGCAGATTTAAAATTATTTTTAAAAAATTTAAGAAGGCAGATCCAATATGTCGGACTAAAAATCTTACATCTCACGATTTTGTCCAAAACTGGTATAAGGAATTTTTGAATGTGTAAATTACAAATTTAAAATTATTTTTGAAAAATTCAATATGGCGAATCTAATATGGTGCAACAAAAATTTAATATCTTTGGTTTTTATTTAAAATTGGTGCTGTGGGTTTTTGATGGTGTAAATAACGGATTTAAAATTGTTTTTAAAAATTTAATATGCCAGATGCAATATGGATGCCGAAAAATTATATATTTTCGTGTTATGTCCAAAACTGGTACTGGGGAGCTTTAGAGGATGTAGATTAAGATTAGATTAAGAGTTTAAAATTAATTATTTTGAAAGTCAATATGGCGGATGGTAAATTGAAAATTTTACGTTATTCACATTTTTTCAAAATTGTTTTCGGAATCGTAGCTTACGAACTAATATGGCAGATACAACATGGGAGACCAAAAATATTAGATTTTTCCGGTTTGGTCTAAATTGATGTTGTCTTGAAGCGTATATTATGGATATTAAATTAATTTCTTCAAATTCGATATGCAGGATAAAATATGTCGAACTAAAAAATTTACATGTCTCAAGTTCCTTCAATATGCGTATTAAGGGGTTCGGGGACCTAGATTATGAATCTAAGATTCTTTTCTTAATTTCACGAGAACGGAATCTGCTATAGCAGTTTAAACATTCAAAATTGGTATCTGGAGAATTCTAAGAATCTAAGAATTTTTCGTTGTTCAAGTTAGTGCGGTTTACAATTTTGGATATAATGAGCACTTTCTTGCGACCTTAAAACTCAGCATAATTTAAAACCGAAGATCTAAAAATAAAATGTTTATAAAAAAATTGAACCGGCTTCTAAAAAAGAGATGAAAAATGAATGATAATAATAATCACAGCATAAATTTATATATGCAACTGAAATTTTTGAAGTCGGTGCCAAATTATTACCAAATAAAACAAATAACTACCAGAGCAACGGTAAAAAAGCAATTACAAATATAGTATTTCTCAACTTTTAAATTTTTATTCGGTAGAATTTAAGTACATATAAGTTTAAATTCCGAAAGTTGTGAAGTTAGCAGAACTTATTACCCATTTAGGTGTCTATTTTCTTGGAATAAATACATTACCCTTCATAGATAAGTGAAACCATTATTTAATATACATCTAGAATTTACGCAGTAGATAATGTTTAAATTTAAGTACTTAAATCTCCGCATTTAATTTTATGAAATGCATGGTTTTTAGCATTTGTATCATATAAAAATAAAATATTTTTAGAAATAAAGTACAATTTATAGTTTTATCAGTTATTTATTATTTTAAAATATTGATAACTACCTCATGTGTCTGTAATTATCTCCTGATTGTAGACAACAATTATTGCTATTTTAAACTAAAATGATAACACTATGTAGCACTTCACAATTCATCAATATTTCGAATAATAATTGCTATAAGATATGCCGAGTATATATATAAAAAAGTTTTATTTTGATGTCGCGTCTCTAAACATCACCAAGTTGGGCTTTATTTTTTATATTCATCGCAATTTTTTTGAGGGTGGTCACAGAACATTTGATCTTGTATACAAAAGTCATCAAAACATTTTGATTAGTCAGAAATTGACTGCATGCCGCGAGTTTGTGTCAACTTGCCCAACTTATTTTGATGTTTGTAGTCAATTTACTCCTAAAAGTAAAAAAAGTTAAATTCTCCTGTATTTAAAAAAAAAATTATCAAGCTTATTTGAAAAAAAAATCAAGATATATGGTAGGTTTTCCATTTTTGATGGGATGGTACAACGGTACTATAAAAGTAATGTCTTTTGGTGTACTGGTATAGTTGTGTGAACAGAAGAAACACTTTCAAGAGTATTATTTCTATTTGACAAATGTGAAAGGTTTTTCTACAAAAATCAAAAAGTTCAGTGAAATATGCCATTCTATTATTAGTTTCAATACCGCTAATCAATTCTTTAGACATTCCCATACTAAACCGATCTTTAAATTCAAGTTCATCGAGTTCTTTGAAAGAAGATAGCGACCCTTCTAGTGGAGAGGTATTTCCAAATCCAACTATTGCACAACCATATTTGATTATTCAATTAGAGCTAAACGGCTTTCTCAAAGATTTAAATTTAACCAAAAAAAAGTCTGAAATATTACGATCTACATTAAAATAGTGAAATCTGCTACAGCCTGACAAATCTTTAACTACCTTTTTTTTTAAAAAAAAGAAAGATCCTTCTAACACAGCACTATGCAACAAATTCTGGTTTATTTGTTGCATCCTGTATGAATAGTGCATGTTTTTGTTAATTTTGAGTCGCTGAATATAAAAATTACAATGAAATTAAAAATTTAGTTGCAATTTTCTAGGGCAAATTTTTTAAATTTTATTTTTAACAAAATAATAAAATATACGTACTTTTACGCTTATCCAGACACTAAATAGCCTGCCTCTTTCCTTTTCTTTTGTGAATTGTTTCTGGAGCATCTCTTACAAGAGTCCAACAGTAGTCAGCAAGCATGGAAGCATTCCACTTTCCTAGGTACCTTTTTTCCATTGTTGATATATTCTGATGGAAGCGTTCGCCATGCTCATCCCTTACAGCTCCGCAGTTGTGAGGAAAAAAGTCCAGATGTGAGTGTAGGAAATGGATCTTTAGAGACATATTGTAACCCATTTTTTGATACGATGACGGCCTATTTTTAACAAAAGTAACGTAATTGCCAGCTTTTTATTTCCGAAGAAATTATTGACCACGAGGCGAGGCAAGCATTTTTTTTTTCAATATCTGATAGAGTGCTGTCAAAATGTTTGTCTTTCAGAAATTTTGCTTTTCTTAGTCTTGAGAATTTCTGACGCAGCACGCAACTGAAAAGTTGGCCCATTTGTATTCAGTGCCTTAACAAAGTGTGTCATTAGGCCCAATTGGATATGCTGTGGTGTTACCTCACCACAAACATAACAGAAGTGATCTGGATTGTTTTCACGCCTTTGAGACATCTTACAATCTCAACTATTCGATTCGACTCACTAACTTCGACTGATTAACCCCTCCGCTTTGTAGCTGCTTATATACTCATATATAGCTTGTAAATTTTTATAAAATATTCGGGAATTTTCTATTCAATTCCACAATATTCGCACCAGAGAAATGGAGACTATTTATTAATGGATCAAAATTAAGTCTAAAGGCAGTTTTACTCCATAACGTCAACATATTTCCATCTTTATCTATAGTTTACGGCGTTTACTTCGAAGAAACCTACAATATTTTAAAATTTATTCTGGAAAAGAATAATATACAGCATACAAGTAAAAATTATGTGTTAATTTAAAAGTAGTAAGTTTAGTTTTAGGATTGCAAACCGGCTATAAGAAATATTGTTGTTTCTTGTGTGAATTGGACACCAAAGCGCGTTTAGAACACTACATAATTTAAAACTGGTCTGTACAAAGTGGATACGTTCAAGGTCAGAAACATGTTAAAAATAATCCATTGGTGCCTCTTGAGAAAATCATTTTGTAGCCATTGCATATTAAGCTTGGCTTCATTAAGGATTTTGTTAACGGACTGCGTAAGGACGGGCTTGGATATCAGTTTCTTCAAAAACAGATTCTTGAATGTTAAAGTAAAATATTTTAGAGAAATTGTATCCTCTTGACGGATATATTCTCATATATGTTTTGGATTAAAATGGAGTATTTGCTGTCAATCCTCGCATTATTCATTGATTTCCTTCTCTACTAGTTGAAACTGATCTAATTCGCCTACTAATTTGTTAGATCATATGTTTGTTAAAAGTTGATAAATACTTATTTGTGAGTCTCCAATTTATTTATATCGGATCAATTTCAACACTTTCAATTTAAATTGAAGATTTTTTGCTATAGATACACGCTAACTTTGGTAAAATTTAAAATTTTGATTTTCAAGTGCGATTTGATTATTTTATTTCTCTATAATTGCCCATACATCAATTTATTGTTTTTGAGCCAATAATCCGTTAAGACTTAATACTAAAAAACGAAAACTTTATTATTAACTGGTAACAATTCAGTTCATAGATAGTTTAACTGCCATTTAGTAAGTTCATTAAACCCCACTGTAAATAAATTTCATCTATGCCTTAACCTAAAAAAATATTGTATATAAAAGCAGAGAAAAAATAACAATAGTTGAAAAGTTATGTTTTACTAAACTTTTTTCAGTTTGTTAAAAAGTGATTAAAAAACATTTTAAAGTACAAAATAACTATGCACATTTTTAGTTTGTTTCATTACTTCCGTCTTTAGACACGATATCTTTTTAAAGTAATCAAAAAATTCAAAACAAAAGGAACAAGTTTTTATTGTTATTTCAAGTATTTCAAGAAACTATGTTAAGTAAGAAGCTTAGCTAAAATATGTACACTAAAACATTTGTCTGGTGAAAATGAAGGAAAAGTTTTTATAAAAACAGCTAAATAAAAATAAAGTTCAAATATAAAAAGTTTATTGGAATAAGAAAAAACTCACTTATAGAAAATAGAGTCATACGTGAAATAAATATCTATCTATCTATTTATCCTAATAGAACTAGATTTATATAAAAAATAATAAATATAGGTGCTAAATTGGCTACGTTCATCTTTATAATTAAAATGTTCTTATTTTTCTGTTTTACACAAGACCTGGTAGGTAAAAGTTAAAATATATGTTTGTTAGCATCTAACTTCTTTATAGGCATATCAAAGCACGAAAGTTAAAGAGATAAGAGAACTTGGCATCCATTTAGGATTTTTTTTTGTGGTAGAATGGTTACGTTATCATACACAAGTTAGTGAAACCATTATCCAAAATATAGCCAAAATTGTAGTGGAAGATAACATTTAAAATGAAGTACTTAATTCTCCGCATTTTCATTAAATGCGTAGTTTTTACCTCCTGCATTATGATGCAAATAATATTTCATTTACAAAATATTTACCACTATAGTGAAATGCAATATTATTTGTAATTTATCACTTATTTGCTATTAGAAAATAATGATAACTATCTTAAGTGTATAGACTTTGTAGCTACAAAAAAAATGTACGTATCTTTATAAGCGACGTTGTCCCGACTGACTAACGTATCAACGCACAGCACAAATAATTAAAGATACAATCACGAAGTCTTGGGAAAAGCTGGTAGCACCATGCAGACACCCCCTATGAAAATATTTTTCAAAGTTCGTTTTATATATATATATATATATATATATATATATATATATATATATATATATATATATATATATATATATAAAGGAGGAAGTAGTAGCGACGGACTAGTCAAGAAACAATATTTCAAACTAGGGTTATATAAACGTGTACTTGTTAAAAATTCAAACCACATTGGTGGGTTACTTAATAATTACAAGTTAGGTTAATACTCTAACTGTTTAATTAATAATTGTAGAGATGTCCTGAAGAAGAGATAAATAAATTCTCGAAAGCTTGACAGAATCAAAAAAGGGTTTTTCTCCTTACCAAGGCCTACACCTTTAAACAGACTGCATCCCCAATAACCACAGTTTGGAATATTATGTATATATATATATATATATATATATATATATATATATATATATATATATATATATATATATATATATATATATATATATATATATATATATATATATACAGGGTGATTCAAAAATCGATCACGAAACTTAAGGGGGTGATTCTACTTGACAAAATAAGGGTAGAGCGTCATATAATTTTTTTTCAAAATGTCATTCGTTTTCGAGTTACAAGCCGTCCAAGTTCAAGTTTTTATTTTTTGTTTTTTGAATTACTCGCTTACAGGAAAACCGATTTGACTAATATTTGAAAGATAGGCTAAGTCTTCTGCGCTTCATCATTTTAGTAACAATTCACATTGATTGTTTGCCGCTAGAGGGCACTTTACCTACATGGAAAATGGTTTTTTTGTCATAATTTTTTAGTGTTGACAGCTACAGTAGTTTTTGGCATAATTTCTGAAAGACTGATGCCAGGCCTTTAAAAAAGGTGCTCTTTATTTACATCGCTAAACCCAACGGTTTAGACGTAAATCACCCTTAAAAATTAAGTGGTAAATTTACTTTTCTCATTTCATTACCACCAGCTACCAGGTAAATAGCTATCAAAGTATACTAGAGCTGTCAGTTTAACATCAAATAAATTCGCTTTTTAAACTATTTAATTTATAATCTTAAAATAACTAATAATGGCTAATCAGTAAATATTCATATTATGGATTATTGCGATATACATTTAATTGATAAAAATTAATGAAACAGTACTAAACAAACTAAAAAAGATTCTCAAAATATCCCCCATTTTCTTCAATACATTTCCTAACACTCTTCAAAAAATGTCGCCTAACTCGATGAAAAATTTCTGGTGTTTCTTTAATAATTTGGCACTTTTCGATTATCCTGAAGCGAAGATCCTCGACGTTGATTACTGGAATATCGTACACCAATTGTTTCAAATGACCCCAAAAGAAAAAATCCATAGGATTAAGGTCTGGTGACCTCGCTGCCCATGACAATGGTCCACTTTGTCCTATCCATCGCTCAGGATACGTTGCATTCAAATACTGTCGGACACGTATACTAAAGTGGGGCGGAGCTCCGTCTTGGAGGATCCACATGTTGGCCCTTACTTCCAATGGCACATCTTCCAGATACAATGGGAGACGATTTTGGATAAAATCTAAGTATACGTCACCAGTTAATGGGCCATCAAAGAAATGAGGACCAATAAGGTAATCTCCTATTATCCCTGCCCACACATTTAGTGAAAATCTACGCTGATGTTTCGTTTCTACCACATTGTTTGGGTTCTCGTAAGCATATGTGTGGATGTTGTGTAGATTTCTTATGCCATCACGAGTGAAACCAGCTTCGTCAGTGAATAATATGACGCCAATTAATCGATTACCGTGTTCATACTTAGCTAGGATCTGATTGCACATTTCCAACCGTCTCGGCCGATCATCGTCATAAAGAGCCTGCACCTTTTTTGAATGAAACGGGTAGAGTTGTTCTTCTCTTAGTATCCTCCATGAACTAGCCTGACAGAGCCGCACTTCATTCCCAATTTTTCTAGTACTAATACCTGGATTATCTTCAATAATTTCAAGCACTCTTTCTTCTTGTTGCACGTTTCTAGCAGTTCTAGGTCTTCCCCTATTTCCATTATAACTTTTAAAGGAACCACATTCCGCAAGCCTCCTGTGCACACTGGAAAATGTTTGAGCATGAGGGATATTTCTTTCCGGATAACTCTCCATATAATATCTTCTTGCCAACTCTGCATTACCATTTGCTTTTCCATAACAAAAATGGATATCACAATATTCGATATTTGAATATTGGTGATTAGCCATTATTAGTTATTTTAAGATTATAAATTAAATAGTTTAAAAAGCGAATTTATTTGATGTTAAACTGACAGCTCTAGTATACTTTGATAGCTATTTACCTGGTAGCTGGTGGTAATGAAATGAGAAAAGTAAATTTACCACTTAATTTTTAAGGGTGATTTACGTCTAAACCGTTGGGTTTAGCGATGTAAATAAAGAGCACCTTTTTTAAAGGCCTGGCATCAGTCTTTCAGAAATTATGCCAAAAACTACTGTAGCTGTCAACACTAAAAAATTATGACAAAAAAACCATTTTCCATGTAGGTAAAGTGCCCTCTAGCGGCAAACAATCAATGTGAATTGTCACTAAAATGATGAAGCGCAGAAGACTTAGCCTATCTTTCAAATATTAGTCAAATCGGTTTTCCTGTAAGCGAGTAATTCAAAAAACAAAAAATAAAAACTTGAAATTGGACGGCTTGTAACTCGAAAACGAATGACATTTTGAAAAAAAATTATATGAAGCTCTACCCTTATTTTGTCAAGTAGAATCACCCCCTTAAGTTTCGTGATCGATTATTGAATCACCCTGTATAAAAAATGTGTACAGGAAATTAAAACCGATTCTGCCTTTTATATTAGAAATATGTATGCTGTTGGCACTCCCTTCCGTTGACAACTTGTTTTTCTTGCGATCGCCCCTCTCCTTCCCAAGAGCTTTGAGTACAGGAAAATGAAACCGATTATGCCTTTTATATTAGAAATGTGTATGCTGTTGGCACTCCCTCCCGTTGACAACTTGTTTTTCTTGCGATCGCCCCTCTCCTTCCCAAGAGCTTTGAGTACAGGAAAATAAAACCGATTCTGCCTTTTATATTAGAAATGTGTATGCTGTTGGCACTCCCGCCCGTTGACAACTTGTTTTTCTTGCGATCGCCCCTCTCCTTCCCAAGAGTTTTGAGTACAGAAAAATAAAACCGATTCTGCTATTTATATTAGAAATGTGTATGCTGTTGGCACTCCCTTCCGTTGACAACTTGTTTTTCTTGCGATAGCCCCTCTCCTTCCCAAGAGCTTTGAGTACAGGAAAATAAAACCGATTCTGCCTTTTATATTAGAAATGTGTAGGCTGTTGGCACTCCCTTCCGTTGACAACTTGTTTTTCTTGCGATCGCCCCTCTCCTTCCCAAGAGCTTTGAGAACAGGAAAATAAAACCGATTCTGTCTTTTATATTAGAAATGTGTATGCTGTTGGCACTCCCTCCCGTTGACAACTTGTTTTTCTTGCGATCGCCCCTCTCCTTCCCAAGAGCTTTGAGTACAGGAAAATAAAACCGATTCTGCCTTTTCTATTAGAAATGTGTATGCTGTTGGCACTCCCTTCCGTTGACAACTTGTTTTTCTTGCCATCGCCCCTCTCCTTCCCAAGAGCTTTGAGTACAGGAAAATAAAACCGATTCTGCCTTTTCTATTGGAAATGTGTATACTGTTGGCACTCCCTTGCGTTGACAACTTGTTGTTCTTGCGATCGCCCCTCTCCTTCCCAAGAGCTTTGAGTACAGGAAAATAAAACAGACTCTGCCTTTTATATTAGAAATGTGTATGCTGTTGGCACTCACTCCCGTAGACAACTTGTTTTTCTTGTGATCGCCCCTCTCTTTCCAAGAGTTTTAATTTCAGGAAAATAAAACCGATTCTGCCTTTTATGTTAGAAATGGGTATGCTGTTGGCACTCCCTCCCGTTGACAACTTGTTTTTCTTGTGATCGCCCCTCTCTTTCCCAAGAGCTTTGAGTACAGGAAAATAAAACCGATTCTGCCTTTTATATTAGAAACGTGTATGCTGTTGGCACTCCCTTGAGTTGACAACTTGTTTTTCTTGTGATCGCCCCTCTCTTTCCAAGAGCTTTAAGTTCAGGAAAATGAAACCGATTCTGCCTTTTATATTAGAAATGTGTATGCTGTTGGCACTCCCTTCCGTTGACAACTTGTTTTTCTTGCGATCGCCCCACTCCATCCCTAGTGCTTTGAGTACAGGAAAATAAAACCGATTCTGCCTTTTATATTAGAAATGTGTATGCTGTTGGCACTCCCTCCCATTGACAATTTGTTTTTCTTGCGATCGCCCCTCTCCTTCCCAAGAGCTTTGAGTACAGGAAAATAAAACCGATTCTGCCTTTTATATTAGAAATGTATATGCTGTTGGCACTCCCTCCCGTTGACAACTTGTTTTTCTTGCGATCGCCCCTCTCCTTCCCAGGAGCTTTGAGTAGAGGAAAATGAAACCGATTCTGCCTTTTCTATTAGAAATGTGTATGCTGTTGGCACTCCCTTCCGTTGACAACTTGTTTTTCTTGCGATCGCCCCACTCCATCCCTAGTGCTTTGAGTACAGGAAAATAAAACCGATTCTGCCTTTTATATTAGAAATGTGTATGCTGTTGGCACTCCCTCCCATTGACAATTTGTTTTTCTTGCGATCGCCCCTCTCCTTCCCAAGAGCTTTGAGTACAGGAAAATAAAACCGATTCTGCCTTTTATATTAGAAATGTATATGCTGTTGGCACTCCCTCCCGTTGACAACTTGTTTTTCTTGCGATCGCCCCTCTCCTTCCCAGGAGCTTTGAGTAGAGGAAAATAAGACCGATTCTGCCTTTTCTATTAGAAATGTGTATGCTGTTGGCACTCCCTTCCGTTGACAACTTGTTTTTCTTGCGATCGCCCATCTACTTCCCAAGAGCTTTGAGTATAGGAAAATAAAACCGATTCTGCCTTTTATATTAGAAATGTGTATGCTGTTGGCACTCCCTCCCATTGACAATTTGTTTTTCTTGTGATCGCCCCTATCCTTCCCAGCAGCTTTGAGTACAGGAAAATAAAACCGATTCTGCTTTTTCTATTAGAAATGTGTATGCTGTTGGCACTCCTTTCCGTTGACAACTTGTTTTTCTTGCGATCGCCCCTCTCTTTCCCAAGAGCTTTGAGTACAGGAAAATAAAACCGATTCTGCCTTTTATATTAGAAATGTGTATGCTGTTGGCACTCCCTTCCGTTGACAACTTGTTTTTCTTGCGATCGCCCCTCTCTTTCCCAAGAGCTTTGAGTACAGGAAAATAAAACCGATTCTGCCTTTTATGTTAGAAATTGGTATGGTGTTGGCACTCCCTCCCGTTGACAACTTGTTTTTCTTGTGATCGTCCCTCTCTTTCCCAAGAGCTTTGAGTACAGGAAAATAAAACCGATTCTGCCTTTTATATTAGAAATGTGTATGCTGTTGGCACCCCCTTGCGTTGACAACTTGTTTTTTTTGCGATCGCATCTCTCCTTCCCAAGAGCTTTGAGTACAGGAAAATAAAACCGACTCTGCCTTTTATATTAGAAATGTGTATGCAGTTGGCACTCCCTCCCGTAGACAACTTGTTTTTCTTGTGATCGCCCCTCTCTTTCCAAGAGTTTTAATTTCAGGAAAATAAAACCGATTCTGCCTTTTATGTTAGAAATGTGTATGCTGTTGACACTCCCTTCCGTTGACAACTTGTTTTTCTTGCGATCGCCCCTTTCCTTCCCAAGAGCTTTGAGTACAGGAAAATAAAACCGATTCTGCCTTTTATATTAGAAATGTGTAGGCTGTTGGCACTCCCTTCTGTTGACAACTTGTTTTTCTTGCGATCGCCCCTCTCCTTCCCAAGAGCTTTGATTACAAGAAAATAAAATTTATTCTGCCTTTTATATTAGAAATATGAATGCTGTTGGCACTCCCTCCCGTTGACAAATTGTTTTTCTTGCGATCGCCCCTCTCCTTCCCAAGAGCTTTGAGTACAGGAAAATAAAACCGATACTGCCTTTTATATTAGAAATGTGTATGCTGTTGGCACTCCCTCCCGTTGACAACTTGTTTTTCTTGCGATCGCCCCTCTCCTTCCCAAGAGCTTTGAGTACAGGAAAATAAAACCGATTCTGCCTTTTATATTAGAAATGTGTATGCTGTTGGCACTCCTATCGGTTGACAACATGTTTTTCTTGCGATCGCCCCTCTCCTTCCCAAGAACTTTGAGTACAGGAAAATAAAACCGATTCTGTCTTTTATATTAGAAATGTATATGCTGTTGGCACTCCCTCCCGTTGACAACTTGTTTTTATTGCGATCGCCCCTCTCCTTCCCAGGAGCTTTGAGTAGAGGAAAATAAAACCGATTCTGCCTTTTATATTAGAAATGTATATGCTGTTGGCACTCCATTCCGTTGACAACTTGTTTTTCTTGCGATCGCCCCTCTCCTTCCCAAGAGCTTTGAGTACAGGAAAATAAAACCGATTCTGCCTTTTATATTAGAAATGTATATGCTGTTGGCACTCCCTCCCGTTGACAACTTGTTTTTCTTGCGATCGCCCCTCTCCTTCCTAGGAGCTTTGAGTAGAGGAAAATAAAACCGATTCTGCCTTTTCTATTAGAAATGTGTATGCTGTTGGCACTCCCTCCCATTGACAATTTGTTTTTCTTGCGATCGCCCCTATCCTTCCCAGGAGCTTTGAGTACAGGAAAATAAAACCGATTCTGCCTTTTATATTAGAAATGTGTATGCTGTTGGCACTCCCTTGCGTTGACAACTTGTTTTTCTTGCGATCGCACTTCTCCTTCCCAAGATCTTTGAGTACAGGAAAATAAAACCGACTCTGCCTTTTATTTTAGAAATGTGTATGCAGTTGGCACTCCCTCCCGTAGACAACTTGTTTTTCTTGTGATCGCCCCTCTCTTTCCAGGAGTTTTAATTTCAGGAAAATAAAACCGATTCTGCCTTTTATATTAGAAATGTGTATGCTGTTGACACTCCCTTCCGTTGACAACTTGTTTTTCTTGCGATAGCCCCTCTCCTTCCCAAGAGCTTTGAGTACAGGAAAATAAAACCGATTCTGCCTTTTATATTAGAAATGTGTAGGCTGTTGGCACTCCCTTCCGTTGACAACTTGTTTTTCTTGCGATCGCCCCTCTCCTTCCCAAGAGCTTTGATTACAGGAAAAGAAAACCGATTCTGCCTTTTATATCAGAAATGTGTATGCTGTTGGCACTCCCTCCCGTTGACAAATTGTTTTTCTTGCGATCGCCCCTCTCCTTCCCAAGAGCTTTGAGTACAGGAAAATAAAACCGATACTGCCTTTTATATTAGAAATGTGTATGCTGTTGGCACTCCCTCCCGTTGACAACTTGTTTTTCTTGCGATCGCCCCTCTCCTTCCCAAGAGCTTTGAGTACAGGAAAATAAAACCGATTCTGCCTTTTATATTAGAAATGTGTATGCTGTTGGCACTCCTATCGGTTGACAACATGTTTTTCTTGCGATCGCGCCTCTCCTTTCCAAGAGCTTTGAGTACAGGAAAATAAAACCTCTGCCTTTTATATTAGAAATGTGTATGCTGTTGGCACTCCCTCCCGTTGACAACTTGTTTTTCTTGCGATCGCCCCTCTCCTTCCCAGGAGCTTTGAGTACAGGAAAATAAAACCGATTCTGCCTTTTCAATTAGAAATGTGTTTGCTGTTGGCACTCCCTTCCGTTGACAACTTCTTTTTCTTGCGATCGCCCCTCTCCTTCCCAAGAGCATTTAGTACAGGAAAATAAAACCGATTCTGCCTTTTATATTAAAAATGTGAATGCTGTTGGCACACCCTCCCGTTGACAACTAGTTTTTCTCGCGATCGCCCCTCTCCTTCCCAAAAGCTTTGAATACAGGAAAATAAAACCGGTTCTGCCTTTTATATTAGAAATGTGTATGCTTTTGGCACTCCCTCCCGTTGACAACTTGTTTTTCTTGTGATCGCCCCTCTCCTTTCCAAGAACTTTGAGTACAGGAAAATAAAACCGATTCTGCCTTTTATGTTAGAAATGGGTATTGCTGTTGGCACTTCCTCGCGTTGACAACTTGTTTTTCTTGTGATCGCCCCTCTCTTTCCCAAGAGCTGGGAGTACAGGAAAATAAAACCGATTCTGCCTTTTATATTAGAAATGAGTATGCTGTTGGCACTTCCTTGCGTTGACAACTTGTTTTTCTTGCGATCGCAACTCTCCTTCCCAAGAGCTTTGAGTACAGGAAAATAAAACCGACTCTGCCTTTTATATTAGAAGTGTGTATGCTGTTGGCACTCCCTCCCGTAGACAACTTGTTTTTCTTGTGATCGCCCCTCTCTTTCCAAGAGTTTTAATTTCAGGAAAATAAAACCGATTCTACCTTTTATGTTAGAAATGGGTATGCTGTTGGCACTCCCTCCCGTTGACAACTTGTTTTTCTTGTGATCGCCCCTCTCTTTCCCAAGAGCTTTGAGTACAGGAAAATATAACCGATTCTGCCTTTTATATTAGAAATATTTATGCTGTTGGCACTCCCTCCCGTTGACAACTTGTTTTTCTTGCGATCGCCCCTCTCCTTCCCAGGAGCTTTGAGTAGAGGAAAATAAAACCGATTCTGCCTTTTCTATTAGAAATGTGTATGCTGTTGGCACTCCCTCCCGTTGACAACTTGTTTTTCTTGCGATCGCACCTCTCGTTCCCAGGAGCTTTGAGTAGAGGAAAATAAAACCGATTCTGCCTTTTCTATTAGAAATGCATATGCTGTTGGCACTCCCTTCCGTTGACAACTTATTTTTCTTGCGATCGCCCCTCTCCTTCCCAAGAGCTTTGAGTACAGGAAAATAAAACCGATTCTGCCTTTTATATTAGAAATATGTATGCTGTTGGCACTCCCTCCCGTTGACAACTTGTTTTTCTTGCGATCGCCCCTCTCCTTCCCAGGAGCTTTGAGTAGAGGAAAATAAAACCGATTCTGCCTTTTCTATTAGAAATGTGTATGCTGTTGGCACTCCCTTCCGTTGACAACTTGTTTTTCTTGCGATCGCCCCTCTCCTTCCCAAGAGCTTTGAGTACAGGAAAATAAAACCGATTCTGCGTTTTATATTAGAAATGTGTATGCTGTTGGCACCCCCTTCCGTTGACAACTTGTTTTTCTTGCGATCGCCCCTCTCCTTCCCAGGAGCTTTGAGTAGAGGAAAATAAAACCGATTCTGCCTTTTCTATTAGAAATGTGTATGCTGTTGGCACCCTCTTCCGTCGACAACTTGTTTTTCTTGCGATCGCCCCACTCCTTCCCAAGAGCTTTGAGTACAGAAAAATAAAACCGATTCTGCCTTTTATATTAGAAATGTGTATGCTGTTGGCACTCCCTCCCGTTGACAACTTGTTTTTCTTGCGATCGCCCCTCTCCTTCCCAGGAGCTTTGAGTACAGGAAAATAAAACCGATTCTACCTTTTCTATTAGAAATGTGTTTGCTGTTGGCACTCCCTTCCGTTGACAACTTCTTTTTCTTGCGATCGCCCCTCTCCTTCCAAAGAGCATTTAGTACAGGAAAATAAAACCGATTCTGCCTTTTATAATAAAAATGTGAATGCTGTTGGCACACCCTCCCGTTGACAACTAGTTTTTCTCGCGATCGCCCCTCTCCTTCCCAAAAGCTTTGAATACAGGAAAATAAAAACGGTTCTGCCTTTTATAATAGAAATGTGTATGCTTTTGGCACTCCCTCCCGTTGACAACTTGTTTTTCTTGTGATCGCCCCTCTCCTTTCCAAGAACTTTGAGTACAGGAAAATAAAACCGATTCTGCCTTTTATGTTAGAAATGGGTATTGCTGTTGGCACTTCCTCCCGTTGACAACTTGTTTTTCTTGTGATCGCCCCTCTCTTTCCCAAGAGCTTTGAGTACAGGAAAATAAAACCGATTCTGCCTTTTATATTAGAAATGTGTATGCTGTTGGCACTCCCTTGCGTTGACAACTTGTTTTTCTTGCGATCGCAACTCTCCTTCCCAAGAGCTTTGAGTACAGGAAAATAAAACCGACTCTGCCTTTTATATTAGAAATGTGTATGCTGTTGGCACTCCCTCCCGTAGACAACTTGTTTTTCTTGTGATCGCCCCTCTCTTTCCAAGAGTTTTAATTTCAGGAAAATAAAACCGATTCTACCTTTTATATTAAAAATGTGAATGCTGTTGGCACACCCTCCCGTTGACAACTAGTTTTTCTCGCGATCGCCCATCTCCTTCCCAAAAGCTTTGAATACAGGAAAATAAAACCGGTTCTGCCTTTTATAATAGAAATGTGTATGCTTTTGGCACTCCCTCCCGTTGACAACTTGTTTTTCTTGTGATCGCCCCTCTCCTTTCCAAGAACTTTGAGTACAGGAAAATAAAACCGATTCTGCCTTTTATATTAGAAATGGGTATTGCTGTTGGCACTTCCTCCCGTTGACAACTTGTTTTTCTTGTGGTCGCCCCTCTCTTTCCCAAGAGCTTTGAGTACAGGAAAATAAAACCGATTCTGCCTTTTATATTAGAAATGTGTATGCTGTTGGCACTCCCTTGCGTTGACAACTTGTTTTTCTTGCGATCGCAACTCTCCTTCCCAAGAGCTTTGAGTACAGGAAAATAAAACCGACTCTGCCTTTTATATTAGAAATGTGTATGCTGTTGGCACTCCCTCCCGTAGACAACTTGTTTTTCTTGCGATCGCCCCTCTCCTTCCCAAGAGTTTTGAGTACAGAAAAATAAAACCGATTCTGCTTTTTATATTAGAAATGTGTATGCTGTTGGCACTCCCTTCCGTTGACAACTTGTTTTTCTTTCGATAGCCCCTCTCCTTCCCAAGAGCTTTGAGTACAGGAAAATAAAACCGATTCTGCCTTTTATATTAGAAATGTGTAGGCTGTTGGCACTCCCTTCCGTTGACAACTTGTTTTTCTTGCGATCGCCCCTCTCTTTCCCAAGAGCTTTGAGTACAGGAAAATAGAACCGATTCTGTCTTTTATATTAGAAATGTGTATGCTGTTGGCACTCCCTCCCGTTGACAACTTGTTTTTCTTGCGATTGCCCCTCTCCTTCCCAAGAGCTTTGAGTACAGGAAAATACAACCGATTCTGCCTTTTCTATCAGAAATGTGTATGCTGTTGGCACTCCCTTCCGTTGACAACTTGTTTTTCTTGCCATCGCCCCTCTCCTTCCCAAGAGCTTTGAGTACAGGAAAATAAAACCGATTCTGCCTTTTATATTAGAAATGTGCATGCTGTTGGCACTCCTTTCCGTTGACAACTTGTTTTTGTTGCGATCGCCCCTCTCTTTCCCAAGAGCTTTGAGTACAGGAAAATAAAACCGATTCTGCCTTTTATATTAGAAATGTGTATGCTGTTGGCACTCCCTTCCGTTGACAACTTGTTTTTCTTGCGATCGCCCCTCTCTTTCCCAAGAGCTTTGAGTACAGGAAAATAAAACCGATTCTGCCTTTTATATTAGAAATGTGTATGCTGTTGGCACTCCCCCCATTGATAACTTGTTTTTCTTGCGATCGCCCCTCTCCTTCCCAAGAGCTTTGAGTACAGGAAAATAAAACCGATTCTGCCTTTTCTATTAGAAATGTGTATGCTGTTGGCACTCCCTTCCGTGGACAACTTTTTTTTCTTGCAATCGCCCCTCTCCTTCCCAAGAGCTTTGAGTATAGGAAAAAAAACCGATTCTGCCTTTTATATTAGAAATGTGTATGCTGTTGGCACTCCCTCCCGTTGAAAACTTGTTTTTCTTGCGATCGCCCCTTTCCTTCCCAGGAGCTTTGAGTACAGGAAAATAAAACCGATTCTGCCTTTTCTATTAGAAATGTGTATGCTGTTGGCACTCCCTTCCGTTGACAACTTGTTTTTCTTGCGATCACCCCTTTCTTTCCCAGGAGCTTTGAGTACAGGAAAATAAAACCGATTCTGCCTTTTCTATTAGAAATGTGTATGCTGTTGGCACTCCCTTCCGTTGACATCTTGTTTTTCTTGCGATCGCCCCTCTCCTTCCCAAGAGCTTTGAGTACAGGAAAATAAAACCGATTCTGCCTTTTATATTAGAAATGTGTATGCTGTTGGCACTCCCTTCCGTGGACAACTTTTTTTTCTTGCAATCGCCCTTCTCCTTCCCAAGAGCTTTGAGTACAGGAAAATAAAACCGATTCTGCCTTTTATATTAGAAATGTGTAGGCTGTTGGCACTCCCTTCCGTTGACAACTTGTTTTTCTTGCGATCGCCCCTCTCCTTCCCAAGAGCTTTGAGAACAGGAAAATAAAACCGATTCTGTCTTTTATATTAGAAATGTGTATGCTGTTGGCACTCCCTCCCGTTGACAACTTGTTTTTCTTGCGATCGCCCCTCTCCTTCCCAAGAGCTTTGAGTACAGGAAAATAAAACCGATTCTGCCTTTTCTATTAGAAATGTGTTTGCTGTTGGCACTCCCTTCCGTTGACAACTTGTTTTTCTTGCCATCGCCCCTCTCCTTCCCAAGAGCTTTGAGTATAGGAAAATAAAACCGATTCTGCCTTTTATATTAGAAATGTGTATGCTGTTGGCACTCCCTTCCGTTGACAATTTGTTTTTCTTGCGATCGCCCCTCTACTTCTCAAGAGCTTTGAGTATAGGAAAATAAAACCGATTCTGCCTTTTATATTAGAAATGTGTACGCTGTTGGCACTCCCTTCCGTTGACAACTTGTTTTTCTTGCGATCGCCCCACTCCATCCCTAGTGCTTTGAGTACAGGAAAATAAAACCGATTCTGCCTTTTATATTAGAAATGTGTATGCTGTTGGCACTCCCTCCCATTGACAATTTGTTTTTCTTGCGATCGCCCCTCTCCTTCCCAAGAGCTTTGAGTACAGGAAAATAAAACCGATTCTGCCTTTTATATTAGAAATGTATATGCTGTTGGCACTCCCTCCCGTTGACAACTTGTTTTTCTTGCGATCGCCCCTCTCCTTCCCAGGAGCTTTGAGTAGAGGAAAATAAGACCGATTCTGCCTTTTCTATTAGAAATGTGTATGCTGTTGGCACTCCCTTCCGTTGACAACTTGTTTTTCTTGCGATCGCCCCTCTACTTCCCAAGAGCTTTGAGTACAGGAAAATAAAACCGATTCTGCTTTTTCTATTAGAAATGAGTATGCTGTTGGCACTCCTTTCCGTTGACAACTTGTTTTTCTTGCGATCGCCCCTCTCTTTCCCAAGAGCTTTGAGTACAGGAAAATAAAACCGATTCTGCCTTTTATATTAGAAATGTGTATGCTGTTGGCACTCCCTTCCGTTGACAACTTGTTTTTCTTGCGATCGCCCCTCTCTTTCCCAAGAGCTTTGAGTACAGGAAAATAAAACCGATTCTGCCTTTTATGTTAGAAATTGGTATGGTGTTGGCACACCCTCCCGTTGACAACTTGTTTTTCATGTGATCGTCCCTCTCTATCCCAAGAGCTTTGAGTACAGGAAAATAAAACCGATTCTGCCTTTTATATTAGAAATGTGTATGCTGTTGGCACTCCCTTGCGTTGACAACTTGTTTTTTTTGCGATCGCACCTCTCCTTCCCAAGAGCTTTGAGTACAGGAAAATAAAACCGACTCTGCCTTTTTTATTAGAAATGTGTATGCAGTTGGCACTCCCTCCCGTAGACAACTTGATTTCTTGTGATCGCCCCTCTCTTTCCAAGAGTTTTAATTTCAGGAAAATAAAACCGATTCTGCCTTTTATGTTAGAAATGTGTATGCTGTTGACACTCCCTTCCGTTGACAACTTGTTTTTCTTGCGATCGCCCCTTTCCTTCCCAAGAGCTTTGCGTACAGGAAAATAAAACCGATTCTGCCTTTTATATTAGAAATGTGTAGGCTGTTGGCACTCCCTTCCGTTGACAACTTGTTTTTCTTGCGATCGCCCCTCTCCTTCCCAAGAGCTTTGATTACAAGAAAATAAAATTGATTCTGCCTTTTATATTAGAAATATGTATGCTGTTGGCACTCCCTCCCGTTGACAAATTGTTTTTCTTGCGATCGCCCCTCTCCTTCCCAAGAGCTTTGAGTACAGGAAAATAAAACCGATACTGCCTTTTATATTAGAAATGTGTATGCTGTTGGCACTCCCTCCCGTTGACAACTTGTTTTTCTTGCGATCGCCCCTCTCCTTCCCAAGAGCTTTGAGTACAGGAAAATAAAACCGATTCTGCCTTTTATATTAGAAATGTGTATGCTGTTGGCACTCCTGTCGGTTGACAACATGTTTTTCTTGCGATCGCCCCTCTCCTTCCCAAGAACTTTGAGTACAGGAAAATAAAACCGATTCTGTCTTTTATATTAGAAATGTATATGCTGTTGGCACTCCCTCCCGTTGACAACTTGTTTTTATTGCGATCGCCCCTCTTCTTCCCAGGAGCTTTGAGTAGAGGAAAATAAAACCGATTCTGCCTTTTATATTAGAAATGTATATGCTGTTGGCACTCCCTTCCGTTGACAACTTGTTTTTCTTGCGATCGCCCCTCTCCTTTCCAAGAGCTTTGAGTACAGGAAAATAAAACCGATTCTGCCTTTTATATTAGAAATGTATGTGCTGTTGGCACTCCCTCCCGTTGAAAACTTGTTTTTCTTGCGATCGCCCCTCTCCTTCCTAGGAGCTTTGAGTAGAGGAAAATAAAACCGATTCTGCCTTTTCTATTAGAAATATGTATGCTGTTGGCACTCCCTCCGATTGACAATTTGTTTTTCTTGCGATCGCCCCTATCCTTCCCAGGAGCTTTGAGTACAAGAAAATAAAACCGATTCTGCCTTTTATATTAGAAATGTGTATGCTGTTGGCACTCCCTTGCGTTGACAACTTGTTTTTCTTGCGATCGCACTTCTCCTTCCCAAGATCTTTGAGTACAGGAAAATAAAACCGACTCTGCCTTTTATTTTAGAAATGTGTATGCAGTTGGCACTCCCTCCCGTAGACAGCTTGTTTTTCTTGTGATCGCCCCTCTCTTTCCAAGAGTTTTAATTTCAGGAAAATAAAACCGATTCTGCCTTTTATATTAGAAATGTGTATGCTGTTGACACTCCCTTCCGTTGACAACTTGTTTTTCTTGCGATAGCCCCTCTCCTTCCCAAGAGCTTTGAGTACAGGAAAATAAAACCGATTCTGCCTTTTATATTAGAAATGTGTAGGCTGTTGGCACTCCCTTCCGTTGACAACTTGTTTTTCTTGCGATCGCCCCTCTCCTTCCCAAGAGCTTTGATTAAAGGAAAATAAAACCGATTCTGCCTTTTATATTAGAAATGTGTATGCTGTTGGCACTCCCTTCCGTTGAAAACTTGTTTTTCTTGCGATAGCCCCTCTCCTTCCCAAGAGCTTTGAGTACAGGAAAATAAAACCGATTCTGCCTTTTATATTAGAAATGTGTATGCTGTTGACACTCCCTTCCGTTGACAACTTGTTTTTCTTGCGATCGCCCCTCTCCTTCCCAAGAGCTTTGAGTACAGGAAAATAAAACCGATACTGCCTTTTATATTAGAAATGTGTATGCTGTTGGCACTCCCTCCCGTTGACAACTTGTTTTTCTTGCGATCGCCCCTCTCCTTCCCAAGAGCTTTGAGTACAGGAAAATAAAACCGATTCTGCCTTTTATATTAGAAATGTGTATGCTGTTGGCACTCCTTTCCGTTGACAACTTGTTTTTCTTGCGATCGCCCTTTTCCTTCCCAGGAGCTTTGAGTACAGGAAAATGAAACCGATTCTGCCTTTTCTATTAGAAATGTGTATGCTGTTGGCACTCCTATCGGTTGACAACATGTTTTTCTTGCGATCGCGCCTCTCCTTTCCAAGAGCTTTGAGTACAGGAAAATAAAACCTCTGCCTTTTATATTAGAAATGTGTATGCTGTTGGCACTCCCTTCCGTTGACAACTTGTTTTTCTTGCGATCGCCCCTCTCCTTCCCAAGAGCTTTGAGTACAGGAAAATAAAACCGATACTGCCTTTTATATTAGAAATGTGTATGCTGTTGACACTCCCTTCCGTTGACAACTTGTTTTTCTTGCGATAGCCCCTCTCCTTCCCAAGAGCTTTGAGTACAGGAAAATAAAACCGATTCTGCCTTTTATATTAGAAATGTGTAGGCTGTTGGCACTCCCTTCCGTTGACAACTTGTTTTTCTTGCGATCGCCCCTCTCCTTCCCAAGAGCTTTGATTAAAGGAAAATAAAACCGATTCTGCCTTTTATATTAGAAATGTGTATGCTGTTGGCACTCCCTTCCGTTGAAAACTTGTTTTTCTTGCGATAGCCCCTCTCCTTCCCAAGAGCTTTGAGTACAGGAAAATAAAACCGATTCTGCCTTTTATATTAGAAATGTGTATGCTGTTGACACTCCCTTCCGTTGACAACTTGTTTTTCTTGCGATCGCCCCTCTCCTTCCCAAGAGCTTTGAGTACAGGAAAATAAAACCGATACTGCCTTTTATATTAGAAATGTGTATGCTGTTGGCACTCCCTCCCGTTGACAACTTGTTTTTCTTGCGATCGCCCCTCTCCTTCCCAAGAGCTTTGAGTACAGGAAAATAAAACCGATTCTGCCTTTTATATTAGAAATGTGTATGCTGTTGGCACTCCTTTCCGTTGACAACTTGTTTTTCTTGCGATCGCCCTTTTCCTTCCCAGGAGCTTTGAGTACAGGAAAATGAAACCGATTCTGCCTTTTCTATTAGAAATGTGTATGCTGTTGGCACTCCTATCGGTTGACAACATGTTTTTCTTGCGATCGCGCCTCTCCTTTCCAAGAGCTTTGAGTACAGGAAAATAAAACCTCTGCCTTTTATATTAGAAATGTGTATGCTGTTGGCACTCCCTTCCGTTGACAACTTGTTTTTCTTGCGATCGCCCCTCTCCTTCCCAAGAGCTTTGAGTACAGGAAAATAAAACCGATACTGCCTTTTATATTAGAAATGTGTATGCTGTTGGCACTCCCTCCCGTTGACAACTTGTTTTTCTTGCGATCGCCCCTCTCCTTCCCAAGAGCTTTGAGTACAGGAAAATAAAACCGATTCTGCCTTTTATATTAGAAATGTGTATGCTGTTGGCACTCCTTTCCGTTGACAACTTGTTTTTCTTGCGATCGCCCTTTTCCTTCCCAGGAGCTTTGAGTACAGGAAAATGAAACCGATTCTGCCTTTTCTATTAGAAATGTGTATGCTGTTGGCACTCCTATCGGTTGACAACATGTTTTTCTTGCGATCGCGCCTCTCCTTTCCAAGAGCTTTGAGTACAGGAAAATAAAACCTCTGCCTTTTATATTAGAAATGTGTATGCTGTTGGCACACCCTCCCGTTGACAACTTGTTTTTCTTGCGATCGCCCCTCTCTTTCCCGAGAGCTTTGAGTACAGGAAAATAAAACCGATTCTGCCTTTTATGTTAGAAATTGGTATGGTGTTGGCACTCCCTCCCGTTGACAACTTGTTTTTCTTGTGATCGTCCCTCTCTTTCCCAAGAGCTTTGAGTACAGGAAAATAAAACCGATTCTGCCTTTTATATTAGAAATGTGTATGCTGTTGGCACTCCCTTCCGTTGACAACTTGTTTTTCTTGCGATCGCCCCTCTCTTTCCCAAGAGCTTTGAGTACAGGAAAATAAAACCGATTCTGCCTTTTATGTTAGAAATTGGTATGGTGTTGGCACTCCCTCCCGTTGACAACTTGTTTTTCTTGTGATCGTCCCTCTCTTTCCCAAGAGCTTTGAGTACAGGAAAATAAAACCGATTCTGCCTTTTATATTAGAAACGTGTATGCTGTTGGCACTCCCTTGCGTTGATAACTTGTTTTTCTTGTGATCGCCCCTCTCTTCCCAGGAGCTTTAAGTTCAGGAAAATGAAACCGATTCTGCCTTTTATATTAGAAATGTGTATGCTGTTGGCACTCCCTTCCGTTGACAACTTGTTTTTCTTGCGATCGCCCCACTCCATCCCTAGTGCTTTAAGTACATGAAAATAAAACCGATTCTGCCTTTTATATTAGAAATGTGTATGCTGTTGGCACTCCCTCCCATTGACAATTTGTTTTTCTTGCGATCGCCGCTCTCCTTCCCAAAAGCTTTGAGTACAGGAAAATAAAACCGATTCTGCCTTTTATATTAGAAATGTATATGCTGTTGGCACTCCCTCCCGTTGACAACTTGTTTTTCTTGCGATCGCCCCTCTCCTTCCCAGGAGCTTTGAGTAGAGGAAAATAAAACCGATTCTGCCTTTTCTATTAGAAATGTGTATGCTGTTGGCACTCCCTTCCGTTGACAATTTGTTTTTCTTGCGATCGCCCCTCTACTTCCCAAGAGCTTTGAGTATAGGAAAATAAAACCGATTCTGCCTTTTATATTAGAAAT
The DNA here is from genome assembly GCA_034092305.1 of Diaprepes abbreviatus. Classification (NCBI taxonomy): domain Eukaryota; kingdom Metazoa; phylum Arthropoda; class Insecta; order Coleoptera; family Curculionidae; genus Diaprepes; species Diaprepes abbreviatus. Next base: position 2,335,060 of record JASJET010000171.1, read on the forward strand.
GTGTACGCTGTTGGCACTCCCTTCCGTTGACAACTTGTTTTTCTTGCGATCGCCCCACTCCATCCCTAGTGCTTTGAGTACAGGAAAATAAAACCGATTCTGCCTTTTATATTAGAAATGTGTATGCTGTTGGCACTCCCTCCCATTGACAATTTGTTTTTCTTGCGATCGCCCCTCTCCTTCCCAAGAGCTTTGAGTACAGGAAAATAAAACCGATTCTGCCTTTTATATTAGAAATGTATATGCTGTTGGCACTCCCTCCCGTTGACAACTTGTTTTTCTTGCGATCGCCCCTCTCCTTCCCAGGAGCTTTGAGTAGAGGAAAATAAGACCGATTCTGCCTTTTCTATTAGAAATGTGTATGCTGTTGGCACTCCCTTCCGTTGACAACTTGTTTTTCTTGCGATCGCCCCTCTACTTCCCAAGAGCTTTGAGTACAGGAAAATAAAACCGATTCTGCTTTTTCTATTAGAAATGTGTATGCTGTTGGCACTCCTTTCCGTTGACAACTTGTTTTTCTTGCGATCGCCCCTCTCTTTCCCAAGAGCTTTGAGTACAGGAAAATAAAACCGATTCTGCCTTTTATATTAGAAATGTGTATGCTGTTGGCACTCCCTTCCGTTGACAACTTGTTTTTCTTGCGATAGCCCCTCTCTTTCCCAAGAGCTTTGAGTACAGGAAAATAAAACCGATTCTGCCTTTTATGTTAGAAATTGGTATGGTGTTGGCACACCCTCCCGTTGACAACTTGTTTTTCATGTGATCGTCCCTCTCTTTCCCAAGAGCTTTGAGTACAGGAAAATAAAACCGATTCTGCCTTTTATATTAGAAATGTGTATGCTGTTGGCACTCCCTTGCGTTGACAACTTGTTTTTTTTGCGATCGCACCTCTCCTTCCCAAGAGCTTTGAGTACAGGAAAATAAAACCGACTCTGCCTTTTTTATTAGAAATGTGTATGCAGTTGGCACTCCCTCCCGTAGACAACTTGATTTCTTGTGATCGCCCCTCTCTTTCCAAGAGTTTTAATTTCAGGAAAATAAAACCGATTCTGCCTTTTATGTTAGAAATGTGTATGCTGTTGACACTCCCTTCCGTTGACAACTTGTTTTTCTTGCGATCGCCCCTTTCCTTCCCAAGAGATTTGCGTACAGGAAAATAAAACCGATTCTGCCTTTTATATTAGAAATGTGTAGGCTGTTGGCACTCCCTTCCGTTGACAACTTGTTTTTCTTGCGATCGCCCCTCTCCTTCCCAAGAGCTTTGATTACAAGAAAATAAAATTGATTCTGCCTTTTATATTAGAAATATGTATGCTGTTGGCACTCCCTCCCGTTGACAAATTGTTTTTCTTGCGATCGCCCCTCTCCTTCCCAAGAGCTTTGAGTACAGGAAAATAAAACCGATACTGCCTTTTATATTAGAAATGTGTATGCTGTTGGCACTCCCTCCCGTTGACAACTTGTTTTTCTTGCGATCGCCCCTCTCCTTCCCAAGAGCTTTGAGTACAGGAAAATAAAACCGATTCTGCCTTTTATATTAGAAATGTGTATGCTGTTGGCACTCCTATCGGTTGACAACATGTTTTTCTTGCGATCGCCCCTCTCCTTCCCAAGAACTTTGAGTACAGGAAAATAAAACCGATTCTGTCTTTTATATTAGAAATGTATATGCTGTTGGCACTCCCTCCCGTTGACAACTTGTTTTTATTGCGATCGCCCCTCTTCTTCCCAGGAGCTTTGAGTAGAGGAAAATAAAACCGATTCTGCCTTTTATATTAGAAATGTATATGCTGTTGGCACTCCCTTCCGTTGACAACTTGTTTTTCTTGCGATCGCCCCTCTCCTTCCCAAGAGCTTTGAGTACAGGAAAATAAAACCGATTCTGCCTTTTATATTAGAAATGTATATGCTGTTGGCACTCCCTCCCGTTGAAAACTTGTTTTTCTTGCGATCGCCCCTCTCCTTCCTAGGAGCTTTGAGTAGAGGAAAATAAAACCGATTCTGCCTTTTCTATTAGAAATATGTATGCTGTTGGCACTCCCTCCGATTGACAATTTGTTTTTCTTGCGATCGCCCCTATCCTTCCCAGGAGCTTTGAGTACAAGAAAATAAAACCGATTCTGCCTTTTATATTAGAAATGTGTATGCTGTTGGCACTCCCTTGCGTTGACAACTTGTTATTCTTGCGATCGCACTTCTCCTTCCCAAGATCTTTGAGTACAGGAAAATAAAACCGACTCTGCCTTTTATTTTAGAAATGTGTATGCAGTTGGCACTCCCTCCCGTAGACAGCTTGTTTTTCTTGTGATCGCCCCTCTCTTTCCAAGAGTTTTAATTTCAGGAAAATAAAACCGATTCTGCCTTTTATATTAGAAATGTGTATGCTGTTGACACTCCCTTCCGTTGACAACTTGTTTTTCTTGCGATAGCCCCTCTCCTTCCCAAGAGCTTTGAGTACAGGAAAATAAAACCGATTCTGCCTTTTATATTAGAAATGTGTAGGCTGTTGGCACTCCCTTCCGTTGACAACTTGTTTTTCTTGCGATCGCCCCTCTCCTTCCCAAGAGCTTTGATTAAAGGAAAATAAAACCGATTCTGCCTTTTATATTAGAAATGTGTATGCTGTTGGCACTCCCTTCCGTTGAAAACTTGTTTTTCTTGCGATAGCCCCTCTCCTTCCCAAGAGCTTTGAGTACAGGAAAATAAAACCGATTCTGCCTTTTATATTAGAAATGTGTATGCTGTTGACACTCCCTTCCGTTGACAACTTGTTTTTCTTGCGATCGCCCCTCTCCTTCCCAAGAGCTTTGAGTACAGGAAAATAAAACCGATACTGCCTTTTATATTAGAAATGTGTATGCTGTTGGCACTCCCTCCCGTTGACAACTTGTTTTTCTTGCGATCGCCCCTCTCCTTCCCAAGAGCTTTGAGTACAGGAAAATAAAACCGATTCTGCCTTTTATATTAGAAATGTGTATGCTGTTGGCACTCCTTTCCGTTGACAACTTGTTTTTCTTGCGATCGCCCTTTTCCTTCCCAGGAGCTTTGAGTACAGGAAAATGAAACCGATTCTGCCTTTTCTATTAGAAATGTGTATGCTGTTGGCACTCCTATCGGTTGACAACATGTTTTTCTTGCGATCGCGCCTCTCCTTTCCAAGAGCTTTGAGTACAGGAAAATAAAACCTCTGCCTTTTATATTAGAAATGTGTATGCTGTTGGCACTCCCTTCCGTTGACAACTTGTTTTTCTTGCGATCGCCCCTCTCCTTCCCAAGAGCTTTGAGTACAGGAAAATAAAACCGATACTGCCTTTTATATTAGAAATGTGTATGCTGTTGGCACTCCCTTCCGTTGAAAACTTGTTTTTCTTGCGATAGCCCCTCTCCTTCCCAAGAGCTTTGAGTACAGGAAAATAAAACCGATTCTGCCTTTTATATTAGAAATGTGTATGCTGTTGGCACTCCTTTCCGTTGACAACTTGTTTTTCTTGCGATCGCCCTTTTCCTTCCCAGGAGCTTTGAGTACAGGAAAATGAAACCGATTATGCCTTTTCTATTAGAAATGTGTATGCTGTTGGCACTCCTATCGGTTGACAACATGTTTTTCTTGCGATCGCGCCTCTCCTTTCCAAGAGCTTTGAGTACAGGAAAATAAAACCTCTGCCTTTTATATTAGAAATGTGTATGCTGTTGGCACTCCCTCCCGTTGACAACTTGTTTTTCTTGCGATCGCCCCTCTCCTTCCCAAGAGCTTTGAGTACAGGAAAATAAAACCGATTCTGCCTTTTATATTAGAAATGTGTATGCTGTTGGCACTCCCTTCCGTTGAAAACTTGTTTTTCTTGCGATAGCCCCTCTCCTTCCCAAGAGCTTTGAGTATAGGAAAATAAAACCGATTCTGCCTTTTATATTAGAAATGTGTATGCTGTTGGCACTCCCTTCCGTTGACAACTTGTTTTTCTTGCGATCGCCCCTCTCCTTCCCAAGAGCTTTGAGTACAGGGAAATAAAACCCATTCTGCCTTTTATATTAGAAATGTGTATGCTGTTGGCACTCCCTCCCGTCGACAACTTGTTTTTCTTGCGATCGCCCCTCTCCTTCCCAAGAGCTCTGAGTACAGGAAAATAAAACCGATTCTGCCTTTTATATTACAAATGTGTATGCTGTTGGCACTCCCTTCCGTTGACAACTTGTTTTTCTTGCGATCGCCCCTCTCCTTCCCAAGAGCTTTGAGTACAGGAAAATAAAACCGATTCTGCCTTTTATATTAAAAATGTATATGCTGTTGGCACTCCCTTCCGTTGACAACTTGTTTTTCTTGCGATCGCCCTTATCTTTCCCAAGAGCTTTGGATACAGGAAAATAAAACCGATTCTGCCTTTTATATTAGAAATGTGTATGCTGTTGGCACTCCCTTCCGTTGACAACTTGTTTTTCTTGCGATCGCCCCTCTCTTTCCCAAGAGCTTTGAGTACAGGAAAATAAAACCGATTCTGCCTTTTATATTAGAAATGTGTATGCTGTTGGCACTCCTTTCCGTTGACAACTTGTTTTTCTTGCGATCGCCCCTCTCCTTCCCAAGAGCTTTGAGTTCAGGAAAATAGAACCGATTCTGCCTTTTATATTAGAAATGTGTATGCTGTTGGCTCTTCCTTCCGTTGACAACTTGTTTTTCTTGCGATGGCCCCTCTCCTTCCCAAGAGCTTTGAGTATAGGAAAATAAAACCGATTCTGCTTTTTATATTAGAAATGTGTATGCTTTTGGCACTCCCTTCCGTTGACAACTTGTTTTTCTTGCGATCGCCCCTCTCCTTCCCAAGAGCTTTGAGTACAGGAAAATAAAACTGATTCTTTATTTTATATTAGAAATGTGTATGCTGTTGGCACTCCCTTCCGTTGACAACTTGTTTTTCTTGCAATCGCCCCTCTGCTTCCCAAGAGCTTTGAGTACAGGAAAATAAAACCGATTCTGCCTTTTATATTAGAAATGTGTATGCTGTTGGCACTCCCTTCCGTTGACAACTTGTTTTTCTTGCGATCGCCCCTCTCTTTCCCAAGAGCTTTGAGTACAGGAAAATAAAACCGATTCTGCCTTTTATATTAGAAATGTGTATGCTGTTGGCACTCCCTTCCGTTGACAACTAGTTTTTCTTGCGATCGCCCCTCTCCTTCCCAAGAGCTTTGAGTACAGGAAAATAAAACCGATTCTGCCTTTCATATTAGAAATGTGTATGCTGTTGGCACTCCTTTCCGTTGACAACTTGTTTTTCTTGCGATCGCCCCTCTCCTTCCCAAGAGCTTTGAGTTCAGGAAAATAGAACCGATTCTGCCTTTTATATTAGAAATGTGTATGCTGTTGGCACTCCCTCCCGTTGAAAACTTGTTTTTCTTGCGATCTCCCCTCTCCTTCCCAAGAGCTTTGAGTAGAGGAAAATAAAACCGATTCTGCCTTTTAAATTAGAAATGTGTATGCTATTGGCACTCCCTTCCGTTGACAACTTGTTTTTTTTGCGATCGCCCCTCTCCTTCCCAAGAGTTATGAGTACAGAAAAATAAAGCCGATTCTGCCTTTTATATTAGAAATATGTATGCTGTTGGCACTCCCTTCCGTTGACAACTTGTTTTTCTTGCGATCGCCCCTCTCCTTCCCAAGAGATTTGAGTACAGGAAAATAAAACCGATTCTGCCTTTTCTATTAGAAAAGTGTATGCTGTTGGCACTCCCTTCCGTTGACAACTTGTTTTTCTTGCGATCGCCCCTCTCCTTCCAAAGAGCTTTGAGTACAGGAAAATAAAACCGATTCTGCCTTTTATATTAGAAATGTGTATGCTGTTGGCACACCCTCCCGTTGACAACTTGTTTTTCTTGCGATCGCCCCTCTCCTTCCCAAGAGCTTTGAATACAGGAAAATAAAACCGATTCTGCTTTTTATATTAGAAATGTGTATGCTGTTGGCACTCCCTCCCGTTGACAACTTGTTTTCCTTGCGATGGCCCCTCTCCTTCCCAAGAGCTTTGAGTACAGGAAAATAAAACCGATTCTGCCTTTTATATTAGAAATGTGTATGCTGTTGGCACTCCCTTCCGTTGACAACTTGGTTTTCTTGAGTTCACCCCTCTCCTTCCCAAGAGCTTTGAGTACAGGAAAATAAAACCGATTCTGCCTTTTATATTAGAAATGTGTATGCTGTTGGCACTCCCTTCCGTTGACAACTTGTTTTTCTTGCGATCGCCCCTCTCCTTCCCAAGAGCTTTGAGTACAGGAAAATAAAACCGATTCTGCCTTTTATATTAGAAATGTGTATGCTGTTGGCGCTTCTTTCCGTTGACAACTTGTTTTTCTTGCGATCGCCCCTCTCTTTCCCAAGAGCTTTGAGTACAGGAAAATAAAACCAATTCTGCCTTTTATATTAGAAATGTGTATGCTGTTGGCACACCCTTGCGTTGACAACTTGTTTTTCTTGCGATCGCCCCTCTCCTTCCCAAGAGCTTTGAGTACAGAAAAATAAAACCGATTCTGCCTTTTATATTAGAAATGTATATGCTGTTAGCACTCCCTCCCGTTGACAACTTGTTTTTCTTGCGATCGCCCCTCTCCTTCCCAAGAGCTTTGAATACAGGAAAATAAAACCGATTCTGCTTTTTATATTAGAAATGTGTATGCTGTTGGCACTCCCTCCCGTTGACAACTTGTTTTCCTTGCGATTGCCCCTCTCCTTCCCAAGAGCTTTGAGTACAGGAAAATAAAACCGATTCTGCCTTTTATATTAGAAATGTGTATGCTGTTGGCACTCCCTTCCGTTGACAACTTGTTTTTCTTGCGATCGCCCCTCTCCTTCCCAAGAGCTTTGAGTACAGGAAAATAAAACCGATTCTGCCTTTTATATTAGAAATGTGTATGCTGTTGGCACTCCTTTCCGTTGACAACTTGTTTTTCTTGCGATCGCCCCTCTCTTTCCCAAGAGCTTTGAGTACAGGAAAATAAAACCAATTCTGCCTTTTATATTAGAAATGTGTATGCTGTTGGCACACCCTTGCGTTGACAACTTGTTTTTCTTGCGATCGCCCCTCTCCTTCCCAAGAGCTTTGAGTACAGAAAAATAAAACCGATTCTGCCTTTTATAATAGAAATGTGTATGCTGTTGGCACTCCCTTCCGTTGACAACTTGTTTTTCTTGCGATCGCCCCTCAAGAGCTTTTAGTACAGGAAAATAAAACCGATTCTGCCTTTTATGTTAGAAATGGGTATGCTGTTGGCACCCCTCCCGTTGACAACTTGTTTTTCTTGCGATGGCCCTTATCTTTCCCAAGAGCTTTGGATACAGGAAAATAAAACCGATTCTGCCTTTTATATTAGAAATGTGTATGCTGTTGGCACTCCCTTGCGTTGACAACTTGTTTTTCTTGCGATCGCCCCTCTCCTTCCTAAGAGCTTTGAGAACAGGAAAATAAAACCGATTCTGCCTTTTATATTAGAAATGTTTATGCTGTTGGCACTCCCTTCCGTTGACAACTTGTTTTTCTTGCGATCACCCCTCTCCTTCCCAAGAGTTTTGAGTAAAGGAAAATAAAACCGATTCTGCCTTTTATATTAGAAATGTGTATGCTTTTGGCACTCCCTCCCGTTTACAACTTGTTTTCTTGCGATTGCCCCTCTCCTTCCCAAGAGCTTTGAGTACAGGAAAATAAAACCGATTCTGCCTTTTATATTAGAAATGTGTATGCTGTTGGCACTCCCTTCCGTTGAAAACTTGTTTTTCTTGAGATCGCCCCTCTCATTCCCAAGAGCTTTGAGTACAGGAAAATAAAACCGATTCTGCCTTTTATATTAGAAATGTGTATGCTGTTGGCACTCCCTCCCATTGACAACTTGTTTTTCTTGCGATCGCCCATCTCCTTCCCAAGAGCTTTGAGTACAGGAAAATAAAACCGATTCTGCCTTTTATATTAGAAATGTGTATGCTGTTGGCACTCCCTTCCGTTGAAAACTTATTTTTCTTGCGATAGCCCCTCTCCTTCCCAAGAGCTTTGAGTACAGGAAAATAAAACCGATTCTGCCTTTTATATTAGAAATGTGTATGCTGTTGGCACTCCCTTCCGTTGAAAACTTGTTTTTCTTGAGATCGCCCCTCTCATTCCCAAGAGCTTTGAGTACAGGAAAATAAAACCGATTCTGCCTTTTATATTAGAAATGTGTATGCTGTTGGCACTCCCTCCCATTGACAACTTGTTTTTCTTGCGATCGCCCCTCTCCTTCCCAAGAGCTTTGATTAAAGGAAAATAAAACCGATTCTGCCTTTTATATTAGAAATGTGTATGCTGTTGGCACTCCCTTCCGTTGAAAACTTGTTTTTCTTGCGATAGCCCCTCTCCTTCCCAAGAGCTTTGAGTACAGGAAAATAAAACCGATTCTGCCTTTTATATTAGAAATGTGTATGCTGTTGGCACTCCTTTCCGTTGACAACTTGTTTTTCTTGCGATCGCCCTTTTCCTTCCCAGGAGCTTTGAGTACAGGAAAATAAAACCGATTCTGCCTTTTATATTAGAAATGTGTATGCTGTTGACACTCCCTTCCGTTGACAACTTGTTTTTCTTGCGATCGCCCCTCTCCTTCCCAAGAGCTTTGAGTACAGGAAAATAAAACCGATACTGCCTTTTATATTAGAAATGTGTATGCTGTTGGCACTCCCTCCCGTTGACAACTTGTTTTTCTTGCGATCGCCCCTCTCCTTCCCAAGAGCTTTGAGTACAGGAAAATAAAACCGATTCTGCCTTTTATATTAGAAATGTGTATGCTGTTGGCACTCCTTTCCGTTGACAACTTGTTTTTCTTGCGATCGCCCTTTTCCTTCCCAGGAGCTTTGAGTACAGGAAAATGAAACCGATTCTGCCTTTTCTATTAGAAATGTGTATGCTGTTGGCACTCCTATCGGTTGACAACATGTTTTTCTTGCGATCGCGCCTCTCCTTTCCAAGAGCTTTGAGTACAGGAAAATAAAACCTCTGCCTTTTATATTAGAAATGTGTATGCTGTTGGCACTCCCTTCCGTTGACAACTTGTTTTTCTTGCGATCGCCCCTCTCCTTCCCAAGAGCTTTGAGTACAGGAAAATAAAACCGATACTGCCTTTTATATTAGAAATGTGTATGCTGTTGACACTCCCTTCCGTTGACAACTTGTTTTTCTTGCGATAGCCCCTCTCCTTCCCAAGAGCTTTGAGTACAGGAAAATAAAACCGATTCTGCCTTTTATATTAGAAATGTGTAGGCTGTTGGCACTCCCTTCCGTTGACAACTTGTTTTTCTTGCGATCGCCCCTCTCCTTCCCAAGAGCTTTGATTAAAGGAAAATAAAACCGATTCTGCCTTTTATATTAGAAATGTGTATGCTGTTGGCACTCCCTTCCGTTGAAAACTTGTTTTTCTTGCGATAGCCCCTCTCCTTCCCAAGAGCTTTGATTAAAGGAAAATAAAACCGATTCTGCCTTTTATATTAGAAATGTGTATGCTGTTGACACTCCCTTCCGTTGACAACTTGTTTTTCTTGCGATCGCCCCTCTCCTTCCCAAGAGCTTTGAGTACAGGAAAATAAAACCGATACTGCCTTTTATATTAGAAATGTGTATGCTGTTGGCACTCCCTCCCGTTGACAACTTGTTTTTCTTGCGATCGCCCCTCTCCTTCCCAAGAGCTTTGAGTACAGGAAAATAAAACCGATTCTGCCTTTTATATTAGAAATGTGTATGCTGTTGGCACTCCTTTCCGTTGACAACTTGTTTTTCTTGCGATCGGCCTTTTCCTTCCCAGGAGCTTTGAGTACAGGAAAATGAAACCGATTCTGCCTTTTCTATTAGAAATGTGTATGCTGTTGGCACTCCTATCGGTTGACAACATGTTTTTCTTGCGATCGCGCCTCTCCTTTCCAAGAGCTTTGAGTACAGGAAAATAAAACCTCTGCCTTTTATATTAGAAATGTGTATGCTGTTGGCACTCCCTTCCGTTGACAACTTGTTTTTCTTGCGATCGCCCCTCTCCTTCCCAAGAGCTTTGAGTACAGGAAAATAAAACCGATACTGCCTTTTATATTAGAAATGTGTATGCTGTTGGCACTCCCTCCCGTTGACAACTTGTTTTTCTTGCGATCGCCCCTCTCCTTCCCAAGAGCTTTGAGTACAGGAAAATAAAACCGATTCTGCCTTTTATATTAGAAATGTGTATGCTGTTGGCACTCCTTTCCGTTGACAACTTGTTTTTCTTGCGATCGCCCTTTTCCTTCCCAGGAGCTTTGAGTACAGGAAAATGAAACCGATTCTGCCTTTTCTATTAGAAATGTGTATGCTGTTGGCACTCCTATCGGTTGACAACATGTTTTTCTTGCGATCGCGCCTCTCCTTTCCAAGAGCTTTGAGTACAGGAAAATAAAACCTCTGCCTTTTATATTAGAAATGTGTATGCTGTTGGCACACCCTCCCGTTGACAACTTGTTTTTCTTGCGATCGCCCCTCTCTTTCCCGAGAGCTTTGAGTACAGGAAAATAAAACCGATTCTGCCTTTTATGTTAGAAATTGGTGTGGTGTTGGCACTCCCTCCCGTTGACAACTTGTTTTTCTTGTGATCGTCCCTCTCTTTCCCAAGAGCTTTGAGTACAGGAAAATAAAACCGATTCTGCCTTTTATATTAGAAATGTGTATGCTGTTGGCACTCCCTTCCGTTGACAACTTGTTTTTCTTGCGATCGCCCCTCTCTTTCCCAAGAGCTTTGAGTACAGGAAAATAAAACCGATTCTGCCTTTTATGTTAGAAATTGGTATGGTGTTGGCACTCCCTCCCGTTGACAACTTGTTTTTCTTGTGATCGTCCCTCTCTTTCCCAAGAGCTTTGAGTACAGGAAAATAAAACCGATTCTGCCTTTTATATTAGAAACGTGTATGCTGTTGGCACTCCCTTGCGTTGATAACTTGTTTTTCTTGTGATCGCCCCTCTCTTCCCAGGAGCTTTAAGTTCAGGAAAATGAAACCGATTCTGCCTTTTATATTAGAAATGTGTATGCTGTTGGCACTCCCTTCCGTTGACAACTTGTTTTTCTTGCGATCGCCCCACTCCATCCCTAGTGCTTTGAGTACATGAAAATAAAACCGATTCTGCCTTTTATATTAGAAATGTGTATGCTGTTGGCACTCCCTCCCATTGACAATTTGTTTTTCTTGCGATCGCCGCTCTCCTTCCCAAAAGCTTTGAGTACAGGAAAATAAAACCGATTCTGCCTTTTATATTAGAAATGTATATGCTGTTGGCACTCCCTCCCGTTGACAACTTGTTTTTCTTGCGATCGCCCCTCTCCTTCCCAGGAGCTTTGAGTAGAGGAAAATAAAACCGATTCTGCCTTTTCTATTAGAAATGTGTATGCTGTTGGCACTCCCTTCCGTTGACAATTTGTTTTTCTTGCGATCGCCCCTCTACTTCCCAAGAGCTTTGAGTATAGGAAAATAAAACCGATTCTGCCTTTTATATTAGAAATGTGTACGCTGTTGGCACTCCCTTCCGTTGACAACTTGTTTTTCTTGCGATCGCCCCACTCCATCCCTAGTGCTTTGAGTACAGGAAAATAAAACCGATTCTGCCTTTTATATTAGAAATGTGTATGCTGTTGGCACTCCCTCCCATTGACAATTTGTTTTTCTTGCGATCGCCCCTCTCCTTCCCAAGAGCTTTGAGTACAGGAAAATAAAACCGATTCTGCCTTTTATATTAGAAATGTATATGCTGTTGGCACTCCCTCCCGTTGACAACTTGTTTTTCTTGCGATCGCCCCTCTCCTTCCCAGGAGCTTTGAGTAGAGGAAAATAAGACCGATTCTGCCTTTTCTATTAGAAATGTGTATGCTGTTGGCACTCCCTTCCGTTGACAACTTGTTTTTCTTGCGATCGCCCCTCTACTTCCCAAGAGCTTTGAGTACAGGAAAATAAAACCGATTCTGCTTTTTCTATTAGAAATGTGTATGCTGTTGGCACTCCTTTCCGTTGACAACTTGTTTTTCTTGCGATCGCCCCTCTCTTTCCCAAGAGCTTTGAGTACAGGAAAATAAAACCGATTCTGCCTTTTATATTAGAAATGTGTATGCTGTTGGCACTCCCTTCCGTTGACAACTTGTTTTTCTTGCGATAGCCCCTCTCTTTCCCAAGAGCTTTGAGTACAGGAAAATAAAACCGATTCTGCCTTTTATGTTAGAAATTGGTATGGTGTTGGCACACCCTCCCGTTGACAACTTGTTTTTCATGTGATCGTCCCTCTCTTTCCCAAGAGCTTTGAGTACAGGAAAATAAAACCGATTCTGCCTTTTATATTAGAAATGTGTATGCTGTTGGCACTCCCTTGCGTTGACAACTTGTTTTTTTTGCGATCGCACCTCTCCTTCCCAAGAGCTTTGAGTACAGGAAAATAAAACCGACTCTGCCTTTTTTATTAGAAATGTGTATGCAGTTGGCACTCCCTCCCGTAGACAACTTGATTTCTTGTGATCGCCCCTCTCTTTCCAAGAGTTTTAATTTCAGGAAAATAAAACCGATTCTGCCTTTTATGTTAGAAATGTGTATGCTGTTGACACTCCCTTCCGTTGACAACTTGTTTTTCTTGCGATCGCCCCTTTCCTTCCCAAGAGATTTGCGTACAGGAAAATAAAACCGATTCTGCCTTTTATATTAGAAATGTGTAGGCTGTTGGCACTCCCTTCCGTTGACAACTTGTTTTTCTTGCGATCGCCCCTCTCCTTCCCAAGAGCTTTGATTACAAGAAAATAAAATTGATTCTGCCTTTTATATTAGAAATATGTATGCTGTTGGCACTCCCTCCCGTTGACAAATTGTTTTTCTTGCGATCGCCCCTCTCCTTCCCAAGAGCTTTGAGTACAGGAAAATAAAACCGATACTGCCTTTTATATTAGAAATGTGTATGCTGTTGGCACTCCCTCCCGTTGACAACTTGTTTTTCTTGCGATCGCCCCTCTCCTTCCCAAGAGCTTTGAGTACAGGAAAATAAAACCGATTCTGCCTTTTATATTAGAAATGTGTATGCTGTTGGCACTCCTATCGGTTGACAACATGTTTTTCTTGCGATCGCCCCTCTCCTTCCCAAGAACTTTGAGTACAGGAAAATAAAACCGATTCTGTCTTTTATATTAGAAATGTATATGCTGTTGGCACTCCCTCCCGTTGACAACTTGTTTTTATTGCGATCGCCCCTCTTCTTCCCAGGAGCTTTGAGTAGAGGAAAATAAAACCGATTCTGCCTTTTATATTAGAAATGTATATGCTGTTGGCACTCCCTTCCGTTGACAACTTGTTTTTCTTGCGATCGCCCCTCTCCTTCCCAAGAGCTTTGAGTACAGGAAAATAAAACCGATTCTGCCTTTTATATTAGAAATGTATATGCTGTTGGCACTCCCTCCCGTTGAAAACTTGTTTTTCTTGCGATCGCCCCTCTCCTTCCTAGGAGCTTTGAGTAGAGGAAAATAAAACCGATTCTGCCTTTTCTATTAGAAATATGTATGCTGTTGGCACTCCCTCCGATTGACAATTTGTTTTTCTTGCGATCGCCCCTATCCTTCCCAGGAGCTTTGAGTACAAGAAAATAAAACCGATTCTGCCTTTTATATTAGAAATGTGTATGCTGTTGGCACTCCCTTGCGTTGACAACTTGTTATTCTTGCGATCGCACTTCTCCTTCCCAAGATCTTTGAGTACAGGAAAATAAAACCGACTCTGCCTTTTATTTTAGAAATGTGTATGCAGTTGGCACTCCCTCCCGTAGACAGCTTGTTTTTCTTGTGATCGCCCCTCTCTTTCCAAGAGTTTTAATTTCAGGAAAATAAAACCGATTCTGCCTTTTATATTAGAAATGTGTATGCTGTTGACACTCCCTTCCGTTGACAACTTGTTTTTCTTGCGATAGCCCCTCTCCTTCCCAAGAGCTTTGAGTACAGGAAAATAAAACCGATTCTGCCTTTTATATTAGAAATGTGTAGGCTGTTGGCACTCCCTTCCGTTGACAACTTGTTTTTCTTGCGATCGCCCCTCTCCTTCCCAAGAGCTTTGATTAAAGGAAAATAAAACCGATTCTGCCTTTTATATTAGAAATGTGTATGCTGTTGGCACTCCCTTCCGTTGAAAACTTGTTTTTCTTGCGATAGCCCCTCTCCTTCCCAAGAGCTTTGAGTACAGGAAAATAAAACCGATTCTGCCTTTTATATTAGAAATGTGTATGCTGTTGACACTCCCTTCCGTTGACAACTTGTTTTTCTTGCGATCGCCCCTCTCCTTCCCAAGAGCTTTGAGTACAGGAAAATAAAACCGATACTGTCTTTTATATTAGAAATGTGTATGCTGTTGGCACTCCCTCCCGTTGACAACTTGTTTTTCTTGCGATCGCCCCTCTCCTTCCCAAGAGCTTTGAGTACAGGAAAATAAAACCGATTCTGCCTTTTATATTAGAAATGTGTATGCTGTTGGCACTCCTTTCCGTTGACAACTTGTTTTTCTTGCGATCGCCCTTTTCCTTCCCAGGAGCTTTGAGTACAGGAAAATGAAACCGATTCTGCCTTTTCTATTAGAAATGTGTATGCTGTTGGCACTCCTATCGGTTGACAACATGTTTTTCTTGCGATCGCGCCTCTCCTTTCCAAGAGCTTTGAGTACAGGAAAATAAAACCTCTGCCTTTTATATTAGAAATGTGTATGCTGTTGGCACTCCCTTCCGTTGACAACTTGTTTTTCTTGCGATCGCCCCTCTCCTTCCCAAGAGCTTTGAGTACAGGAAAATAAAACCGATACTGCCTTTTATATTAGAAATGTGTATGCTGTTGGCACTCCCTTCCGTTGAAAACTTGTTTTTCTTGCGATAGCCCCTCTCCTTCCCAAGAGCTTTGAGTACAGGAAAATAAAACCGATTCTGCCTTTTATATTAGAAATGTGTATGCTGTTGGCACTCCTTTCCGTTGACAACTTGTTTTTCTTGCGATCGCCCTTTTCCTTCCCAGGAGCTTTGAGTACAGGAAAATGAAACCGATTATGCCTTTTCTATTAGAAATGTGTATGCTGTTGGCACTCCTATCGGTTGACAACATGTTTTTCTTGCGATCGCGCCTCTCCTTTCCAAGAGCTTTGAGTACAGGAAAATAAAACCTCTGCCTTTTATATTAGAAATGTGTATGCTGTTGGCACTCCCTCCCGTTGACAACTTGTTTTTCTTGCGATCGCCCCTCTCCTTCCCAAGAGCTTTGAGTACAGGAAAATAAAACCGATTCTGCCTTTTATATTAGAAATGTGTATGCTGTTGGCACTCCCTTCCGTTGAAAACTTGTTTTTCTTGCGATAGCCCCTCTCCTTCCCAAGAGCTTTGAGTATAGGAAAATAAAACCGATTCTGCCTTTTATATTAGAAATGTGTATGCTGTTGGCACTCCCTTCCGTTGACAACTTGTTTTTCTTGCGATCGCCCCTCTCCTTCCCAAGAGCTTTGAGTACAGGGAAATAAAACCCATTCTGCCTTTTATATTAGAAATGTGTATGCTGTTGGCACTCCCTCCCGTCGACAACTTGTTTTTCTTGCGATCGCCCCTCTCCTTCCCAAGAGCTCTGAGTACAGGAAAATAAAACCGATTCTGCCTTTTATATTACAAATGTGTATGCTGTTGGCACTCCCTTCCGTTGACAACTTGTTTTTCTTGCGATCGCCCCTCTCCTTCCCAAGAGCTTTGAGTACAGGAAAATAAAACCGATTCTGCCTTTTATATTAAAAATGTATATGCTGTTGGCACTCCCTTCCGTTGACAACTTGTTTTTCTTGCGATCGCCCTTATCTTTCCCAAGAGCTTTGGATACAGGAAAATAAAACCGATTCTGCCTTTTATATTAGAAATGTGTATGCTGTTGGCACTCCCTTCCGTTGACAACTTGTTTTTCTTGCGATCGCCCCTCTCTTTCCCAAGAGCTTTGAGTACAGGAAAATAAAACCGATTCTGCCTTTTATATTAGAAATGTGTATGCTGTTGGCACTCCTTTCCGTTGACAACTTGTTTTTCTTGCGATCGCCCCTCTCCTTCCCAAGAGCTTTGAGTTCAGGAAAATAGAACCGATTCTGCCTTTTATATTAGAAATGTGTATGCTGTTGGCTCTTCCTTCCGTTGACAACTTGTTTTTCTTGCGATGGCCCCTCTCCTTCCCAAGAGCTTTGAGTATAGGAAAATAAAACCGATTCTGCTTTTTATATTAGAAATGTGTATGCTTTTGGCACTCCCTTCCGTTGACAACTTGTTTTTCTTGCGATCGCCCCTCTCCTTCCCAAGAGCTTTGAGTACAGGAAAATAAAACTGATTCTTTATTTTATATTAGAAATGTGTATGCTGTTGGCACTCCCTTCCGTTGACAACTTGTTTTTCTTGCAATCGCCCCTCTGCTTCCCAAGAGCTTTGAGTACAGGAAAATAAAACCGATTCTGCCTTTTATATTAGAAATGTGTATGCTGTTGGCACTCCCTTCCGTTGACAACTTGTTTTTCTTGCGATCGCCCCTCTCTTTCCCAAGAGCTTTGAGTACAGGAAAATAAAACCGATTCTGCCTTTTATATTAGAAATGTGTATGCTGTTGGCACTCCCTTCCGTTGACAACTTGTTTTTCTTGCGATCGCCCCTCTCCTTCCCAAGAGCTTTGAGTACAGGAAAATAAAACCGATTCTGCCTTTCATATTAGAAATGTGTATGCTGTTGGCACTCCTTTCCGTTGACAACTTGTTTTTCTTGCGATCGCCCCTCTCCTTCCCAAGAGCTTTGAGTTCAGGAAAATAGAACCGATTCTGCCTTTTATATTAGAAATGTGTATGCTGTTGGCACTCCCTCCCGTTGAAAACTTGTTTTTCTTGCGATCTCCCCTCTCCTTCCCAAGAGCTTTGAGTAGAGGAAAATAAAACCGATTCTGCCTTTTAAATTAGAAATGTGTATGCTATTGGCACTCCCTTCCGTTGACAACTTGTTTTTTTTGCGATCGCCCCTCTCCTTCCCAAGAGTTATGAGTACAGAAAAATAAAGCCGATTCTGCCTTTTATATTAGAAATATGTATGCTGTTGGCACTCCCTTCCGTTGACAACTTGTTTTTCTTGCGATCGCCCCTCTCCTTCCCAAGAGATTTGAGTACAGGAAAATAAAACCGATTCTGCCTTTTCTATTAGAAAAGTGTATGCTGTTGGCACTCCCTTCCGTTGACAACTTGTTTTTCTTGCGATCGCCCCTCTCCTTCCAAAGAGCTTTGAGTACAGGAAAATAAAACCGATTCTGCCTTTTATATTAGAAATGTGTATGCTGTTGGCACACCCTCCCGTTGACAACTTGTTTTTCTTGCGATCGCCCCTCTCCTTCCCAAGAGCTTTGAATACAGGAAAATAAAACCGATTCTGCTTTTTATATTAGAAATGTGTATGCTGTTGGCACTCCCTCCCGTTGACAACTTGTTTTCCTTGCGATGGCCCCTCTCCTTCCCAAGAGCTTTGAGTACAGGAAAATAAAACCGATTCTGCCTTTTATATTAGAAATGTGTATGCTGTTGGCACTCCCTTCCGTTGACAACTTGGTTTTCTTGAGTTCACCCCTCTCCTTCCCAAGAGCTTTGAGTACAGGAAAATAAAACCGATTCTGCCTTTTATATTAGAAATGTGTATGCTGTTGGCACTCCCTTCCGTTGACAACTTGTTTTTCTTGCGATCGCCCCTCTCCTTCCCAAGAGCTTTGAGTACAGGAAAATAAAACCGATTCTGCCTTTTATATTAGAAATGTGTATGCTGTTGGCGCTTCTTTCCGTTGACAACTTGTTTTTCTTGCGATCGCCCCTCTCTTTCCCAAGAGCTTTGAGTACAGGAAAATAAAACCAATTCTGCCTTTTATATTAGAAATGTGTATGCTGTTGGCACACCCTTGCGTTGACAACTTGTTTTTCTTGCGATCGCCCCTCTCCTTCCCAAGAGCTTTGAGTACAGAAAAATAAAACCGATTCTGCCTTTTATATTAGAAATGTATATGCTGTTAGCACTCCCTCCCGTTGACAACTTGTTTTTCTTGCGATCGCCCCTCTCCTTCCCAAGAGCTTTGAATACAGGAAAATAAAACCGATTCTGCTTTTTATATTAGAAATGTGTATGCTGTTGGCACTCCCTCCCGTTGACAACTTGTTTTCCTTGCGATTGCCCCTCTCCTTCCCAAGAGCTTTGAGTACAGGAAAATAAAACCGATTCTGCCTTTTATATTAGAAATGTGTATGCTGTTGGCACTCCCTTCCGTTGACAACTTGTTTTTCTTGCGATCGCCCCTCTCCTTCCCAAGAGCTTTGAGTACAGGAAAATAAAACCGATTCTGCCTTTTATATTAGAAATGTGTATGCTGTTGGCACTCCTTTCCGTTGACAACTTGTTTTTCTTGCGATCGCCCCTCTCTTTCCCAAGAGCTTTGAGTACAGGAAAATAAAACCAATTCTGCCTTTTATATTAGAAATGTGTATGCTGTTGGCACACCCTTGCGTTGACAACTTGTTTTTCTTGCGATCGCCCCTCTCCTTCCCAAGAGCTTTGAGTACAGAAAAATAAAACCGATTCTGCCTTTTATAATAGAAATGTGTATGCTGTTGGCACTCCCTTCCGTTGACAACTTGTTTTTCTTGCGATCGCCCCTCAAGAGCTTTTAGTACAGGAAAATAAAACCGATTCTGCCTTTTATGTTAGAAATGGGTATGCTGTTGGCACCCCTCCCGTTGACAACTTGTTTTTCTTGCGATGGCCCTTATCTTTCCCAAGAGCTTTGGATACAGGAAAATAAAACCGATTCTGCCTTTTATATTAGAAATGTGTATGCTGTTGGCACTCCCTTGCGTTGACAACTTGTTTTTCTTGCGATCGCCCCTCTCCTTCCTAAGAGCTTTGAGAACAGGAAAATAAAACCGATTCTGCCTTTTATATTAGAAATGTTTATGCTGTTGGCACTCCCTTCCGTTGACAACTTGTTTTTCTTGCGATCACCCCTCTCCTTCCCAAGAGTTTTGAGTAAAGGAAAATAAAACCGATTCTGCCTTTTATATTAGAAATGTGTATGCTTTTGGCACTCCCTCCCGTTTACAACTTGTTTTCTTGCGATTGCCCCTCTCCTTCCCAAGAGCTTTGAGTACAGGAAAATAAAACCGATTCTGCCTTTTATATTAGAAATGTGTATGCTGTTGGCACTCCCTTCCGTTGAAAACTTGTTTTTCTTGAGATCGCCCCTCTCATTCCCAAGAGCTTTGAGTACAGGAAAATAAAACCGATTCTGCCTTTTATATTAGAAATGTGTATGCTGTTGGCACTCCCTCCCATTGACAACTTGTTTTTCTTGCGATCGCCCATCTCCTTCCCAAGAGCTTTGAGTACAGGAAAATAAAACCGATTCTGCCTTTTATATTAGAAATGTGTATGCTGTTGGCACTCCCTTCCGTTGAAAACTTATTTTTCTTGCGATAGCCCCTCTCCTTCCCAAGAGCTTTGAGTACAGGAAAATAAAACCGATTCTGCCTTTTATATTAGAAATGTGTATGCTGTTGGCACTCCCTTCCGTTGACAACTTGTTTTTCTTGCGATCGCCCCTCTCTTTCATAAGAGCTTTGAGTACAGGAAAATAAAACCGATTCTTCCTTTTATAATAAAAATGTGTATGCTGTTGGCACTCCCTCCGTTGACAACTTGTTTTTCTTGTTATCGCCCCTCTCCTTCCCAAGAGCTTTGAGTACAGGAAAATAAAACCGATTCTGCCTTTTATATTAGAAATGTGTATGCTGTTGGCACTCCCTAGCGTTGACAACTTGTTTTTCTTGCGATCGCCCCTCTCCTTCCCAAGAGCTTTGAGTACAGGAAAATAAAACCGATTCTGCCTTTTATATTAGAAATGTGTATGCTGTTGGCACTCCCTCCCGTAGACAACTTCTTTTTCTTGTGATCGCCCCTCTCTTTCCAAGAGCTTTAAATTCAGGAAAATAAAACCGATTCTGCCTTTTATATTAAAAATGTGTATGCTGTTGGCACTCCCTCCGTTGACAACTTGTTTTTCTTGTGATCGCCCCTCTCCTTCCCAAGAGCTTTGAGTAGAGGAAAATAAAACCGATTCTGCCTTTTATATTAGAAATGTGTATGCCGTTGGCACTCCCTTCCGTTGACAACTTGATTTTCTAGCGATCGCCCCTCTCCTTCCCAAGAGCTTTGAGTACAGGAAAATAAAACCGATTCTGCCTTTTATATTAGAAATGTGTATGCTGTTGGCACCCCCTCCCGTTGACAACTTGTTTTTCTTGCGATCGCCCCTCTCCTTCCCAAGAGCTTTGAGTACAATAAAATAAAACCGATTCTGCCTTTTATATTACAAATGTGTATGCTGTTGGCACTCTCTTCCGTTGACAACTTGTTTTTCCTGCGATCGCCCCTCCCCTTCCCAAGAGCTTTGAGTACAGGAAAATAAAACCGATTCGGCCTTTTATATTAGAAATGTGTATGCTGCTGGCACTCCCTCCCGTTGACCACTTGTTTTTCTTGCGATCGCCCCTCTCCTTCTCAAGAACTTTGAGTACAGGAAAATAAAACCGATTCTGCCTTTTATATTAGAAATGCGTATGCTGTTGGCACTCCCTTCCGTTGACAACTTGTTTTTCTTGCGATCGCCCCTCTCCTTCCCAAGAGCTTTGAGTACAGGAAAATAAAACCGATTCTGCCTTTTACATTAGAAATGTGTATGCTCTTGGCACTCCCTCCCGTTGACAACTTGTTTTTCTTGCGATTGCCCCTCTCCTTCCCAAGAGCTTTGAGTACAAGAAAATAAAACCGATTCTGCCTTTTCTATTAGAAAAGTGTATGCTGTTGGCACTCCCTTCCGTTGACAACTTGTTTTTCTTGCGATCGCCCCTCTCCTTCCAAAGAGCTTTGAGTACAGGAAAATAAAACCGATTCTGCTTTTTATATTACAAATGTGTATGCTGTTGGCACTCTCTTCCGTTGACAACTTGTTTTTCCTGCGATCGCCCCTCCCCTTCCCAAGAGCTTTGAGTTCAGGAAAATAAAACCGATTCTGCCTTTTATATTAGAAATGTGTATGCTGCTGGCACTCCCTCCCGTTGACAACTTGTTTTTCTTGCGATCGCCCCTCTCCTTCCCAAGAGCTTCGAGTACAGGAAAATAAAACCGATTCTGCCTTTTATATTAGAAATGTGTATGCTGTTGGCACTCCCTTCGGTTGACAACTTGTTTTTCATGCGATCGCCCCTCTCCTTCCCAAGAGCTTTGAGTACAGGAAAATAAAACCGATTCTGCCTTTTATATTAGAAATGTGTATGCTGTTGGCACTCCTTTCCGTTGACAACTTGTTTTTCCTGCGATCGCCCCTCTCTTTCCCAAGAGCTTTGAGTACAGGAAAATAAAACCAATTCTGCCTTTTATATTAGAAATGTGTATGCTGTTGGCACTACCTTCCGTTGACAACTTGTTTTTCTTGCGATCGCCCCTCTCCTTCCCTAGAGCTTTGAGTACAGGAAAATAAAACCAATTCTGCCTTTTATATTAGAAATGTGTATGCTGTTGGCACTCCCTTCCGTTGACAACTTGTTTTTCTTGCGATCGCCCCTCTCCTTCCCAAGAACTTTGAGTACAGGAAAATAAAACCGATTCTGCCTTTTATATTACAAATGTGTATGCTGTTGGCACTCCCTTCCGTTGACAACTTGTTTTTCTTGCGATCGCCCCTCTCCTTCCCAAGAGCTTTGAGTATAGGAAAATAAAACCGATTCTGCCTTTTATATTAGAAATGTATATGCTGTTGGTACTCCCTTCCGCTGACAACTTGTTTTTCTTGCGATCGCCCCTCTCCTTCCCAAGAGCTTTGAGTACAGGAAAATAAAACCGATTCTGCCTTTTATGTTACAAATGTGTATGCTGTTGGCACTCCCTTCCGTTGACAACTTGTTTTTCTTGCGATCGCCCCTCTCCTTCCCAAGAGCTTTGAGTATAGGAAAATAAAACCAATTCTGCCTTTTATATTAGAAATGTGTATGCTGTTGGCACTCCCTTCCGTTGACAACTTGTTTTTCTTGCGATCGCCCCTCTCCTTCCCAAGAGCTTTGAGTACAAAAAATTAAAACCAATTCTGCCTTTTACATTAGAAATGTGTATGCTGTTGGCACTCCCTTCCGTTGACTACTTGTTTTTCTTGCGATCGCCCCTCTCCTTCCCAAGAGCTTTGAGTACAGGAAAATAAAACCGATTCTGCCTTTTATATTACAAATGTGTATGCTGTTGGCACTCCTTTCCGTTGACAACTTGTTTTTCTTGCGATCGCCCCTCTCCTTCCCAAGAGCTTTGAGTTCAGGAAAATAGAACCGATTCTGCCTTTTATATTAGAAATGTGTATGCTGTTGGCACTTCCTTGCGTTGACAACTTGTTTTTCTTGCGATGGCCCCTCTCCTTCCCAAGAGCTTTGAGTATAGGAAAATAAAACCGATTCTGCCTTTTATATTAGAAATGTGTATGCTGTTGGCACTCCCTTCCGTTGACAATTTGTTTTTCTTGCGATCGCCCCTCTCCTTCCCAAGAGCTTTGAGTACGGGAAAATAAAACCGATTCTTCCTTTTATATTAGAAATGTGTATGCTGTTGGCACTCCCTTCCGTTGACAACTTGTTTTTCTTGCAATCGCCCCTCTGCTTCCCAAGAGCTTTGAGTACAGGAAAATAAAACCGATTCTGCCTTTTATATTAGAAATGTGTATGCTGTTGGTACTCCCTTCCGTTGACAACTTGTTTTTCTTGCGATCGCCCCTCTCCTTCCCAAGAGCTTTGAGTACAGGAAAATAAAACCGATTCTGCCTTTTATAATAGAAATGTGTATGCTGTTGGCACTCCCTTCCGTTGACAACTTGTTTTTCTTGCGATCGCCCCTCTCCTTCCCAAGAGCTTTGAGTACAGGAAAATAAAACCGATTCTGCCTTTTATATTAAAAATGTGTATGCAGCTGGCACTCCCTCCCGTTGACAACTTGTTTTTCTTGCGATCGCCCCTCTCCTTCCCAAGAGCTTCGAGTACAGGGAAATAAAACCGATTCTGCCTTTTATATTAGAAATGTATATTCTGTTGGCACTCCCTTCCGTTGAAAACTTGTTTTTCTTGCGATCGCCCCTCTCCTTCCCAAGAGCTTTGAGTACAGGAAAATAAAACCGATTCTTCCTTTTATACAGGGTGATTCAAAAATCGATCACGAAACTTAAGGGGGTGATTTTACTTGACAAAATAAGGGTAGAGCTTCATATAATTTTTTTTCAAAATGTCATTCGTTTTCGAGTTACAAGCCGTCCAAGTTCAAGTTTTTATTTTTCGTTTTTTGAATTACTCGTTTACAGGAAAATCGATTTGACTAATATTTGAAAAATAGGCTAAGTCTTCTGCGCTTCATCATTTTAGTAACAATTCACATTGATTGTTTGCCGCTAGAGGGCACTTTACCTACATTGAAAATTGTTTTTTTGTCATAATTTTTTAGTGTTGACAGCTACAGTAGTTTTTGGCATAATTTCTGAAAGACTGATGCCAGGCCTTTAAAAAAGGTGCTCTTTATTTACATCGCTAAACCCAACGGTTTAGACGTAAATCACCCTTAAATATTAAGTGGTAAATTTACTTTTCTCATTTCATTACCACCAGCTACCAGGTAAATAGCTATCAAAGTATACTAGAGCTGTCAGTTTAACATCAAATAAATTCGCTTTTTAAACTATTTAATTTATAATCTTAAAATAACTAATAATGGCTAATCAGTAAATATTCATATTATGGATTATTGCGATATACATTTAATTGATAAAAATTAATGAAACAGTACTAAACAAACTAAAAAAGATTCTCAAAATGTCCCCAATTTTCTTCCATACATTTCCTAACACTCTTCAAAAAATGTCGCCTAACTCGATGAAAAATTCCTGGTGTTTCTTTAATAATTTGGCACTTTTCGATTATCCTGAAGCGAAGATCCTCGACGTTGATTACTGGAATATCGTACACCAATTGTTTCAAATGACCCCAAAAGAAAAAATCCATAGGATTAAGGTCTGGTGACCTCGCTGCCCATGCCAATGGTCCACTTCGTCCTATCCATCGCTCAGGATACGTTGCATTCAAATACTGTCGGACACGTATACTAAAGTGGGGCGGAGCTCCGTCTTGGAGGATCCACATGTTGGCCCTTACTTCCAATGGCACATCTTCCAGATACAATGGGAGACGATTTTGGATAAAATCTGAGTATACGTCACCAGTTAATGGGCCATCAAAGAAATGAGGACCAATAAGGTAATCTCCTATTATCCCTGCCCACACATTTAGTGAAAATCTACGCTGATGTTTCGTTTCTACCACATTGTTTGGGTTCTCGTAAGCATATGTGTGGATGTTGTGTAGATTTGTTATGCCATCACGAGTGAAACCAGCTTCGTCAGTGAATAATATGACGCCAATTAATCGATTATCGTGTTCGTACTTAGCTAGGATCTGATTGCACATTTCCAACCGTCTCGGCCGATCATCGTCATAAAGAGCCTGCACCTTTTTTGAATGAAACGGGTAGAGTTGTTCTTCCTTCTCTTAGTATCCTCCATGAACTAGCCTGACAGAGCCGCACTTCATTCCCAATTTTTCTAGTACTAATACCTGGATTATCTTCAATAATTTCAAGCACTCTTTCTTCTTGTTGCACGTTTCTAGCAGTTCTAGGTCTTCCCCTATTTCCATTATAACTTTTAAAGGAACCACATTCCGCAAGCCTCCTGTGCACACTGGAAAATGTTTGAGCATGAGGGATATTTCTTTCCGGATAACTCTCCATATAATATCTTCTTGCCAACTCTGCATTACCATTTGCTTTTCCATAACAAAAATGGATATCACAATATTCGATATTTGAATATTGGTGATTAGCCATTATTAGTTATTTTAAGATTATAAATTAAATAGTTTAAAAAGCGAATTTATTTGATGTTAAACTGACAGCTCTAGTATACTTTGATAGCTATTTACCTGGTAGCTGGTGGTAATGAAATGAGAAAAGTAAATTTACCACTTAATTTTTAAGGGTGATTTACGTCTAAACTGTTGGGTTTAGCGATGTAAATAGAGAGCACCTTTTTTAAAGGCCTGGCATCATTCTTTCAGAAATTATGCCAAAAACTACTGTAGCTGTCAACACTAAAAAATTATGACAAAAAAACCATTTTCAATGTAGGTAAAGTGCCCTCTAGCGGCAAACAATCAATGTGAATTGTTACTAAAATGATGAAGCGCAGAAGACTTAGCATATCTTTCAAATATTAGTTAAATCGGTTTTCCTGTAAGCGAGTAATTCAAAAAACAAAAAATAAAAACTTGAACTTGGACGGCTTGTAACTCGAAAACGAATGACATTTTGAAAAAAAATTATATGAAGCTCTACCCTTATTTTGTCAAGTAGAATCACCCCCTTAAGTTTCGTGATCGATTTTTGAATCACCCTGTATATATATATATATATATATATATATATATATATATATATATATATATATATATATATATATATTTATGCGGCTTTCACGGATTCCTCCGTGTGAGATGCAATAGCAGTGGATATATTCACATTATGCCGTTGTAGTGCTGAAATCACATTCAGCAAACGTACAACTATATGCAGCTCTGTGCATGAATGAAGTAAAATGCGAACAATAAATGCAAACTTCGTTCCAACCATATCCTTTCCGTGTTAGAGGTTGCACAGTTTGAACAAATTGCTTAGGAAAAACAATTTATTCTATTCCACCACCATTTTACTCTATACAAACAATTTTCAAAATATCATAAAAAAACTACTAAAGTCGATCTTCGTCTACAAAAAAAAAACTAACCCAAATTAAATAATAAAGACTTTCTAAATAGGAAAAATTTAAAGTTAGGTTTTGGTCTGCAAACATCATTTTTGACATAAAAATTAAAATATGCCAAAAATGATGAGACTTAAGAATAGAACATTATACATAAAATATATCTAGAATTTTACGTAGAAATTAAGGATGCAATAATATATAGGATGTTTCATTTAAAATAAGCAAGTTGACATCTACTTCCGATAGAACTGGAAGTGCCGCCATCTTGAAAATATTTTAACCGGCTGTTTCCCATGCACATTAGTACAATGTCAAATGTTCAGACTCTTTCTAATTATAGTTTTTCCACAATCGATCGATAAATTTTTCGGAGAATCATCCTGTATATTTTTTATCAATACCTTTTAAACAACCCGTAGAAAGCCTATTTAAACTTTTTAATACTTTCAACATTAATATCAATAAAAATATACGGCACTTCACGCTCCTCGAAAAGCATTCGAAAAAATTAAAACTAATTTGAATACAGAGATAAAAGCATGTAAAGAAGAACGAAGAAACGTCTAAAATTATGCTCAGCAAGAAGAAAATAAAATGAAAGAGGTTTTATTGCGAAGTCTTTAACGAGTAAGATATTAAAACTTCTTTGAAATTTTTTGAAGTAATTAAACATTAAACATTCGACATGATTTTCGCCTAAAGGCCTAAAAAGTTATACGAATGTCCTGGGAGCTATGCTCTTTGAATTCGTGGGGTAACACTCATTAATTATTATTAGTAATCATAATGAAAAATTATGTAAATATCAAATATTGCAATATTAGAGATAGTAAAATTATTATAATATTCTTTTATTTTTGATTACTAGTTTGAGAAAATTATTTTGGTGTTAAAATTGTAGGCGCCTGTTTTGTATAACTCAAATTGTGCTATCAATTGCCAATGTATTGTAATTTAACAGTCACATAAACCTTCTTCAAATTGAGAATTGTGTATATTAATCGCTCTTTAGTTATTCGTCATGAAATAATAGCGCTTACGATTTTATAACCAAAATAAATTATCAGACTCTTAATCTAAAATATAAATCTATTGAATATTACTAATTTTTGTGTATATTTGTACCATATTTTTATATTGCTGAATACAATATACTAAAACTTTAACTTTTTCGGCTTATAATACAACAATGCAATGTGAAATATCCACAAAGTTATTTTATACAGTTTAGTGCATGACTTTCATGAAAATAAAAACGTTTCTCTTTAAAAAAACTTTCATTTATCTTTTATTTTAGTTTTCAAAACGTACGGTGCGCTATACACCTTGACTTGGGTGGGAGAGTGCAGCGCTTGTGACATATTACTTTTCAGGATTGCCAGATGATTTTATTTTATTTCCCTAGATTTTTGACATTTCCATAGGCAAGTTCACTGGAATATCCAATTTAGGACATTTTAATTGACGGCGTGTTCTATTTTACAATAGAATTACTATCTATTTTACATTTTTTCTCTCTTCTTTACCCCTACCATATTTCACATATTTGGCGCGGTATTTGAAATTGACGCCCTACATGTGACGTCACCGCAATGTGATTGCTAACTTACCATCCCCGCTTAATGGACTCATCAACTTACCGTATCATTGTGGCGGGGAGAGGAGTTTTGACTTTCTTCTTGGTATATATTATACATATATATATATATATATATTTTTTCTAATATTTTCTTGGGTATAGGTTTTTCATTAGAGAAACAAAGGACAACAATTTTCTTTGTGACGTTTCGCTCTACATAGCGAGCTTCTTCAAAAGAGCTTGGTATATTTATTTTACATCTACAAAAATTACAGAATTTTTTATATAATAAACATATATCACAGCAATTACATTTTTATATTTTTAATTTAATTAAAATTAATAAAAACAAAACAGATTTTAAAATAGTCTTATAGTTTAAAATTTAAAACAATACAAACAGGTTAAAATAGTGAAAATTATAAAATAGTACATACCTTGAAAGTAGTTTTGTGTGTATGTTTAAAAATAAATTCAATTATGATCTTTGGTATGCAATTTGTATAGATAGATTTATTTTTATAAAAAGCAAAAAATAGGAAAAAAGATTATTATTTATTTTTTAATGACGTTCTTTCACCTGTATGAGTGTATATGAAATCGTTCCAAGCATCATTACATTATTTCTCATATTTATTATAGAGTCGCTTCAAGCATGTTTTATTCAAAAATCAAATTATAGTATATCTGACTTAAATTTTTGACATCTTGCTTGTCATTTACAACATTTTTATCTTTTTTTATGTGTATCATTTCTTTGATGACTAATTTATGATAATTTCTGTCAGTATCTAAAATATGGGTGACAGAAATTATCATAAATTAGTCATCAAAGAAATGATACACATAAAAAAAGATAAAAATGTTGTAAATGACAAGCAAGATGTCAAAAATTTAAGTCAGATATACTATAATTTGATTTTTGAATAAAACATGCTTGAAGCGACTCTATAATAAATATGAGAAATAATGTAATGATGCTTGGAACGATTTCATATACACTCATACAGGTGAAAGAACGTCATTAAAAAATAAATAATAATCTTTTTTCCTATTTTTTGCTTTTTATAAAAATAAATCTATCTATACAAATTGCATACCAAAGATCATAATTGAATTTATTTTTAAACATACACACAAAACTACTTTCAAGGTATGTACTATTTTATAATTTTCACTATTTTAACCTGTTTGTATTGTTTTAAATTTTAAACTATAAGACTATTTTAAAATCTGTTTTGTTTTTATTAATTTTAATTAAATTAAAAATATAAAAATGTAATTGCTGTGATATATGTTTATTATATAAAAAATTCTGTAATTTTTGTAGATGTAAAATAAATATACCAAGCTCTTTTGAAGAAGCTCGCTATGTAGAGCGAAACGTCACAAAGAAAATTGTTGTCCTTTGTTTCTCTAATGAAAAACCTATACCCAAGAAAATATTAGAAAAAAATATTTAACAAAAGGTTTAAGATACAAAAATAAATTATATATATATATATATATATATATATATATATATATATACGTAATATATATATATATATATATATATATATATATATATATATATATATATATATATATATATATATAAACATTTAATTTTCTTAATTTTTCTATATAAATGTATGGTAACTTCTTTGGATTAGGTTTCAAAAATTAATACTACTATTCTGTGCTTGACGTTTCGCCCAACGTAGTGGGCTTTTTCAAAAGTATAATCTAAAATAAAAACAAAATACAACTAACATGGTCACAAACGCACACTCACAAGACTTAAAATTAACACTCAAATGGTACAATATTAATTAAAAATATCAATTGGTAAAATAATGTGACATTAAAATCAAAAATTAAAATTAAAAATTACAAATTAATCTCAGATACGCACCTCAATTTACCTTGGCCATGTTTCTCAGTGAAGTATTTGACGATTCCTTCAGTTACTATCAACTTAATATTTTTTTTTTTATTTCGAAACCTTTTTACTCAGTTTTTTCAGAATTATAAATAAATTTTATCGATATTGACTATACAGTGTGTTGCAAACAATTATATATAATTATAATAGGTGGTTTAGTTTATTAGGTTAAAATATATTTGGCTCAGCTTTTTGATATCTTGTTTGTCATTGATTGCTTGTTTTTCTTTTTTATATGTAGCATTTCCTTTATTTGAAGTTTATGGTAGTTTCTTTCCTGGGTTAGAATCTTTGTGTTTGAAAAATCAAATTCATGTTTAAAATTTGTCTCGTGTTTGTGTAATGCTGTCGTTGCGTTTTTTGTGTATTTATGTCCGTTCAATCTGCTTTCTAGATATTGTGTTGTCATTCCAATATATTTTTGTGGACAATTTAGACATGGTACGGAATAGACAATGTTAGATCTCTTTTTATGGGTCACCTTACTTTTTAGCTTTGTAAATAGTGGTGACAAGTGGTTGTATGTTTTGTGGCAAACTATAATATCGTGCTGTTTGAGGATGTGTGTAACTTTTTCTGAAAATGAATTTATGTATGGTATTGCAACATATGTTTTTGGGTTGTTATTATTATTATTTTGTGTAAGGGCGTTCTTACTATACAGTTTGTAGGTTCGTTGTTTTATTATTCTGTTTGTGAGTTTTTCGGGGAAATTATTATCACGCAGGATTTGTCTGACTTTCCTTAAAGCTTCTTGACGATATTTCGGCGAAGTTAGGGTTAAAGCTCTATCAATCAAACCTATTATTACGCTGATCTTTTGGGGTTTCAGATGATGTGATTGATAGTTAAGGTAGCGTCCCGACCATGTATCTTTTGTGTACCACATCGTCTCAATCTTTTTACTTTCATAATTTCGAACTAGTGTGAGGTCAAGGAAATTTATTTTTCCATTTTGTTCGACTTCTGATGTAAATTGCATCTTTTGGTGGAAATTGTTGAATGCATTTAGTATGGTGTCTATTTCAGTTTCGGGGACAGCTGCTAGACAGTCTTCAACATACCTCTTGAAAAATTGAATCGGTATATTAAGTTTTTCTATGACATTTTCCATGACCAACTGTGCCACTGTAGATGAAATTGGTGAGCCCATTGCGCAACCATCAAGCTGCTGATAGTATCTATCTTGATATTGAAAGTAATTGTTGGTTAATGTCAAATTTATGGCTTCAGTGAAGGTTTCTAGGTTTAAAGTGGTAAAGCTTTTTAAGTTATCCCACTTTGCCTTTATTATATCTGTTAGTAGGTCATTGGGAATATTTGTATATAATGAAACGACATCTAGTGAGATTAAACGTCAAGCACAGAATAGTAGTATTAATTTTTGAAACCTAATCCAAAGAAGTTACCATACATTTATATATATATATATATATATATATATATATATATATATATATATATATATATATATATATGGTACTTGACATACATCCACAGTTTCAGTCTTTTTTCATCTGTTCTGTAGTTACTGTTCAAATCGTCAATGATTTCTTCATCAGTTAATATTTGGAATTCAGGGTTTTCACTATCACAGTTCAGCCTCTCCTTGATATTCTCTTTATCGCACCCTTCAGCAATTTTCATTGCTTCTGTTATTTCTTTGCGATTCCGTAGAGTTCCACGCTGCTACCGGCATATAAGAAAACTCTTTTAAATTAATTTCCTTAAAAAACTTTAACATGGTTTCTATTTCACTGTTGTCTGCTGACAAAAAACGACGCAGTAGCTGCTTCCATGTATAAACGCTTTAAAGTTTCAATGACACTTCGGTCCATAGGTTGCAATATCGATGTTACGTTAGGGGGCAAAAACTTAACTGTAAACTTCCCATTTTCTCGACTTGAGTGTTTCAGCGGAAGAGTGCGTTGGCGCATTATATAACAACAAGATATCACCTCTTCCCACGTCCTTTTGAAATTTCTTTACCTCAAGAATATGTGTATTTTCATTCCAAGTAAGAAAAATATCCACGCTTTTTGTTGGTTAGCGTAAGTTAAGGGGATTTTAACATTTTTGAAACAGCGCGGATTTTTTTATTTACCAATAAGTAGCAGTGGGAATCGAAGTGTTCCTTTAGCGTTCACGCAAACCATAACTGTAACTCACTTTATGCCCCGATGCTCCATTTTCACGACGCGATGCTAATGATTTGCTTGGTAGAGCTTTCCAATTAAGACCTGTTTCGTCCGCATTGTATACAAAATCTGAATCGTATTCTTTTTCATCTAGAAATGCTTTTAACTCGTTTACAAAAGAGTCGGCTGAAGCAACGTTAGCAGACAGTTTTTTTCCTTGAATATCCAGTTTTCCAATCCTATGTCTAGATTTGAATCTTGCTAACCATCCACAGCTTGCCTTGAAAGACGTATCACCACCAAGCTTTTGATTAAAATTCAATGCTTTTTCACATAAAAGAGGTCCATATATGGGCTGGCCGCATGCTCTCTTTTGTAAGAACCAAGTAAAAACTGCGGTCTCCAAAATTTCATTTTGAGATTTTTTATGACTTTACGTTTCGAGCTTCCATCTTCTTTCTCAAGCGCGCAGGTGAATTTCATTATGGTATCAGAATTATTTTTAATGTCTGATACCGTAGAAGTTCCTACACCATATATTTGCGCCAACTTACTGCCAGATTTAAGATTCAACATTACTCTTTTTCGCTGGGATATTTTAGATTTCCAACAAAAATGCTATCAGTTGAATGCTATCAAAGAAAATGAAACAATAACAAATACTATCGCGAAAACAAATGAGAGCGGGAGTACACGGTCGGAAGCGGGAATAAACGCGTCGTAACATATCTCGTTGCGCGGTTAAAACATTTTCAAATGGGCAATTATAACCGTAACTAATGAGTCTGGATAATAGGATGTTCGGATGATCGATGTTCGGATAATCGGGATTCTACTCTATATACATATATTACGATGATCAAGCTGTACTAGCAGGCGACAAAGAAGATCTTGAAAATATGGCTAGAAAACTACAAGATATGTACGAAGAATGGGGTCTGTCAATAAACATTGAGGAAACCAAATACTTATGCATGGGAGATAATACGAGTAACCTACAAATTATTGATAATACAGAAGTAGAAGGATGCGCGATTACAAATATATAGAAGTCATCTTTGATAGAACGGGAACAGACGATACAGAAATTCGTGCAAGAATTATCCAAGTTAAAAGAGTGATAGGATCCTTAAATGAGATACTAGGGAGCAAAAATATTAACAAAAAGCCTAAATATAACATATATAAAAAGCTACTTTATTTACTGGGCTGAAAAATAAATAAAAAACGGGTAAAAGCTGTAGAAATGGAAAATCACGGACACAGAGATTAAGAAACGAGAATATATTATGAAGATACGATCATGAAAGATATATAAAGGAAACAATTAATCTGGTACGGTCTTATACAAGGAATGGCTGATTGATGGCTGTCCAAACAAACCATAATTTGGTATCCAAAATACCGTAGAAGAAAAGAAGGACCTAGGAGAAATTGGATGGAAGGAATCAGGAAAGCTGTGGGTGCCCGTAATCTTCAAGATAGGAGTATAGGAATCGGACCACGTCGCCGAACGTATATATATATATATATATATATATATATATATATATATATATATATATATATAAAGGATGTTTTTTTATAGAGGTATAGAACTTTTAAATGGAATAAAACAAAGATGAATTTTTTAAATTGACATGAAATTTACTTTATTCGAAAGATAACATTCTGGCATTAAAATTTAAATATGACTTCTGGCATATGACCGCCACGGCTGGCTCGGACGTAGTTTAATCTGGAAGTCCAATTTTCGATGACTTTTTCCAACATTTGTGGTCGTATATCGGCAATAACGCGGCGAAGTGATCAATCGTTTCGGGCTTATCGGCGTAGACTAGCGACTTCACATATCCCCATAGAAAATAGTCTAGCGGCGTTAAGTCGCACGATCTTGGAGGCCAATTCACGGGTCCGAAACGTGAAACTATGCTGTTACCAAACATTTCCTTCAATAAATCAATTGTGGCACGAACTGTGTGACATGTTGCGCCGTCTTGTTGAAACCACAGCTCCTGCACATCATGGTTGTTCAATTGATGAACGAAAAAGTCAGTAATCATGGCTCTATAGCGGTCAACATTGACTGTAACGTTCTGACCTGCATCGTTTTTAAAGAAGTACGGACCAATGATTCCACCAGCCCATAAAGTACACCAAACAGTCATTTTTTCGGGATGTATCGGTGTCTCAACATACACTTGAAAATTATCATCACTACAAATACGGCAGTTTTGTTTATTGACGTATCCATTCAAACAGAAGTGAGCTTCATCGCTAAACAAAATTCGCTTATGAAAATTGGGATCAACGGCAATCTTGTTTTGGGCCCATTCACCGAATCTACGCCTTGCTAGGTGATCGTGTGGCTTCAATTCTTACACGAATTGGATTTTGTAAGCACGTAAACCAAGATCTTTCCGCAAAATCTTCCATAAAGTGAATGGACACATATCCAATTCCTGTGCACGATGGCGGATAGACTGATTCGGGTCTTCCTCGAAGCTACGCTCTACAGCAGCAATGACTTCTTCTGTACGCACTGTACGACGTCTCTTTGGATGCGTATTATCATTTAGAGTAAACGTGGTGCGAAAACGTTCCATAGTTAATCGAATTAATTGCTCTGATGGACGATTATGTTGACCGTAAAATGGACGTAGTGCGCGAAACGTATTTCGAACAGAACCATGATTTTCAAAATAAATTTGCACAATTTGGAAGCGTTGTTCAGGCGTCAGTCTATTCATGTTTGTCCGTGTAATTTTACAGTAAAATAGGAAAATCTCGACTATGCGGACATGAAGACCGTTAAGTATTACTCTCATGTTAAAATGTGCGGAGATTTCCAAGATAATGGAAAAGCTCCGAATCCGAAAAATGACAACAGCGCTGTTTCATTCTTGTATGGGACTCTTCAGGGAATTTCATTTGGTACAAACACATGGGAGTTTTATACAACATTGTTGGTTGTGTTATTAAGTAATCCATCGAGATATCGCCGCTGTGTCTTATTTACTATTTTTCAACTGTGTAATCTGTTTATGAAACACATATGCGAGGTGGTGGTTTGTACCGAACGCAATGGCCTGATGAGTCCCCTACTAGGACGAAACAGCGCTGTCGTCATTTTTTGGACCCGGAGATCTCCGCACTTTATAACATAAGAGTAATATTTATCAACGGTTTTTATGTTCGCAAAGATATCAATTTATTTGAAGATGATAAATTTACAATGTTCTTAGGAATAACATGACTTTTTGTTTTATTTGGTTGACAAGTGAATGACCCTATTAAGATATTTT
Organism: Diaprepes abbreviatus; assembly: GCA_034092305.1. NCBI lineage: Eukaryota > Metazoa > Arthropoda > Insecta > Coleoptera > Curculionidae > Diaprepes > Diaprepes abbreviatus. The sequence goes on from JASJET010000171.1 coordinate 2,369,947, forward strand.
TCTGTTACAACCAATAAATAATATTGGTCGCATATTAAACTGATAGCAAAATTGATTTTGTAAATGGGTAATTCTACAAACTTCTGAGATTAAATGTAATTTAAATAAAAGAAGAGTTATCAGACATCAATGTCTAAAAAGATAATAAGAAATAATAAACATAGAAATGAAACGTTTAAAAAAACTGTTTGAAATTTAATCTCCAGAAATATTTCGTCTTTTGCGATAATCATTTTAAAGGAACATACATACTTTTAATTAGTCCAAAAAGAGAGGAAGAGCAAAATTAATTTTGGTTACCTTCCCATACCTAGGAAGACATTTATTGTAAAAAAATGGATTTATTTTATAGAGTTACAAAATAACCTTTATTTTATATGTGTAAAAACAAAGCTTGTACAATTGTAGTGTCAGTTCGTTTCGTAACCTTAGTTAGATGGGAGGTAATAGTATTTATTAATGTTAATATAGTTTACGCTTGATGCAATGTTTTATGTAAATTTTCTGTTGAACACACTAATTAATCATTGTCAAGGCCTGGTAATAGATACCTATCTACGTTTATATTTTGCATACGCACGGCACCTCCAACTCCAAAATGTCTCTTACTTACGGAACACATTTTGACCTTGTTTGGGAACTGATTAAAAAGAATTTATTGAAATTTGGAGGCCCCCCAAAACCAGAGGCCCAGGACGAGCCGAGTCCTCCGCCTCCACTTATATAGGGATATTAAAGATAAGAATCTAGCGATAAAGCATTGAAATATGTAAAAGAAATAATAACATCTCAAAAATAAATAAAATTCTCCATTATTGATGGTTTCATTATGAAAGGAAATAATTTTTTTTGCTTGAATTTTTAGGATTTAAAACTTGCTTGACTTATTATTGATTTTGTAAGTTTAAATTACCTATTGTAAATTTAGAATGGTGTTAAAGTTAAATCGTGTTAGTGCATTTTGAAACCAATTAGTTCCTTTTTTACCCAATTTAATCTTGCCAAAACAATATCACCAAATGTATGTTTCAAAGACATCATCTCACAGTTGCTTATTATACTTATTTTTTTTTTTGTTTCATTTAATTTAATCGAAATCGCTGATGACACAATTTTTAATACGTCATATTTGACCTAGAAAATCTTCAAATAAAGGTTTTGCAAAAATCGAAGACCGCAAAATATATTTTCTGCGGTAATATACTAACAATATTTTTTTAACTCGGCGCTGCGTTTTAAATTTCTAGATGAATGTTTTAAAACCCAACTTCATGAAAAGAAGTCGTCTTAAATGATAATCAATATTTTTTTTGTGTTTTTTTTTCGAAAATAAAATTATAGCTGGACTAAATATGTGTGTTGAGAAGGGTCTTCGTTTTAATCGAATTACCCAAAAAAAGATAACTGTTAATAGCTTTTATGAGTTGTGTATTTGGAATAATTATTCTCTTATCTTAATGCGAATATATTTATAAACTCAAGACAGTACCATTAACTTGCAGTGCTTCGTAAGTAGTTTGTACAGTTTTTGGTGGAAATATAAAAATGCATCAATTGTTGTTTTACAGCGGTATCACTCTCCTATCTGTGTTTCTAATAATTTATTTTTATTTCAAATATTCATATTCTTACTGGGCTAGAAAAGGAGTTCCTTATTTGAAGCCTCAATTTCCTCTCGGTAAGTATAGTATTTCCCTGGGCAACTAATTCGTAAATTAAGTGAAAAAGAGCACACATTATTCCGACAAAACTTGATTGGATTGGAGGGGATATCTGCTGGCGACTTTGATAATTAATAATCTTTAAAGTTTATATAAAGTTCATTGTATTTTTATCAAATGCTATGACTTAATTTGGACACCAGCATCGGCGAAAAATTTTACTTCGAAATACTTATGACTCCTCCTTTGCCTTTAACGTCATATGCTTTTTTTCTTCACTAATTGTAATTGTAATTTAAAGACAATTTAAATTGTCCGTATAAAATCTAATAAGATACTTTATATAATTAAGTATAGCTAAAAGAATAATTCATAACATTTAAGATAAACTAAGTGCATTTATTTAAACTAGACTCTAAAAAAAATTATGCCCAGTAGGAACTAATAAGGCAGACTAATTTTGGTTTTAATTGATTAATGCATCTAAAAATGTTTATATACAATACGCTATCAATATTTTAGGTAATAATGACTGTATTGCTGTCGAGGCTACATCTTACGGAATTGAAACAATGGACTGGTACAATGAACTAAAAAAAAGGGGTCTGAAATTCGGTGGTGCATGGAGCTGGGCTAAACCTGTTTTGGTTTTAACTGATCCAGATTATATGAGAGATGTTCTATTAAAGGTACTGGCATATATAAACAATATATATATATATATATATATATATATATATATATATATATATATATATATATATATATATATATTCCTTTTTCAATTTTTAAGAAAACTTACGGCCTAAATTTTATTATATGACTTAATTAATATTTGTTTTAGGATTTTCATTACTTTGCTGATAGAGACTTCTATCACAATCCCATATATGACAAAGAAAACGAGAGTTTATTCGTGGTTGAAAAAGAGCAATGGAAAAACTTGCGGCAAAAATTGACACCAACGTTTACATCAGCAAAAATGAAAATGATGTTTCCAACTGTCGTCAAGTGTTGTGAACCAATGATGGAGTTGATTGAAACAGCTTCGAAGAGTAATAAAGATCTCCATATAAGAGAGGTAAGATTTTATATCGGTTGGTGTGTAGATAGAAATGTTTTTAACATTATTAACCGACTTCTAAAAGAAGGAGGTTCTCAATTCGTCGACTATGTATTTTTTTTATGTATGTACACCGATTACTCCGGAACGGCTGCACCGATTTGAATGAAATTTTTTAAGTTATATTCAGGAAATTGCTGCGGTGGTCCCAGGAGATGCCGCTTACAATATGGCGGCCAAAAAAATTAGTTTTTTCCGATTTTCTCCAAAATTGGTACGGAGGAATTTTCGGGGTGGTACCCAACGAATCTGAAATTATTTTTAAAAAATTCAAAATGGCGGATTTAATATGGCGGACAAAAAAATTTAATTTTGTCCAATTTTCTCCAAAACTGGTATGGAGTTTTCGTGGTCGCACATGACTAATCTAAAATAATTTTTAAAAATTCAATATGGCGGATTCAATATGGCGGACGAAAAAATCAATTTTGTCCGATTTTCTCCAAAATTGGTATAAGGGAGTTTCCGGGGCCTCACATAACGAATCTGAAATTTTAAAAAAAAAATTCAATATGGCGGATAAAAAAATCAATTTTGTCCCATTTGAACCAAAATTGGTACGGGAGAGTTTTCGGGGTCACACATGACGAATCTAAAATTATTTTTAAAAATTCAATATTGCGTATCCAATATGGTGGATAAAAAATTAATCTTGTCCAATTTATTTCAAAATTGATATGATAACACATTACGAATTTGATATTATTTAAAAAAAAAATAAATATAGCGGATCTAAAATGAAGGATTAAAGATTCTACATCTCTCGATTTTCTCTAGTCGTATTGAGGGATTTTTGTTAGTGTTAATTACGAAATTAAAATATTTTTTGAAAAACGGAATCTGGCGGATTCATTATGGTGTCCTAAAAATTTTACATTTTTCGACTTTCTCCAAAACTGATATAAAGGGTTCTTGAGGGTGTAAATTATGAATTTAATAGTATTTTTTCTGGATTCAATATGGCGAACGCAATATAGCTGACTAAAAATTTTACATTTTTCGATTTTGTTCAAATGTGGAAAAGAATCGTTCTTGAGGATGTAAATAGCGAATATAAAATTATTTTAAGAAAATCTATTATGTCAGTTGCAATATGACCGTTTAAAAATCTTAAATTTCTGGATTTCATTTAAAACTGGTACTAGGGGGCTTTGAAGGGTTTAGATTTAGATTAGATAAGACGCTAAAATTATTTTTTTGAAACTCAATATGGCGGATCCAATAAGATGTGTTGAAAATTTTACCTTATTCGCATTTTTTCAGATTTGGTATTAGAAAGTTTTCGGGGTCGTGTATTACGAATATGAAGTTAATTTTTTACAACTATTAGGTTGATAAGATACAATATGAGGGAATGAAAATTTTTCATTTTCCGATTTTATCTAAAATTGATATTGCGGGGTTCTCGAGGCGCAAATTCATTATGCAATATAAAATATATCGGGCTAAGAAATTTACGTCTCAAATTCTTTAAAAATCAATATTGGAAGGTTTTGGGGCCTATATTACCAATCTAAAATTAATTTAAAATTTAAGATAGTGGATTTACTATGACAGACTAAATATTTGTTTGACATAATTTGATTGGTATTAGGAGAACTCTATGAATCAAAGAATTTTTAGGGGTTTATTTTAGGGTGATTACCAATATGGATAAAATATCATAATGAATTCAAAACTAAAAATCGAAAAATAAAACTTTTTTAAAAAAATTGAACCGAGTTCTAAAAATGTGCTAAAAATTGAGAAAAACTAGAAATTTTTATATGAAATTGAAATTTTTGAAGTCGGCGCCAAATTATTTCTAAATGAAATAAATAACTACTAATATATATAAATTATAGTAAGAAAGCAATTACAAATATTTTTTATTTGTTTATGCGAATCACATTGTGTCAGGTATTAGTTTGGCGCCGACTTCAAAAATTTCAATTTCATATAAAAATTTCTAGTTATTTTTCACTTTTTAGAAGTCGGTTCAATGTTTTTATAAAAATTTAATAAATCAGGAAAAATCATATTTCAATAGAGGCAGAAATTAATAAATTTATTTAAAATTTTATTCGACTTCAAAAAAAAGTAAAAAATAAATTAAAAATACACTGTAATTAATATTATAATTATAGATTTACTTATTTTTTTAATGCAAATGTACACTGGTTATAAAGAAGTATAAGAAGCATCCTATTTATATTTTTTATTTTTTGATTTTGGAATATAGTGATGAACATGTTACCATGAAATTTTCATTAAACAATTTTGGCTTTATTCTAAATATGACAACGAGAAAAAGATTTGAGCAATTCAGCATTGAGAAATAATCAAATTTTTTTATTATTTTCAGTTGGTAGCAAATTTTACGACTGATGTTATTGGTTGCGTTGCCTTCGGTCTTGAATTCGGCAGTTTTAAAAGCGAGGATGCCAAATTTCGATCAATGGGAAAGGAAGTGTTTACAGTTGGCCTTAAAAGAGCGATAAATCTCCTTTTGAGTCGAATATGCGAGAACGTAGCTCAAAAAATAGGAGTTAAAAATATTCCTCCAAAAGTCACACAGTGTTTTTCTGAAGTGATAACGGAGAATGTAAAGTACAGACGTGAAAATAACATAAAAAGGCCAGATTTTACACAATTGCTCATGGATTTACACGACTCAACTAAAGATCAAGAACATCCTTTCACTTATGAAGAACTGCTTGCAAATGTTATATTATTCTTTATTGCTGGTAAGTTTTTAATAAATTTTAAATTAAATCAATATTTTATTCAGGGTTGACATTTTAGTAATCAATTTATTTTATTAGCTCGTAATAGGTCGGTAACGAAGACCAATTTACTAAAAATGAAAATTTTCAATTTTCTTCTGAAGATATTTTAACAAATTTAATCGAAGACTTTGGCAATTTTGAACCAGACGTACGTAGAACTTTAACAGACCGTCTTTGTTTAAAACATGTTTCTTTTAATTTTTTCTCTGACTTTTTTAAACTTAGTAACTTGTTAAAATATTCGATATTGTAGGTTAACGTTTCCTGAGATGTCATGAGATGTGCGTGTCGACCTTTTTCATTATATAGAGAAATCTGAATATTTGATTATATAGAAATCTATACAATATATACCAAAGTAAATACAATATACTTGCATTTAGGTGTACAGATACATTAAGAAATGGCTTATATTAGACTTCATATTTTGTCTGATATAAGTTGTTTAAAGGATTCATTTTTCTATTTAGGTGCGCTGTATTAACTAGATCTAATGAATTCGAAACTGGTCTGCAGATGACGATACATTGCCATGGGAGAGCCTTCAATCGTTTCTTGGTATTTCCTTGCAATCTGAGTTAGTGCTTCGTCTTTAACCTGAGTTAATCGAGATTAAAAATAGTTTTTCTAATATAAATGTATTTATACATCCAACTGCAAGTCTATTTTGTAATCACCGTTGATATATAACAAAATTAAAGATCTTTGTTTTAGTCATATATATGAATCTTTTTATAGGGTTCGATACGTCCTCATCTACAATGCAATTCGCCTTATATGAATTAAGTAGGCATCCAGAACTACAGGAGAAGGCTAGAACAGAGATTAACTCTGTATTAAAAAAACATAATGGAGAATTTACCTATGAAGCATACCAGGAAATGACATATTTAAGACAAGTAATTGATGGTAAGTTCTAACAGTTTATGTTTTAAGTTACATATATATATATATATATATATATATATATATATATATATATATACAGGGTGTCCAAGATAAGGATCCTAACCATGGGGATCTCGGAAACAGTTGGAGATACGAGGTCGGTTCAATTAGAGAAAAGTTGCGCAATTTAGTGCTAAATTAAACGCAATTTAAAAATTTTAAAAATTCAAAATACTTCCGGAGATTTCCGGAAAAAAACGAATTTTGGCAAAATCGTTTTTAATTTTTGTAGGCTTTATTTAAAGAGATATCAAAAAATAAAAGGTAGATTCTTCTTGCCACTTTTTATTTTTTATAATTTGGTCTAAACAAAATTTAAATCCGACGTTTCGTTTCTGAGATACCATCATGAACTTTCATTTTTTATATGGAACAAAAAAAAATATCCCATGTATTTGATAGCATTTTTTATTACAAATTCAACGGTGTATCACACTTGCATATCAAGTGTGTAGTTCATTGGCTTTTATAAAACTGATATACCTTTCTCTCTCGCTCTCATGGAGCTCTTATGGAAAGTACTTGAACTACGTATTCGATATGCAAGGGTGATACATCGTTGAATTTGTAATAAAAAATGCTATCAAATACATGGGATACTTTTTTTTGTTCCATATAAAAAATGAAAGTTCATGATGGTATCTCAGAAACGAAACGTCGGATTTAAATTTTGTTTGGACCATATTATAAAAAATAAAAAGTGGCAATGAGAATCTACCTTTTATTTTCTGATATCTCTTTAAATAAAGCCTGCAAAAATTAAAAACGATTTTGCCAAATTTCGTTTTTTTCCGGAAATCTCCGGAAGTGTTTGAAATTTTTAAATTTTTTTAACTGCGTTTAATTTAGCACTAAATTGCGCAACTTTTCTCTAATTTAACCGACCTCGTATCTCCAACTGTTTCCGAGATCCCCATGCTTAGGATCCTTATCTTGGACACCCTGTATATATATATATATATATATATATATATATATATATATATATATATATATATAACTTTTAAGTGCAAATTTTTTGCGGTCGATATAGTTTTATAATTAAATTATTTATTTGGAGTTAGTTATACACGTAACACTAAGATAGTAATATGCAAACCTCTCTACTCTAAGATACAACTTATTAACTTATGACATAAGAAAAATAAAGCTATTTAACATTCTATTCCCAATATGCCTAGAATTTTCAGCAGAAAACAGAAATTATGTTCTGTTTTAAAGACTTTGATTTTGAAGCATCGCAATGTTTAAAAAGATAATATAATAAATGCATAATGCTTAACAAAGAATAGTTTTAATGAAACGAGCTTTTATCTAGAACTTAGGCACTCGTGACTTAAGCTTCACGTAATGTCTGAACTCACTATTTTATTGATATTCTTGAAATTAGTAGTAGAGATTTTATGTGATGAATATATAAACCCTCTTAGACACATTTTTATTAGAAAAAGTTCAGAAGTTTTAAAAATAGATGTAATCTCAAAAATAATGTTCAGAAAACACCTAAAAAGCAATAAATAAAAAATACACTTTTGAACTATTTCGTCTTTATTGCTATTACATATACTTCATGAGAATTAGATTTTTCTCGCGAAAAAACATGTAAATTCCTAAAAATGACATATAGTTTTAGAATATATTAAAAAAATTTGTAATATTGGGCCGAGAAATACTGAAAAAAAAAACAATTTTTGAACAACAAAAATTGCATAAACTTTTTCCTTAGTAAAATTAAAATTTTTTTAACGTTCTCATTAGATTTAAATGCATCATTTCCGATTTCTGGAAAAAAAAATTATCGTAATATGAAAAACAATTTTTTTAATTCGAAACGTCGCGGCTAACTAATATTAAGGGATGAAACTTATGGAAAATATTCTTGAATACTTGTACTTTGCATGAGAGACATTGGTCTAAGATCTGTGAACCACCGAAAGGCTCCCAAAATCTATCAGACTATGGTATCCTAAAACAGGGGTACAAGTAGTGAGCGTGCTACCGCTCTACAGACACAGGGGCTGTATACACTTTTCGCTTTGGGCTGCAGCGGCGTCATTTCGAAGCAAATATGGTTTTCATAATATTCAGTCTATGTTCAAAAATAATAAATCGTATATCATTGTATTAATATGCTCCAAAATGAGGATGCTGCACCAAGTGGTGAGCGAATGTGGGTCTAGCGCCTGTAGCACAGCCACCAGCCGACTACTTGGACCAGCGCGATTTAAAAATAGTCGGAGAGATATTGAGTGGTTTTCGGTGATTCACAAACGTTGAAAAGGTGTTTCTAATGCCAAGAAAAAAAATCTCAGGTAAAGTACGTGTATTCAACAATATTTTCTCTAAGTTTAATCCCTTGATATTCGTTATTCGCTAGGTTTCGAATTAAAAAAAAATTGTTTTTCTCGTACGATAAAAATATTCTTTTCCAGAAATCGGAAATTATGCCTTTAAATCTAATCAGCAAATAAAAAATATATTAAGTTCACTAAAGAAAAACTTATTGCAATTTTTGGGATTTAAAAATTGTTTTTTTCAAAATTCCTCGGCCCAAAATTAAAAATGATTTTTATATAAAAATAGATCTTTAAAAAATCCGCCATTTTTAACAATTTGCTGTACTTTACTGGTTAGTCTATCTTAGTTTTGAAAGTGAAAAATGAAGGTCGAACTTTCAAATATGAAGTCTGTATCTTTAGTTTTAAGAAAATAGTTTGTAAATAAATATTATTTTATTTTAAATAAAGAAAAATGTAATTTTTAGCAAAAAATTATACTCTTAGTAACTAATGGCGCCTATAACTTCATTTATACGAATTGATAGGTAATTTAATTATCTACAACTTTTGTGTGAAACTTTTTTTAAACTACCTTTAGTTTTTGAAATAAACTGAAAAAATCGACTAAAGGGGCCATTTTGGTCCGCCATTTTGTTAGCACAGAGCTGTCAGTGTTAACATCGAGATAGTTTTTTAGGATGCCAAAATATGCACTTTTCAATAATAAAATCACAGATTTTTCCAAAAAAAATTTTTTTTTTCTAATTTTCATGGACTAATTAATATCTTTGCGATACCACTGTCAGTAATTATACTATACTAACAGAATAAACTCATTATTTGAAAAACGTTAGATTTTTAAAAAATCGCCCGGATAAGTGGACTTTGTTCTTTTGTTACGTATTTTTTCCAGTGTAATTCGAAAAAAGCTGGCTCATAATCAACTTTGATTTTTAAATAGTGACCCCCATTTTTTTTTGTAAACTTCTAGACCCCTGCAACATCCTAAGCATTTTCTCTATTACATGTTCTATACCTAAATGTAAATGTTATCGATTTATGGATTTATCGATAGTTAAAATTCGAAATGAGTTTACCAGCATTACTGATTCAATGACTTGTTCCTTTGTCACATTATCACTTTCAGTTAATTTTAACTGAAAATTAAACTTGCTGAGGCACACGGGATATAAATTCTTATGAAGATAGAGTATGATGATAGGTTAAGAATCCAGGAAGAAGTGTATCAGGTGTTCCAAGAAAAATATCCTAATCTTCCTCAAATAAGTAGGTGGATACGAAGAAGGGGATCACTAAGTGGCCTTAGAGGTCTCCAGACTTAAACCCTCTTGATTCTTTTTGTGGTGTGGTTACCTTAAATACCTAAAGAATCTGATTATTCAGAAAATACGATTAATTACTATAGAAGTAATCACATATGTTCAGAATTAATTTATCAGTGCCTTAGGTTACCGTTAATTAACTAATGGGAGGTCTTTTCAACATTAAGTGAAATAATAAATTAATTATTGTTTCTACTTTATTTCTAGTTTTAACTATCGATAAATCGAAAACAGTTACATTTAAGTATAGGACATGCAATAGAAAAAAATGTTTAGGATTTTGCACGGAGTCTAAAAGTGTAAAAAAAATTGGGATCACTGTTCAAAAAATTAAAGTTGACTATAGCACAATTTCTTACGAGTCACTTTGTATGATTTAATATAGTGTAAAAAAGTCGTACCAAAAAAAAACAAAGTCTACGCATTCGAACGAAATTTCAAAAAACCCAAGGTTTTCTTGAATTTATTTCAAAATTTACGTCATCATTATACAGGGTAATTCAAAAATCGATCACGAAACTTAAGGGGGTGATTCTACTTGACAAAATAAGGGTAGAGCTTCATATAATTTTTTTCAAAATGTCATTCGTTTTCGAGTTACAAGCCGTCCAAGTTCAAGTTTTTATTTTTTGTTTTTTGAATTACTCGCTTACAGGAAAACCGATTTGACTAATATTTGAAAGATAGGCTAAGTCTTCTGCGCTTCATCATTTTAGTAACAATTCACATTGATTGTTTGCCGCTAGAGGGCACTTTACCTACATTGAAAATTGTTTTTTTGTCAAAATTTTTTAGTGTTGACAGCTACAGTAGTTTTTGGCATAATTTCTGAAAGACTGATGCCAGGCCTTTAAAAAAGGTGCTCTTTATTTACATCGCTAAACCCAACGGTTTAGACGTAAATCACCCTTAAAAATTAAGTGGTAAATTTACTTTTCTCATTTCATTACCACCAGCTACCAGGTAAATAGCTATCAAAGTATACTAGAGCTGTCAGTTTAACATCAAATAAATTCGCTTTTTAAACTATTTAATTTATAATCTTAAAATAACTAATAATGGCTAATCACCAATATTCAAATATCGAATATTGTGATATCCATTTTTGTTATGGAAAAGCAAATGGTAATGCAGAGTTGGCAAGAAGATATTATATGGAGAGTTATCCGGAAAGAAATATCCCTCATGCTCAAACATTTTCCAGTGTGCACAGGAGGCTTGCGGAATGTGGTTCCTTTAAAAGTTATAATGGAAATAGGGGAAGACCTAGAACTGCTAGAAACGTGCAACAAGAAGAAAGAGTGCTTGAAATTATTGAAGATAATCCAGGTATTAGTACTAGAAAAATTGGGAATGAAGTGCGGCTCTGTCAGGCTAGTTCATGGAGGATACTAAGAGAAGAACAACTCTACCCGTTTCATTCAAAAAAGGTGCAGGCTCTTTATGACGATGATCGGCCGAGACGGTTGGAAATGTGCAATCAGATCCTAGCTAAGTATGAACACGATAATCGATTAATTGGCGTCATATTATTCACTGACGAAGCTGGTTTCACTCGTGATGGCATAACAAATCTACACAACATCCACACATATGCTTACGAGAACCCAAACAATGTGGTAGAGACGAAACATCAGCGTAGATTTTCACTAAATGTGTGGGCAGGGATAATAGGAGATTACCTTATTGGTCCTCATTTCTTTGATGGCCCATTAACTGGTGACGTATACTTAGATTTTATCCAAAATCGTCTCCCATTGTATCTGGAAGATGTGCCATTGGAAGTAAGGGCCAACATGTGGATCCTCCAAGACGGAGCTCCGCCCCACTTTAGTATACGTGTCCGACAGTATTTGAATGCAACGTATCCTGAGCGATGGATAGGACGAAGAGGACCATTGGCATGGGCAGCGAGGTCACCAGACCTTAATCCTATGGATTTTTTCTTTTGGGGTCATTTGAAACAATTGGTGTACGATATTCCAGTAATCAACGTCGAGGATCTTCGCTTCAGGATAATCGAAAAGTGCCAAATTATTAAAGAAACACCAGAAATTTTTCATCGAGTTAGGCGACATTTTTTGAAGAGTGTTAGGAAATGTATTGAAGAAAATGGGGGACATTTTGAGAATCTTTTTTAGTTTGTTTAGTACTGTTTCATTAATTTTTATCAATTAAATGTATATCGCAATAATCCATAATATGAATATTTACTGATTAGCCATTATTAGTTATTTTAAGATTATAAATTAAATAGTTTAAAAAGCGAATTTATTTGATGTTAAACTGACAGCTCTAGTATACTTTGATAGCTATTTACCTGGTAGCTGGTGGTAATGAAATGAGAAAAGTAAATTTACCACTTAATTTTTAAGGGTGATTTACGTCTAAACCGTTGGGTTTAGCGATGTAAATAAAAAGCACCTTTTTTAAAGGCCTGGCATCAGTCTTTCAGAAATTATTCCAAAAACTACTGTAGCTGTCAACACTAAAAAATTATGACAAAAAAACAATTTTCAATGTAGGTAAAGTGCCCTCTAGCGGCAAACAATCAATGTGAATTATTACTAAAATGATGAAGCGCAGAAGACTTAGCCTATCTTTCAAATATTAGTCAAATCGGTTTTCCTGTAAGCGAGTAATTAAAAAAACAAAAAATAAAAACTTGAACTTGGACGGCTTGTAACTCGAAAACGAATGACATTTTGAAAAAAAATTATATGAAGCTCTACCCTTATTTTGTCAAGTAGAATCACCCTCTTAAGTTTCGTGATCGATTTTTGAATCACCCTGTATAGTGTTTATAAAAAATTTTCTACAAATTTTGTAGTGTATGTTATTTTGTAAAATTATTCTGTAATGAGAGAGAGAGAGAGAGAGAGAGAGAGAGAGAGAGAAAAACAAAAACATTTTGAGTAGTTCTAGAAATTAAATTGATTTGCGATTTTGTTTTAGAAACACTAAGGCTATATCCGCCGGTACAAACAATTGCCAGAAGAGCTGTTATCCCCTACACCTTTAAAGATAGCAATTTTACAATTGAAAAAGGCATTACTTGTGTAATCTCCACAATCGGCTTAGGACGGGATCCTGAACATTATCCAGATCCAGAACGTTTTGATCCTGAAAGATTTACTGCTGAAAATAAAGCTGCAAGACATCCTTTTGTATATTTACCTTTCGGCGATGGACCAAGAAATTGTATAGGTAAGATGAAAATTTTTTTTGACTGGGTTCTATGACCTACGAGCTTATATATGAACTCTATCGGTGAAAAAATTCAACACCATTTGAAACAGTGTCAAATGAAGATCTAAATTGTATGGATGCATTGCTTTTGGTGATAAAAATTCCCAAAATTTTTTATTTTAATATGGTTTGAATTGAGTTAGTATTTTTACTAACAAAGTAATATTATGGAACGATAATTCCTAGACTCTCAATTTTATACAGATCTATAATTTAAAGATTACTTCGGGGCTATGTAGCCTACTTAAGATTTGACATTATCTTTATTATTTTTTAGGTATGCGATTTGGTTTAATGCAGACTTCGATCGGTCTTGTAAATATATTAAAAAACTATAAAGTTACCATCAGCCCGTCAACAAAAATGCCTCTAACATTAAAACATGGACTTTTCCTTATGATGCCAAATGAAACTCTCTATCTTAAAGCAGAAAAAATTTAATTTTAGAACCATAGATTTAGTTATGAAGTATTTATATTATAATAATATTTAATAAAATTAATAATTAATCTTGTTAATAAATATAAAAATATAGTATCAACATTTTTTTATATTTTGCCACTGAATAAAGTAATAAAACAATTATATTTTCTCAGTATAGTACGTCAAATTTCTCTGATGCTCTTCAGTACATTATCTCTACAAGTTAATCTTAAAATAACTTGATAATAGAGAATTGCAATAATTTTAATCATAAACTCTCAATTAATGAAAACAAAATGTGGATAAGAAAATAACTCGAAATATTTTTAAAAATTTGAAATTCATTTATAATGAACTAAGAAAATTTTGAGTCGCATTGACTATATTTCTTTGTGCAGATAATAAAATTGACTAGTTAAAAAAAGCTAACTCAAAATTATTGGAAAATCTATAATCTTTTCTAATTAAAAATTGTTTTTTTGGGACAATTAATCTTGAGACAAAGTACAAAATTTAAAAAAAAAAACATTAAGTAGTAAAGTTGGTTTTATTGGAACATTTAAGACTGTTAAAACTAATTAGCTGCAATGATATTCAAATTTATTTCAAAAGTAGATAGACGTTCTTTGCCTTCTTTTGTGTTAATTTTATAGATTTCCAACAATCTTCTCTTCTGTCTCTTCTTCTAAAAGGAGGTTTTCAATTCGTTGACTATGTATTTTTTTTATGTATGTCCACCGATTACTCCGGAACGACGGCACCGATTTTAATGAAGTTTTATACGTTATGTTCAGGAAGTTGCTGCGGTGGTCCCATATTTTTTTTAGACAAAATTGATGCAGTAAAATCCAAGATGACGCTGACAATATGGCGACCAAACAAATTATATTGTCCGATTTTCTCCAAAATTGGTATGAAAGAATTTTCGAGGTCGTACACAACAAATTTGAAATTATTTTTAAAAAATTCAGTATGGCGGACAAGGAAATTAAATTTTGTCCGATTTTTTCCAAAATTGGTGTGGGGGAATTTTTGGGGACGCATATATCGAATCTAAAATATTTTTAAAAAATTCAAATGGCAGATCCAATATGGCGGATAAAAAAATCAATTTTGTTTAAAAAAATTAAATATGGCGAATCCAAGATGGCGGATTAAAGATTCTATATCTCTCGATTTTATCTAAAATCAGTAATTTTTGTTACTGTTAATTACGAATTTAAAATATTTTTTAAAAAACTCAATCTGGCGGATTCAATATGACGTCCTAAAAATTTTACATTTTTCCGTTTTGTCCAAAATTAATATAGGAAATTCTTGAGGGTGTAAACTATGAATTTAATTAAATTTTTTCAGGATTCAATATGACGGACTAAACATTTTACATTTTTCGATTTTGTTCAAATGTGGGATTGAATCGGTTTTGAGGATGTAAATAGCGAATATAAAATTATTTTAAGAAAATCTAATATTTCAGATGCAATACGACGGTCTAGAATTTTTAGATTTTCGGTTTTCATCCAAAATTGGTACCAGGGGGCTTTGAAGGGTTTAGATTTAGATTAGATTAAGATGTTAAAATTATTTTATTGAAATTCAGTATGGTAGATCCAATATGGTCAGTTCAAAATTTTACCTTATTTGCATTTTTCCATATTTGGTATTAGAGTGTTTTGTGGGTCGTATATTACGAATATGAACTTAATTTTTTACAACTATCACATTGAGGGACTGATTTTTCATTTTCCGATTTTGTCTAAAATTCATATTGTGGGGTTCTTGGGGAGTATACAAACTCAATATGCAGTATAAAATATATGGGCTAAGAAACTTATGTCTCAAGTTTTGTAAATATTGATATTGGAAGGTTTTGGGGCCTATATTACCATTCTGAAATTAATTTGAAATGTAAGATAGTGGATTTACTATGACAGACTAAATATTTGTTTGATACAATTTCATTGGTATTTGGAGGACTCTAAGAATCAAGGAATTTTTAATGGTTCATTTTAGGGCGATTTACAGCTTTGGATAAAATGGGTACTTTTTTCCATCTTGGACTTATTACGAGATACACTAATCTCGATTCGTACTTAATTTAATTAATTTATGGATATCATCATGAACTGAAAACTAAAAATCGAAAAATAAAACTTTTATAAAAAAACTTGAACGGAGTATTAAAAGTGCACTAAAATGTGACAAATAACTATAAATTTTTGAAGTGGGAGCTAAATTGTTTCTAAATGAAACAAATGACAACTAATATATACAAATTATGGTAAGAAAGCAAGTACAAATAAAGTATTTTTAATCTGTTCAACTTCAAAAATTTCAATTTTATATAAAAATTTATAGTTATTCTTTACTTTTTAGCGCACTTTTGAAAATCGGCTCAATTTTTATATAAAAATTTTATTAAATGTAAGTATTGTAGAAAATCATAGTTCCTGGCATCTTCAGGGATCTTTACTCTACGAGATTACAACATTGAATAACCACAAGCAGTTTAAGACACCTCGGTCTTCCTTGTCACTTCGACAGCTTGATTTTCTCTTCCAGGCTTATGTAGCTTATAGTTTTAATAATCTACGTTTTTCAATTCGTTTGTTTTTTATTGTTTGTGTATTTTTTTGACTAGTAATTTTTATATTGCTGAAGCTTATTTTAAGGCCGATATTATTCGAAGATTAGTTCAATATTTCATGCAATACACTGGTAATAATGAGACCAACATCATTGGCAAACCTGAAGTTAGCTGACAGCCACATATATCTTTATTTTCCCATTCTAAGGATTTTAGAAAGATCTATAAATGTTATAATAAATAGTTATAGAGAAATTGAATCTCCTTGGCGGATACATTCTCATATATGATTGGAATAAATCTGGAATATATGCTACCAATTCTCGCACTGTCCATGGGTTTCCTTTCTTCTCTACTGATCTAAATCTCCTATTAATTGGTTAGTTAACATTTTTGTTAAAAGTTTATGAATATTTGTGAGTTTCCGAGAAGTAAAAATTTAATATTATCAGAAAAACTTTTAAATCTTTCATATGCCAACTTTGGTAAAATTCAAAATTTTGATTTTTAGATACGAGAATTTAAAACACAAAAACCAGAACTTTATTGTTGACTGTTAACAA
Organism: Diaprepes abbreviatus; assembly: GCA_034092305.1. Classification (NCBI taxonomy): domain Eukaryota; kingdom Metazoa; phylum Arthropoda; class Insecta; order Coleoptera; family Curculionidae; genus Diaprepes; species Diaprepes abbreviatus. The sequence continues at coordinate 2,386,891 of JASJET010000171.1, forward strand.
ATGAATTCACATATCGTCTATATCTAACTTAAAGAAATATTGTACATAAAAAGAGAAAAAAATAACACTAGTAGAAATTTTGTGTTTTCATAAACTTTTGAAAAATGATTAAAAAAAAAATTGAAAGTACGAAATAAGTTTACACACTTTTTAAAGTTTGTTTCATTGCTCCCATTTTTTGGCATGATATTTTATTAGTATTCCAACAATTACAAAAGAAATAGGAAGTTTATAATTGTAATTTCAAGTATTCCAAGAAACTACGCTAGAAAAGTTGGTTAAAATATGTATACAAGTTATTAGTCTGTTGAAAAAGAAGAAAGGGGCTTTATAAGTAGCTAAATAAAAATAAAATTAAAATATTATTATTCAAATTTAAAAAAATCGCTTATAGAAAATAGGTATACACGCAGCAGATATTTATCTAACTATCTATTAGTACTAGGGTCGGGATGGCAACAGTGGATCTCTTTTGTTTAAAGAAATGTAACTTATGGATAATGACAGTTCAAAGTCTGTAATTTCATACAAATATAATCATTAAAAAAAATGTTGTTGCTAAACTAGGCAAAAAAAATCATTATCAATTCTATCGAAGGGAAAGATTTCCCATATTTTTTAAGCATAATATGATAATGTTAATAGGTGTCGTGACCTCGATGAAAGCAACAAGTTGGCCAACATCGTAAATGGATACAGACTTTCCTGGGTTCCTCAACTTCTACGAATCAAAAGCTGCATTTAGTAGATCTTAACGGGTCCGAAAATTCCCACATCTAGAGGCTATAACCTTGCAGATGTATGTGAATATAACATAAGCACATGCATACCAGAAGCTTTAGCCTATTTTAATGCTTCAATCAGAAAATGAAGCTCTTGGTTGTTCACAACTGTTCCTCTTGTGAAGAATTTGTATGGTTGATAAGGTGTTTAATGATCTTTGGAAATTTAATTAGCATTCATCCAACCAATTGGAGTTGCTAACCCAAGTATTCTTAATTGACTCATTTTGCAGAGGTAATGTTCAAAATTTTTCTGCAAAAACATCATTATAGATGGTCTTTTTCTTCGCTGATCACGTTGCCCAAACTTTTATTCTCATTTGGGGCGATGATTTTTTGAGATCTTTATACTGTATTGGTTGACGTTTCATCGATATTAAAAATACGTTTCTTATCAACAAATGAAGAATTTCCTAGCACCAAATTTTTTAAATTGTCGTAGAACCTTGCTATTTTAGTTTTATTAAAAGTCACCACTCTCGCGAAACTGCAACGTTGTGGTTTTTGCAAGTTTAGATCTGAATGTCTTCTACCAAAAAAACCTTAAACCTCAAGTTCCATCCTAAAAGAAAAAATATTTAATAAACTTTCGCGAATTGAAATCATAAATAGTGTTATTCATAAACGATATCTGCCCATTATTGCAATTTTTTCTTTGTCGGTTTTCAGTTTCGGTATGTTTTAAATGACACATCTAAAGACGTAATAGTAGAACGTTTCAATTAATGGTAAATTTTTTAGATTTATATTCATTAGAATCTAAATACCTGTGTTCGGAGCACCACAGTGTAAGAGGTAAGAGAACTTGACATTTATCCAGGTGTTGTTTTCGGTGCAATGGTTTCATGACCACGCACCAATAAGTGAAACTATTATCCATACAGCCAGAATTGTGGCGGGAGATAACATTTAAAATTGAACACTTATTTCTCCGTATTTTTGTTATATGCGAGTTGTTACAGCTTGCATTATGATGTAAATAATATGTTATTTACAAAATAATGCATTTCACTACGATGAAATGCGGTATTTTGCAAATAAAATATTTGTAATTTATCGCTTATTTACCAGTAAAACATGATTATAACTATGTAAACAGTATGGTAATTTCTTCATTAGTATATTAATATACATATACTTGTAAGCGGCGTTATCCTGACTGATTGATATATCAATGCAGAGCCGAAATTATCAAAGTTAGAATCATAAAATTTTGAGAAAAAGTTAGCAACATTATGTAGGTACCCACTAAGAAAGGATTTTTTAAAAATTCGCACTCCAAAAGGGTCAAAAGGGATAAATTGTCATTTTATAAATTCATCGATATCTCTTAATCAAATAGAGATATGGATTTAACTTTGATATCAAAAGATAGCTCATAATAATGTTTAAAAACCAATTTTTTGATTTTTCGAAATTCGCATTTTAAAAGGACAAAAACGAAAAAGACCTAGATTTAACGATTGTTCATTAAAAAGTAGTTTTATCTGGGAAAGGTCATGATACGAACCGATTTTTGAATACGATTATCTAAAAAGTAATTTCTGGATTTTATGAAATTCCTTTTTGTCAAGCTTAAAACGGTTCAAATGTATTTTTAAGACTATTGCATAGATTTTCTTTAAACTTCGTTATTATGTAGAGGCAATATGCAAAAATAGTATAAAATTTTTTTCTTATTGATCTCATATATAGAAGTAGAATAATAGCGAAGAAAGTAAATTAATTATTGCCGATTAATGTATTATTTTCTCAAAACTGTTCCTCATTACCACCTCTCCTCTTCCTTTCTCTTTCCTTAGGTACCTTGGCACGAAAATATCAGCTATTTCAGATTTATAGCGTAAATTGCGTAAAGGCACATACATGTACTCCGAAAAAGACTTTAAAACTAATTGCTTTTATTGTCTAGATATAATTCATTATTTGTGAAATTTTTTAATGATCTGAAAAATGTAATGAATAACCAAGTGAATATTTAAAAAAATTGCATTTAATTACATTTTTTTTATATTCAAAGCAACATGCTAAACGGGGTTCAATGAAATTTTTGTAGGAGTCCTAAAGACCTCAGCATAAATATTCAACATGAGGTTAATTATTAATGATGATAAAGACTAGAATAATTCATTATAATACGTATATTTGAAAAAGCATTAACTGACAAAAAAATCGTAAAAATCCGACTATATTGACATGCTATTAATCAATTCTGAATCACGCTAGAATGATTCGATTTTCATGATTCAAGAAGCATTATTTTCATCAACTAATGCTGTTTAAAATTTTGGTACTGTAATGAATTACTTTGATTTTATGACGTTATTAATTAAAGAACATGCCAGACATTTGTTGATAGATATCCAGATAAACAGAAATCGTAACGGAACAATATTAAATTAATATTGGAAAATTTCAAAAATTTTGGCACCGTTAATGCAAAAATGAACCTATTTTTAACCGACTTCTAAAAGAAGGAGGTTCTCAATTCGTCGACTATGTATTTTTTTTTTTTATGTATGTACACCGATTACTCCGGAACGGCTACACCGATTTGAATGAAATTTTTTACGTTATGTAAAAGAAGTTGCTGCGGTGGTCCCATATTTTTTTTTGGACAAAATTGGTGCAGCAAAATCCAAGATGGCGCTTACAATATGGCGGCCAAAAAAATTAATTTTGTCCGATTTTCTCCAAAATTGGTATGGAGGAATTTTCGGGGTTGTACCCAACGAATCTGAAATTATTTTTAAAAAATTCAAAATGGCGGATCCAATATGGCGGACAAAAAAAATTTAATTTAGTCCGATTTTCTCCGAAATTGGCATGGGGGAGTTTTCGAGGTTGCACATAACGAATCTGATATTATTTTTTAAAAATTAAATATGGCGGATCCAATATGGCGGACGAAAAAATCAATTTTGTCCAATTTTAACCAAAATTGGTACAAGGGAGTTTTCGGGGTCACGTATGACGAATCTAAAATAACTTCAAAAAGTTCAATTTCATATAAAAATTTATGGTTATTTTTCACTTTTTAGCGCACTTTTAGAAGTCGGTTCAATTTTTTTATAAAAATTTTATCAATGATAAAAATGTCGAAACTGCAATTCTACTATAACGTCGTTAAGACAAGTGGTCCAACAAACATGAATCTCGCAGAGCTCAATACATAGAATTCTGTTGAAACACAACATCCACTCTTATTAAATATCTCTGGTTCAACACCACAATTTTGCGAAACCATATTAACGATGATAGACGACTATTCTCAATTTTTAGACAACATAATTTGGAGTGATGAAGTAAAATTTACGAAAAATGCCCTTTTTAACCGACTTCTAAAAGGAGGAGGCTCTCAATTCGTCGACTATGTATGTTTTTTTATGTATGTATACCGATTACTTCGGAACGGCGGCACCGATTTGAATGAATTTTTTACGTTATGTTCAGGAAGTTGCAGCGGTGATCCCATATTTTTTTTTGGACGAAATTGGTGCTATAAAATCCATGATGGCGCTGACAATATGGCGGCCAAAAAAATTAATTATGCCCGATTTTCTTCAAAATTGGTATGAATGAATCTTTGGGGTCGTACACAACGAATCTAAAATTACTTTTAAAAAATTCAATATAGAAATTCCAATGTGGCGGACAAAACATTTAGTTTTGTCGGATTTTTATTCAAAATTGGTGTGGGGGAGTTTTTGGGATCGCACATAACGAATTAAAAATATTTTTTATAAATTCAATATGGCAGATCCAATATGGCGGGCAAAAAGAATCAATTTTGTCCGATTTTCTCCAAAATTGGTATGGGTGAGTTTTTGAAGTCGTACACAACGAATCTGAAATTATTTTTAAAAAATTCAATATGGCGAATCCAATATGGCAGACGAAAAAATCAATTTTGTCCGATTTTTTCCAAAATTGGTATGGGGGAGTTTTCGAGGTTGCATATAACGAATCTGATTTTTTTTTAATTTAATATGTCGGATCCAATATGGCGAACGAAAAAGGCAATTTTGTCCGATTTTCTCCAAAATTGGTATGGAGGAGTTTTCGGGGTCGCACATAACCAGTTTGATATTATTTTTAAAAAATTTAATATGGGGTATCCAAAATGACTTGTAAAAAATTTATTTTGTCCGATTTTTTTCAAAATTGATATGATGGAGTTTTTGGGATGGCAAATTACGAATCTGAAATTATTTAAAAAAAGTTAAATATGGTGGATCCAACATGGAGGATTAAAGATTCTACATCTCTCGATTTTGTCTAAAATCAGTACTGGAGGATTTTTGTTCGTGTTAATAACGAATTTAAGATATTTTCATATATTCAATATGGCGTCCTAAAAATTTTACATTTTTCTATTTTCTTCAAATCTGATATGGGGGTTCTTGAGGGTATAAATTATACATTTAAAAGTATTTTTTCAGGAATCAATATGACGAATTCAGTATAGCGGACTAAAAATTTTACATTCTTCGATATTGTTCAAAGGTGGGACTGAATCGTTTTTGAGGATGTAAATAGAGAATATATAATTATTTTGAGATGATCTAATATGTCAGATGCAATATGACGGTCTAGAAATTTTAAGTTTTCGTATTTCATCCAAAATTGGTACTAGGGGGCTTTGAAGGGTTAAGATTTAGATTAGATTAAGACTTTAAAATTTTTTTTTTAAATTAAATATGGTGGGTTGAAAATTTTCCCTTATTCGCATTTTTTTCAGATTTGGTATTAGGAGGTTTTTGGGGTCGAGTGTATTACGAATATGAAGGTTATTTTTTTACAACTATTAGGTTGATAAGATACAATATGAGAAACTGAAAATTCTACATTTTCTGATTTTGTCTAAAATTGATATTGCGTGGTTCTTGGAGTGTTTAGAAATTCAAAATGGAGTATAAAATATATCGGACTAAGAAATTTACGTCTCAAGTTCTTAAATATCGATATTGGAAGGTTTTGTGGCCTATATTACTAATCTAAAATTAATTTGAAATTTAAGATAGTGGATTTACTATGACAGACTAAATATTTGTTTGACACAATGCCACTGGTATTTGGAGAACTCTAAGAATCAAAAAAATTTTTAGATAAAATGGGTACTTTTTGCCACCTTGGAGTCATTGGGAGGCAAACTAATTTTGATTAGCACTTAGTTCAAATAATTTATGAATATCATAATGAATTCCAAGTTAAAAATAGAAAAATAAAATTTTTATAAAAAAAATTGAACAGACTTCTAAAAGTGCGCTAAAAAGTGAAAAAGTATTTCTAAATGAAATAAATAACTACTAATATATATATAAATTATAGTAAGAAAGCAATTACACACACAGTATTTTTCATCTGTTTATGCGAATCACATTTTGTCAGGTATTAGTTTGGCGCCGACTTCAAAAATTTCAATTTCATATAAAAATTTATAGTTATTTTTCACTCTTTAGCGCACTTTTAGAAGTCGGTTTCTTTTTTTTATTAAAATTTTATTCTTTTCTTTAATTATCAAATTTGTTCTTCCTACACCTTGCAACTTGTGGTGCATTATGCAATAATAAATACAACACCCACAACATATTAGCTGAAGATGAATGTCTTCTTCAATCCTCTAGGTTGACCACTTCTGAACTGATTTAATGAAAATTGTCAAATATTTTTTATTTCTGTTGTGTAAGTACACCATTGCCGATATGTACTGTACAAAAAGATCGATGAGGAAATTGACACTTTAATTAAACTTGCTCCTATATTATTTCACCTCGATAGACCGCATGCACATAAATAATTTCAAATTAAATTTAAAACACTTTTAAAATTTTTCATTCGTATCCATTTTAGAACCAAGTAGCTCATTTCACCCAGTTGAATTTTACGAATCATCCAATATCACCAAAAGTATTATTTAGAGACACCGGTTTCTCAAAAAAGGGTTATCATCCCTTAGCTATTTATTTATTTTTTGGTTTTAAATAAATATTATGTTTTAAGAGGGTATGTTGAAAAATACGCAAATTGTAGCTTTGATTGAAATTGGTAATAATACAATTCTTAATATATATTATATTAGACCTAGAAAATCCTAAAATAAAGGTTTTGCAAAATTTATTTTTTCCAGTAATGCACTAAGAATATTTTTTTAGTTGATAATTCATAAGGAATAGTCTTAAATAATGATCATTATTTATTTTTTTTTTATATTTTTTCCAAAATAAAATAAAAGTTTGACCAAATATGTATGTTGCAAAGTGTTTTATTTTAATTGAATTATCCGAAAAAAGAAACCTGTTAATAATTTTAATGAGTTGTATATTTGGTGTAATTATTATCTTATCTTAATGCGAATGCGTTTATAAATATAAACTCAAGACGGTACCATTAAATTGCAGTGTTATTTAAGTAATCGGTGCAGTTTTTAAAAAAATATATTTTATCTACATTTTATGATAGAAATATAAGAATGCATCCACTGTTGTTTTACAGCGGTATCACTCTCGTATCTGTGTTTCTAATTATTTATTTTTATTTCAAATATTCATATTCTTACTGGGCTAGAAAAGGAGTTCCTTATTTGAAGCCTCAATTTCCTCTCGGTAAGTACAATATAGTAGATAATAACGAATAAACCATTTCCAAAAAAACTCGATTACAATAAAGGCTTTCGGTGATCATGACTGGTTTTAACGATAAATTATTTTCCACGATAAGTGCTACATATTAGACCATTGATGAGCGTTCTTTGTTAGATCGGGCTGGATATTGCTAATACCATTTTGTGACTCTATTTTTAATTATTAAGGGTGTTTTATTTTAATTTCTCCATGCGATTACTTGGCAAATTAAGCTTAAAAGGGAAAAAATTATTGAGACAATGGTAATTTAATTAGACGGGACATTTGCTGATGACCTTAACTATTCGTTTGGAAAAGTTATTTTATTCTCCTTACGACCGTTAATAAAGAGGGGGGCAGACAGTATATTATCTGCGAATTCCACTCTGGTTCTCTCTCCATACTAGTTTCGATCACCTAATGGTCTCATCAGTGGAGCTGTAACGAACCGAGAGCAAAATGCACAGAAAACAACTGTCTACTTAATTCGCCATATCGTTAAATATCGGCAGGATATTACCCGCAGAACTTGATGTCGGACTGTTATTTTAAACAGTATAAACGAACATCTGAATATACCTCAGAGTGGTACGAAATTATTAAAAATAAACAAGTTCACGATCTGTATATTTGGAAAAGTTATTTTATTCCCCTTACGACCGTTAAGAAAGGGGACAGACATTATATTCTCTGCGAATTCCACTCTGGTTCTTTCCCCATACTAGTTTCGACCACCTAATGGTCTTATCAATGGATACTGCCTGCCCCCCCCCCCCACTTTCTTAACGGTCGTAAGGAGAATAAAATTACTTTTCCAAATACATGGACCGTGAATTTCTTGACCATTAATTGTTTATAAGGTTTATATCAAGGTCATTTTTTTTTTCAAATGGAATGACCTATTTTTGACACCGTCAGTGGAAAAATTTTACTTCAAAATACATGCATTAATACGTATTATTAATCATACTAAAATTTCAATACCCTTGAATGTTTCTAAACTTCACTGATTGAAATTGCAATTTAAAAACAATTGAAATTGCCCGTATAAAGTTAAAATAGGAGACCTGAGATAATCAAGTATAGCTAGACAATATAATTCATAACACTTAAGATAAAATAACTACATTAAAAAAAAATGTTATCTCTAATAAATAGTAACTAGGCAGAATCTTTTTGGATTTAATTGAAGGATATATGTAAAAATATTTAGAATATAATGTATTATTATCTTAGGTAATAATGACTGTATTGCTGTCGAAGCTACATCTTATGGAATTGAAACAATGGAATGGTACAATCGCCTGAAAAAAAGGGGTTTGAAATTCGGTGGAGCATGGAGCTGGGCTAAACCTGTTTTGGTTTTAACTGATCCAGATTATATGAGAGATGTTCTTTTAAAGGTACAGGTATTATTCAAATACTAGCAAACGAAGAGCTAGACAGATTTGCGATTTATATTTCATTTTACTGGCTTTAAATCACTTAAATAATTTCAATGAATTTTTTTAGCAACAAACTGAAAATTTAAATAAATAATTTATGAATTGGGAGTGATGCCACCTCGACGGCTGCTCGGTTTGGAAGGAGTGTGCTGGTCCTCTGTCTGCCCTTTTACAGTTTGGCTCTTTCGCAGGTTAATCCTTGGTTCTGCCTGATTGATTTTCGTGCTTTACTAGGTTTGGGCCTCCTCTCGGCTTGCTTTCCTGTTTCTCTAATGTGTTGTTTTTGGTCGGGTTTTGATTAGGGTTTCCCATGTATTTGGGATGTTTTGGGCAACATCGCTATTGGTAAGGTTGTCAGTTTTTTCTATTTCGAGAGCTTCTCTGATAATGCACGTTCTATAGTGCGATCTGTTTGGCTTATTGGAAATTTATAGTGTGTCCTGTCTCCTAATGATGTTGGAATGAAGACGATATGGTTTGCTTAATCTTTCTGCTATTATTATGTTCTTGGACTCCGGTAGAGATTCTTCTGTTTATTTAACCGATGTATTCTTTTGTATAGTCTCTACATAGGATGCTGTACACTCCCTGGTTTTCGAATGCTATTTTGTCTTTGGTATTGGTTCTTCTAAAAATATGTCTAGGCTGGATTTTCTGTGTGGTCATATGTGAAGATGTTATCTACGTAATCTTTCCAAAGGAAAGGTTTTGTTTTGGTTTTTTTTTAAGCCTTCTATGTCGAAATATTTCATAAAAAGGTTTGCGATGATTGGTGATAGCGAAAATCCCATAGGAGCACCATTTGTCTGTCGATAGAAGTTATTTTCATAGGAAAAATATGTGTTTTTCAGACAGTGTTCGGAGAGGTGGATGAAAAGATGTGGGAACTCCTTGATCATAGCAATCTGGTCCAGAGCTTTGTCAATTGGTATGCTTAGATACAAGGATTTGATGTCCAGACTAGCAAGAATGTCATCTTTTTGCAGTTTTAGCCCATGAAGTATGCTGACCAGTATGAGTCTGCAATTCGGTTGCTGGTTGCTTACGGAAAATTTTGGAAGCATAGATTGAAATGATTCACCCTCTATATATATATATATATATATATATATATATATATATATATATATATATATATATATATATATATATATATGAAGTACAATGGTATAATGTGGATATATCTACTGCTATTGCATCCCACACGGAGGAATCCGTGAAAGCCTCATAAACATATATACGCCATCCGGCAGGAGGTTCGCGAAACCGCGTTCAGTGTTGCATACTTCCTTCCGATCTGTTCTTTGCACAAACAGGTGCATGTCGGTACCCTGATGAGTCTAGTAGAGACGAAACATGTACCTTTGCCGTATCATTGTAAAGGGAAGGGTAAGTTTTGACTTTCTTCTCGATATGGTGGTACAGGTAGGCCATCATCTCGATGGTGGTGGAATAGGATAAATTGTGTTGTGTAGCAATTTATTCAAGTTGTGCAATCTCCAACACGGAAAGTATATGATGGAACGAAGTTTGCATTTACTGTCCGCATTTTACTTCATTCATACACGGAGCTGCATATAGTTGTACGTTTGCTGAATGTGATTTCAGCACTACAACGGCATAATGTGGATATATCCACTGCTATTGCATCTCACACGGAGGAATCCATGAAAGCCTAGGATATAATATATTTGGCTTAGGTTTTTAATATTTTGTTTTGTTTGTCATTGATTGCTTTTTTCCCTTTTTATATGTAGCATTTATTTTATTTGGAGTTTATGGTAGTTTCTTTCCTGGGTCAAAAAATGTGTTCGAAAAATCAAATTCATGTTTAAAATTTGTCTCATGTTTATGTAATGTTGTCGTTGTATTTTTTGTGTATTTATGTCAATCTGCTGTCTAGATATTGTGTTGGCATTTCAATTTCGACGTGATATGAGATAGATGACATTGGATTTGTTATATATATATATATATATATATATATATATATATATATATATATATATATATATATATATATATATATATATAATTTATTTTTGTATCTTAAACCTTTTGTTAAATATTTTTTTTCTAATATTTTCTTGGGTATAGGTTTTTCATTAGAGAAACAAAGGACAATAATTTTCTTTCTGACGTTTCGCTCTACATAGCGAGCTTCTTCAAAAGAGCTTGGTATATTTATTTTACATCTACAAAAATTACAGAATTTTTTATATAATAAACATATATCACAGTAATTACATTTTTATATTTCTAATTTAATTAAAATTAATAAAAACAAAACAGATTTTAAAATAGTCTTAAAGTTTAAAATTTAAAATTTAAAACAATACAAACAGGTTAAAATAGTGAAAATTATAAAATAGTACATACCTTGAAAGTAGTTTTGTGTGTATGTTTAAAAATAAATTCAATTATGATCTTTGGTATGCAATTTGTATGGATAGATTTATTTTTATAAAAAGCAAAAAATAGGAAAAAAAGATTATTATTTATTTTTTAATGACGTTCTTTCACCTGTATGAGTGTATATGAAATCGTTCCAAGCATCATTACATTATTTCTCATATTTATTATAGAGTCGCTTCAAGCATGTTTTATTCAAAAATCAAATTATAGTATATCTGACTTAAATTTTTGACATCTTGCTTGTCATTTACAACATTTTTATCTTTTTTTATGTGTATCATTTCTTTGATGACTAATTTATGATAATTTCTGTCAGTATCTAAAATATGGGTGTTTTTAAAATCAAATTCATGCTTAGATGTTTGTTCATGCTTATGTAAAGATGTCGATGCGTTTTTAGTATACTTGTGTCCATTCACTCTATTTTCAATATATTGTGTCGTCATGCCAATGTATTTCTTAGGACAATTTAGGCATGGAATTGCATATATTACGTTAGATCTTTTTTCGGTGGGAACTTTGCTTTTTAACTTCGTATAAAATGACCCAAGTAAATTGTTCGCCTTATGGCATACCGTTATGTTATGTTTATCCAAAATATATTTTATTTTTTCAGACAGTTGGTATATATACGGTAATGCAATGAAAGTGTACACGAAAGATACTTGGTCGGGCCGGTATTTGAATTTTAACTCTGAACATCCAAATAAACAAAAAAATAGTGTCATAATCGGCTTAGTTGATCGAGCTATAAAATTATCTTCACCCGAATTTCGCCCAGAAGTGCTAAAAAAAGTGGAAGAGACCCTAATAATGAACCATTTTCCTAAACTACTCATAAAAAAAATAATTAAACAAAGAACCTATTTACATTATAACACAAACAAAAAAAATAAAATTAACAATACCAAAACACAAAACACTTTCATTGCATTACCGTATATATACCAACTGTCTGAAAAAATAAAATATATTTTGGATAAACATAACATAACGGTATGCCATAAGGCGAACAATTTACTTGGGTCATTTTATACGAAGTTAAAAAGCAAAGTTCCCACCAAAAAAAGATCTAACGTAATATATGCAATTCCATGCCTAAATTGTCCTAAGAAATACATTGGCATGACGACACAATATATTGAAAATAGAGTGAATGGACACAAGTATACTAAAAACGCATCGACATCTTTACATAAGCATGAACAAACATCTAAGCATGAATTTGATTTTACAAACACCCATATTTTAGATACTGACAGAAATTATCATAAATTAGTCATCAAAGAAATGATACACATAAAAAAAGATAAAAATGTTGTAAATGACAAGCAAGATGTCAAAAATTTAAGTCAGATATACTATAATTTGATTTTTGAATAAAACATGCTTGAAGCGACTCTATAATAAATATGAGAAATAATGTAATGATGCTTGGAACGATTTCATATACACTCATACAGGTGAAAGAACGTCATTAAAAAATAAATAATAATCTTTTTTTCCTATTTTTTGCTTTTTATAAAAATAAATCTATCCATACAAATTGCATACCAAAGATCATAATTGAATTTATTTTTAAACATACACACAAAACTACTTTCAAGGTATGTACTATTTTATAATTTTCACTATTTTAACCTGTTTGTATTGTTTTAAATTTTAAATTTTAAACTTTAAGACTATTTTAAAATCTGTTTTGTTTTTATTAATTTTAATTAAATTAGAAATATAAAAATGTAATTACTGTGATATATGTTTATTATATAAAAAATTCTGTAATTTTTGTAGATGTAAAATAAATATACCAAGCTCTTTTGAAGAAGCTCGCTATGTAGAGCGAAACGTCAGAAAGAAAATTATTGTCCTTTGTTTCTCTAATGAAAAACCTATACCCAAGAAAATATTAGAAAATATATATATATATATATATATATATATATATATATATATATATATATATATATATGATAAAATGTTTGTTTATAATTTGAGGAAATTATTTTCTTTAGATGCTTTTTAATATTCTATTTTTAACAAAAATGGCGTACCTTATGATTTACATCATTGATTATTATATAGTGCTAGCTATTTTAATCTTAGCTTATGTTTAAATATATGTTTTAATTACTAATTTTTTGTAGGATTTTCATTACTTTTCTGATAGAGACTTTTATCACAATCCTAAATACGATAAAGAAAACGAGAGTTTATTTGTTGTTGAGAAAGAGCAATGGAAAAACTTGAGACAAAAATTGACACCAACGTTTACATCAGCAAAAATGAAAATGATGTTTCCAACTGTCGTCAAATGCTCTGAGCCAATGATGGAGTTGATTGAAACAGCTTCGAAGACTGGTAAAGATCTTCAGATAAGAGAGGTAAAATTTTATATCTATGTGTATGTAAATAAAAATATCTTTAATATTTTGAAGCATAAAAAGTTTTAAAGAATTATGCAAGGAAGGCTAAACATCCCTGTCCAACGCCTCGTTGAATTTGGTATTCTTTGGTAAGCTTGCTATTAACTGGAACCACTGCCCTCTGACGCCAATATAGATTCTCTATACTTCGCACATCCTTACCATCCACACCAGCAATCCTCAGTATATCTATGAACTTTACATGCCTTTACGTTGGTCTCGACACTTTTGGAGTAATACATTTAGAACAAATAGCGCTTCTCTAGTACCAAGGGTAATTCTAAATCCAAACTAGGTCTCATCTAGGCCGTTTTTACATTTATTTCTTATTCTACATTGAATAATACTCAGGAAAACCTTTAAGAGGTGACTGTTTATGAATAAAAATCCTTATTTTTTTTATAGAACGAAATCATTTAGTTTTACTGCTGCCTATTGGCAGTCGATTGGCAATGGAATTTTGTAATCGAAAATTAAGAAATGAAAAATAAAATAAATAAATATTTTTTGTTCAGAAAAGCGATTCTATTTTCATAAAAATCGTAGTACAATAAGCGGTATAAGATAACTTCCTATTTAAAAGTAGAGTAAAAATATATGAAATAAAATTTTAAAAAAAATTGAACCGACTTCTAAAAGTGCGTTAAAAAGTAAAAAATAACTATATATTTTTATATGAAATTGAAATTTTTGAAGTCGGCGCCAAACTAATACCTGACAAAATGTGATTCGCATAAACAGATTAAAAATTCTTTACTTGTAATTGCTTTCTTACCATAATTTGTATATGTTAATAGTTATTTATTTCCTTTAGAAATATTCTGGCGCCGAGTTCAAAAATTAGTTATTTTTCATCTTTTAGCGCACTTTTAGAAGTCGGCTCAATTAAAAAAAAATATTATTTTTGATTCTTAATTTTGAAGTCATTATGATATCCATAAATTATTTGAACTAAGTACTAATCAAGGTTAGTGTACCTCGCGATGGTGGCAAAAAAGTACCCATTTTATTCAAAGTTGTAATTCACCCTAAAATGAACCACTAAAAATTCTTTGATTCTTAAATTTCTCTAAATACCAGTGAAATTGTATCAAACAAATATTTAGTCTGTCATAGTAAATCCACTATCTTAAATATCAAATTAATTTTAGATTGGTAATATAGGTCCCAAAACTTTCCAATATTGATATTTAAAGAACTTGAGACGCAAACTCACTAATACCAAATTTAAAAATAGGCGAATAAGGTAAAATTTTCAACCCATCATATTGGATCCGCCATATTGAATTTAAAAAAAAAATTAACGTCTTAATCTAATTTAAATCTAAACCCTTCAAAATTATTTACATCCTCAAAAACGATTCAATCCTATCTTTGAACAAAATCGAAAAATGTAAAATTTTTAGTCCGCTGTATTAGATTCGCCATATTTAATCCTCAAAAATACTTTTAAATTCATAATTTACACCCTCAAGAACACTCTATATCAGTTTTGGAGAAAATCAAAAAATGTAAAATTTTTAATCCGCGATCTTGAATCCGCCATATTTATTTATTTTTAATAACTTTAGATTCGTAATGTGAGATTCCACAAACTCCTCCATATCAATTTTGAAGAAAATCGGACAAAATTAATTTTTATCCATCATATTGGATACGTTATATTGAATTTTTTAAAAATAATTTTTGATTCGTTACGTGCGACCTCAAAAACTTACTCATACCAATTTTGGAGAAAATCGGACAAAATTGATTTAGCGTATTAGATCCACTATATTGAATTTTTTAAAAATAATTTTGGATTCGTTATGTGCGACCTCAAAAACTTCCCCCTGTCAATTTTGGAGAAAATTGTACACAATTAATTTTCTTGGCCGCCATATTGTCAGCGTCATCTTGGATTTTACTGTACCAATTTCGTCCAAAAAAATATGGGACCACCGCAGCAATTTCCTGAAAATAACGTAAAAAATTTCATTCAAATCAGTGCAGCCGTTCCGGAGTAATCGGTGTACATACATAAAAAAAAAATGCATAGTCGACGAATTGAGAACCTCCTTCTTTTAGAAGTCGATTAAAAATAATATATTAGTATTTTGTATTACTGGTTTTAGAATTTATTTTGGGTATAAAATCATGGGACTATTAATTTAGTGAGAAATGTCTAAAAAGTGATTAATGGACATAATTCTCAATTTAAGAAACTCTCATGTTACTCTCAAATTATAATACAGTTAGTAACAATTTGTACAATTTAAGTCATACAGAGCAAACTCCTACGAGTTTATAAACACAATAAATGATTAAACTAATATATCACTATTTCCCTTTGTTTTTTACCATATTTTTATCTCAAAAATTATTTTATATCGTTTAGTGCATGACTTTCATCAAAGTAAAATCGTTTTTCTTAAAAATTTTTTTTTACATATGGCAAAAAATATATTTGAATACCTCAGCACTGCGAAATAATTGGTAACTTTATTATTTTTAGTTGTTAGCAAATTTTACGACTGATGTTATCGGTTGTATTGCCTTCGGTCTTGAATTCGGCAGTTTTAAAAGCGAGGATGCCAAATTTCGCTCAATGGGAAAGGAAGTGTTTACAGTTGGCCTTAAAAGAGCGATAAATCTCCTTTTGAGTCGAATATGCGAGAATGTAGCTCAAAACATAGGAGTTAAAAATATTCCTCCAAAAGTCACACAGTGTTTTTCTGAAGTGATAACAGAAAATATAAAGTACAGACGTGAAAATAACATAAAAAGACCAGATTTTACACAATTGCTTATGGATTTACACGACTCAACTAAAGGCCAGGAAAATCCTTTCACTTATGAAGAACTGGTTGCAAATGTTATATTATTTTTTGTTGCTGGTAAGTCTTTATTAGATCTTAAAACAAATTGATTTAATTTTTATTTTATTATAGTTTGAAAGCTTAGTACTTAAATTATTTCATTAGCTTCTAGTAGGGCAGTAACGAAGACCAATTAGTTTGAGATAGGAATTGACTAAAATATGGGTGTGTGATTTTTATTGTGTCTTTATATGCATTTAAAATAATATAAGGCCTTGCCTGTAATAAAAACTTAAATTTGTATCTTTCACTTGGAACTGGAATTATTCGTCGTATTAGGTGTTACAACTGATCCAATTTCTTTTTTATTAGATTTACATCTAGGCTATATGGTGAAAATTAGTAACCATATTATTTGCATGTGGTCAAACGTTATGGTGCACTAATACTAGTTTTTCGTATCCAATATGGCCGATATATCAAAATCTTGCAGAATGTTTTTCAAATAAACTACATCAGTCAGTCGCTAAGTCATTTTCATGACTTAAATGTATCCCTCTCAACTAATACCCCACCTAAGCATCATCTCATTTCCTCCGAAACAAACGCTCAGTATGCGAATGCATACATAACGTTCGACAACTCTTCAATACACTCGAATTCGTCCACTGGATTTAATAACTGCAATAATAGAACATTTTCCCAATTTTTGATATTATGTTAAAGATATTCTGGCAAATTCTAATCGAAGACTTTTGTGATTTTGAAGAAGATTTGAACTTGGTTTTAAACATGTTTCTTTTAATCTTTCGTCTGACTTATCCTTACAATTGGTGGCTCATTTTTGGCTCAATAACTTATCAAAATATTTGATATTGTAGATTAACCTCTCCCGAGATATCATAAGGTGTGTGCGTCTTTGTTCTTCATTATATAGAGCTACAACATGTGCTGATTCCGATACTTTACATTATCTAACCGGTGGCAAACGCATACCACTCTCTATCTGTTTAGGCCACGACAAATAACTTAATTCACTTTAATTTTTACAATATGTAAGGACATCTTTCTCAAAAAATGTCGTTAATAAGTAGAAAACGTAGATATTTTTTAATTTAAATACGTGAATATGTCCGCGAACTTCCAGCTTTCCAGGCAATCTGAATATTTACTCTCATAAAGATCTATATAATATATATTATCGGTGAATATAAAATACTTACATTTGGGTGTATAAATATAATGGAAGATGACGCTGCTTGTATTAGACTTTATAGTTTGTTTGATATAAGTTGCCTAAAAGATTGTTTTTTTTTCTGTTTAGTTGCGCCTGCCTATCCTTTACTGACTAAAACCAATGAGTTCGAAACCGATCTACAGATGGCGATACACTACCATAAAAGAAACTTCCAGCTTTTCCTGGTATTTTTTTGCAATTTGAAATTGTGCTTTTTCTTTAGCCATATTAAAACAGAGTACAGGGTGTATAATTTTCGATGGTCCTACGGGTTATCTCCGTTATTAGTAAAAATAGTGGCATTGTATTACTTTTTTAAGAAACAAATAATGCCATTAAAAGAATTTTTATAAACCTCTCGTATCTCGGTTATCTTGTAACTTATCGCAAAGTTAAAAAACATAACTACTAGATTTTTTCACGTAGAGTTCAGTGGAGCAGTAAGTTTTTTTTATAGGTTCAACTATTTCGGAGAAATAAATCGAACATGCCTTTTTTAAAATAGGAAACCCTATATATTTTTGAATGATGTGGTTTAGTTTATTACAAGCTTTCCAAAAACATATAACACTCCATATTTATTATTTGTATTGATTTTCAAATTTACAGTTTTTTTTTTAATAATTAGTCAGTAGACCATGACGGCTAAAAAAAGAAACAAAAATCTATTACTGGTATCAAAAGTATGTTGATGAATACCAAAGGGCTAATTATATTTTTAGATTATTAATATAATTTATTTTGTAACACATTAAACTAAAAATAATTGTTTACAGATATTTTTAAATTGTTCTTCATTCATAATTCTTATTTTCTTCAATGCAATAATTAAAGGCCCTGCCTGTAACTCACTAAGGACCATGTTAGTCGCATTTCTTAAATCCGCTGTGGTTTAGTACTGGAATTTTATTTTTGAGGTATCGTCATAAGAGAAGTCCAAAATCGACAAATCGGGAGACCTGGATGGCTTTTATATGTTCATTCATTTGTCCAATCCAACAACCGGGAAAATTAGTGTCGAAATAGGGTCTTGTAGTTTGCGTATTGTGATCGGGAGCTCCGTATTGTTGCAGGTACAGTCGCATTTCTCAATTCTGGAAGACTGTGTTGCAGAATTTGCAAATATTTATTTGTGGTAAGGCTGTCTTCATATATATCATATACGATTTTTGTTCCAACTATAAATCATGAAACGCTGAAGTCAAATCTTTCTTGCTGTTCTTGTGAAAATATTACATGTTGATTTTCCTGAGACCATAACTTAGTTTTGTCTATTCAATATACTGGCATTGGTAAACTAAGCCTCATCTGGTTATATAACGGCTGTTTTAAAATTCTTTTCTATGTCTGTATTTTGTAAATATAAATTAGAAAATTCTATTCGGCAATATAATTCAACAGGATGTAAAATTTTTCACGACCTGATATTGACAGTGTTTGAACTTGTGTTTTTTTTTAGAATTGTTTGGATTCTTGACTTATTAACTCCTACAAATCCTACAATTCTGCAAGAACTACTATAATTTGCATTAACAGAAACTTGATTGATTTCATCAATCGCCCCGTTTTTCTTATTATATATATATATATATATATATATATATATATATATATATATATATATATATATATATATATATATATATATAGATAACCCGTAAAACGATAGAAAGTTGGATATCCGGTACATCTGCCTTTATAGTATAAGGTTATTACAGTTGATCGAGAATAAAAATAGTTTTTCTAATGTAAATGTATTTATACACCCAACTGCAAAGTATATTTTGTATTCACCGTTGGTATATAACAAAATTAAAGATCTTTGTTTTAGTTATATTTGTTTTGTATCTTTAGGGTTCGATACGTCCTCATCTACAATGCAATTCGCTTTATATGAATTAAGTAGACATCCAGAATTGCAGGAGAAGACTAGAGCCGAGATTAATACTGTATTAAAGAAACATAATGGAGAATTTACCTATGAAGCATATCAGGAAATGACATATTTAAGACAAGTAATTGATGGTAAGTTCTAACAGTTTATGTTTTAATTTTGATCTTTAATCATATTTATTAGAAAAGTATATATACAGTTATAAAATTAATAGAAATTTAAATTATTTACTAATTTATTTTTAATTTTTTAGTACAAATTCTTTGCGTTCGATTTACTTTTTCAGTTAAAAAACAAGAATATACAAAATCTTTTACTCTTAGATACAGCTTACTAAAATGAACCCATTTTATGTTTCATATCCACTACACCTATACCTAAAATTTTTAACAGTAAACAGAGAATAGTGTGTCGTTTAAAAAAAGAAATAAATTTGTTCCCAAATTTGTAAAAGATAATATAATAAATGCATAATGTGTAATAAAAAATATTTTTTATGAAATTCACTTTAATCCACAATTTAAGCTTTAATAATATAGGTTTCTATCTAACGTCGGAACCTAATATTTTATTGATATTCTTGAAACAAGTAAGTTTAAGTGCTTAAATATTTTTATGATATATGCAGTGTACTTTTTTAAGGTGGAATATAGGATTTTAAGTGATACATATATAAATTCTTATCAGACATATTTTTATTAACGGAATCTCAGAGATTCTTAGGATACTTGTAATCTGAAACCTACAGAACACATTACAAAAAAATGCGTATGGGAAAAGGTTCAGGAAATACCCAAAAAAAAAATACACTTTTGAATACCTTCGTATTTATTATTTTTACACATCCTTGTAAAAGATGAATATTTTGACACCGCTGTCAGTAAGAATTACATACAAGTAGAACGTAAATGCTGGAATAAATTCATTATTTAAAAAATGTTTTTGAAAAATCACTCGGACACGTTAGATTTTATAAGGTGACCGAAAAAAGCTGTGCTATAGCCAACATAATTTTTTTAAAAGGTGAGCCTAAATTTTTCCCTTTATAAACTCTATACCTAAATGTAACTGTTGTCGATTTACAGTTATGGTTAAACCTCAAAATGAAATAGAGTAATTATTTACTAGTATAACTAATTTGTTACTACAAAAAGAAAGTTAGGTGAATTAAAATTATCAACTCTCTTTAACACAAAATTGCAGATGAGCCAGGAGGTTAAATATTTAGATGTAACCCTGGATGCAAAGCTTACCTGGAACTCACACCTGCAAACAAGGTTAAATATCCATCATTGCAGCTAGGAGCGTACTGGACAAGACATGGGGATTAAAGCCACATATTGTGCACTAGTTGTACACTGCGATGGTAAGACCCATATTAACCTAGGGCTCGATTATATGGTTGACAAAAACCATATATATACGGGCCACTTTGAAGCTCTCCATACTCCAAAGACTGGCACTCCTATGTATCACAGGTGTCAACAAAAGCACTCCAAGCGCAGTCATGGAAACTACTAAACCTCCTTCCCCTTAATATAATAATCAGGGTAGAGACGAGGATGGAGGCCTACAGGCTGGGATTAAACAATTTCTGGTGGACTGGACCTGACCTGGGACACACCAGGCGGGGTAACGAACTCATTGCTAAAAATAAGTAGTAACACGATGCCAAGAACTTACAACCTTGACAGACACTACACCATTCAGTTAGACTGGAAGGCAGACCCTGACCGAACACTGAATCAGCCAGAAAACCGTCTTTGTAAGGACAGGTCCAAATCAGACCATGGTACAGCCTCGAATGCGAAGCTTTAACCTACTAGCAGTCAATCTGTTCACCTAGAAGAGATATACCAGACAAAACAATAAGTTTTAAGGATTCCGTGTAAGGGCTTCTCAACCCTGGCCTGCTATGTCATATAAATCAATCAGAATAACAAATTCAATAACCTTTGTCAAATTATTATCTTAGGGCGGTAGGGTAAGGACCCGAGAAGAAGTGTGTCAGTTATATTAAGAAAAATATCCAAACCTTTCGCCAATTTCCCGATCAACAGTGAGGGAGTGGCCGCCAAGGGCTCCAAAACTGAGACATAAAGAACTTAAAAATTACCATAGAAGTAGTTTAAATATTTAAAATGAATTTATAAATTACTTAGGTTACTGTCAATTAACTAATGCGATTCATTCTCAACATTAAATAAAATGATATATTAATTGTTGTTACTATTTTATTTCGAGTCTTAACAGTTGATAAATCGAAAATAGTAATATTCAGGTTTAGGACACGTATGAGGCAAAATGTTAAAAATTTTGCTGGCAGTGTAAAAGTGAGCAAAAAAGCCCAGTGTTTTTTTAAATAATGAATTTTTTCCAGAGTTTATATATGATATGTGTAATAAATTGACTACAAGTTTTGTGTGTATGTGTGTTGCGTTTCATGGCTCTGGTTTAAAGTTAATTGGCCAGCATCTCTTTTTTATTGGGATTTTTAAACTACAAGTTTTGTAGTGAATATTATAGTTCAAAAGCATAGTGTAATGAGATGGAGACAAAAACATTTCAAGTAGCTCTGGAAATTAAAGTTAACTGAGATTTTGTTTCAGAAACACTAAGGTTATATCCACCAGTACAAGCAATTGCTAGAAGAGCTGTTAAACCCTACACCTTTAAAGATAGCAATTTTACAATTGAAAAAGGCATTCCTTGTATAATCTCCACAATCGGCTTGGGAAGGGATCCTGAATATTATCCAGACCCAGAACGTTTTGATCCGGAGAGATTTACAGCTGAAAATAAGGCAGCAAGACATCCTTACGTATATTTACCTTTCGGCGATGGACCCAGAAATTGTATAGGTAAGATTAAACTCCTTTTTACCCCATTGCAGATAAATAGATTCAGATGTACTTAAAATTAACGACGTTTTGATGATGTTGTTTTATCTAATCTTTAGTAAGTATAAACTTAGTTATTTGTTAGTATATATATATATATATATATATATATATATATATATATATATATGTTATATCGTAGATTTTCACGGATGGTAGAATGAATAGTTTGGTTATTCCGGGTTTCAATCCGTTCGTTCAAAAACAACAGATGGCGCACCTATGGGGTCCTCGCTTTCACCAGTCATAGCCAACCTTTTCATGATATATTTCGAACAAGAGGCACTGCAAAAGGCACCTTTAAAACCAAAATTTTGGAAACGCTATGTCGATGATATTTTTATAATATGGCCACATGGAAAAGAACACCTGGACGATTTCCTCATATATCTTAACAATATCCACCACAGAATCCAATTCACGCTAGAAATCGAACAAGAAAAGAAACTTCCTTTTTTGGACCTGCTATTAACTAGGAAACTCAACAACACCTGGGGCTTCAGCGTATATCGGAAACCCACACATACTGACCGATATCTCAATGCAGCGTCACATCATCATCCCTCTCAAAAGCAGGCAGTAGTCAACACATTAGTATTAAGGTCTCTCCGCCTAACAGAACCTGACAGAAAACAAGACGAAATAAGACACATTTCAACAGCTCTAGAACGGAATGGTTTCTCACAAGCAGACATAAAGAAAGCCATAAAAAGACAAGAAAAGACTACAACAAAGACCAAAGACCAAGATCAAACAAGGAACAAAGCCATAATACCATACATAAAAGGAATAACAGACAGAATCGGAAGAATCTTAAGAAAACACAACATACAGCCCATATTTAAACCACAACAACAATAGCCAACATCCTGGGAAATCCCAAAGACAAGACCAACTTTGAAAATCATGGCGTTTACAGCATTCCATGTGCAGATTGTCATCAAACTTATATAGGACAAACAAACAGGCGCATATCAGCAAGAATCCAAGAACATAAAAACAGCCTCAAAAACAAACAGACAACCTCAGCCCTATTTCAACATCACCAAACAACCGGAGATACCATCGATTTTGAAAAAACAAAAGAAATAGCACCGGTACAGAACTACAAGGTACGCGTCATAAGAGAGGCCCTAGAAATCGAAAAAGCAGGACAGCTAAATAAACGAGACGATGCTATAAATTTTTCATCTACATGGAAAACATTAATAAAAAATCAAGAAAGAAAACAACAAAAATCAACTAGTACACGAGAGACCTGCATACAAGAACAAAATATATCGCACTCGGGAGAGGGAAGGAGCATACGAAGCCGCCCACCCAATCAGGCAGCGAGCCAACTAAACAAAACTCGAAATTCTTCAGAGGCCACCATCAGTTCTCAGCGAGTAACGAGACGAACGAATATATATATATATATATATATATATATATATATATATATATATATATACATATATATATATATATATATATATATATATATATATATATATATACATATATATATATATATATATATATATATATATATATATATATATATATATATATATATATATATATATATATATATATATATATATTCTAATATTTTCTTGGGTATAGGTTTTTCCATTAGAGAAACAAAGGACAACAATTTTTCTTGACGTTCCGCTCTACATAGTTTCTTCAAAAGAGCTGGTATAATTTATTCTACATCTACAAAATTACAAAATTTTTTTATAATAAACATATATCACAGTAATACACATTTATATTTTTAATTTAATTAAAATTAATAAAAATAAAACAGATTTTAAAATAGTCTTGAAGTTTAAAGTTTTAAACCAACACAACAGGTTAAAATAGGTTAAAATTGTGAAAATTATAAAATAGTACATACCTTGAAAGTATTTGTGTCTGTATGTTAAAAGTAAATTCAGTTATGATACTTTGTATGCAATTGCTATGGATAGATTTATTTTTATAAAACCTATACCCAAGAAAATATTAGAAAAAAATATTTAACAAAAGGTTTAAGATACAAGAATAAATTATATATATATATATATATATATATATATATATATATATATATATATGTATATGTATGTATATATATATATATATATATATATATATATATATATATGTATATGTATGTATATATATATATATATATATATATATATATATATATATGTATATGTATGTATATATATATATATATATATATATATATATATATATATATATATATATATGAAGTAGAATGCGAACAGTAAATGCAAACTTCGTTTCAACCATATCCTTTCCGTGTTAGAGGTTGCACAGTTTGAACAAATTGTTAAGAAACACAATTTATCCTCTTCCACCACCATCGAGATGATGGCCTACCTGCACCACCATACCGAGAAGAAAGTCAAAACTTACCCTTCCCGCCACAGTGATACGGCAGAGGTACATGTTTCGTCTCTACTAGACTCATCAGGGTACCGACATGCACCTGGCTGTGCAAAGGACAGATCAGAAGGAAGCATGCAAATACTGAATGCGGCTTCGCCGACCTCCCGCCGGATGGCGTATATGTACCTCTGCCGTATCACTGTGGCGGGGAGGGTAAGTTTTTACTTTCTTCTCGGTATGGTGGTACAGGTAGGCCATCATCTCGATGGTGGTGGAATAGGATAAATTGTGTTTCTTAACAATTTGTTCAAACTGTGCAACCTCTAACACGGAAAGGATATGGTTGGAACGAAGTTTGCATTTACTGTTTGCATTCTACTTTATTCATAGACGGAGCTGCATATAGTTGTACGTTTGCTGAATGTGATTTCAGCACTACAACGGCATAATGTGGATATATCGACTGCTATTGCATCTCACACGGAGGTATCCGTAAAAGCCGCATAAACATATATATATATATATATATATATATATATATATATATATATATATATATATATATATATATATATATATATATATATAATAATCCCTTAAATGGCAATGGGCAGGTCATATAGCAAGAAGAACTGACAACAGATGGACCACAAGAACAACTATGTGGTATCCCAGAAACGCGAAGAGGCCACAGAGACGCCCTAACATTAGATGAGACTATGACATCAGGAAAGTGGCAGGAACAACTTGGTCCCGATTAACCATCGATAGAAAGAGTTGGGCACAAATGAGTAATGATTATAAGAACACGTAATAGTAATAACAACAAAAAAAAACAAGAAAAGTAATAATAATAAATAACTATAAAGGAACATCATAATAACAACTTAATAAGGGCGGCTGCACCATAATTTAGAAATGGTAGATAATAGCTGAAAATGATGATGATATATATATATATATATATATATATATATATATATATATATATATATATATATATATATATATATATATATATATATATACCCGAAAATGGGTTTACTGCAATAGTTATTTTTAAAATAAGCTCTTCTTATAAATTATCACTCAATAACATTCCCATCCATTTTAATGGTCTTCAGATTGAGGTTTCTTTTCTTTGTGAAGGCTATTAGGGTAGTTTTGGTGGAGTTGATGTTTAGTCCCATCATCTGGCACCATTCTCTAATGTATTTAAGCCCTCTTTGAACTATGTCACAGAGGGTATTCTCGAATATGTCTCTTGTGATCATGACCTCGTCAGCGGCATAGCTTTGGCAAGATATGCCGAAGTCAGTCAGATCACAGAGGAGTTTCTCTACAAATAAGCTCCACATAAGTGGAGAGGCTACTCCTCCCTGAGGGCATCCTCTGGTGGTACATAGGGCGATAGTGTCCTATTCTATCTCTGTCGCTGCTATTCTAGTAGAGAGAAGTAGTGGTCTAATCTTAAAACCGTCTTAAATTGACAGCAGATGGTTTAAAGTGACAAGAGCAACAATAAGTGAAGTAAGTTTTAAACTCTAAAAATATAAGCATAAAAAAAATGATTTTCTTTTATTATTGAACCGGCAAAAATGGAGAATTTTATTTCTTTCGGGATACAACTATTACTCTTACATATTTCTTTATCGCTATGTTTCTTTCCTTAATATCCTTACATAAGCGTCTATTTGTTGGTATATGTAATATAAATTATGACAGTATCATAAGCAAATCAAAACTGGACAATTGGAAAATCTATTAATCATGGCAACTAGATCGGGTTTAAGTCTTAAAGCTTCTTAGTGAATCTGGCTTTTAATGTATATTTATAATGAAAGGATACTTATATAATGAACAAAAATGAGTGAAACATAATTGTGTCATTCCAAGGTCTAAATGACACCATCTAATATTCAAGACCATTTGAAAAAGTTTTAATTAAAGATCATAAATGTAAAGAATGTAGCTCTTGGTGTTAAAAATTTTCAATATTTTTTTATTTTAATATGTTTCGAATGGAATTAAAAAATTTGAGATGTATTTGAAAAAATATCAATATGGGGCAATAATTACCAGATGCCCAATTTTACACAGATCTAAAATTTTAAGATTACTTCTGGGCTATGTAGCAAGCTTAATATTCAACATTATCTTTATTATTTTTAGGTATGCGATTTGGTTTAATGCAGACTTCCATAGGCCTTGTAAATATTTTAAGAAACTATAAAGTTACCATCAGCCCGTCAACAAAAATGCCTCTAACATTAAAACATGGACTTTTCCTTATGATGCCAAATGAAACTCTATATCTTAGAGCAGAAAAAATTTAACTACAGTTATGAAGTATTTATATCATAATGATGTTTAATAAAATTAATCATTACTTATAAATAAATATAAAAATATACTACCGAACATTTTTTTTTTAATTTTGCTATTAAATAATGGCATTAAATTATTACATTTTTTCAGCATAGCATGTCAAATTTCTCTGATGCTAATCTATAAATTGTCTCACCAAGTTCTTTTTAAAATAACTTTAAAATATTTAATCAGTTTTATGATAAACCTCATTATATTTTCAACTCATAAAAAGGA
The DNA here is from genome assembly GCA_034092305.1 of Diaprepes abbreviatus. Taxonomy (NCBI): domain Eukaryota; kingdom Metazoa; phylum Arthropoda; class Insecta; order Coleoptera; family Curculionidae; genus Diaprepes; species Diaprepes abbreviatus. The sequence goes on from JASJET010000171.1 coordinate 2,414,400, forward strand.
AATGTTGATAAAAAAAACAGAAATAACTTAAAAAATAGAGAAAAAAATATCAAGTGTGACGTTTGACATCAGACTAAAAAATATTGTCAGTCGAACAACATCTATACATTCACCAGAGTAGCATAATAAATAAATAAATCTATTTCTGCCGTGTTCGAATAGCAGAAAAACGTTAAGAATATATACAAACAGTTTATTTCTTGTAAATTCAACTCTGTTTCTCTTCCATAAGTGTTTCGACCACCCTATGGTTTCGTCAGTGGAGCTGTATCGAACCGAGAGTAACATTTGAAGAAAACAACTGCTATATAAAATATGAATAACGTAAAATGTTCATTCTACCATCTAATCTAAATCTACATCCACGAAAATTCCCTGATACCAATTTTGGACAATATTCAGAAATGTAACATCTTTGCACCGTCATATTGAATCTGACACATCAAATTTTCTTAAAACAATTTTAAATCAGCTCTTTATACTTTCAAATACGACCCAGTTCCAATTTAGAATAAAATCGATAAAGGTAAAATTTTTCGTCCGTCATATTGGATTCACCATATTGAATCTTTTAAAAATAATTTTAAGTTCGTATTTTACACCCTCATAAACGTTCCTATACCAATTTTGGAGAAAATCGAAAAATGTAAAATTTTTAGCACGCCATATTAGATCTGACATAATCCCTCCATACCGATTTTGGATAAAATCCAGACATGTAAAAAATTCGAGACTTATGTGCGACCCTCATCCTAATTTTGGAGAAAATCGGGAAAAATTTTTTTCCACCATATTGGATTCACCATATTAAAATTTTAAAAAGTAATTTCAGAGTTGTTATAGGCGACTCCAAAAACTCCCCCTTACCAATTTTGGAGAAAATCGACCAAATTTTTTTTCCATCCGATTGCCAGCATCATCTTCGACTTTCTGCACCAATTTCATCCAAAATATGGGACCACCGCAGCAATTTCCTGAAATTCCGGAACAATCGATGTACATACATAAAAAAATAGATAGGGGTGGAATTGAGAACCTCCTTTTAGAAGTCGGTTAAAAATGACAATTTTATGACAAATAGACATAACTCTGGGAGAAGCCGTAGTACTTGAACCCTACAAGCAGAAGAAAGGATTCTAAAATTTGTTGCAGCCAATCCAAGTATAGGCACAATAAAAAATGCTTTTCAAGAAGGTATTCCTAAGAGTACTGCATGAGAAATTTTAAATAAATAACCTCTTGGCCTTATTATTTATAAAGAGTTCAGGTGTTTCAACCTTAAAATCTTCTTTCCAGAGTTCAGTTTTGTGAATGGATGTAGTGAAAATGTCGATAAGACCGATTTTTTCTCAATAAAATTTTCTCTACTGACGAATCAGAGTTTAGGCGTGAAGGTATTGTAAATTTTTATTATAACCATGTGTGGATAGACGAATTTCTTTTTTAAATAATTTTTTAGTGTTGTAGGCAGGTATCCTGGGAGATCTAATATTAAGGTTGTATATTACGCTGAAGATGTGCTCTACGGCCAAAGAGTAGAAACCTTGGGTTTTTGAACGTATCCAGACCGATTGATAGGCAGAAGTGGGCCCATTGCTTGGCCTCCCCGATCACTGGATCTAAGTCCACTAGACCACTTTTTTATAGGATTAATTAAAGTCCCTAGTTTATTCAGTATTTGTTAAAAATGTACAACAAATAGAACAACGTGTAATGCAATGTTGCCTAGAAATTCGAAATAAACAAAGAATTTTTGAGATAGTAAGAACTTACATTGAAATTTCTTGATTTTTATTTTTTGTTCGAATAACAATTAACTTTAATCATTAAGTAAAACGGTTTTTGTTTTTTAAATTTTTTACCTTGTTTTCGTTTAAAGCTAATAAAAAATTCAAATTTTTAATATTTATTGAATAAGTAAATCGAAAATTCTGGTATGTTCTTTTCTTAGATCTTACCAACATAAATTTTCAGTTTTCAACTAAGACAGATGATTGGGATTCTTTATTATTTTGACATAAACCACAAGCCATTTGATATAATTTGCTTCAAATTATATAAGCCTACTTACTGATGTTTAAACACAAATAAACTAGGGTTCATGTATTAATTTAATTAAAGCGGATTTTGTATTAAACTGCTGGTGTAGTGATTTTTTACAAAAATATTTTTTTATGGAAATGCTTTTGCGAAATCATAATTTTTTTTGGTAGAATTTCAAAAAAGTGTCATATAAAAAAAAAGGGATAAGTAAACCAGACCGACCCCCTATCGGAGCGCTTCCGACTAAATTTCCGCTCACTGCACACATATTAGAAAACACATCCGTACTTCAAGTAGTTCCAGAGATATTAAATAAAAAAACCGTGTTCGAGGGGGCCAAATGACACATTTGCGGACCTACATTCATATGAAATTTTTTTCATATGTAGAATAGCCCCCCGAAATTTTCAGACCCACTGTAGCGAAAACATTTTTTAAAATTAATTTTTGACACCCTGTATTTTAAACAAAAACATCTGGTATTTTGATAATAACCTTGAAGTTGATTGAGAACGAAGACACGCCGATGATAATTACTTGTTTTGTTATTCAAGCTAGATATTATTTTGAATATTAGTCAAATCTAATTGTCATCTTGATAAGGTAAAACAGAAGTTATACAGGGTATTTCTAAAAGGTCTGCACAAAACGCCTAGAACAAATTCTTGAGGTAAAACTATAGGTATCTTGCCAAATTTACCTTTTTCCAGAAGTTGATTATTTCCGAATGTCAAAGTTAATTTTTTTACATTTTTGTAAATATTTATCCTAATAATTTTTTTGGATAAAAGGCATAAACGAATTTCCAATAAATTTTTTGTTTTTGCAGCAGAATGAGGACGAGCATTATTATGCAAAAGCAAGACTTTTTTCGACGCTTGTCAGGATGTTTTCGCTTGATGGCAATTTTTATCATACACTGCAATTAACTTACGATGAATGTCGTTGCCATTATGATTCTTCGCAATGAAAAAATGCAACTCGCAATTAGACACGTTTTGTATAGGAATCTCCATGACTCCCAAGCTTGTACTGAAATTAGTTAGACTGGTAAAACTGATTTCGCTCTTACAGGCAAACTATAAAGAAAAACTAAGTATAGTACTAGCCCGCTAAATGGCACTCAAGAGATATAACAAGCTAGGAAAACTTACATTTTGACCCCCCCCCCGTATTTACAAAAAATTTGAAAAAATTATAACTTTGACACCCTGTATTTCAAAAACTATCAACTTTGGTCCAAGGCAAATTTGGCTAGATCCTCAAATTCCAGCATCAGGAGTCTGCCTTAGAATTTGGTGCAGACTTTTTAGAGACACCCTGTCGAAATTACATAAGAAGTGAAACGTGTAAAAATCTCATCTAACTATTATATAAAAAGAAAACGTATATTTGTTGAAATTTGTAAATAAGCAGATAATAATATGTTTCAGCTATGAACTTTTTATTCTAGCCGCAAGCTGGTGAACCGTCTAGTCCTGTCTTATGGAAAGTCGCTCCTGCAGTTGAGTTGGCTCGTATAGACTCTAAATATTGGTAGATTATTTTTGCTAGCATACCTGTAATTCTCTTTCACCTTGGCAATTATATATTGGGCTTTCTTAAATATAGTAAAGAGATTATGAAGCATGTTATCTATTTATTATGAAGTTCTTTAAGGATATTGCCTTTGTGAATTATAATGCAGATAGAAAAAAGTGTGAGTGAAGCCGCCATAGAGGGTGTTGGTGTAAAGTAATTTGGAAGATTCGTATAACCAAAAGATATTGTCTCCTTTTTAACCGACTTCTAATAGAAGGAGGTTCTCAGTTCGTAGAGTATGTATGTTTTTTTTTTATGTATGTACACCGATTACCCGAAACGTCGGTGCCGATTTGAATGAAATTTTTTACGTTAAAAAATTAATTTTGTCCGATTTTGTCCAAAATTGGGGTTATACCCAACGAATCTGAAATTATTTAAAAAATAATTCAAAATGGCGGATCCAATATGGTGGACAAAAAAATTTAATTTTGTCCAATTTTCTCCAAAATTGATACGGGAGAGTTTTCGGGGTCGCACAAGACAAATCCAAAATTATATTTAAAAAATTCAATATGGCGGATTCAATATGGCGGACAAAAAAATCAATTTTGTCCGATTGTCTCCAAAATTCGTACGGGAGATTTTTCGAGGTCTGACATAACAAATTTTAAATTATATTTAAAAAATTCAATATGGCGGATCCAATATGGCGGACAGAAAATTTTAATTTTGTTCGAATTCCTCCAAAATTGGCAAGGAGAAGTTTTCGAGGTCGCACATAACGAATTAAAAATATTTTTAAAAAATTCAATATAGCGGATTTAATATGGTGGACAAAAAACTCAATTTTGTCCGATTTTCTCCAAAATTCGTACGGGGGAGTTTTCGGGGGTGCACATGAGTTATTTTTAAAAAATTCAATATGGCGTATCTAATATGGTGGATAAAAATTAATTTTGTCCGATTTTTTTTCAAAATTGATATGGGGGAGTTTTTGGGATAGCACATTACGAATCTAATATTATTTAAGAAAATTAAATATAGCGGATCTAAGATGGCGGATTAAATATTCTACATATGTCGATTTTGTCTAAAGTCAGTATTGGGGGATTTTTGTTAGTGTTAATTACGAAATTAAAATAATTTTTGAAAAACTCAATCTGGCGGATTCAGTATGGTGTCCTAAAAATTTTAAGTTTTTCGACTTACTCCAAAACTGATATAGAAGGTTTTTGAGGATGTAAATTATGAATTTAATGATACTTTTCAGGATTCAATATGGCGAATGCAATATAGCTTACTAAAGATTTTATATTTTTCGATGTTGTTCAAATGTGGAACTGAATCGTTTTTGAGGATGTAAATAGCGAATATAAAATTATTTTAAGAAAATCTAATACGTCAGATGCAATATGACCGTTAAGAAATTTTAAATTTCTGGATTTCATCTAAAATTGGTAATAGGGAGCTTTGAAGGGTTTAGATTTAGATTAGATTAAGGCTTTAAATTAATTTTTTTGAAATTCAGTATGGCGGATCCACTATGGTAGAAAGAAACTTTTAGCTTATTCACATTTTTTCAAATTTGGTATTAGGGGTTTTTTTTGGGGGGGGGGTAATACGAATATGAAGTTAATTTTTTACAACTATTAGTTTAATAAGATACAATATGAGGGACTAAAAATTTAACATTTTCCGGTTAAATATAAAATTGATATTGCGGGTTTCTTGAGGCATATATAAACTCAATATACAATATAAAATATATCGGGCTAAGAAATTTACGTCTCATATTCTTTAAATATCGATATTGGAAGGTTTTGGGGCTTATATTACTAATTTAAAATTAATTTGAAATTAAAGATAGTTGATTTACTATGACAGACGAAATATTTGTTTGACACAATTTCATTGGTATTTGGAGAACTCTAAGAATCAAAGAATTTTTAGTGGTTCATTTTAGGGTGATTTGCAATTCTGGATAAAATGGGTACTTTTTTTCCACCTTGGAGTCATTGCGAGGTACACTAATTTCGATTAGAACTTAAATTCAAATAATTTATGAATATCATAATGAATTCAAAAGTAAAAATCGAAAAATAAAATTTTTATAAAAAAATTGAACCGACTTCCAAAAGTGCGCTAAAAAGTGAAAATTTTTGAAGTCGGCGCCAAATTATTTCTAAATGAAATAAATAACTACTAATATATACAAATTATGGTAAGAAAGCAATTACAAATTAAGCGTTTTTAATCTGTTTATGCGAATCACATTTTATTTGGTATTAGTTTAACGCCGACTTCAAAAATTTCAATTTCATATAAAAATTTATAGTTATTTTTCACTTTTTAGCGCACTTTTAGAAGTCGGTTCGATTTTTTTATAAAAATTTTCATCTTTTTCTTGTCTCTTATCCCGTTACACTCTGTACTTACAGAAGATGAGCTGCGTGCTCCGCATGGAATTTCGTACACTCCCTAGTTTTTTTACAGGGATTTTTTCTTGAGGTGTTGGCAGGAGATCCTTAACTTTACAGTCTATGGTCAAAATAATTTCAATGTTGTGTCTCTTGAGAATCTTTGCGATGTTATGTCTGATGTTCTCACGGATGTGATGTGCAATCGAAGGTTTTCGGTAAGGTCGTGTATATGCTGAGTCCTTCTCAGAACTGTAAGGCAGCAAACGTTTCGATGAAATCTCATTCACTATTTTTAAAGCTCACTGTACGGCATCTGTGGGCGCAGCAGGACTCGCAGCCTGATTGGCCAGAACCATCTGGCTAACGAACGCGCCCCAAGTACAGACGCGACCAACAGCACCCGAGTTGAAAGCGTCAATTCACCCATAGACGCTGTACAGTGAGTTTTGAAAATGATGAATGAGATTTCACCGAAATCACAGCTGCCTTACAGTCTTGAGAAGAACTCAACACATACACGGGATACCTGAAAACCTTCGATTACATACATACATACATACATATATATATATATATATATATATATATATATATATATATATATATATATATATATATATATATATATATGTTACACCCCTGCTCCCCATTTTCTATTTAATAAGAAAAATTTCAAAAAAGTGAAAATCATCAGAAAAATTCAAGCTTCCGAATTGTGCGTGGCAAAATGACTTCATTAAACCAGATCATTCTGAAAATTTCGCAAAATCGAAAATAAATGGTTAAAAAGTTATTAACAGTTAAATTTCTTTAAAGCTCCCATTTTTCTAATCGGTATTTTTGCTTAAAATTACTCCTTCAGGAGTTTTTGAGATCGCAGAGTATGAATATGTAATGATAATTTTAATTTTCCAGTTTCCAAGATGGCGAATTCAAGATGGTAGACCATAATTTTTTTAAAGATAATATTTTGCTCTGAAAATACTTACTCGAGGGGTTTTGCGGTCATTGAGCACAAATTTGTAATGATAATTTTATTTTTTAATATCCAAGATGGCGGATTCAAAATGGCGAACCTCAATTTATTTAAAAGCTAAATATTTGCTCTGAAAATACTTATTTGAAGGTTTTTGGGGTTGTCAGGAAATTGTCAAAAAATCTAATATCTCATTTCTTGTTTTTTTATTCTTTTTATTTTTGTGGTCTGGCGGATGATATTTCAACTTTCTTAACTTTTATCTATTTCATTTTAACTTCCTAGCTAGATTAATGGACAAGATTATAAATAAAAGAATATAATGCAGATGTAGAAGATCGGTTAATACTTCAGTTTTCATTACTATGGAAACCTCGGAAATAATTACAAAGAACATGTTACGAGATAACATAGCTTTAAAATCAGCGACCCGGAAACTCCCCGAGTAAGTATTTTAAGAGGAAAATATTAACTTTTAAAATATTATGGTTAACCATTTTAGGTCCGCCATTTTGGATATTGGGAAATTAATATTTTCATTACATATTCGCACTCTGCGATCTCAAAAACCCCTAAGTGAGTAATTTTAAACAAAAATAGCCAATAGAAAAATGGGAGCTTCAAAGGGATTTAACTAATAGTAATTTTTTCACCATTTATTTTCGGTTTGTCGAAATTTTCAAGATGATCGGTATATATATATATATATATATATATATATATATATATATATATATATATATATATATATATATATATATATCCATATCCATCATATCCCTTCCGTGTTAGAGGTTGCACAAATTGGATAAATTGCTACAAACCATAATTCACCTCATTCCACCACCATCGAGATGATGGCCTACCTGAACCACCATACCGAGAAAAAAGTCAAAACTTACCCTTCCCGCCACAGTGATACGGCAGAAGTACATGTTTCGTCTCTACTAGATTCATCAGGGTACCGACATGCACCTGTTTGTGCAAAGGACTTTCTTCTCGGTATGGTGGTACAGGTAGGTCATCATCTCGATGGTGGTGGAATGGGGTGAATTGTGTTCTGTGGCAATTTATCCAATTTGTGCAACATCCAGATGGAACGAAGTTTGCATTTACTGTTCGCATTTGACTTCATCTATACACGAAGTTGCATATAGTTGTACCTTTGCTGAATGTGATTTCAGCCCTCCAACGGCATAATGTGGATGTATCCACTGCTATTGCATATCACATGGAGAAATCCGTGAAAGCCGCATAAACATTCTCTTGTCAAGTTTTCAATTCAGATAAATAGAGACATGTCAAGTGAAGGCTTCAATAACAGGCAGATTTTTAAATCCACATTTGTTAGAATCTAAGTACCCACGATTTCCACCAGTTCCATTACGAAAGATTCAGAGGTAAAAGAACTTGGCATTCATACATAAGTAGTAGAAACCATTAACCAAAATACAGCTAGAATTATAGTGAAAGATAATATTTAAAATTGAGTACATAATTCTACTCATTTTTTTAAATGCGTAGTTTTAACTGCTTGTATTACGATTTAATGTAATATTTCGTAAATAAGATATTTGTAATTTATCATTTATACACTTTTAGAAAATCATGATAATTACCTCAAGTGTTTAAGTAAGTTAGTGATTGTATTTAATAATGAATGCTATTTTTAACATAAGATAATTAATATTAAATGAATTGCGTTTTCAGGCTTCTGGTTTTGGAAATGTGGTGAAATTAGAAAAAAGGCGAAGTTCGGTGTCTCCCAACCCTTTATCAATCGTGCATATAATTTTTAGAGATCTATTTTATTTAACATTAAATTGTGATGGTTTTACTAAAAAACCAACACAATTTCAAAAATTATTAAATATCTCAAGAATCGCTTGTTTTAGGTATATGAATAGTAACGTGCCCTTATTTAACCAAGTAATAATATACAGGACACGTCATTTCAATTTTGCCAACTTTGAGATGATTTTTTTAACCATTAGATATAATTTCAAAAAAGTAGTCCTAATAAACTTACATATCCTGTTTGAGATATTTGACTATTCTTGAAATTGTATTGATTATTTAATAAAAGCATTACAATTTATTTTTAAATAAAAATGGTTTCTAAAAATTATTTTATAACAAAAAAGTTTTAGCATTTTCAATTTAAAACCTAAATTTTTCACAAATCATTTTTGAAAAGTAGACATTGAAAAGCTGACGTTAGTATTTAATACCTTGATAGATAACTAATCAGCTCATTTCCTCAGTTGGTTATCCTGTCAACCCTAAAAGATGTGCTAACTAGGTTAAAAAAAAATTCTTTATTAAACAGAATACAAACTTAATTAAAAAAGGGAATATTTTAACAGATGATCAAACTTATATCTTTCATCTCTTTCAGTGCATAAGCCAACTCTTTTCGAATATGAGTGTTAACTCTAATTAAAGTATTTGGTTTTATAGAGCAAAACGCTTATCTTATTTGTTTTTTCATACTGTCGGGTGTCGTTAACAATATATCGCATATAATAATAAATGTCTCTATTTCTAAATATTTCACTACATATTACATGAGACTAATTAAAAAAATAATAATAATTATTAATATTTAGAAAAAGGCGAAGTTCAGATGAGGCATCGTGGTGAGCCTCATACTCAACCCATGAGTTATTAATATTTTTGTTACCCTATACTGATTATATGGCTCATGTTAGGCTAAGATGATAAGGAACTTAAAATAAAAGTGTTTATACAAAAACAGAAAAAAAAATAAGATGGATACAGAGGAAATGATCAGCGCTTACTCATTATAAATTTAATATAATTTATTTTAAAGGCAGATTGTGAAAGTCCTTTTAATTTATCGGGCAAAGAATTGTAAAATTTGGCAATGTTATATGAAAAGCTACGTTCAAACATTGTAGTTCGATGATACGGCGGCGTCAGTGTACCTTTAAATCTAATATTAATATTATGAGCATTAGTTCTAAATACAATACGTTTATATAAGTGAGACATTTTAGGAAAATAATTTTATAAAGAAAACATGCAAAATGTAAATCTCTTCGCTCCTCCATGCTTAACCAGCTGGACTCCATGGACAAGTTTCAAGCAAGAATTTTGCATAAGTTGGATTTTATGTTTATCCATAGCAGTAAGACATTTTCTATAAACAGTGTCCCCATGGTTAAACACGGAGAGCACCAAAGAGTCACATAATAGGGTCTTCACATGTGGTGACAAAAAATGGCGATTATGATACAGTATTTTTAATTTCACAAAAGCCCTCTGTATACAATTAGATACATGGGCACTAAATCTTAAAGAACTGTCAAAAATAACACTTAAATTACGCACATTGTCTTTTATCGGCAACACTGTATTATCTATCTCTACATTAATCAAACCTTCCAAATATTCTACATCTGCTCTACGGCCGAAGACCATTATACAACATTTTTTAAGATTTAATATAAGAGAGTATTCCAATGACAGTTTGCTTAACAAACTTAATTCTCTACTTATAGCATTACAGCCCTCAACAGCATCAGCCCTATTAAATGATAAATAAACCTGCATGTCATTTGCGTAACACTGAGCAGAACATACTTGTAGAGCCTCTAAAATGAAAGAACTATGGATAGCATACAACAGCGGAGACAAAGCCGAACCCTGAGGTACGCCACTGTTAATCATCACAGGAGCTGATACTCTTCTGTCAATCTGAACTGACTGACATGTATTGCTTAAAAAATTAAAAAAGAATTTAACTGCCTTCTCAGAAAGACCAACATAATGAAGAATAGCCAGAAATAACTTGTGATTTAGAGTATCAAAGGTTTTTGAAAAATCTAACAATGCCATAATTGTAATTTTACCTTTATCAATAGCTGCAAAAATATCGACAGTAACCTGTGCTAATGTTGTTGAGCATCCATGGTGTTCTCGGAACCCAGATTGAGTTTCAGGTAACAAATTATTGGACTCAACATGTTCCGTCAACTGAGCGTTTATGACCTTTTCCAAGATTTTAGACACACAAGGCAGAATACTAATAGGTCGGAGATCCTTAAATTCCTGCCGAGAGGAGGTCTTAGGAATCGTTCTTACCAACGCTTTTTCCATAACTGTGGAAATTCAGAATGACGAATACAGAAATTTATTATCTGTGTTACGTATGGTAATAAGAAGGGAGAGCATACTTTTAAAATAAAACTGCTTATATAGTCAACGCCCTGAGCCTTAGATTTTATACCTATTACATATTTGCAGATAGCAGTCTCAGTGACTTCGTTAAAATTCAAAATTGATGATACCTTTTCGTTGACTGTGTTCTGATACTTATTAAAGAGATGTTCGTTATTTGTTGTTTGAGGCGAATTAACTGTGAAAAATAAATTGAGCTCATCTGGCAAATTGAGGCTGTCAGGAATGTCTCTTTTACCTTTGTCTCCACACAATCCAAACCACATATGATATACCAAAAAATAAAATCAGGACTAGTTAAATCCGCTGGACAGTTTTGTGAACAACCACGTCCTATCCACCTTATTGGGAAGTTAAGAACCCATTTCTGACATTAATTTAGAGTTGCGCAGGAACACCGTCTAGTTGAAGCTACATTCTTTTTCGAATATTCACTGGAATATTTTCCAAAAGTACAGATAAATTATGACCAACAAATCTAAGAAATATAGGATGTTTAAGTGGTCGTCAAAAAAGTATGGGCCTTCATGTTATAACATCTTGTTATATTTGATTACCGAATAAATGATCCTTTTTAGATATTTCCCTCAAAAATAAACACACTTCCGCACGGTAAACAGATAATTAAAGTAACTATGTAAATGAGTAATTCTACAAAATTTTGGGGTTTATTAGGTTTAAATAAAGAAACAAATGACATCCATATCTGAAATAACAGAAATAATAAATACAAAAATAAGAATCTTTGTAAACTGAAATGGTAAAAAATAAATTTTCGTATCGTTGGTTGTATCGAAAAAAAATTACCTTATTGAGAGGGGTATTGCTAAAAAATGCAATAAATATTTTCTATAGTATTTCAAATTGACTTGCAAGTTATCAAGCCCTATTTTAATGTACTATTTGGTGGCGGTGCCGGAGAGACTGCCGTATTTAAGTGTTCTAAACGTACAACTAAATTGTGATACTTTAACGAAATGCGTCCGATACATACTCGATCAGTTTTTAAATTATTTGTGGACCAAATTCCGTTTGAGAACTAATACAATTTTGTTCCCTACTTTTAATCTAAGTTCTTTGGTAAACATTAACAACCAGATTCACTAACATGATATAAGTTTAAAATGATCCTATATAGACAGCAGAGGGCCTAAACTGTCAAGAGCAACAATAATTGAAGCAAATTTTAAACTCTAAAAATACAAGCATAAAAAAATCATTGTCCTTTATTACTGAACCCGAAAAAATGGAGAATTTTATTTATTTTCGGTATACTATTTTCTTTACATGTTTCAAGACTTTATCGACAGGTTCTTATCCTTAATATCACTATATAAGCGTTTATTTGTTGACATATGTAATATAAATTATGATAATGTCATAAGCAAAATAAAAATGGCTGACTGGAATATTTAAATTTCATGACAACTTGGTTAAGTTTAACTCTTAAATCTTCTTAGTGAATCTGGTTGTAAAAGTTTATGGTTTTGATCTTCGATCATACCCTGTAGATTTAAATAACAATTGATTTGTTTGTAGGCTATTTATGGTCGGTGAGGGAGAGGCTTTTTTGATGTTTGACAGACATAAACACGTTTACTTATCTTTTCTTTCAGTTTAATTGCTTGTTGTGATCCTTTTCAGTGTTTTTAAATTTTTGAATATTATATTTTTAGTCTTTTAACTATTGTATGTCATGTGTGTTGGCTGTTATATCTATAAAGATATATTGTTCATGTATATTTTATAAATTGTAGATTAATGTGAGATAATTTAAAAAAATATACATTTTTGTCTGGAAGCTCAGTATAATGGGCGAAAAGTTAAGAAAATAAAAATTTTGTAGTACTATCAAAACCTATACCCAAGAAAATAAAAATAAATATTATAATAGAATGGTTTAAGAATATATATATATATATATATATATATATATATATATATATATATATATATATATAAAGTTATATTATTTTAAGTTCAATTTTACTAAAATATTATCATTAAACGTAATTATATGTCGAAAAATATGCAAATAGTATTTTCATCAATGTACTAAAAATAATTTTTTTTTTATTTTGTGGAAATTTGTTTCTGTCCCTCAACGTTTTGCATTTCTATGGAAATGGACTAAAATTTTCATGAGAAATGATTTCATTCATTATTTACCTTTTCTATGTTTTTTTTTTAATTTTAAAAAATAAAACAATATATTAGTTGGATAAAATAAGTATCTTAATTTTTATCGAATCACCCAAACAAAAATGACTGTTGATAATTTTAATGAGTTGTGGTATTAGGTACAATCATTTTATCTTAGTGCGAATATTTTATATAAATATAAACTCAAGATGGTACCAATCAACTTGCAGTGTTTTCGAAGTAGTTGTTACAGTTTTTAAAAAATATACTATAACAATATAAAAATGCATCAATTATTGTTTTACAGTAGTATCACTGTTGTGTTTCTTTTTCTAATTATTTATTTTTATTTCAAATATTCATATTCTTATTGGGCTAGAAAAGGAGTTCCTTATTTGAAGCCTCAATTTCCTTTCGGTAAGTATAGTATAGTTTGGGTATAACCAAAATAACAAGTAAGCCACCTTCATAGAAAATCATTTATATTGTCTTTAGGCCTTCAGTGACCACGGCCGGTATTGAAGTAAATGATTTTTAATGAAAATTAGTATTACACCGTGGACGGGAGTTCCTTGTTTTGGTGGATAATGTTATCATCATAATATGGTTATTTTTATTTATTTTAAAATCAATATCCAGGGTATTTGATTTTAATTTCCTCTGGCAGTTATCTCGTAAACTAAACGGAAAAGGCAAAAATTGTTGTGATGAAAATTGATTAGATTGGAGGAGACATCCGCTGATAAATATGAATAATTTTCAGATTACCATTAAAACTCATATCAAGGCCATGGTGGTTTTTTTCAAATGGAATTTTTTGACACCATCAATGGAAACAGCAAAAAATTTTACATCGAAATACTTTGATTATTACTCATAACTCTATCTTTTGTTTTGTTTAAAATCATATTCATATTCAGTATTCTTAGATGTTCCTAAATTACACTGTTAGAACTGTAATTTAAAAACTATTAAAATTAATTTATGTATAACAGTAATGTCCACAAACAAAATATCCTAAAGTTCTATTCAATTATAGCATAAAAATACTATTATTTTGATGTTTCCAAAATAAATCTTAATTCTTCTTGCTACTGTATTTTTAAGTTGTTTTTAGTTAAGTAACATAAATATGTGTGTATATATATATATATATATATATATATATATATATATATATATATATATTCTCTTTTATAGCTAGAAACTTTTGCTGTTACACTGAATTCATCAAATAACCCCAACAAAATACAATATTTTCAATAATATTCTTATTTTTTAAAAAAGTTACTTCATGACATACTTTGGCAGAAAAACATGGTTAATATTCAGTTATCGACATTTCATAGCCATTAAAAAAGTTGATGAAATAGTAACTCCACAAAAAACTGGCCGTATTCGACTAAATAAACTACTTAAAAAATTAAGTATTACTGGACAATTTAATTCTTGACACTTAAAATGAAGGAACTACATTTATTAAATCTGCACTTCAAAAAACTTTTATCTTTATAAGAATAAGTACTCAGCAGACAAATGTTTTCTGGTTTTTATTTGATGAGTGCACATAAAAACGTATTTTTTGAATGAGTTCCAAAATGCAATTGTAATATTTTAGGTAATAATGGCGGTATTAATGTCGAAGCTATATCTTATGGACTTGAATCAATGGACTGGTACAATGAACTAAAAAAAAGGGGTCTGAAGTTCGGTGGTGCATGGAGCTGGGCTAAACCGGTTTTGGTTTTAACTGATCCAGATTATATAAGAGATGCTCTTTTAAAGGTACAGGTTTATGAAAATAATAGCAATACAAGAGCTGTTTAAATTTTATGGTTTTAAATTGTTGTAGTAATTTTACATAAATAACTTAAATTAATTTTCTTTTATCAGAGACGTATAATTTATAATTCGCAAGCTATAAACAAATGATTTGTGATTTGTACGTCTTACAAAATTATAATTCATTTTTGGATTAGTATCGGGAACTTAAATTGCGAATCGTGCACCATCTTTATCTGTTTGTAATTGCCATGTTTGGTAGTTTTTTAACTGAAACAAAGACATTTATCAAAATGCCACGCTACAGTTCCGAAGAACGATTATTAATAATAAATACACAATACGAAAATAGAAAAAAATTGCTCAGTTATGAAGGATACGTAATAATGCTGAGGAGCTTAATGGACCGTCGCAACCAGCTATTGAAAATTTATTCAATTAGCAATTTGAGCGAGTGTTTTGAAAGATGAAAAAAGCTCCAAAAAATGAACCTCTACTACACTAAAGATATCATGCTTATAAAATCCAGCTGAAAAACTGCAGCCTACCGAACAAGCAGCGCAGAACTTTTATCAACTCTATCTTGAAACTATTGTTGATAATGTAATCCATGACAAATGCATTTTTAGTGATGATGCTCACTCGAATCTGGGGAGCACAAAATCCACATGTCTTCCAGGAATTGTCGATACATTCTCAAAAAATGACTGTGACTATATAAGCAGGAGTTAAACCATACATTTTTTGATTTGATCACGATTCCTCTCTTACTGAATGAAATGGACATAACTGAAATTTAGTTTCAATAAGACAACAATACCTGTCACAACGAATAACAGCGAAACAATATTAAAATTGCAAACGAGGTGCGCAGATTAAATATTTTCTCGTTTCAGATACCGACGAGCCCTATAACCAAATTTTTGTGGAGACCAAAGAGGCTTTCAAGAAATTTAGATTAAATTTTTTTGGACTTCTTCCTCAGGAGTTTCTTCAAAAAATAGGCTCTATGTAAACTATATAAGTTCAATGAGATGATTCAAAAAGTCCAAAATGAATATAAAATTCGTAAAACTCAGTGGCAGTCATTTTTAATACACAAATTTAAGAAATTTCATAACAAGACTATATGCCTACCAACGAAGCCCTGTGGAAATTTAATTAACGTATATATATATATATATATATATATATATATATATATATATATATATATATATATATATATATGTACATATATATATATATATATATATATATATATATATATATATATATATATATATATATATATAAATAGATAAGTTTTTGTCCGTATAATTTAAAATAAAATAGAATAAAATTTTGGCTAAGCCGACGTGAAATTTGTCAATCCACATGATTCTTGTGTTAAAAAGTGCGGAGCATTCCAAAGTATGGAAAAACTCCGGGTCCGAAAGATGGCGACAGCGCTGTTTCGTCCTAATATGGGACTTGTCAGGCCATCGCATTCGGTATAAACCATCATCTCGCCTTTGCATCCTATAAAGCTGAATTTAAAATCAAAAACAACAAACAAGACGACAAAGGCGACATCTCGATGGTTCACTTGATAACAGAAGAATCACACAAATTAACAAAGTTTGTAAAAACCGCCATAAGGTGGCGCGATGGTGAATTAAAACAGAAATATATACAATCGAGTATACGAAACGCGCTACCCAAAGGATAGGGGTCGCATTATTCAGTACTAGGCAACCAGGCTCACTGCTAATTTTAGCAGTAAAAGCCACGTGTCGCACCAAACGATCCCCTCATGAGAGCACCGTTTAGCGTGTTTCAAAGCCAAACAAGTAAATAAATAAATAGATAAGTTTTTGTCCGTGTAATCACTACATAGTATAAAACAAAGTCGCTTTCTCTGTCCCTATGTCCCTTTGTATGCTTAAATCTTTAAAACTACGCACCGGATTTTGATGCGGTTTTTTTCAATAGATAGAGTGATTCAAGAGGAAGGTTTATATGTATAATAACATCCATTAAATAGTGGAGAAATACTGTTATTTTTGAGGTTTCTTATGTGATGTCGTTAATTATCATATTTTTTTCCGCTTACATTGCAAACGCAGGCTGAACCCTACGAGATTTATCAAAATAATGTACTAATTATTTGTACACATTGAAAAGGTCTACAGAAAACTCCGCGATGGTATATGTCTATCTCTCATGGATATCCCACAATAACATTTTTTTGTCATTTACTTTTTACGACAAATAATGGCAAATTTTGAAGCGATTTTAACCAATACAGCATTAATCCTTATCCAATTAAATAGCTTAAATACATTGTTGATTTAATATAGATCTATATGGTCCTTTACAGCACAAGATTTAAATGAATATTTTCGAAGATATTACAGATTTAAAATTGCGGGAAGTAGCGCTTGCGGCGGTACTGGCCGACCGGGGCGGCGGCAGCGTGCCTATAAATAGCGCGTCGGAGGCCGATGTAATAATTGTTGTAAAAATAAAATAAATAGTCACAGTTTTTCTGTAGTGTATTTAGTATCAGCATTGCACCCGTGCGAAGCCGGGGCGGGTCGCTAGTTTAAAATAAAATAGAATAAAATCTTGGCTAAGTGGACGTGAAATTTATTAATCCACATCATTCTCGTGTTAAAAAGTGCAGAGCATTCCAAAGTATGGAAAAACTCCGGGTCCGAAAGATGGTGACAGCACTGTTTCGTCCTAATATGGGACTCGTCAGGCCACCGCATTCGGTACAAACCATCACCTGGAGTTTTTCCATACTTTGGAATGCTCGGCACTTTTTAACACGAGAATGATGTGGATTGACAAATTTCAATTCCGCTTAGCCAAGATTTTATTATATTTATATATATATATATATATATATATATATATATATATATATATATATATATATATTATGTCGAATATTCTCATGGGTGTGATGTGTGCCCGAAAAATTTCGATCATATATATATATATATATATATATATATATATATATATATATATATATATATATATATATATATATATATTATATAAATTTCTCCTTAATACAACAGAAAATGAAATGAAATGACAAAATGTTTATTTATAATTTGAGGAAATTATTTTCCTTAAAGTTTTTTTAATATTCAATTTTAAACAAAAATAGTGTTCAGTTAACTCAAATTTAGTTATACGCTTTAATTAATATTTTTTTTAGGATTTCCATTCCTTTTCTGATAGAGACTTCTATCACAATCCTAAATACGACAAAGAAAACGAAAGTTTATTCGTCGCTGAAAAAGATCAGTGGAAAAACTTGAGACAAAAATTGACACCAACGTTTACATCTGCGAAAATGAAGATGATGTTTCCAACTGTTGTCAAATGCTGTGAACCGATGATAGAATGGATTGAGACAGCTTCCAAGAGTGGTAAAGACCTTCAGATAAGAGAGGTAAAGTTTTGTATTAGTGTGTAGATAGACACTAATATTATGAGGCTGAAAAAAACAAAGTTTCAACGAAAGATGCAAGGAAGACACAAATAAATAAATTATTTTAAAAAACACAAAATAAATTAGAAACTGCTTTATATTGCAAATAATATAATAGTTGTAGCTTTACTTATTTACCCAGCAATTTTTTGAATCACTGCATTGATTTAAATAACATTTAATTTAAAGAAAATGGGGACTGGTTATTAAAATGTAATGTGGTTTAGGTCAGAGAAAATTTGTATTTCTAATAAAATGCTTTTAGGTTTTTTGAAATCATATACTATATATTCTGTACTAAATTAAGTTGCATGCATTTTTTTATTCAAGAATAAAAGAGGTATTGTCGATCATTTTTGATCCATCAATTTGAATTTCTGAAAAAGTATTGAACATCGAGAAATAATCGGTATTTTATTATTTTTAGTTGGTAGCAAGTTTTACCACAGATGTTATCGGTTGTGTTGCCTTTGGTTTAGAATTCGGCAGTTTTAAAAGCGGTGAAGCCAAATTTCGAAAATTGGGGAAAGATATTTTCACACCTACCTTCATAGGAGGGATACAACTCCTTTTGACCCGAGTAAACGAGAAACTGGCTCAAAACCTAGGAATTAGTAATGTTCCTCCACATGTAACACAGTCTTTTTCTGAAGTAATAATGGATAATATAAAATATAGGCGTGAAAATAACATTAAAAGACCAGATTTTACACAATTGCTTATTGATTTACACGACTCAACTGAAAATCAAGAAGATCCTTTTACCTATCAACAACTGATTGCAAACGTTATATTATTCTTTATTGCAGGTAAGTTTTTATTACATCTTAAATTGGATCAATCTAGTTTTTATGGCAATTGACTAATTTGATTAGCTTGTAATAAGGCAAGAGCAAAACCCATTGTTTTGAAATAAGAATTAACTAAAATTTAATTACAGAACTTTTATTGTCTTTAGTTTTGTTTGTTCGTACGATTTTTCATATATGTTGTATCTATTATCGTTATCAAATATCAACTAAGATAAGGAGTAAACATTTTTCAATTGAAGTCAAACTTTGAGCCATCCCGTGCAACTGAATTTCTTTGTTAAATTAGGCGATTTTATTTATAATTTATTGGATTTATGTTTAGACTAAATGGTGACCAATCTAATTTTTGAATTTGAATGGCAATTAGTTAAGTAGTTGAGCGATAACGTGCAATACTAATATTTCATATCAAAATATGGTACATATTATAAAACATGATCTTGCAGGATTTTTTTGAGATAAAAATCATCAATCAGTCCTCGATCACTTCCACGAGTTCAGTGCTTCTCTTTTAACTTCCACAACTCTTAAAATAATATTTTTCCAGTTTTTCATATTCTACCGAAGATGTGTTCAGGTATATCCTAATCGAAGAGTTTTGTGATTGTGAACAAAACGTGGAATTATGGCAGGCCGCTTTGGTTTTTAATCTTTATTAGAGATTTTCAAACTAATATTCATTTTTTCTCCATGTCCTTCATTATATAAAGCTACAACATGAGCTGATTCAGATACTTTACAATGTATCACTATCGCTCATTTTGTTCAACCCAAATAATTTTAATCACTTTAATGCTTAAATTGTTTTTTTAATATTTTATATTTAAATAAATAGATATGTCCGTCAACTCGATGAACAACATCGGAGCATATATAAGTTTACAGCGTTAAATTCTACATATTTTCAAACAATAGTTAAAAGAATATATTAAATAATTTTGTCCATGAATGTATTTAGAAAAATTTCGAATTTTTGCAAATAATTTCTTTCGCCAATTATTGAAGTTTATGATATTTTTCTAAATTGGGGGTAGTAGTACTAATATAAATAAATATGAAAACCAATACGACAACCTATTTATATCTATATAAAAGCTTTGCGCATGATAATTGTGTGTCTTGTAAGAAAAATATTGATACAATAACAAAATAAAATAAGTTTGTTTTAGTTATGTTTATTTTGAGTTATTTCTAGGATTCGATACGTCTTCATCTACAATCCAGTTCGTTTTATATGAGTTAAGTAGACATCCAGAATTACAGGAAAAAACTAGAGCAGAGATTAACTCTGTATTAAAAAAACATAATGGAGAATTTACCTATGAAGCATACCAGGAGATGACAAGTAATTGATGGTAAGTTCTGATATTTTCTTATAGTTTAAATTTTTGAAGTCTTTTTAAATATTTAATATTAATTGTATATTTATTGTTTGAATGTTATAATTTTTTAGAGATTATATAAATTTTTAGGCTTCTAAAAATCCTATATATGCGTTGATTTCCGAATATTTTTTAAAATGTTGAAATACTAGTTTTGATCAGTTGCCAATTCAAATCTTGGGCCTATTTTTGGTTTATGGAGGTATCAAGAATATAAAATTAAAAATTGATTTTAAAATGTAACTTTGGCGATTCTTTGGAATGCGTCACAAACTTTTTCTGAATTAAATCTAATACCTTTAACAGCATTGATTCGGTTTTCCTATCGAGTGCCTGAAAAAGATTTTAAAGTCAACGATAGAAATCCTTGTTTTTAGACTTGCCATTGATATGTTGAAGCTGAAAAAATTCTATATGTTTCTAGCACATTCTCAAAAAAAATTCGAACCATGATCATATCTTTAATGTCAATCTGAATCTTTTAAATACGATTGTATCAGTAATCAAACAAAATCAAGGAAATGAACTCTTATTTCAATTTTTTAAATAATTTGGTTTTTCATAACTTACATTTGGGGTAAAAAATTATATAATATAATATTTTTAAGCATATAAAGCACCTAATATGTGTTTTTTAATTTTTTTGGTTACAAGATTGATTATTTTATTTGTTTTAGAAACACTAAGGTTATATCCACCAGTACAAACTCTTGCAAGAAGATCTGTTACTCCCTACACCTTTAAAGACAGCAATTTTACAATCGAAAAAGGTATTACTTGTCTAATCTCCACAGTCGGTTTGGGAAGGGATCCTGAACATTATCCAGATCCAGAACGTTTTGATCCTGAAAGATTTACTGCTGAAAATAAGGCTGCAAGACATCCTTTTGTATATTTACCTTTCGGTGATGGACCAAGGAATTGTATAGGTAACATGAAACATGCTATAGATAAAAATGGCGACATTTTTATTAGGTTATATTGTACAGCTACGAATTTAATACATATATTAGCTCTGTCTATCGAAGCCTGGGGTTTCACTTTACTATACGTGCTTCAATGATTTGTTATTACAAGATAGATATTGCCAAAGGTTATGTATTTAACACTGGGTATACTAAAAATTCTGTTTTTATTTTTAATTTAAGCTGCTTCTAAAAATTTTCTTTTTTCATATTTGGTTCCATATAACATTTCTGTAGCTTCAGACCATTTATATCATGTTCTTGATCCCAGGTCTATTCTGAAAGATCTCGAAACTCCTCCTTCCTGAAATTTATGCTCCTGAATTCTAACCTCTAATCTAGCCTCTTTAATATACATTTCACCACACTCGCATGAAACCTTATGAACATTCTTTCTTATCGATTCTTTTAGGTTTTGTTTCCGTTGAATGACCTCCCAGTATATTTCCAAATTAAAAGATTGGTTTTATGTAGCAGGTGCTGACAAATCGATTTATTTTCTCTGGAATACCCTTAATCTATGGGATTATGAATAAGAAATGACTTTCTTGATATCCTATGATTAGTTGTATTATCTACCAATATTAGAGAAGTCCACAGAAGCTTTACTTATTTCTGTGGTGATCGACTATAATATCCAGAAATATTAAATGATTGTTACCTCTGTGGTAAATGTAATATGTATCATCTACATATCTTGACCAAAATTTCGGTGTTACTGTTACTTTTCTAAAGCGTTAGTTCAGAAGCATTCCATTAATATTTTGGCTACGATCAGAAAGAACGAAAAACTCACTAGAAATCCACTGTCCTGAGCATAGAACTTGGCCTCTGTTTAAAAGAAAGTACTTGGAAGACGTTATTCCAAAAGACTTATCACGCCTTCCATTCGTAATATGTATTGATCTGCTAAGTATGGATATTTTAAAATCCTAGTTTTGATTATGTTTAGTGATTCTCCTCATAGCTATACTAGTATAGAGACTTTCAACATAAAAATTTATTTATCTGTTGTCTGGCTCTGTATTATTGCTACTAATATTATTCAAAAAATGTGTGGAATTCTTGACACATGGCGGGTTCATTTCTAACATCAATTTATCGAGCCAATTTGTTTAAAATCCTCCAGAACTGGTCATTGGCTGTGTTGTATGAACACCGATCACAACGTATAAGATTGGTGTATGGTTTTGTATTTCTTTAGTGTTCTATGGGTTCTTATTAAATGTAGAACACATTTGGGATAATAATTACCAAACACCCATTTTTATACACACCTGAATTTTTGATATTATTTCGGGCTACGTAACATGTTAAAGATTTGACATTACCTTTATTATTTTCTAGGTATGCGATTTGGTTTAATGCAGACTGCCATTGGCCTTGTAAATATATTAAAGAACTTCAAACTTACCATTAGTCCATCAACAAAGATGCCACTGACATTAAAACATGGAATTTTCCTTATCATGCCAAATGAAACTCTTTACCTTAGGGCAGAAAAAATTTAGTATTTCAACCATAGACGTAGCAATTTTTTTTGACAAATTATTATTTTTTAGTTAATTTTTGATATTTTTTATTTTAATAAATTATAAAACCTATACAAGTATATTTTTTTTAATTTTCCATATAATGCTTAATGTGATAAGATTATTACATTTTCTCACCATATTGTGTCAAGTTTTTCTGATGCTTCTCTATCAATTCTCTCTCCTAGCTTTTTTGAAAATCTCTATATGATAGAAAAATATAATTATTTTCATAATAAACAACACCATATTCTCAACTAATAAAAATAAATTTTCAATTAAAAAAACAGAGAATAATTAAAAATAATAAAGAAATAATACTTCTGTTATTTTGCGAAATAGTAGATATCTTTGGACTTCCATTGTCTTTATTTTTGTTGAATATCACGACGTTTCGGCTAGTAGTTATCTCTATATTAAATTTAACAAAAATAAATATCATTATAAAATAATAAAGTATAAATATTTAGAGTCTTTCAATTAAAAAGATTCAAAACCATGTACAAAAGAATCCCTTACCTGTTAGCCTCTAGGTAATGGAAAAAGAAACTTGCTCAGTGAACTAAGCGATTAAAAACACTGGTTTAAAACCCATCCGGCTTAACAATTTCATGTACAGGGTGAGTCAACGATTGGATGAAGTAGGTTTATGCCTTTTCGGTGAAATTTACAAAGAAACTATATTTATTGTTTGATACAGTTTATTTTTACGCAGATTTTAAAAATATTTAGGACTCTACAGGGTGAGCCAAAAAACTAGGACAGCATAAAGTTGTATTTTTTTAAATAGAACACCCTATATACGAATCATATTTTCGATTTAGCTTATAATTTTAAATCTTTTTTATTAAGGGTTTACCATAACAAAACTTTATAGTTTCTGAGATAATTAAGTTTAAAGAAAAAAAGTCACATTTTCAAGCATCAATTCAATCCTAAATAACGTTTTCAATTTTGTGACAAATATATTCAAATTTGGAATTTAGCAAGGCCAAGGACAAGTTAACATAATTTTTACCTAATATTTGCAATAAAAGCTACAGGGTCTTGAACACATCGGCTCAAATTTGAACAAGTTTAATGAATAAATATCTTTTTTTTTTAAATGGTACACCCTGTGTATTTTCATGTTATTTAATAGAGTAATAAAAACCCTAAAAGTTTTGTTCAATATATCCTATACCTATTTATAATAGTTTTTGAGATATTTCAGTTTTTCTTATTTTCCATACTTTTTTACAGAAATAGTCTTCATTATCATAGTAGCCATGTAAAATAATAAAAAGAAACTACAGAAACAAACAGAATGTGGTTAAATATGATGAAATACATAATTCGTTATATTACAACGGCAATAGTTTAATTAAACATAATGTGAAAAAATTAACACAACAATAACGACAAGGCAAATACATATTTACTTTTATATTAAATTGAAACAAAAAAATTACCTATTAAATACTGAGATTAATTATTTCTTTTTAATAAGTGTTCGAATAAACGACCCTCTTGTGCAATGCACAAATTTAGTCTTTTTTGCAGATTTTCTCGGACCCTGGACAAAATTAGTGGCGTTATTGTTCTACAGGTATCCCTAATCCTGTTTCGCATATCTTCCACACCTTATTTTTAATATAACCCCATAGGAAGAAATCTAATGGGGTGATGTCGCAAGACCTTGGTGGCCACTCAATGAAACCCCCACGTCCAATCCATTTCTGCGGATATCATTGGTCCAAAAACGCACCATCGTGCTGGAATCACATACTGTCGAGCTCATCCCTATCGAGACCTTGAAGCAGTTGGGGTAGTTCTTCTTGTAGAAAGTTCAGGTAACTATGGCCATTTAGTGGTTCATTAAAAAAGTGGGGTCAAATAATTCGATTATGAAGAATACCACACCAAACATTTAATGACCAGTGGTTTTGATGTTGCACCTCTCTAATCCAAAATGGGTTTCCTGTGGCATAATAATGCATGTTGCGTCTATTTACGGCACCGTTACTTCTAAAAGTAGCTTCATCACTAAACATTACCTTGCATAATAAATTTGGATTTAATTGAATCTCCGCATTTATTGTACGACAAAAGTTTGCACGACTTTCAAAATCCTGTCCATGCAATTCTTGGTGTAATTCCATGTGATATGGATGATACCTATATTTCTTGGTAGTACGATTAGCGGTAGATTGTGATGTTTCACATAATGCTGCTAACTGACGGCTACCAATATAAGGATTTTCCTGAACATTTAACAATACTTGTAGTTCTTTTTCTTCATTAGTTACTGGTTTGTTGACCACTTTACGTTTTGGATAATCAACAGTACCAGAAGAATCAAATCTTTGCATTAAGTTTTGAAAAGTATGGGTATTAGGCTGGCATCGATCAGGATACTTCATTTTGTAAATTCTTTGAGCAAGAAGGCAATTTTTTTGAGCCTCTCCTATTGTATAAATCATATCTATTAACTCATTCTTGGAAAATTCATTTTACAATATAAGATGAATGCAAAAAAAAAACCAAACTACACTACATAAAAACCAAAAGAAGCGATTGCGGTTATAAATTTGACACACAGAAAAATGTTCTTTTACATTGTTTTTGTCATGGCTACTATGATAATGAAGACTATTTCTGTAAAAAAGTATGGAAAATAAGAAAAACTGAAATATCTCAAAAACTATTATAAATAGGTATAGGATATATTGAACAAAACTTTTAGGGTTTTTATTACTCTATTAAATACCATGAAAATATACAGAATGTACCATTAAAAAAAAAGATATTTGTTCATTTTAACTTGTTCAAATTTGAGCCGATGTGTTCAACACCCTGTAGCTTTTATTGCAAATATTAGGTAAAAATTATACTAACTTGTCCTTGGTCTTGCTAAATTCCAAATTTGAATATATTTGTCACAAAATTGAAAACGTTATTTAGGATTGAATTGATGCTTGAAAATGTGACTTTTTTTCTTTAAACTTAATTATCTCAGAAACTATAAAGTTTTGTTATAGTAAACCCTTAATAAAAAAGATTTAAAATTATAAGCTAAATCGAAAATACGATTCGTATATAGGGTGTTCTATTTAAAAAAATACAACTTTATGCTGTCCTAGTTTTTTGGCTCACCCTGTAGAGTCCTAAATATTTTTGAAATCTGCGTAAAAATAAACTATATCAAACAATAAATATAGTTTCTTTGTAAATTTCACCGAAAAGGCACAAACTTACTTCATCCAATCGTTGACTCACCCGGTACAGCTCCTTGATATGGAAGTACGAGGTTTAAACGAGTTTATTTATTGTAAAAGTAGTCAAAATACTTTGTTACAGTTAAAATTAGTCTTTCTTCTGATTTGATTTTACTCCAAGTTACATTTTCGGCATCATTCATTATAAGGTTTAATCATTTTTAGCGCTTTTTTCTAATATTTTGTTTTTTATCTGACAATATATTATTACTTTTTATCGGTTTATATTTAAACTCTAGATTTGTTTTATATAATATAGATTGGTTTTAGACATACATCTGAAAATAAACTGTGATCCCCTTTCAGTGTTTCCAATATGTAATTGAAATATTTCCACATACAGCACCTAAAATAACTTCATATTTTCAACTTTCATCGAATATTTGTAAGAATAAGTTAAATTTTTTATTTTATAAAATACAAAAATGAATTGTTTAAAATTTAAAAAACGAAATTGCGCAAAAAATTAACTACATTAATAAAAGATAAAGAATCCTTACTTAATACGTATCTGACACAACTTGACTTTTTTTTAATATTTTGTATAACCGATTGATAATAAACACTTTATAATGACAATTCCTTACTTATATAAAATTATATCCAAAGTAAAGATTTTATCACTAATCGAATTTAATCGTCATCATTATAAGGAACAATCAGAATTAATAAATATTGTAGGAGTCAAAGTTTAACACCATAAAAAAATCTTGAAAATAACCAAAGGTTATGTTCTCCACGTGTGGAAAGTAAATAAAACGTAAAATCTTATAAATCTTGAAAATTTGTTAATTCTGAATTTACACTGAAGACTATTGGCTATTCTTGCCAACTCTCATGAAATTCAGAATTTCAATTATAAGGGCTATTTAAGTATTTTATTTCCTTACTATTGTCCATGTATCAATTTTGTTGTGATTTTGAGTTCATAATTTATTACGACTTTTGACTCTAATACTCAAAAAGAAAGCTTTATTATTACCCCTTGGAAATTCAATTCGTAAACGGTTTAACTGCTATTCGACTAGTTCAGCGTTTCCCAAGCGTAGTTCGTGAACCTCCAGGGGTTTGCGAGCTTTATAAATGGGGTTCGCGAAAAAAAAATTATTATGGTGGAATTAGAAACTAAACATCCCAACTGGCAACAATCTATCACGCGACGAGTCGCTAGGCCGCTGCGATGCGAAAACATTTTCGTACTAGCCAGCAACTTTTACTTCGGTGAACCAAGATTTTTCCCGAATGCGCACGAAAGAACTAAGAATGTCTATTAAAATACCACAGTCAAATATAAGGAAGAGTAGAGTCGAATTGAACCGTACGAAGAGCTTAAGCTAAGCTACTACAGTGCAAGATTGAAAAAACATATTATATATATATATATATATAGTAACTTTTTCACCATTTATTTTCGATTTTTCGAAATTTTCGGGATAATCGGATTTAATGACGTAATGTATATATATATATATATATATATATATATATATATATATATATATATATATGTATATATATATATATATATATATATATATATATATATATATATATATATATATATATATATATATATATATATATATGAAGTAAAATGCGAAACAGTAAATGCAAACTTCTCTCCATCATATCCTTTCTGTGTTAGAAGTTGCACAGTTAGAATAAATTGTTACAAAACGCAATTTATCCTATTCCACCACCATCGAGATGATGGCCTACCTGTACCACCATAGGATATGATGGAGAGAAGTTTGCATTTACTGTTTCGCATTTTACTTCATTCATTTACGGAGCTGCATATAGTTGTACGTTTGCCGAATGTGATTTCAGCACTACAACGGCATAATGAAATAAATAACTACTAAGATATATAAATTATATATATATATATATATATATATATATATATATATATATATATATATATATATATATATATATATGTTTATGTGGCTTTCACGGATTCCCCCGTGTGAGATGCAATAGCAGTGGATATATCCACATTGTGCTGTTGTAGTGCTGAAATCACATTCGGCAAACGTACAACTATATGCAACTCCGTATGTAAATGAAGTAAAATGCGAAACAGTAAATGCAAACTTCCCTCCATCATATCCTTTCTGTGTTAGAGGTTGCACAGTTAGAATAAATTGTTATAAAACACCATTTATCCTATTCCACCACCATCGTTTCGCATTTTACTTCATATATATATATATATATATATATATATATATATATATATATATATATATATGAAGTAAAATGCGAAACAGTAAATGCAAACTTCCCTCCATCATTTCCTTTCTGTGTTAGAGGTTGCACAGATAGAATAAATTGTTACAAAACGCAATTTATCCTATTCCACCACCATCGAGATGATGGCCTACCTGTACCATCCGTGAAAGCCACATAAACATATATATATATATATATATATATATATATATATATATATATATATATATATATATATATATATATATATATATATATATTATGTCCTATATTCTCACAGGTGTGATGTGTAATCGAAGGTTTTCGGGCATCCCGTGTATGTGCTGAGTCCCTTTCAGGACTGTAAGGCAGCTGACGTTTCGGCGAAATGTCATTCACCATTTTCAAAGCTCACTGTACGGCGTCTACGACCGAACGTCAGCTGCCTTACAATCCAGAGAGGGACTTAAAATTAATTGACATCACTAATGATTAAACACACTTTGTCTAAATAGTTAACGAATCTAAAATTATTTTTAAAAAATCCCATATGGCGGATCCAATATGGCGGACGACAAAATCAATTTTGTCCGATTTTTTTCCAAATTGATATTGGGGAGTTTTTGGGATCGCCCATTACGAATCTGAAATTATTTAAAAAAAATTAAATATGGCGGATCCAAGATGGCGCATTAAAATTCTACATCTCTTGATTTTGTCTAAAATCAATATTGGGAGATTTTTGTCAGTGGTAATTGCGAATTTAAAATGTTTTTTGAAAAATTCAATCTAGCGCATTCAATATGGTGTCCTAAAAATTTTACATTTTTCGATTTTCTCCAAAACTGATATAGTGGGTCTTGAAGATGTAAATTATGAATTTAAAAGTATTTTTTCAATATTCAATATGGCAAATAGGCAAAATAGGGGACTAAAAATTTTATATTCTCCGATTTTCTTCGTAGGTGGGACTGAATCGTTTTTAAGGATGTAAATAGCGAATATTAAATTATTTTAAGAAAATCTAATATGTCAGATGGAATATGATGGTCCAGAAATTTTAAATTTCCTGATTTTATCCAAAATTGGTACTAGGGGGATTTGAAAAGTTTAGATTTAGGTTAGATTAAGACGTTAGAATTACTATTTTGAAATTCAGTATGACGGATCTAATATAGTGGGTTGAAAATTTTACCTTATTCGCATTTTTTCAGATTTGGTATTATGAGTTTACGTCTCAAGTTCTTTCAATATCAATATTGGAAGATTTTGGGGCCGATATTACCAATCTAAAATTATCTTGAAATTTAATATAATGGATTTACTATGACAGACTAATTATTTCAATTTCACTGGTATCTGGAGAACTCTAAGAATTAAATTTTTCGTGGTTTATTTTAAGGTGATTTACAACTTTGGATAAAATGGATACTTTTTTGCCGCCTCATTGCGAGGTACATTAATTTCGATTAGTAATTAGTTCAAATAATTTATGGATATCATAATGAATTCTAAAACTAAAAATCGAAAAATAAAATTTTTATAAAAGAATTAAACCGACTTCTAACAGTGCGCTTAAAAGTGCAAAATAACTATAAATTTTTATATGAAATTGAAATTTTTGAAGTCGGCGCCAAATTATTTCTAAATGAAATAAATAACTACTAAGATATATAAATTATAGTAAGAAACCAATTACAATAAAGCGTTTTTTAGTTTGGCACAGACTTCAAAAATTTCAATTTCATATAAAAATTTATAGTTATTTTTTCACTTTTAAGCGCATTGTTAGAAGTCGATTCAATTTTTTTATAAAAATTTTATTATATGAATCATTTCCTTCACTTGAAATTTATGATAATCTTCATCTTGCGTTAAAATTTTAGTATTTACAAAATCAAACTCATGCTTAAAATTAGTTTTATGTTTGTGTAGAGCCGTAGATGCGTTCTTTGTATATTTGTGTCCATTTAATCTATTGTCCAGGTGTTGGGTCATCATTCCTATGTATTTTTTTGGGCAATTCATACATGGCATGGAGTAAATTACATTTGATCTTTTTTTAGAAGGGACTTTACTTTTTAAATGTGTAAAAAGTGAGGATAGGCAATTTTGGGCCTTGTAACATACAACAATATCGTGTTTCTTCAAAATATATTTGACTCTTTCGCGCAATTCTTGAACGTAAAGCATTGCCATATATTTTGTAACATTATTAGTTGTCGGGAAGGTTGTGGGGGAAAATTTTTTGTTGTAAAATCTATAAGTATGTTTTTTAACCAGATATATAAAATAATTTAACAGACTGGCTAAGTTCTATTCTAGAGGAAAAAAAAATTAACCTTTCATAATTCGAACTCATAAATAATGAGATTCACCGTCTTTTTATTAAGTATGATTAATAAGCATTTTGAAAAATCATCATCAAAGTTGAAATATTGCAATATTGGAGTTTTCACAAATAAAAAGTATGTAGATTCTTGAGTTTACAATATCTCTCAGTGAAAACTGAATTTTTAAACAACACAAATAATATTTCATTACAGTGGAGTCGATGACAATACAAAATTGTTAGTTCAGGTTAGTCTGTTTGTCTGTATAAGAATTTTCACACATTTTCCATGTCGAACAGAATTAAAATTACGCAAAATTTTAAATAATATATAGGAAAACTAGTTTTTATTTAACTTTTTATTACTACTAAAAATACATAATAATTAAGATAAATTCAGTTTTTCAGAAATATTGTACAATTACAAGTATGCTACTTATAGTTGCACTAGAATGTAAACCAACTCAACTCAACCAGTAAAAAAATTGATTGATAGTACTATGAGTACTGTCAGTTAGATTTTTTTTATCACTTCAAGTGGGATATCGTTGAATAGATTTTTAATAAAATTTTTATAAAAAAATTGAACCGACTTCTAAAAGTGTGCTAAAAAGTGAAAAATAACCATAAATTTTTATATGAAATTGAACTTTTTGAAGTCGGCGCCAAACTAATACCTGACAAAATATGATTTGCATAAACAGATTAAAAATACTTTATTTGTATTTGCTTTCTTACCATAATTTGTATATATTAGTAGTTATTTATTTCGTGTACAAATAATTTGGCGCCGACTTCAAAAAGTTCAATTTCATATAAAAATTTATGGTTATTTTTCACTTTTTAGCACACTTTTAGAAGTCGGTTCAATTTTTTTATAAAAATTTTATTTTTCTATTTTTAGTTTTAGAATTCATTATGACATTCATACATTATTTGAGCTAAGTACTAATCGAGATTAGTGTACCTCGCAATGACTCCAAACTGGCAAAAAAGTACTCATTTTATCCAAAGTTGTAAATCACCCTAAAATGAACCACTAAAAATTCTTTAGTTCTTAGAGTTTTCCAAATACCAATCAAATTGGGTCAAACGAATATTTATTCTGTCATTGAAAATCCACTATCTTAAATTTCAAATTAATTTTAGATTGGAAATATAGGCCCCAAAACCTTCCAATATCGAAATTTAAAGAAAATAAATTAATTTTTTATCCACCATATTGGATACGCCATATTGAATTTTTTAAAAATAATTTTAGATTCCTGACCCCGAAAATTCTCCCGTACCAATTTTGGTGAAAATCGGACAAAATTGATTTTTTTTGTCCGCCATATTGAGTTTTTTAAAAATAATTTCAGATTATTTATGTGAAGCCTCGAAAACTTCCCCATTTCAATTTTGGAGAAAACAGGACAAAATTCATTTTTTCGTTCGCCATATTGGATCCGCCATATTGAATTTTTTTAAAATTATTTTAGATTTGTTATATGCGACTCCGAAAACTCCCCCGTACCAATTTTGGAGAAAATCGGACAAAAACGATTTTTTTGTCAACCATATTGAATCCGCCAAATTGATTTTTTTTTAAATTATTTTAGATTCGTCATATGCGATCCCGAAAACTCCCCCGTACCAATTTTGGAGAAAATCGGACAAAATTAATTTTTTTGTCGGCCATATTGAAACCGCCATATTTAATTTTTTTAAAATTATTTTAGATTCGTCATACGCGACTCCGAAAACTCCCCCGTACCAATTTTGGAGAAAATCGGACAAAATTGATTTTTTCGTCCGCAATATTGGATCCGCCATATTGAAATTTTTAAAAATTATTTTAGATTTGTCATATGCGATCCCGTAAACTCCCCCTTACCAATTTTGGTAAAAATCGGACAAAATTGATTTTTTTATCCGCCATATTGGATCCGCCATATTGAATTTTTTTAAAATAAGATCAGATTCGTCATGTGCAACCCCAAAAACTCTCCCATACCAATTTTGGAGAAAATCGGACTAAATTAAATTTTTTGTCCGCTATGTTGGATCCGCCATTTTGAATTTTTAAAAAATAATTTCAGATTCGTTGGGTACAACCCCGAAGATTCCTTCATACCAATTTTGGAGAAAATCGGACAAAATTAATTTTTTTGGCCTCCATATTGTAAGCGCCATCTTGAATTTTACTGCACCAATTTCATCTAAAAAAATATGGGACCACCGCAGCAACTTCCTTTACATAACGTAAAAAATTTCATTCAAATCGGTGCAGCCGTTCCGGAGTAACCGGTGTACATACATAAAAAACATACATACTCAACGAATTGAGAACCTCCTTCTTTTAGAAGTCGGTTAAAAATACAATTAAATATGCTATATAACTTATTTTATTTAGTCATTTCATTAGTAAAATACTGGATGGGACAAAAAAACGCCCCTACTTTGAGACCCCGGACTTTAGGAATGGATGTCCACATAGTAGTAAAATTAATAATAAATGTCAAAGAAACTCAAAAATTTGTGTATGCAAAGTTTTAAGTACTAATGACAAAAATAACGCTTAATGGAAAATTGGTGGCACACAATACGTTTTTTGACCACTGGACTATAATAATATTATCAAATTTATAACGTATCATGATGACTTGCTTTTAAAACAAATTAACTCGTTTGAGTTCATACTTCACCTTTGGTTTGTTTCATTTATAATTTTTCTAATGGGTTTTTGTAGCATTGAACACTTAGACTATGGCTCCGCGTTTGAATTAACAAATTAACAAAATAGTACTATAATTGAAATTCGTTTCTTAGTTTGCCCAATAAACATTGTCATCTTTATTGTGTTAATAGGGATATGTGGAATATAATCAGCATCTTGGCAAGGGAATAATTTCCTTTGGATATCATTGGAACTACCGTCCTAATTATTTCAAAGCATCGTCAGTAAATAATTGTTATTTAAAACAACTACTGATGTAACGTTCTTTCGGTGGTAAAATATATAAAAAGTTTTAACATTAAGACAACGGAGTATCGATATGTATGTATATATATATATATATATATATATATATATATATATATATATATATATATATATATATATATATATATATATATATATTGGTTTGGTTTCTTGTAGAAATTTGCAGACGTTTCGCCAAAATCCCATTTGGCATCTTCTGTGCTTGGTGGTTGTAGATCAACAAGATAGACATCGGTTAAGATGTCTAACGGTTAAGCTATCTCTCGGGTAAAATAACCAAAAGTTTCATATTCTAAAAAAACAATAAAAAATAAATGAACTGAAATGGTATGAGGTATGATGATATAACGAGTTTTAGCAGCGATAGTACAATCAACGCTAACTCTGAAGTCGATCAGCAACTATGTCTATAGCATGCCATATTCTAATACAACGACGACTAGTCTGCTCGTACTTATAAGATCCTCGATCCTCTAGCAAGAAAAGGATGATGATGACGTGGTACAATACCATATACCCACAAGCATGCCTTACCTCTAAAATCAGACGCGGTCCGGCAGATGTTGCCAAGTCAGACTGACTATTCACCTTTCAATAAGTTATTAACAGGTTGTACACCGAAGAAATCAAGAAATAGACGGATTGTGTATTTCAGTGTATATTTTTTTAAATTATTATTATCGGCCAAGCGCTTTCGGTCTAACTTAGACCATCCTCAGGGCTCAGACCCTAGAAATAAGAGAATATGGTCAGCAAATAAGCTTACTCAGTACTCACCAACCACACTCACTCGTCAAAGGGCACATCTAAACCCTGCCGTTTTGAGAACAGTCTCTAACAACGCCAGCGTAGCCTCCACACAAAACAAGTTACATATACAATTAAAAAAATAAAAAATCGGTCCCAAATTGGGACAGATTTTTTATTTTTTATTTTTTATTTTTAACCGACTTCTAAAAGAAGGAGGTTCTCAATTCGTCGACTATGTATTTTTTTTTTATGTATGTACACCGATTACTCCGGAACGGTTGCACCGATTTGAATGAAATTTTTTACGTTATGTAAAGGAAGTTGCTGCGGTGGTCCCATATTTTTTTAGATGAAATTGGTGCAGTAAAATTCAAGATGGCGCTTACAATATAGCGGCCAAAAAAATTAATTTTGTCCGAATTTCTCCAAAATTAGTATGGAGGAATTTTCGGGGTTGTACCCAACGAATCTGAAGTTATTTTTCAAAAATTCAAAATGGCGAATCCAATATGGCGGACAAAAAAATTGAATTTAGTCCGATTTTCTCCAAAATTGTTATAGGGGAGTTTTTAAGATGCCGCATAACGAATCTAATATTATTTTTTAAAATTCGATATGGCGGATCCAATATGGCGAACGAAAAAATCAATTTTGTCCGATTTTCACCAAAATTGGTACGGGGGAATTTTCGGGGTCGCCTATGACGAATTTAAAATAATTTTTAAAAAATCCAATATGGCGGATCCAATATGGCCGACAAAAAAATTAATTTTGTCCGATTTTATCCAAAATTGGTACGGGGTAGTTTTCGGGGTCGCATGTGACGAATCTAAAATAATTTTTAAAAAATCCAATATGGCGGATCCAATATGGCCGACAAAATAATTAATTTTGTCCGATTTTATCCAAAATTGGTACGGGGGAGTTTTCGGGGTCGCATATGCGAATCTAAAATAATTTTTAAAAAATCCAATATGGCGGATCCAACATGGCCGACAAAAAAAATTTATTTTGTCCGATTTTATCCAAAATTGGTACGGGGTAGTTTTCGGGGTCGCATGTGACGAATCTAAAATAATTTTTAAAAAATCCAATATGGCGGATCCAATATGGCCGACAAAAAAGATCTTTTTTTGTTCGATTTTCTCCAAAATTGGTACGGGGGAGTTTTCGGAGTCGCATATGACGAATCTAAAATAATTTTTAAAAAATTCAATTTGGCGGACGAAAAAATCAATTTTGTTCGATTTTCTCCAAAATTGGTATGGGTAAGTTTTCGGGGCCTCACATAAAGAATCAGAAATTATTTTTAAAAAACTCAATATGGCGGATTCAATATGGCGAACAAAAAAAAAATCAATTTTGTCCGATTTTAACCAAAATTGGTACGGGAGAGTTTTCGGGGTCACACATGGCGAATCTAAAATTATTAAAAAAAAAATTAATATGGCGTATCTAATATAGTGGATAAAAAATTAATTTATTTTCTTTAAATATCGATATTGGAAGGTGTTGGGGCCTATATTACCAATCTAAAATTAATTTGAAATTTCAGATAGTGGATTTTCTATGACAGACTAAATATTCGTTTGACCCCATTTGATTGGTATTTGGAAAACTCTAAGAACTAAAGAATTTTTAGTGGTTCATTTTAGGGTGATTTACAACTTTGGATAAAATTTGTACTTTTTTGCCACTTTGGAGTCATTGCGAAGTACACTAATTTCGATTAGTTCTTAGTTCAAATAATTTATGAATGTCATAATGAATTCTAAAACTAAAAATAGAAAAATAAAATTTTTATAAAAAAAATTGAACCGACTTCTAAAAGTGCGCTAAAAAGTAAAAAATAACTATAAATTTTTATATGAAATTGAACTTTTTGAAGTCGGCGCCAAATTATTTGTAAATGAAATAAATAACTACTAATATATACAAATTATGGTAAGAAAGCAATTACAAAAAAAAGTATTTTAAATCTGTATATGCAAATCACATTTTGTCAAGTATTAGTTTGGCGCCGACTTCAAAAAGTTCAATTTCATATAAAAATTTATAGTTATTTTTTACTTTTTAGCGCACTTTTAGAAGTCGGTTCAATTTTTTTTAGAAAAATTTTATTTTAATTGTATATGTGACTTGTTCTGTGTGGAGGCTACGCTGGCGTTGTTGGGGACGGTTCTCGGACTGGCAGGGTTAAGGTGTGCCCTTTGACGAGTGAGTGTTGTTGGTGAGTACTGAGTAAGCTTATTTGCTGACCATATTCTCTTGTTTCTAGGGTCTGAGCCCTGAAGATGGTCTAAGTTAGACCTAAAACGCTTGGCCAATAATAATAATTTTAAAAAATATATACTGAAATACACAATCCGTCTATTTCTTTATTCACCTTTCGGCTACCGGACCGTTCTTCCAGTTGGAGAACGTGTAGTTTTCAAAATGATGGTGTATTCAGCTATTTATGTCTATCTGACTCTCCAACGCAGCTCTACTATGTCTCTAGTGATTGATGGCGTGAGAAATTGGTGTACGCAATACCCCATATTACTGTAGTTGGATGTTTTAAAAAACGTGGAAAATCCTTTTCCTGGCATACGTTACCACATAAAAATTGCTAGAGAGAATCCTTTATTTGCTACTAATAAATTATATTCTGTTTTATTGTAGGTTGCCTGATTTGACTTGCATAGACTCTTATTTGTGTGGGAAATTAATAGAGATTATCTTTGCATCAAGGTCTATCTAAGAAGAGATATGATTCAGTGTATTAGAAACGCCATTAATAGTAGTAGGAACTGCTGTGTTATCTATATGAGAAGGTTTAGAGCTATGGATCGAGAATGATGATTGGCAATTTGAATATCTGGAACCTCCTTTAGCCGCCGTCTTTATACATATCGGCTCATTTTAGCACTGGAACTATTAAAAAAGGATTCGATTATTTCTAAATAGATTAATGTTATATCGGTAGAAACATAAACTCTGTTTCTCTTTGCAAATTTTTTTCGTTTTTATTAATACATCGCCAATCAATAATCGAATTCGGACCCAAATGTGAAATCTAACGCTGTTAAGGCCGTATTATTTCATTAAGTTAGTTTTGGTAATACCTCTTGTAAGAAAAAAGATAAGAAATCTCGGTTTTCGCTAAATCTTGCAGACTTTTATCCCTTATTTAACTAGAGACATACTATGTTATTTAAAATTTAGTAAAAGACATTTGTTATATGTTAAAGAGTGTTCTTTATTGGCCATTGTTAAACAAGCATGAATAAAATTTAAAATTGGAGAGATAAAATAAGAAAAGCCTTTTTTAACTAACCTGTGTGTGTGTGTGTGTGTTTAATCCCATTAAGCCAAACCGAAGTTATCAGCACTTTGAGTAAAAAAATATTTCAATACAACCTTCCGAACAAGAAAATAAGGTCTTTAACTGGTACTTCGTATGCATAGGCTTTTAAGTAACTCCATAAAAAATAGTCAAATTAAATTAAATCTGGAGAACGAGGCGGCCAACCTACAGGGACTCT
The DNA here is from genome assembly GCA_034092305.1 of Diaprepes abbreviatus. NCBI lineage: Eukaryota > Metazoa > Arthropoda > Insecta > Coleoptera > Curculionidae > Diaprepes > Diaprepes abbreviatus. The sequence goes on from JASJET010000171.1 coordinate 2,452,743, forward strand.
TCATTTATCTGGATCTGCCCACACATTAAGACTAAAATATTATGGAGCTCCATCTTACATGAAGTACATATTTTTTCTAAAAACATAAGGCCCATCGTGAAGCAAGTGTTATATTAAATTTTGTAAAAACTCTAAATATGATTCAGCATTTCATCTATTTAGAAATATCAGAGCTCTATTAAATGATCCAAAATATTCCCACCCAGCTATTGATGAAAAATTTTTCTTAGAGTCTTGATTTAAAATCGCATACGGGTTATTATCTGCTTATATATGCTAGAAATCTGGACTCTCTAATGAAAAATATTGTATTTAAAATGTCGGGATCTTGGTTCTATTTTTTTCTTAGTTATTTGCAAAATTGCATATTGGGTTCAAAAACTTCAGGTTTTAGAGCCTGAATTCTTTGAATATGGTATGGGTAAACCCACTGTTCATGCGCTTTGGAATACGTTCTTACATTCTGAGCTTAATGGCGTTTATTCCAGGAATACGTGCAATTGTTTCAAGAACTTTCTCTTCAATCTCGATAGTTCGAGTAGTACGTAGTCTACCAGTTAAGTCGTGTATTTTAAAAGATCCCTCTTCACAAAGTCTTCTATAATAAAATTTTTATAAAAAAATTGAACCGACTTCTAAAAGTGCGCTAAAAAGGGAAAAATAACTAAAAAATTTTATATGAAATTGAAATTTTGGAAGTCGGCGCCAAACTAATACCTGACAAAATGTGATTCGCATAAACAGATTAAAAATACTTTATTTTATTATTGCTTTCTTACTATAATTTATATATATTAGTAGTTATTTATTTCATTTACAAATAATTTGGCGCCGACTTCAAAAATTTCAATTTCATATAAAAATTTTTAGTTATTTTTCCCTTTTTAGCGCACTTTTAGAAGTCGGTTCAATTTTTTTATAAAAATTTTATTTTTCAATTTTTTGTTTTGAATTCTTTATGATATTCATAAATTATTTGAACTATATGCTAATCGAGATTAATGTACCTTGCAATGACTCCAAGGTGGCAAAAAAGTACCCATTTTATCCAGAATTGTAAGTCACCCTAAAATGAACCACTAAAAATTCTTTGATTCTTCGAGTTCTTCAAATACCAATGAAATTGTGTCAAACAAATATTTAGTCTGTCATAGTAAATCCAATATCTTATATTTCAAATTACTTTTAGATTGGTAATATAGGCCCCAAAACCTTCCAATATCAATATTTAAAGAATTTGAGACATAAATTTCTTAACCCGATATATTTTGTATTGCATATTGAGTTTGTACACGTCCCAAGAACCCTGCAATATCAATTTTAGATAAAACCGGAAAATGTAAAATCTTTAGTCCTTCATATTGTATCTAATCAATTTAATAGTTGTAAAAAATTAACTTCATATTCGTAATACACCACCCCCAACGCCCTAATACCAAATCTAAAAATATGTGTATAACGTAAAATTTTCAACCCACCACATTCGATTCGCCATAATGAATTTTATAAAAGCAATTTTAACGTCTTAACCTAATCTAAATCTAAACCCTTCAAAGCCTCCTAGTACCAATTTTAGATGAAATCCATAAATTAAAAATTTCTAAACGGTCATATTGCATCTGACGTATTAGATTTTCTTAAAATAATTTTATATTCGCTATTTACATCCTCAAAAATGATTCAGTTCCACATTTGAACAAAATCGAAACATGTAAAATTTTTTGTCAGCTATATTGCATTCGCCATATTGAATTCTGAAAAAATAGGACTAAATTCATAATTTACACCCTCAGTTTTTGAGAAAGTCGAGATATGTAAAATTTTTAGAACACCATATTGAATCCGCCAGATTGAGATTTTCAAAAAATATTTTAATATCTTAATTAACACTAACAAAAATCCCTCCATACTGACTTCAGACAAATTCCAGAGATGTAGGATCTTTAATCCTCCATATTAGATCCGCCATATTTAATTTTCTTTAAATAATATCAGATTCGTAATGTGCTATCCCAAAAACTTCCTCATATCAATTTTGAAAAAAATCGAACATAATTAATTTTTTATCCATCATATTGGATATGCCATATTGAATTTTTTAAAAATAGTTTTAGATTCGTCATGTGCTACCCCGAAAACTCCCCCATACCAATTTTGGTGAAAATCAGACAAAATTGATATTTTGTCCGCCATATTGGATCCGTCATATTGAATTTTTTAAAAACAATTTCAGATTCGTTATATGAAACGCCGAAAACTCCGTCATACCAATTTTCGAGAAAATCGGACAAAATTGATTTTTTCGTCCGCCATATTGGATCCGCCATATTGAATTTTTTAAAAATAATTTTAGATTTGTCATGTGCGACCCCGAAAACTCCCCCGTACCAATTTTGGAGAAAATCGGACAAAATCGATTTTTTGTCCGCCATATTGGATCCGCCATATTGAATTTTTTAAAAATGTTTTGAATTCGTAATTTGCGACCTCGAAAACTCCCCCATACCAATTTTGGAGAAAATCGGACAAAATTAAATATTTTTGTCCGCCATATTGGATCTGCCATTTTGAATTTTTTAAAAATAATTTCAGATTCGTTGGGTACAATCCCGAAAATTCCTCCATACCAATTTTGGAGAAAATCGGAAAAAATTAATTTTTTTGGCCGCCATATTGTCAGCGCCATCTTGGATTTTACTTCACCAATTTTGTCCAAAAAAAATATGGGACCACCGCAGTAACTTCCTTTACATAACGTAAAAAATTTCATTCAAATCGGTCAAGCCGTTCCGGAATAATCGGTGTACATACATAAAAAAAATATATATATATACGCGACGAATTGAGAACCTCCTTCTTTTAGAAGTCGGTTAAAAATTAATGAAAAAGTCTCGTGCCTTAAAGACTTGTCTGTCAAAGTACATTTCGTGATATAAAATCCGCGATTTGCAAACGTTTCTATTTGCTTTTCCATATAGAAAATGCATTTGTATCATTTGTTGAGATGAATAATTATTAATTTTTCAGTTTTTTGGCAAATTCTTAAATAGTAAAACACTCAAGTTACAAATTGGAGACTTCAAAAAGAAACAAGTTCAAATGCATTCAAGATAAGCTAATAAGTTACATTTTTGGATGAATTTTTTTAGTCTGGTGGAATCCACAGGTGAATTTAAGAATATATCAAAATGCTAAGTATACCAAATTAAATTTTTAAAAATAATTTTAAATTTGTAATTTACACTCTCAAGACCCCCTTCCCATACCAATTTTGGATAAAATTGAGAGATGTAAAATTTTTAGTCCGCCATAATAGATCCGCCATATTGAATTTTTTAAAAATAATTTTAAATTCGTAATCTAAAGGCTTAAAAATCCTTCTATACCAATTCTGGCCTTCATAAATCTTCTAATGCCACTTTTACACCAAACTGATCGATGAAATTTTTTTGTTGGCGATATTGGATCCGCCATATTAAAGTTTTTTGTTGGCGATATTGGATCCGCCAAATTAATTCGTAATCTACACCCTTAAAAATCCCCCCATATCAATTTTGGACAAATCGAGAGATGTAAAATATTTAATCTGCCATGTTGGATCCGCCATATTAAATTTTTTTAAAAAATAATTTTAACTTCGTAATCTACACCCTTAACCCCCCCCCCCCCCCGAATCAATTTTGGACAAATCGAGAAATGTAAAATATTTAATATGCCATGTTGGATCCGTCATATTAAATTTTTTAAAAATAATTTGAAGTTCGTAATATACGATCCTGAAAACTTTCTTATGCGAATCTTATAAAAAATCGACAAAATTAATTCTTTTGTCTATCCTGTTATCAGCCAAAGTAATATGGGACCAGCAATTTTTCGCAGTAATGGATGTACATACATAAAAAACAAATACATAGCGGTCGAATTTAGAACTTCATTCTTTTAGAATGCGATTAAAAGACACTTTTATGACACCCTCTTCAAGAGTCTGTAGCTATTCTGTGAAATAATTTGCGGATCTATATAAACATTTTTTCAATTTTGTTATATAGATTCATACTTTAAAATTTATTATTATCTACAGACATTCATGATGCCACGCAGCCGCCGAGAGCTCCGCTCTTGATTTTCGCAACTGCTGCTAATACTTTTGGTGTGCTATTATGATAGCAATACAAGTTTTTATTACCTATTGAATTAATATATTTTGCCTAGTATAAATTGTATAATGATGCAGACGTAGCATGCAACGTTGTAGAGAAACTTTGTATCTCCGTTTGAGCCACACGGCGCGAGCATCGTGAATTTAAAACACGACATTGGCATCTGCTGTCAAAGCTTTTGGATTGCTATTCTGACGGCAGTAGACGTTTTTATGACATAAATGATTATCTTTCACCCAGTAACAATTCTATAATACTGCAAATGCGATAAGCAATATATTATATAATGAATTAGCAGCACGGCATTTCTATGTTATAATTATTCCATCTTCAAAGTTTCAGACTGATACTGGCATGTTTTTTTATATACTCAGTGAGCCACTGTTTGTCATTGAACCCAATGTCCGCTGACAGTTTTAACTTTTCGTGTTGAGGGTCATCCTAATAGCCCAAAAACGCACTCTAAAATTGATATTAATGACACTAAAAATTGTCGCTAGCTCCCGAGCTATAAAACAATATTTAAAAACAATGATTGGACAAAATACACATCTTGAAAAGTTTCTTTGTCTTTACCGAAATCTAATAAACATGACTGGTAATACTTTCAATGACTTGTTTATATTGTACATATATATTATCTAATCTTATAGTACGAATAGTTTTATAAATATAAAGTCAAGCCGATACCATCAACTTACAGACTTTTTAAAGTAGTCGATGCAATTTTTAGAAAATATATTATAAATTTTACGTTAGAAATAAAAAAATGTCTGAATTGTTATTTTACAGCTGTATAACTTTCGTATCTGTGTTTTTGATAATTTATTTTTATTTCAAATATGCATATTCTTATTGGGCAAGAAAAGGTGTTCCTTACTTGAAGCCTCAATTTCCTTTAGGTGAGTACAGTATAGTCCATCTTCATACAGAAAACATTTATAAAGACGCCAAATTTTCAGTGACCGCGGTCGTCGCTGCAATGATTGAATTTCAAAGACAATTACTAACACATCATAGGCAAATGTTTTTTGTTAATTTTGTTGGACATTATAACATAAAGGTGTGATTATTTGTGATCTTAAAATAATTTTTTCGCTGGTCCAAGCAATTTCCTGTGACGCAATTTTGGGCGACCGTGTAGATTTATTTGAAACTATTAGTCTTTAGGGACAGTTTGAGTCCTGACAGTTCCATGTCAACTTAACCAGTTCACTTACCAAAAAAATGTCTTTCAGGACTCAAAATATTCGTAGAGGCGAGTCCTTCTGAAAGGAACAGGGTCATTTTCAAAAAATCAACATGGGGATCACAAAATAGCATCTTAAAGTTATAAAAATATTATATGTTCAAATAGTATTTAAGCTAGATACTTATAAATTATTATTTTAAGAGATTTTGAGGTCGTATCCAATATGGAGATTTAATTCATTTCAATTTGAAATAGTCAAAATTTTCGAAAATTGTACAAGAAAACTTAAAATATTTTCAAAATCATTACTCAAATTTTCTTGGGATCACTAAGTTCACAAGGTTTCAGTGTCACTTATTACAATTTGAAAAATGAAAATAATGAATGCAATATAGTATCTATAATATATGCAGATAGTTTGGTAACATTTTGGAAAATAAAGCAAACAATATGAAATAAGTATGAAAATGGAGACTCGTAGATCGCACCTCTGATATTGGACTTGCGCAATTCAAAGTGGCGGATCGGATCTGTTGGTTATTAAGCTTATTTTTACATTCTAAATTATTTAAAATTAATTAGTACAATTAGAAAACTGATTATTAGAATATTTTGGGGTCGCTGGTCACGGATCTGAAGTTGCAAGTTGAATATGGCGGATTCAATATTTCAGTTGAATATTACAAAACTAGCGACCCGCCCCGGCTTCGCACGGGTGCAATGCTGATACTAAATACACTACAGAAAAACTGTGACTATTTGTTTTATTTTTACAACAATTATTACATCGGCCTCCGACGCGCTATTTATAGGCACGCTGCCGCCGCCCCGGTCGGCCAGTACCGCCGCAAGCGCTACTTCCCGCAATTTTAAATCTGTAATATCTTCGAAAATATTCATTTAAATCTTGTGCTGTAAAGGACCATATAGATCTATATTAAATCAACAATGTATTTAAGCTATTTAATTGGATAAGGATTAATGCTGTATTGGTTAAAATCGCTTCAAAATTTGCCATTATTTGTCGTAAAAAGTAAATGACAAAAAAATGTTATTGTGGGATATCCATGAGAGATAGACATATACCATCGCGGAGTTTTCTGTAGACCTTTTCAATGTGTACAAATAATTAGTACATTATTTCGATAAATCTCGTAGGGTTCAGCCTGCGTTTGCAATGTAAGCGGAAAAAAATATGATAATTAACGACAGCACATTAGAAACCTCAAAAATAACAGTATTTCTCCACTATTTAATGGATGTTATTATACATATAAACCTTCCTCTTGAATCACTCTATCTATTGAAAAAAACTGCATCAAAATCCGGTGCGTAGTTTTAAAGATTTAAGCATACAAAGGGACATAGGGACAGAGAAAGCGACTTTGTTTTATACTATGTAGTGATTTGCAGATAATTTGATAACATACAATCATTCTAATTCTTAATTGTTTATAGGATAGAAAAAAAGCTCTTTGGTATCTGAATTGAAACGATGTGCATTATTATTAGCTCATAAGGCCTCTATGACTTTTAAATTTTTTTATTTTTGAGTTGGTTTATTTTATTAGTTTCTATTTAATATCTCATTTTTTTGTCAATTTTGTACCGAATTGCCGAAAGATTTTTTAATACTCGTTAATATCTATGTACTTTTAAATTTATAGGATATAAATATAAAGCCAAAAATAACAGTATAAATTTTTACATGAAATTAAAATTTTTGAAGTTGGCGACATATTATCACTAAATGAGCAAATAACTACTATTTCTAAATCTCAATATGTGATTCACATTCCACCAGTTATTAATTTGACGACTACTTCAAAAATTTCAGTTTTATGTACAAATTTATTATTTTTAGCACTTTTTTAGGAAACGGCACAATTTTTTTTTAATTTTATTTTTCAATTAAAGTTCGAAAAAGAAAAGAAAACTTATTTGGTTTTCATGTGAATGCTTGTGCAAAAAAACTACGTTTTAAAGAATTTTTAATCTCAGTCATAATTAATACTAATTAGATAAAATCCTGGTTTTCATTTAATAATGTACTTAACTACCAAAATTCCTTTTTTGTATTTTAGGTAACAATGACTGCATTGGTCTCGAGGCTATTTCTTATGGAATTGAAACAATGGAATGGTACAAAAAACTAAAGGAAAGAGGTTTAAAATTCGGTGGTGCATGGAGCTGGGCTAACCCCGTTTTGGTCTTGACTGATCCAGAATATATAAAGGATGTTCTATTAAAGGTACATACATTTACGAATCAACAATTGACAGACAAAATTAAATTTCAAGATTCAGATATTTACATCTACTATTCAGTTCTCTTCATCTAGACGTCGATTAACTTTCCGTATTGCCCGCTCGTTACAGGACTTCTTGAATCCAGATGAGTATCCCATAGTTTAAATTTCAAAGAGTAAACGAAGATTTTTGAAGTATAGTTAAGACTTCATTGGGAAATTTTATACATATTTGTTAATTTTAATTTCCTGAAGAATTAATATTTTATTTGAGATAATATCTATACTATTTTCGCTTTAAAATTAATAGTGGTAAATTTTAAAAAGCGTTTTGTTAGGACAATTTACATTGTGTGATAAATTTATAGGAACTAAACCTTCTAGAAACTATGTTTATCTAGTGCAGAAAGTGACCTTATATTTAAGTGTATTCAGGAGGTTCTCTTTAGCTTCTGGAGGAAGCATATTCACTCCACTGTGAATTTCTCTTTGAATGAAAAAATGAAAACTAACAAACTAACAATTAATATATATATATATATATATATATATATATATATATATATATATATATATATATATATATATATATATATATATATATATATTCAAGAAACTTTATAAACTTTAATTTGATTTTACGATTTAATTAATATTTTTTTAGGATTTTTATTCCTTTTCTGATAGAGACTTCTATCACAATCCTAAATATGACAAGGTAAATGAAAGCATATTCGTTGTTGAAAAGGATCAATGGAAAAACTTGAGACAAAAATTGACACCAACGTTTACATCTGCAAAAATAAAAATGATGTTCTCAATTGTTGACAATTGCTCCAAACCAATGATAGAATTGATTGAAACAGCTTCCAAGACTGGTGAAGATCTTCATATAAGAGAGGTAACATTTTATATCTGTTGATGTATAGATATGAATATCTTTAACATTATAAGCGGTAAACAAAATAAAATTTGCAGGATTGCGAGAAAGGCTAATTTAAAAATTGGTAAATGTAGGCCAAGAGCGTGGTCTGTAATTTTTATTACACAAAATATTATATATTAGAATGGACTATTATGGCTCCTTTTTGTTTTGGGAATGTAATTTGTCTTTATAAAAAAAAACGTTATTGATAAATTTAATTACTGTACCATTTTATACGATCTGGGTTCGCTTTAAAAAACAAAGGGTTAAATATACATGGGGTTTACAACAACACAAATTTTCATCTACTTGGAGTGATCGGGATATTTTAACATAACCAATAGGTTCGGTAAGGTTTTTGGGACTTCAAATTAATGTGGCTCAAATTATCTCCTGATACTGTTCAGGGTTAGAGCCAGACATGCTTAATAATATTAAAAAATTTTATATTATATGCAATCATTCATTTCTATTTTAATATGGCGTATTGGGTTTTAAATGTATAATTATTTTAAATTATAACAGTATATCAGTTTCGATGTTCAGCTTTATATGTCAATGGAACATTAACTTCAAAGTAAAACAATATTATTGGTTAATGCATATCTAATTCAGGATCTTTTTGTAGACCCAGTGTATATTCTTAAGTCCAAGTTTAGAAGCTTCAAAATGTTTACATCAAACAGCGCTTCATAGCTTTTTTCAGGCAATTTATTTGTAAGAAGCACAACTATACACTTTTTGCTTATCTTCTTGTATAAAATGCTCTGAGTAGACTTACTCATCTGGTACATTATGGTCATGACCAATTTCCTTCTGCCTTCGAATTTAAAATTTCTTTTCTTTTAGAAAATTAAAATATTGATAACATTTATACATAAGATTAAACTTGTTCCCCTTAGATTCACGATTTGATTCTAAGGTAAAATTTTAAATAAATAATTATTATTTAATGCTTTAAAATTTACCAATGATAATGAATTTTACACATGAGGTATTTGTACGACTTACGCTGAAGAATCGCATTTTTTAAAATACCACTCAAAAATCTTAAAATTGACGTTTTTCTTTGAAATTCTCAGTAAAACGTTACATAAAATGTGATAAAATCTATAAAATAAGCAAAATAAAAAATTAATTATTGTCAAAATGAAAGTATCCAGTCAATGTCAAAAATACACATTCACCAATCAACATGAAGAATATTTTGAAGAACAATAAAACCATTCCGAATGAAAAATATTTAGTTTTGCTTATTATTCCCAAAAAATATAAACGGCTATAATGAAATGTAAAATACATGTCCCTATTAGCATAATAAATATTTAACCCGTTTTTTAAACCACCATTTTGAATTTTGAATAAACTAGGTCTTTGATATTATTTTAAATATGACGACCAAAAATATTCAAACGGATCAGCGTCAGAAAATAATCGATATTTTTATTTTTTTTAGGTGTTAGCAAGTTTTACGACAGATGTTATCGGTTGTGTTGCCTTTGGTTTAGAATTCGGCAGTTTTAAAAGTGAAAATGCTAAGTTTCGAGAACTGGGAAAGGAAATTTTTAAACCTACCTTCAAAAAAATTCTAGCTGTCCTTATGGCTCGAATATCTGAGAATGCAGCTCAAAAATTAGGAATTGTTACTTCTTCTCCAAAAGTAAATCAAGGTTTTTCTGAAATGATAATGGATAGTATAAAGTACAGACGTGAAAATAACATAAATAGACCAGATTTTACACAGTTACTTATGGATTTACATGACCAAACTAAAAACGAGGAAAAACCATTCACTTATGAAGAACTGGTTGCAAACGTTATATTATTCTTTATCGGTGGTAAGTTATTTTCGAGTTTTAAAACAAATTAATTAAATTTCTATTTTATGAGAATTCCGCCACATTGTTCATTATTTCTTCATGGTTCTGTTTTTTTTAATAAAAAAAAAGCTGAACTCTCCAATTCCTTTTAAATGTCGACAAAACGATGTGTGCGATATTTTTATTTTTATTGTCGGTACAATTTTTTTAATCGTCTATTTACAAAAATTTGATAAATCAATTTTGAAGCTGAGAAAGTTGGATGTAGTAATAATACTACTATAAACTAATTAAGAAAACTAGTATGATAATCTGTCTATATAAAAACTTTTAACAAACAACTGTTCAATTAAAAAAAAATTATTGAAAAAATATCAAAATTAAAAATATTTGTTTTAGTTAAGTTTGTTTGTATTTTTATAGGATTCGATACTTCTGCATCTACAATGCAGTTCGCCTTATATGAATTAAGTAGACATCCAGAATTGCAGGAAAAAACTAGGGCAGAAATTAATACTGTATTAAAAAAACATAATGGAGAATTTACATATGAAGCATATCAGGAAATGACATATTTGAGAAAAGTAATTGATGGTAAGTTCTGGTATTTTTTAGTGGTATAGGTTTCGTTTCTCTTCAACCTTATTTTACTTGTTTTAAAAAATTATTGTAATTTCAATTATTTCATTGTGGCCGTCATTAATTTTTATTTCTACGTATTATTTACACAAAGGTTTAATAATACAATTGATTTTTAAATATGACACAATTAAATTTTTCGATGATAAAATCAAAGCCGTTTTAAGGAACATTCTTCTTTGGTACTAAATTTGTCTAAATTTTTCTCCATTTAACTATTTAACATAGTACTGTTTTCAAAATTCCCATATTTATATCTCCAAAAAGGATTGGCGAAATTTAAGGTGGCTACGGCCCTTCAAAATCTTATTAAAAATCTGGGAATATGAACTAGTGTAGGTGCACTTATCAAGTTGAATGAAAAGAGGGGTGAAATACGTCTCTGAATTGTATTCTTAGAAAAGGATATAATACGCGGTTTATTCTCACTCCCTTCTCCAAGAATTAGCTCAAGGGATTTTAATAACCATGGCTTGATGGGGGTTCCTGCAGTTGTATGGATTTTTTGTTTTTCACAACTACCAGAGCAATTTTATAAGACGCTTAAACTACAACCTCGCTTTGTTGTTGAAACATTCCAGTAAAATCTAACTTTTATCATTTCACGGCAGCCAAATGTCTTTTTAAAAGTCCAAATGTTATATAATACTTTCAAAAAAGCTTTGTTTTTAAGTGACTTATGAGCTTTGAGGATTTCATAGATTGAACAGTAAGAACAGCATTGCATCAAACACTCCTTTATGTTTAAATATCTGAACTAAGTAACATTACTCAATGTCTTTTACATACCAAAACGATAAATAATAAAACAGTCTATATTTCTAGACGCGCCTATCGAAGACGAAATATAAAGGGGTACCCAAGTCTACGAAGTTCTGTTGTTCGGTAACTGGGGATCATTTTCGAAGTAATTTCCTGAGTAGAATCCAAATCAAAATTGACCCATCATCCAAAAATTAATTTTTTCGCTACTTTGAAGTTATGTACAGGATTCACAAAAATTTTTTTGTCTTTCTTTTTCTCTTTGCAACATTTAACCCTACTACTCGTCAAAATAAGCTTTTGAACGATCACTTGTAGTTTTTTCTTGCAAAGATTGCATTCATTTTAGGTCATGAAATATATCCCAACAACGTCATGAGTACTCACATTATCCCTGTTGGGCATACATTTTGTTACTTTATAAATTTCTCTCGAAAATTTGTACTTGGTGTTTTTGGGGTCGAGTCGAGTCGAGTATGAACATAAAGTCAGCAAATTGAAATTTTCATTTTCAAAATGGCAGATTCAAAATGGCTCATCAAAATTTAAAAAACGATATTGGTATTGGTAAAAAATTTCACGTGGGGGTTTTCGGAGCCGATGATTACGAATATTATGTAAGAAAATAGAAATCTTTATTTATAATATAATGGATTTAAAATGGTGGATTGAAATTTGCAAAAAAACAATAGTGGGCTCTGAAAAATTAATAATCTGTACATAAAATGGCCGTAACTTTACAAGAAAAGCCGTAGGTGAACACTCTGTACCGTATCTTGAAGGGTAAGAGTAGTGTTAAAGAAAGAAAGACCAAAAAAATTTGTGCATCTTGCATATAACCTTAAAAGTAACCCAAAAACCCGTTTTTTGAGTACATAACCTCAAATATTTCAAAATCCTAACCTAATTACTACGGAAATGACTCCCAGCTACTCGACAATAATCATACTCCATTTTTTGTAGACTGCGGTATCAATAAGACAGTAAAAAATTAACATGGAAATTTCAAGAATTTTTTTATCCATTTTCGCTTTAAAATTTTTGGTAAAAAAGTCAATTTTAGCTTTGAATGAACAATTTTAATCCCATTATAAATTCATGGAAATTGTCAGTTTTTATTAATATAAAAAACAAATTTTGTTTAGCTCTAGATATTAAATTGTATTGATATTATATTTTAGAAACGCTAAGGCTATATCCACCAGTACAAGCAATCACTAGAAAAGCTGTTAAACCCTACACGTTTAAAGATAGCAATTTTACAATTGAAAAGGGCATTACTTGTATTATCCCCGCACTTGCCTTAGGAAGAGATCCCGAACATTATCCAGATCCAGAACGTTTTGATCCTGAAAGGTTTACACCTGAAAACAAGGCTGCAAGACATCCTTATGTATATTTACCTTTCGGTGATGGACCAAGAAATTGTATAGGTAAGATAAAAGTTTTTTTACCAGCTTGCAAAAAAATAGGTTAGGATATAATTAAAATCAACGACGTTTGTTCGGCAGTGACTCTGATTGGTTTGGTATTAAGGTTCATTCAAAGTATAAATTTTTCGGTGCCAAACCTTAGCATATTAAGTTTATTGTTGAAGGAAAATTAGGTCCACACCCAGAATAAATTCTCCTTCTAAAACATTGTCTCTATTGTTTGGATCGATAAATTCTTATTTAGCCTCTACAGTAACAGTTGCTGTTTTTGACGTTGACACATTATAAGCTGCTTTTATTTCCAACGCTTCATTACAATAACTAAACTTGCTTACATGCAACTAATAAAATTCTGGATTCTAAGCTCTTCTCAAAATTGTTCCGTGGCTTGTGGGTCAGCCAGATAAACAAGGTATCGGACATATATTTCATATTTTTTTAAAATTTCTTCATTTCTCTGATTTCTTGATTTGAATTGTAACTGATTTAACTGGCGCCGATGTTGATCTCCAAATCTTCTTTTCAGTGCAGCACTAAGGATTTCATTGTTGGGTTATAGTTTGTAATAACTCCAGTCCTGGCCTATGAAACACAATTACTAATGCAGTAGCCATGCCTTCATAATCACAGTTATTTGCACTAGCGGCAGCTTCAACTTGGCCCATGAACCTTATCCAATATGTTTCACCATTGTTGGGGTTTATTGTTCTGTCCTATGGTTATTATTTTATCAGAAGGACCAAGCTTCTTTATTTTATTGACTTCTGTATGAGGGTCCTTTATTTTAGAATCTATAATATCTACTTGTGATTCCATCCTCACTACGATTTCTTTCTTTTGTTGTCGCACATCTTCTATGTCTTATAACACAGGTAATTTTATACTATTTACTTCTTGGCGTACTTCTCCTATGACTTTTCGCACTTCGTCTTTCTCTTCCTTAAACTTTTGCCTTTGTCTTTGTACAATTTGATTGAATTTTTGCTGTCCTCGTACCATAACCTCTTGTATCAATTTGCAAAGTTTTCTGCTGTTTCTCTTTTTGGCGATGTTCTTCTTCTTTTTGACGACATTCTTCTTCTTCTTACTTTTTTTCACATGACTTTGTTCATTTTTAAGCAACGTTTTTCTTTTTTTATGACGTTCTTAGGCGATGGTCCATTTCTTTTTGTTTTTCTTTCAAACGACGTTGTTCTTCTTTTTGGTGGCGTTCTTCTTCTACTTCTTGCATTTCTTCTGGGCGTCATTCTTCTTCTTCTCCTTGTTATGTATCTTGAAGACGACGTTGTTATATAGATTCTATAAAATCAGCCAATGTTTTATTTATTTGTTCTGTTTCGGCTCTTTGTTGTCTAATATTTACCATAGGACTTCTAGAATGTTATTGGTTTGGTTTTCAAATACAATATGCCAAAACTTCTTCGAAAATTCAGTTATAAGCTTCTGTTTTAGTGACAAATTCGAAAGGGAAGTAGGTTTTTAAATATCTCTTCTAATCTCCAAATGGAATGTTCTAGAACTTTGTCGAAAATTCGGTGAAGCCTGTTTTTCACTATCTTTTCAAATTTCAGAATAGAACGTTCTAGAAGGTTATTGAAAATTAATCTTATGTTCTTACTTTGGCAATAAATCCAACAGGGAAATCAATTTGTCTCTATCTTTTTTTAATTTCCAATAGAATTTTCTGGAAACCTCGTGGTAACCCTCACTTTCGACACCAGTTGATATCATTTTTTTCTTTACTTTCTCGCTCGGTTCGAATAAAACACAACACTTTTCACTAAATTACTTCCAATACTATATTAACTATTTCTTAAAACTTTAACTGCTAAATCACAACTATATCCTATTCTTATTTATATACCTGTTGAATTTACTAGAAAATACAAGAAACATACTAGCATAAAAGTCGAGAACTACCTAAACATATGATTAATAAATTATGATATAATATTTCTTTCGTTACATTATAATACAGATGATTCATCGCATCAAAATAATGTTTTTCTACCAGGGCGCATCAAAAAGTTCTCCTAGTCCTTCGTTACAATACTTCATAAATACGAAACGTTCAATTTTATACAGATCTCTAGTTTTTATATTATTTTGGAGCTAAGTAGCACGCTTAAGATTTGACCTTACCTTTATTTTTTAGGTATGCGATTTGGTTTAATGCAGACTTCCATTGGCCTTGTAAATATACTAAGGAATTTCAAAGTCACACTTAGCCCATCAACAAAAATGCCACTGACATTAAAACATGGAATATTCCTTATCATGCCAAATGAAACTATTTATCTTAAGGCAGAGAAAATTTAGCTTTTGATTCATAAATTTAACAATGGAATATGTTAATTCTAATTTAATTGACAAAATTTCATTTTTTAATTTTATTTTGATTGAAATATGTTTTTTACTGTTACGTAAGTTAATAAAATAATTATATTTTTAGTAGTTTAGTATTTTAAATTTCTGAGGTGTCCTTCTATAAATTTCCTTTCCAAGCTCTTTTTAAATCCTTCTATGAATTCTCTTTCCAAAGTCTTCTGAAAATAACCTTATAATAGAAAAATATAATTATTTCTAAAATAAATTTCATTAAATTCTGAACTATTTTAAGTAACAGTGACTATATATTATGCAATTGGCTAGTTAAAGAAATGAACTAACTCAAAATTATTGGAAAAGTTATAATCTTTCGTAACTAAAAATGCTCTTTTTGGGACAATTAACCGAAACGAAATAATTCCTTGAAGGCTAATAAAGTACAAGATTTAAAAAATATTAATTGGTAAAGTTAGTAAAGCGTCAAGTGCTCGTGGGAGTGCTCAGGAAACACGAAGAAAAGCTAAAGGGTCCTATCGAGAGTAACTCCTTAATTGGGACAGGACAAGTTGCATGGAAGACTACATAAGGAATTGATCAAATAGAGTGACGTTATAAAAATTTGAAAATTAGTAATATCAAATTTTTGAAAAAAGAATAAAAAAAACTGCCTCTCTGACCGGGCTAATTTTGGAAATGACTAAACTGATTTCAATGAAACTTTACAAACATGAAAAAGAGGTTGTCATGAGTGATATTGGTTACTTTTCATCTGTCTGTCTGTTGGGCTAATCTTCAAAATGGCTGAACCGATCTCAATGAAACTTTACACACATCAAGAGGAGGTTATCGGAAAAGATATTGGCTACCTTTTTCTGTCTGTCTGTCTGTCACACTAATCTTCGAGATGGCTGAGCTGATTTCGATGAAACTTTACAGGCATCAGGAGTGATACGGACTGTTTTTTTCTGTCTGCCTGTTTACATGGACTAGTGAAATAGGATATTAACTACAATATATTTGTGAAAAGCTTGAAAAAATTAAAATCAAGGTGTCACCAAATATGCAAGTTGTTCTATTTTGATAAGCATAAGTTTGGTTTATAACTCAAAATGTAATGCCTTAACAATAAAACTAAGTTTACAATGAATTTTAGCTAAAAAAACTCTACAATAACCATTTTTTATTTTATCATTAACTTCTATACTAATTAAGAAACAACGAGGGGGGGGGGTTGTAAACAGCAAATTTTTAATTTCGGACTGTATCTTAAAAACAGAGAAGATTTGGAAAATTTTGTTTATTGTTTAGTAAAAAGAATAATACAGGTTCGCGAATTGTAAGTTTTCCTTCATTGAAAAGGAAAAAAGAAGGTAACGTGCCAGCATTTACCCCAAGAATTAAGTTAATCTTAAGTTACTTAAACTTCCAGAACTTTTACATTGGTTAACCCTTTATCAAATTTCTAAATATTTCCTTAATACCCAGTTTTTTGATAGTCTCTAAAATTCCATCTTTGTCTTTACCTAGTTTTCATTTGAGGATCCTCAGTTGAAGATAACAGTAACAAAATATATACATTTTAGCTCTTTTTTATTTTAACTGGTAAAGTTTGATTATTTTTCCGTTTTGTTAATTTTAGTCATGTTAATATGTACACTAATTCAGGTCCAGTTTTACCACAGCCAGTTACAATTTTAACAAGAAATATACTTCCAATTCTGCGTTTTGTACATACCCGAAGCAACTCAGGGTGGAACTAACTACAATTTGCTCATTGTTCCGGTGCCGGAACATTATCTTTATTAAGTTTCTCTCGAATCGCGTCGACTAACGCTCCGAAACAACACCGAACTGTCTACTCCAAGACGGTTCTCCAGATATTTAATATTGATAATATAACCCTTTATAGTTACTTACTGTAAGATCGCAAAGGCATTTAATTTATTACCCAGAATTCATGCGAGAACTTATAAACATTGTTTTAAAGAAAAATGAGACAGGCTGTAGAAAATTACTGTTTTATACATGATATTCTAAGATCCTCTAAACTATATTTATGACATTTCATCAAAATCTCATTTGACGCCTTCTGCACTTACTTTTAAAAATTAACAATTGATCTATATAAAGAGAACAAAACTGATCTTCAAATCCTCGTATAGAATTCGACTTATTGGATGTTTCAAGTTTTGGATCAATTTATCTTTTTAACCGACTTCTAAAAAAAGGAGGTTCTCAATTCGTCGAGTATGTATGTTTTTTTATGTATGTACACCGATTACTCCGAAACGGCGGCACTGATTTGAATAAAATTTTTTCCGTTATGTTTAGGAAGTTGCTGCGGTGGTTCCATATTTTTTTGGACGAAATTGGTGCAGTAATATCCAAGATAGCGCTGAAAATATGGCGGCCAAAAAAATTAATTTTGTCAGATTTTCTCCAAAATTGGTATGGGAGAATTTGTGAGGTCTTACACAACGAATCTGAAATTATTTTTAAAAAATTCAGTATGGCGAATCCAATATGGCAGAAAAAAATCAATTTTGTCCGATTTTCTAAAAAATTGGTACGAGGGAGTTTTCAGAGTCACACATAACTAATCTAAAATTATTTAAAAAAAAATTCAATATGGCGGACGGAAAAATCTGTTTTATCCGATTTTCTTCAAAATTGGTACGGAGGAGTTTTCGGGATCGCATATAACGAATCTGAAATTATTTTTTTTAAATTTAATATGGCGTATCCAAGATAGCGGATTAAAGATTCTACATCTCCCGATTTTGTCTAAAATCAGCATTGGGGTATTTTTGTTAGTATTAACTATGAATTTAAAATATTTTTTGAAAAACTCAATCTGGCAGATTCAATATGGTGTCCTAAAAATTTTACATTTTTCGATTTCCTCCCAAACTGATATAGGGAGTTCTTGAGGGTGTAAATTATAAATTTAAAAGTATTTTTTCAGGATGCAATATGGTGAATGCAGCGGACTAAAAATTTTGAGGATGTAAATAGCGACTATAAGTCTAGAAATTTTAAATTTCTGGAGTTTTGAAGGATTTAGATTTAGATTAGATTAAGACTTAAAATATCTTTTTTGAAATTCAATATAGCGGATGAATATAGTGGGTTGAAAATTTTACCTTATTCGCATTTTTTCAGATTTGGTATTAGGGGGTTTTCGAGGTCGTGTATTACGAATATGAAGTTAACTTTTTAAAACTATTAGGTTGATAAGATACAAAATGATGGACAAAAAATTTTACATATTCCGATTTTGTCCAAAATTGATCTTGTGGGGTTCTTGAGGCGTAAACAAATTCAATATGCAGTATAAAATATATGGAGCAAAGAAATCTACATCTCAGGTTCTTTAAATATTGAAAATTGATATTGTGGGGTTCTTGAGGCGAATACAAACTCAATATGCAGTATGAAATATATCGAGCTAAGAAATTTAGCGCTCAGGTTCTTTAAATATCGATATAGGTTTTGGGGCCTATATTATCAATCTAAGTGCTAATCGAGATTAGTGTACCTCGAAATGACTCCAAGGGGGCAAAAAAGTACCCATTTTATCCTAAGTTGTAAATTAACCTAAAATGAATCACTAAAAATTATTTAATTCTTAGAGTAGAATAGTTTTAAATTCATAATTTACACCCTCAAGAACTCTCTCTATCAGTTTTGGAGAAAATCGAAAAATGTAAAAATTTTAGGAGGCCATATTGGATCCGCCAGATTGAATTTTTTAAAAATTATTTTAAATTCTCAGTTACCAGTAACAAAAATTACCCAATATTGATTTTAGACCAGATCGAGAGATGTAAAATCGGTAATCTGCCATCTTAAATATGCCATATTTAATTTTTTTTGATAATTTCAGATTAGTAATGTGCGAGCCCAAAAACTCCCCCATATCAATTTTGAAAAAATCGGACAAAATCAATTTTTATCGGCCATATTGGGTACGCCATATTGAATTTTTTAAAAATAATTTCAGATTTGTTATGTGCGACCCCGAAAACTCTCTCATACCAACTTTCGAAAAAATCGAACAAAATTGAATTTTTCATCCCCCATATTGGATCCGCCATATTGATTATTTTAAGTAATTTTAGATTCGTTATGTGCGACCTCAAAAACTCTCCCGTACGAATTTTGGAGAAAATCGGACAAAATTGATTTTTTTGTCCTCCATATTGGATCCGCCATGTTGAATTTTTTAAAAATAATTTCAGTTTCATTGTATACAATCCCGAAAATTTCACCAAACCAATTTTGGAGAAAATCGGACAAAATTAATTTTTTTGGCCGCCATATTGTCAGCGCCATCTTGGATTTTACTACACCAATTTTGTCCAAAAAGCTATGAGACCACCGCAGCAACTTCCTTTATATAACGTAAAAAAATTCATTCAAACCGGTGCAGCCGTTCCGGAGTAATCGGTGTACATACAAAAAAAAAACATACATAGTCGACGAATTGAGAACCTCCTTCTTTTAGAAGTCGGTTAAAAATCGAAAAATGTAAAATTTTTAGTCAGCTATATTGCATTCGCCATATTGAATCCTGTGAATCCTGAAAAAATTCTATTAAATTTCTAATTTACACCCTCAAGAAACCTCCATATCAGTTTTGGAGAAAGTCGAAAAATGTAAAATTTTAGGACACTATATTGAATCCGCCAGATTGAGTTGTTCAAAATATATATTAGTTTCGTAATTAACACTAACAAAAATCCCCCAATACTGACTTTGGACAAAATCGAATGATGTAGAATATTTAATTCGCCATCTTAGATCCGCCATATTTAATTTTTTTAAAAATAATATCAGATTCATAATGTGCTTTCCCAAAAACTCCATCATATCAATTTTGAGAAAAATTGGACAAAATTAATTTTTTATCCACCATATTGGAAACGCCATATCGCATTTTTTAAAAATAATTTTAGATTCGTCATGTACGGCTTCGAAAACTCCCCCGTACCAATTTTGGAGAAAATCGGAAAAAAATTGATTTTTGTCCGCCATATTGGATCCGCCATATTGAATATTTTAAAAATATTTTGAATTCGTTATGTGTGACTTCGAAAACTCCACCATACCAATTTTGGAGAAAATCGGACAAAATTAAATTTTTTTGTCCGCCATATTGAATCCGCCATATTGAATTTTTTTAAAATAATCTCAAATTCGTTATGTGAGACCCCGAAAACTTCCCCATACCAATTTTGGAAAAAATTGAACAAAATTGATTTTTCGTCGGCCATATTGAATCCGCCATATTGAATTTTTTTAAAATAATTTTTTCGTCATGTACGACCCCGAAAACTCCCCCGTACCAATTTAGAGATAATTGGACAAAATTGATTTTTTTGTCCGCCATATTGGATCCGCCATATTGAATTTTCTAAAAATATTTTGAATTCGTTATGTACGACCTCGAAAACTCTCGCATTCCAATTTTGTAGAAAATCGGACAAAATTAATTTTTTTTGTCCGCCATGTTGGATCCGCCATCTTAAATTTTTTAAAAATAATTTCAAATTCGTTGGACACAACCCCGAAAATTTCTCTATACTAATTTTGGAGAAAATCGGACAAAATAATTTTTTTTGGCGGCCATATTGTAAGCGCCATTTTGGATTTTACTGCACCAATTTCATCTAAAAAAATATGGGACCACCGCAGCAACTTCCAAAACATAACGCAAAAAAATTCATTCAAATCGGTGCAGCGGTTCCGAAGAAATCGGTGTACATACATAAAAAAAAAACAAAAACATACATAGTCGACGAATTGAGAACCTCCTTCTTTTAGAAGTCGGTTAAAAATAGAAAAATAAAATTTTTATAAAAAATTGAACCGACTTCTAAAAGTGCGCTAAAAAGTGAGAAATAACTATAAATTTTTACATGAAATTGAACTTTTTGAAGTTGGCGCCAAATTATTTGTAAATAAAATAAATAACTATTAATATAAACAAATTATGGTAAGAAAGCAATTACAAATAAAGTATTTTTAATCTGTTGATGCGAATCACATTTTGTCAGGTATTAGATTGGCGCCGACTTCAAAAAGTTCAATTTCATATAAAAATTTATAGTTATTTTTCACTTTTTAGCGCATTTTTAGAAGTCGGTTCAATTTTTTTATAAAAAATTTATTTGACTTTTTTGGACTTATAGAAATACAACAAAATAACAATTATTGACTTTGATTTAGATCGAAGGTATTATTTTTTTTTCTTTAAGAAAAAGAAAATATATTCATTATTTACTTAATTAAAAATTAAAGGTATTATTTTTAATATTAAAAATATTAAGATCCTATTTATTTAATTTAAAATTAAAGTTATAACTTATTGGTTTTCTTTTACAATATTTAGACTGTATTTATTAATTTATTTACTTATTTATTTTTAACTCCATACAATTCTAGAGAACTATTAAAAAATATTAGTAATTACGCCAATACTTCCTTAAAAAAGTAGAAAATAATTGTCGGTGTTTACACAAAAATGATAGTTCACCACACCTAATGTGAAATATAGCTGCCTCACTACACCCAAATTAGTATTCAAATAAAGTTTTATTCCACTATCTAAACTCATATAACTTATTTTCTTTCAAATTTGTAGAAATTGCTGCTTAGCTTGACATGATGGTACAGCAGCCACAATTATGCAATACCATTTTAACCGAGTTTTTTATTTGTTATCATTGAAAGAAACGTTATCTGTTATCTACTCCGCCAATGTCTTTCCTTAACCTAGCATCTCAGGTTCGCAGGGGTTTTCGCATAATTCAGTAAAGGATTGAGATATTTGCATTGCAACGATATGTACTATATAACGTCTTTGTTTAGAGTTTAGATTTTCCAGGCCGGGTTATGTTGGTTTAACATTCCCTCGTGGTTGTAATTGGAATTAGGGCCGTTATGAGAGATATTCAGGTAATAACAGTTTCCTTAAGGATGTTTATTCAAGGAAGGCAGGAATAATAGACCGCCAATCTTAGAAGATTATTTCAAAACAGTTTGGTGTTGTTCTTTCTAGGCTGTGTCATGCATTTATAATACTAATTATTATATTTCCTGGGACAGTTGTTTACTTCAAAAGCACGGGATAAGGATATAATTGAAATTTTTGACCCAGTTAGTAACGAAATAAGGGCGGAAATTATTTATTGCGTTTTATAGATAACTAGCGAATGAAAACAATAATTTATTTATATCTGTAAGCCAGTGTGCTTCCATGTTGTTATTTTTCTCCAATGACTATATATATTTAGTTATCTCTATTATCAACCAATATCATGGACATTGGGTGTTTTCGGTAATGCAAATTATGAATTTGTTATTCCATTATCAAAATTTTTATTAGATATGTCAAACAAATCAGGGAAATTTAGTTATAACAGGGCATGCCATTACAAAAGTCGATTTAAAAAATTACACCAAGAAATAAAAAATAAAAAATAAATTATAAATTGTCTAATATTGCAATCAAATAAATAATTGTGGATTTACTTATTAACTTGGTTTATGGATGTGTACATATCTTTAGGTTATAGTAATTTAGTTTTAAACATCATTTATATCAAATTTTTGGTGTAAATTAATCTTTCAGATGGATAAGCTTCAAATATTATTGCACAAATGTGTAAAGACCGTTTCGAAGTATAAAAAACAGAAGAAGTTTTATCGAGATAAGTAAAAGGGACTAGGAACTACAAAATTTGTATTTATCTTCCTTGCAACAAATCTACTGTTAATATTTTAATGAGACTTTCTTGCAAATACGACTTACAATAACTGAAGAATGCATCAAAATATTCTTCTGTCAAAAAGTATGCCTAAAGAAGTTCGCTTATTAACATTTGTAACCGACTTCTATAAGGAGGTTCTCAACTCGTCGACTATGTATGTTTTTTTTTATTTATATACACCGATTCTCCGGAACGACGGCACCGATTTGAATGAAATTTTCTACGTTATGTTTTGGAAGTTGCTGCGGTGGTCCCATATTATCTTGCATGAAATTGGTGCAGCAAAATCCAAGATGGCGCTGACAATATGGCGGCCAAAAAAATTAATTTTGTTCGATTTTTTCCAAAATTGGTGTGTGGCAATTTTCGGGGTCGTACACAACGAATCTGAAATTATTTTAAAAAAATTAAATATGGCGAATCCAATATGGCGGACAAAAAAATTTAATTTAGTCCAATTTTTTTTCCAAAATTGGTGTGGGGAGTTTTCGGGGTCACACAGCGAATCCAAAATATTTTTAAAAAAATCAATATGGCGGACCTAATATGGCGATAAAAAAATCAGTTTTGTCCAATTTTCTCCAAAATTGGTATAACGGTGTTTTCGGAGTCGCATATAACGAGTCTAAAATTATTTCTAAAAAATTCAATAGGGCGGATCTAATATGGCGGATGGAAAAATAAATTTTGTCGATTTTCTCCAAAATTGGTATAGGGGAGTTTTTGGGGTTGCACATAACGAATATAAAATTATTTTTAAAAAATTCGATATGGGGTATCCAATATGGCGGATAAAAAACTAATTTTGTCCGATTTTTGCAAAATCGGTACGGGGAGTTTACGAATATAAAATTATTCAAAAATAAATTAAATACTAAGATGGCGGATTAAAGATTTTACATCTCTCGATTTTGTCTAAAATCAGTATTGGGGGATTTTTGTTAGTGTTAATTACGAATCTAAAATATTTTTTGAAAAACTGAATCTAGCGGATTCAATATGGCGTACTAAAATTTAACATTTTTCGATTTTCTCCAAAATAATTTTAAGAAAAATCTAATATTTCAGATGTAATATGACGGTCTGGAAATTTTAAATTTCCGGATTTCATCCAAAATTGGTATTAGGGGGCTCTGAAGGGTTTAGATTTAGATTAGATTAAGATGTTAAAACTATATTTTTGAAATGCAATATGGTGGGTTGAAAATTTTACTTTATTCGCATTTTTTAGATATGGTATTAGGGGGTTTTCGGGGTTTTTAAAACTATTAGGTTGATAAGATATGAGGAACTGAAAATTTTACAGTTGCCTATTTTATCTAAAATTGATATTGCGGGGTTCTTGGGACGTATGCAAACTCAATCTACGGTATAAAATATATCGGGCTAAGAAATGTACATCTCAAGTACTTTAAATATAGATATTGGAAGGTTTTGAGGCCAATATTACCAATTTAAAATTTAATTACTATGACAGACTGCTTGATACAATTTCACTAGTATTTGGAGAACTCTAAGAATCAAAGAATTTTTAGCGGTTCATTTTAGGGTGATTTACAACTTTGGATAAAAGGATACTTTTTGCCACCTTGGAGTCATTGCAAGTTAGCACTAATCTCGGTTAATAATTAGTTCAAATAATTTATGGATATCGTAATGAATTCAAAACTAAGAATCGAAAAATAAAATTTTTATAAAAAAAAATGAACCGCCTTCTAAAGTGTGCTAAAAGTAAAAAATAAACTATAAATTTTTATACGAAATTTAAATTTTTGAAGTCGGCGCCAAATCTTTCTAAATTAAATTACAAATAAAGTATTTTTAATCTGTTTATGCGAATCACATTTTGCCAGGTCTTGAAAACGCATCAAATATTTCACTTTCAAAAATTAAATGCAAAAGAAGTCAGTTAAAAAATTAACCATTCAACAAATTTGTTCACTTTTTTACGCCCTTGCAATCAATTTATTTTATATTATTTTTGCCATAGGCAACTTCATAAGAATGCTTAAATCATATTGAAAATTTTCTCCAAAATAACACACTTCTATCAATATCAATACATACAAATGAATTCGATTAAAAAGTTCCTAACCGAGAAAATTTTTCCATTTTTTTAGTTTTAACAGCAATCAACTGATTAAGGAAATATATTTAGGAGATGACTGTAGATCAGCGGTTCCCAACACGTTTTCCTCTAGCGAACTCCTTCTAAAAATCAGAATCGATTGGCGAACCGCCTTTGTAGCTTTTAGGAACAATAAATAAAACAGTAATTTTTTCAATATTTTCCATATTGAATAAAAGTTCATAACGAAAAATAAAAGATAATCGTAAAACATTTACAGACAAATATTATTAAAACTAAAGTGATAATTTAATCTAAAAAAAAAATTAATGCAAAATAAATACAATAATACAGAACTTTTTTGGTGAAATAAAGACATTCGAAATTTGGTTCGAAATGGGACTCTATTCGTTTTACCCCGAAAATAAAGATATCGGAAAATTTTTTGATCGGGTATGACCTTGATATGACCTCCAAATCCAAGGTCAAGTCTATTCCAAAGTCAAATATTAAAAATCCCGAAATGGCAGGATATTCGAAATGTTCAAGGAAATTAGAGTACTGGAGGTTTGGCTGAGAGTGAAAAATTTTTCTTTTGGAAATGACCTTCAATGACCCCTCTTGAACTTTGCGGGTAATCCACAACGTAAAAATGTTAAAAATCCGTTAAACTAAGATAGCTGGAAGAATTCAAACGATAAGGGAAAATAAATAAAAACGACTTGATTCAATTGAAAATTGTTTTCGGGAATAACAAATGTAGAAGTAGCCTTCAACAAGTAGATAAAATGCAAAGGTGTGCGAGACCTAGACTATCTTCACCTTCAGGTACATTTTCAAGGTCAGTGCACGTCAAGGTGTTTTCTTTAATAAAAACATTTATTTTTGACATCGGATTCTAGAAAGAACAGAAAATTTCACGTTAAAAATGGTATTTTAAATTTTTTTTTCTTTTCCGGGAAGGCTGTATATATTATGAAGTAAAATGCTGTTCTCATTTTACTTCATATATATATATATATATATATATATATATATATATATATATATATATATATATATATTTATGCGGCTTTCACGGATTTCCTCCGGTGAGATGCAATAGCAGTGGATATATCCACATTATGCCGTTGTAGTGTTGAAATCACTCAGCAAACGTACAACTATATGCAGCTCCGTCTATGAGTAAAGTAATCCAACCATATCCTTTCCGTCTCAGAGGTTGCACAGTTTGAATAAATTGCTAAGGAACACAATTTATCCTATTCCACTACCATCGAGATGATGTACCATCGAGATGATGTACCACCATACCGAGAAGAAAGTCAAAACATACCCTCCCTGCCACAGTGAGACGGCAGAGGTACATGTTTCGTCTCTACTAGACTCATCAGGGTACCGACATGCACCTGACTATGCAAAGTACAGATCGGAATGAAGCATGCAAATACTGAACGCGGCTTCGCCGACCTCCCGCCGGATGGCGTATATATGATTATGCGGCTTTCACGGATTCCGGTACCCTGATGAGTCTAGTAGAGACGAAACATGTACTTCTGCCGTATCACTGTGGCGGGGAGGGTAAGTTTTGACTTTCATCTCGGTATGGTGGTACAGGTAGGCCATCATCTCGATGGTAGTGGAATAGGATAAATTGTGTTTCTTAGCAATTTAATCAAACTGTGCAACCTCTGAGACGGAAAGGATATGGTTGGAAGTTTGCATTTACTATTCAAATTTTACTTCATATATATATATATATATATATATATATATATATATATATATATATATATATATATATATATATATATATATATGTATATATATATATATATATATATATATATATATATATATATATATATATATATATATATATCAATCACACATTTCGGCATTAGATAGGTTCATAGGTTTTTTTTTTGGAAAATATTAATACAGAAATATTCTCCATCAAATTTTGTTTTTTTATTATATAAAACTTTAGCAACTGCAAAGTTCTCATTTATTTATGTACCCCAGAGGCGTATATCTTGTTTAATATTATTCCGAAGAAAACTTTTAATATCCCCATAAGCGGTTGATTTTCTTAAAGTTGCGAAATTCTAGCCGGTTATCCGATTCGGTGCATAATTCATGTAGTTCCAGAGAGCTATCTGCCACAGATAACCAGTTGTTGCTACAACTTTAAATCTTTTCTCAAGAGAATGATTTTCTGAAACGTGGTTTTGGCAGCCAAACTTGTGACAGCTATTATTTAGGAAAGTTTTAGTTGCCGTTATCGGGATTGCTGACTCTGAAGTTATTACTTTTAAAATATATGTTTTTTTTGTAAATATTAAATATAAAAAATAAGATACTGTATTGGCTTTGGGATTGTTTAGAGGCGTAATGTCTTGGGCGAGTACAATTTGTATGTCATCAATAAAACCACTCGTTTATCACAATTAAATTTTGTTTTTAACCGACTTCTAAAACAAGGAGGTTCTCAATTCGTCCAGTATGTATGTTTTTTTATGTATGTATGTACACCGATTACTCCGGAACGGCGGCACCGATTTGAATGAAATTTTTTACGTTATGTTTAGGAAGTTGCTGCGGTTGTTTTGATTTTTTTTGGACGAAATTGGTACAGTAAAATTCAATATGGCGCTGACAATATGACGGCCAAAAAAATTAATTTTGTCTGATTTTCTCGAAAATTGGTATGGGGGAGTTTTCGGAGTCGCACATACCGAATCTGAAATTATTTTTAAAAAATTCAATATGGCGTATCCAATATGGCGGACTAAAAATTGTCCGATTTTTTTTCAAAATTGATATAAAAGAGTTTTTGGGATCACAAATTACGAATCTGAAATTTTAAAAAAAAAATTAAATATGACGGATCCAAGATGGTGGATTAAAGACTCTACATCTCTCGATTTTGTCTAAAATCAGTATTGGAGGATTTTTGTTAGTGTTAATTATGAATTTCAAATATTTTTTGAAAAACTCAATCTGGCGGATTCAATAATCAAATTTAACATTTTTCGATTTTCTCCAAAACTTATATAGGGGGTTCTTGAAGGTGTAAATTATGAATTTAAAAGTACTTTTTCAAGTATATATGGCGATTCCATTGTAGCGGAATAAAAATTTTACATTCTTCGATTTTGTTCAAAGGTGGGAATGAATTGTTTTTGAGGATGTAAATAGCGAATATAAAATTATTTCAAGAAAACCTAATATGTCAAATGCAATATGAAGGTCTAGAAATTTAAGTTTCCGGATTTCATCCAAAATTCGTAAGTAAGTAAGGTTTTGAATGGTTTAGATTTAGATTAGATTAAGACGTTAAAATTATTTTTTTGAAATTCAATATGGCGAATCAAATATGATGGGTTGAAAATTTTACCTCATTCACATTTTTTCAGATATGGTATTAGGGGGTTTTCGGGGTCGTCTCTTACGAATTTGAAGTTAATTTTTTACAACTATTAGGTTGATAAGATACAATATGAGGGAATGAAAATTTTGCATTTCGATTTTGTCTAAAATTGATATTGCGGGGTTCTAGACGCGTTTACAAATTCAATATACAGTATAAAATATATCGGGCTATGAAATTTACGTCTCAAGTTCTTTAAATATCGATATTGAAAGGTTTGGGGCCAATATTACCAATCTAAAATTAATGTGAAATTTAAGATAGTGGATTTACTATGACAGACTAAATATTTGTTTGATACAATTTTACTGGTATTTGGAGAACAATAAGAATCAAAGAATTTTTAGTTGTTCATTTTCATACAACTTTTGATGAAATGGGTCCCTTTTTTGCAACCTTGGAATCATTGCGAGGTACACTAATCTCGATTAGTATTTAGTTCAAATAATTTTTGGATATCATAATATGCTAAAGAGTGAAAAATAACTATAAATTTTTATATGAAATTGAAATTTATGAAGTCGGTGCCAAATTATTTCTAAATGAAACAAATAACTACTAATATATACAAATTATGGTAAGAAAGCAATTACAAATTAAGTATTTTTATCCTGTTTATGCGAATCAAATTTTGTCAGGTATTAGTTTGGCGCCGACTTCAGAAAGTTCAATTTCATATAAAAATTTATAGTTATTTTTCACTTTTTAGCGCACTTTTAGAAGTCGGTTCAATTTTTTTTATAAAAATTTTAATATCTTAGTTGTTACAACCAAATTATCATATGGTGTACAATATATCTTAGCTACTAATTTATTTATTTTACTATGTTTTCAATAACTCGTTTTCTTGTCTGTCTGTCTGTTCAGTATAAATTTTGCAATCGATTTTAAAACTAACTTTCCGATGCGCTAGAGACTTGGAATTTGAAAAAAAGCTCAAAACTGGATCACAATGCAATTTTGGTACACATATCTAAATCCGATAACAATGGAATAATATGACCTTGGAACTGACCTTGAATTCTTATTTCAACGTCAAGATTATTTTTTATCATGTTTTTATTAACTCACTTTCTTGTCTGCTTGTTTGTCTGTTAGGTACAAATTTTGCGATTGATTTTAAACTAAGTTCCTGTTAAGCTTGAGACTTGAAACTTTCAACAAACTAAATAAAAAGTATAAAATAATTTGTCATATTGTCCTGAAAATTTATAATTGTGAATTTTTCATAGCTATGAAAATAGTTGTAAGATTTAAAATGAAAAACGTGGGGTGAATGCAATAGATAATAGTGAGGAGAAGGTAAACAGGAGTTGTCGTTGAGAACATTCAAACAACAGTTATTATCAATTGCACACCATGTTTTTTCGTATTAAATCTTACAAGTATTTTCATAACTATTAAAAATTTACAACAACAAATTTTCAGAGAAGTGTTACAAATTATTTTATACTTTTTAATCCCTTTTTAAAACATGGTATATTAAAAAAATATATTTAAATAATTATTTATGAATTTATGTAGTAGATAGGGCAGAAGAGTAGTTAACAGGGGAAAAAATCATCAGTTCAGGTTAGTTCAGGTAAGTTCAGGTTAATTGTTATATTTGTCCCATGTAAACAGCTTGGTTGTCTTAGCAGTGTCGCCAGCAGGTTTCAGCTTTCCATTAGAAGATGATGTGTTAGGTTGTTTCGTTCTCTTCTTCACATAGTCTACATGTTCGTTTTTCATTATAGATGTTCATTATGTGTAGATATTTCCTTACGTTTCAATGACCTGTTATTAATCATATCACCAGCCTAATCTATTATAGGCTTAAACGCAGAATTTTCTGCTTAATTTGCTGGATGTTTGACTAGCAATAGTTAATTGTACCTGTGGTCCACAATGTGGTTTCAGTAGATCTGGTGTTGATAGTTTATTCACCATGGCAACCACCCATTAATAGCGGTCTTAGTAATGCCAAATATTGGTGCAGGTCTAACAAATGTGATAACAAATCCTTGGTTTGTAAATTTGTCCACTTTTTCATTGCCTGGGATGTCCTTGTGTCCTGTACCCACGCAAGAGTAAGCTTCTTGTGTCTTGCCAGAAGACAATTTCAGACCTGTTTTAATGATATCTGATGACATGAGAAAGCTTTCACTGCTGCTTGACTATCGGAGAAAATGAGAATGGTCCTACCCATGTAACCACCCCAAATAACTTCTTAGATTATGCCAGAAATTTCATCTAAATATCCCACTTTTATCAAAATTATGCATGAAAAAACATTAGAAGTCATCGAATGGATAACTCCATTTTTAAAAAGTCTTTCAAAGTAAAAATTTTTTGAAATGTGTACAAAAACATGTCGTGTTATCGTTACATCAACTCATAAAGCTTGGTTCACTTAAGTCTGTTTCACAATGCATAAGATAATGCTTTGTGATCTTCCTACTATTTTTCATTAACCGAGTAGAAAAATTGCTTCAATATTGATTTGATTACATAGTGTTAGAATTGTTTTACATCACACTCATATGAGCAGTAATTTTTTAAATTCTAAAAGGCATATTTCGTTTAAAATATATTTTTGTTTAAGTAAATCAGTATCAAAGATAACCTACTAATATCACAAATCAAATGCAAACTTCGGAAACTAACAGACAATATTCAAGTCCTGAGGACATTAACCACGCAGGGCTGATTATGATATGAACTGTCATGAAAGTAGCGCCCTTCGGCGACAGCGGCTGTTTAGCTGAGGTTTTGTCCAAAGCATTGTTGAAGGTAAACAGAAACTGCGGTTTCCATATGAGAAACATGTAAAAAGCACACATAAATGCCTAAGGGCTTGCCATAAATTCAAGAGGATGTTAAACTTAACATAAAAGTGGACGGTTAGTAAAATACGATTTGTCAAAGGAATTTCAGTTTCGTTTATTCTCTAAATAAAATTTAACTGTGTCTTTGTTGGACAAAAGGTTTCTCTTACCCTTTGTGCTTTTGGTAAATAGTAAAAAGGATTATTCTGTATGCTTAACTAACCCAAAGGACAATGTTTGAGTACTAATGCTATAAAAGAGCCACTAAAGTAAAATTATATTTCATTTTTCTCTTTTTTATTCTTAAATAAGAAAACATATTTTTTATTGCCTCGTGTGTTTGTTATACTCTTATGAAAATTCCGATGGAAGCACCATTAAACATTAAAAATGAACATATTACAGAATTATTTCCATCATTGAATTGGCTATTTTAAATTTTGAAACATATATTTTTTGTTTAGTGCGTAGATGGAGTACTTAGAATGAGACTCAATTATACAATACCGGGTGATTCTCCGGGAAATTTATCGATCGATTGTAAAAAAAACTATAATTAGGAAGAATCTGAAAATTTGACAGTGTACTAACGTGCATGGGGGACAGCTGACTAAAATATTTTAAAGATGGCGGCACTTCCGGTTATATCGAAAGTAGATGTCAACTTGCTTATTTTAAATAGAACACTCTATATATTATTGCATTTTTGATTTCTACATAAAATTCTAGACATATTTTATGTATGATCTTCTATACTTAAAGCAGCGCGCCCATTGGTTCGGCTCGGTTCAGATCGCTCGGCTCCCGCAATCGACCCGTTTTGGTTTACACGTAAATAAATGAGAGCCCGCTCACTGGTTCCGACCGGCCGGAACGCTTCCGCGCTTTCAGCATCGGCGTCTTCGACTATTCTCAAGAGGGCAAAAATGGCCGAAAGGTCTGAAAGCGTTCGACTTTTTTATAAATAGAAAGAGGTAGTATAATCTGTAGTATAGACGTAGTGTTTGTATTGTTACTATGTCGGACGAAGAATTGATAGAAGACGTGAGAGCATACAGAATATATAATAATAATAATATTCTCTATACATAGTTGTTGCCTAATAAACTTGAAGTAAATTGTCTAGGCGTTGATGTCACAGTCAAAAAACATTAGTTATGTCACAAAAATCTGTGATGTAAACGTCAAATTTAATTAATTCGACTATATCATACACTTACTTTAAAGTAACTGCTAAACGTTCCTCTGCTGGAATCGATTTTCGAAGGTTAGTGTTTTGTTTCCTGAGCGGTGACATATTTAAAATTTCATAAAATTTTATACTAGACATTCTAAAATATTTGAGAAACTTTTCATTGTTGGTCATCAACTCTGGAAATAAATGATAAAATTCCCCGTGAACTTTTCTTTTAAGGTAAATATCATGAACCCAATATCTTCTTCTCCGCTTTTCCTCCACTTCCGCTTCAACACAGGCTAGACCAGCCATAACAATATCCTCCTCAGAGTCGGAAGAATTACTCATTTTATTCACTTTTCTTTTTCTTCACTAATGGTTAAAGCAGTTTTAATTACTGTTTAGTCTGAATTGTGCGGAGCCAGTGAGCGGGGGCCATCGGCGTTCTGACTGAAGCGGACGGAACGGACGGAGCCGAGCCGATTCAGTGGGCGCGCTGCTTAAGTCTCACTATTTTGGACATATTTAAAAAATGACGTTTGCGGACAAAGACTAGAAATTTTTCCTATAAGAATATCTTTATTATTTAATTTGGGTTAATTTTCTTATAGATGAACATCCACTTTAGTAGTCTTTTTATGACATTTTGAAAATAATGAGTAGAAAGTGGTTAAAAAAGAAGAATAAAAATTATATTTAAAAAATCGTCAAAAGTAATTTTTTTTCAAATTTTACCATATTAAACATTCAAAATAAGGGCAACTTTATATAAGGTTGTCCATTCCAAAAATTTATAGTTTTCGAAATATTGGCAACTCAACATTTTTCTGTTGTAAAAATGCTATACGGCTTTTTTCTATTGTAAAAATGCTATACGGCTTTTAAGTTTTATTATTAGTTGGCCATGACAGCGAGGTGTGGCGAAAAAAAACAATCGAACCTTACACAATTGTCACTATTTCTTGCCATTTGACATTCATTAATAATAATCCTGCTGGGAGGATTAAAATACACGCACGAAGATTATTTAAAATTATTTATTGTTTATGGAGAATGTGATAGAGTTATTAGAAGAACATGCGATACATTCGCGATCCGATATCCGCAGAAACAGAAACAACACCACCAACTTTTAAAAGGATTATAGAAAACTTCAAGAACTTTGGATCCATAAAAGCAGAAGAAATAGAAATAAAGCAGTTGTTCGTAATGGAAATATTGAAACTACAGTCAATAAGAAAAGCTACCCATGATGAGTTTCTGCTTAAGTGCGAAAAATGTTTTGAAGTTCAAGAGCGTCAATTTGAACATTTTGAAATGATTTTTATAACTTTATTTTATTAACAACTGGTTTATTTCTATTTCTTTTAGTTTTTATAGATCCAAAGTTCTTAAAGTTTTTTATTATTTTTTAACCGTTGGTAGTGTTGGTTTCTGTTTCTTCGAATATCGTATCGCGAATGTATCGCATGTTCTTGAAATAACTCTATCAATTCTCCATAAATAATAAGTATGTTTAAATAATCTTCGTACGTGTAACTTAATCGCCCCGGCATGATTATTATTAATGAATGTCAAATGACGAGAAATAGTGACAATTCTGTAGGGTTCGATTGTTATATTTTCGCCATGCCTCGCCGTCATGGCTAACTAATAACAAAACCTAAAAGCCGTATAACATTTTTACAATAGAAAATATTGAATTGCCAATATTTTGAAAACTACAAATTTTTTGAATAGACAACCTTATAGAAAGTTACTCTTATTTTTAATACTTAATATGATAAAATTATAAAAATAAGCGCTGTCTATTTGATAAAATTGACTTTTGACGATTTTTTTAAATATAATTTTAGTACTGTACTAATGATTTTCAAAATGTCATAAAAAGGCTACTAAAATCGATCTTTATCTATGCGAAAACAAACTCAAATTAAATAATAAAAACTTCCTTATAGGAAAAATTTATAGTTAAATTTTGGTACGCAAATGTCTTTTTTGATATAAAAATTTATATATGTCCCAAACGGTGAGACTTAAGAATAAAACATTATACATAAAATAAATATGTCTAGAATTTTACGTAGAAATCAAAAATGTAACAATATATAGGGTGTTCCTATGAAAATAAGCAAGTTGACATCTACTTCCGGTATAACCGGAAGTGCCACCATCTTGAAAATATTTTAGCCGACTGTCCCCTATGCACGTTAGTACACTGTCAAATTTTCAGATTTTTCCTAATTATAGTTTTTCCACAATCGATAAATTTCCCGCAGATTCACCTGTATATCACTTCAGAAAAAATTATTAATAAAAAAATTAAGCTTTACTTTGTGTGTGCAATTTTCAAAATTCATTTATTTTAAAGTTATTAACAAATCCACCTGATTAAATGTTTCATCAACGAGTTTCTTGAAGAAATAGAAACTTGAAAATTCTTTCCCCAACAGTCCAACTCAGAATACCCAAATGTCAAAACCTAGTAAATATTTTGTACCTTAGATCTTCTCGGTTTTCTCTGAACTAATATTTTCTTTGTTCCTTCCCTTCTCTACGGGTAGAAAAATAAACACAAAATTTTATTTGTATTGTGACTTTTAGTCTGTTGTCTGAACCATAATAAACTTTTTGTCCTATTTTAGTTCTTTCAAGAATCTAGTTTAATTTTTTGGTAGATTGAATATCATACAGGAAATAAGCTGATTATTTATTAAAATGTGACCAACACATGTGTTGTAAAACCAGCGTAAACTAGAAAATAAAAGAAAAACATTGAAAAGATAAAATATATTTTTAAATAAATTTCCATCCAGATTCTTTTGTTTTTTCCGAAGACACTTTATCGAATTTTTCAATTAGTTTAGACGACAATTCCGTTTTATACGATCCTACTTTTCCAGATCTTAGAAATATTCCCTCGCCAGAAGTCATTCCCAATCTTTTATACAGATCGAAAAGATTAGTAAAATTTACAGCAGGGTTGTTTCTCATACTTTCGAAACTGAGATGATCCGCTAACATTTTAAATTGTTCTTCTGTGAACTTCTTTTCTAGAAAATCGGCCACTTTATGGAGAACAGCTGATAAGTTTTCTTTCATTTCTTCGAATGTCAGTATGAGCATATTTGGTCTATGTCTTTCTTTCCAGTAGCTTATTGTGTGATCCCAAATAGGTCCATATACAACTAGAAAACACGAAATTAATTTGTTATCTTTTTGTAAAAAACGTTTTTTGCAAATATAAATCTAATTAAATCCAACTAGTTTTTACAAATATTACTCATTAAAATAAAAACCATTTCTACAGAAACAAATTGAAACTGAGATTTATTTTATATTTTTTCTTTAAATGAAACATTTAGTATAAAAAAGTTGGTTTTTATCAGCAGGATTTAAGTTTAAGTCAGTGTCGTAGTAGTTGAAAGTAATATATTTAAATTAATTCCAGGTAAAATGTTTTTTTTAATCGACTTCATTTTGAAATCATTTTTCAATGTTTACACAGCTTATGATCTATATTTAATTTATTTTGACGTTAATTAAGAGTGTATTTGTGTTGTTTAAAGGTATTTTCTATAAAAATTTAATTGGGTGCAACCTTCAAAAATTTTTTGAGGCTTACTTAGTCTTCTGTAAAAATAAATTATTTATAATAGTGATAATAATAATTGTTTTACTGTCGGCAATTCAACATATAAATGCAAAACAATGAAATAAATAATTTTGATAATGGCAATTCTGCCTTTATCTTCGAAAGCGATGACCAGTGCTGTGACCCTTAATTTTATTTCAGTGTTTTTAGTTTTAATTGATTTTTAATCAACTTCTAAAAGAAGGTTCTCAATTTGGCCGTTATGTATTTTTAACCGACTTCTAAAAGATGGAGGTTCTCAATTCGTCGACTATGTATTTTTTTTTTATGAATGTACACCGATTACTCCGAAACGGCGGCATCGATTTAAATGAAATGAAATGTATTACGTTATGTTCAGGAAGTTGACGCGGTGGTCCCATATTTTTTTGGATGTAATTGGTGCAATAAAATCCAAGATGGCGCTGACAATATGGCGGCCAAAAAACTTAATTTTGTCTGATTTTTTCTAAAATTGGTATAGGGGAATTTCGGGTCGTATCCAATATGGCGGACAAGAAAATTTAACTCTGTCCGTTTTTCTCCAAAACTGGTGTGGGAGAGTTTTTGGACTCGCGCATAACGAATCCAAAATATTTTTAAAGAATTCAATATGACGGACAAAAAAATCAATTTTGTCCGATTTTCTCCACAATTGGTGTGGGAGAGTTTTCAGGATCGCATATAGCGAATCTAAAATTTCTGATGAATCCAATATAGCGGATAAAATGTTAATTTTGTGCGATTTTTTCAAAATTAATGTGAAAGAAATTTTGGGACCGCACATTACGAATCTGAAATTATTAAAAAAAAGTTAAATATGGTGGATCCAAGATGGTGGATTATAGATTCTACATCTCTTGGTGGCTTGTAGGAAAAAAATTTGATATTAAGTAACAGAAACCTACTGTGAAGCATAGAAGTAGTCTAAGGATGCTTTTTCAGGTCTGGGACGGGCCCGATAGTGAAAATAGCTGGGAAAATGGATCGATTTATGTACCGCGACATATTACAGAAGACTATGTTGCCCTATGCCGAAAAAAGCCTCTTTTATGCAGATATCAACAAGATAATGACAACAAATACTCATCCCGATTTTGGTTTTTAGAGAAAAGCGTTGATTTACTGGAGTGGCGAGTGGCCTTCTCAACCCCGGACCTAAATCCAATTGAACACCTTTAGAAACACTTGTGGAGTGAAAAATCAGGGAAAGAATAATTTATAATGAAAATCATCTTAGGGAAGTTTTACGAGATAAATGGCGGAAGATTTCAATTGATGTATGTCAAAATATTGTCGATCCAATGTCAAGAAGATGTAGGGAAGTCTTTAGGGCAAAGGGGTTTTCAACAAAACATTCAACTTTGCTTCTTGAATTTATACAAATTTAACAATTTTATGTGGAAACCATATTCTTTCCATATTTTTGTCCATAACTATGTACATATATATACAGTGCCTTCATTTCAAAACGAACCATCCTTAATAACTTTGTTAAATAGAAAAATTTAAAAAAAAAGAAAAAACACGTCAATTTAGATATACAGGGGGAAGTTTAATTTTGCATTTGTTAAAAGTCTGTCAATCACCTCCTCACCTCCAGCTAACCTCACTTTGATATGTCAAATGGGAACCCCTACCTTGTGACACATCATTGTAAGCAGCATAAAATTGTCTATCCAACCATATAAAAAAAATTAAATCGGTTGACGTACAAGCGAACAGTGTGCAAAAATGTCTTGTAATAATGCATAATATATCGGCCTCGAACTTTGGTATGTCAAATGATTACCCTATAGTGTGATACATCATTTTAAAGGACGTACGATCTGCTATCCAACGATGTCAAAAAAAATTAAGTTAATAGACGTTATAGGCAATTAGGATGCAAAAATGTGTGTTAAATATAAGCAGTTTATTCAGTTTTATTCAGTTGAAGAAAATTATTTTATTAAATGTTCAAAATGTGCGCCGTTATTAGCGAGACAATAAAAAAGCCTATTTTGAAATTCCCCACGAAAATTGGCAAGGGTTTCTCTGCTAATTCCTCTACATTCCCGAACAATTCGATCTTTTAAATCGTCAATATTTTCAGGTGGGGTTTTATAAACCTTGCTTTTTAAATACCCCCAAAGAAAAAAGTCTAGAGGGGTTAGGTCTGGAGACCGTGCTGGCCATTCAATTGCACCACGTCTGCCAATCCACGTCCCTGGAAAATGTTCATCAAGCCACTCTCGAATTGCCAAAGCGTAGTGCGGGGGAGCTCCATCTCGCTGGAAATGCAAATTATTTTCATTTAGTACCATAACAGCATTTTCATCCACTTGATTTTCTAAAGATTGCACAATGGCAGGGTATATTGTGTTTTCTAAAAGGTTTAAATAAATTTGCCCAGTTAAATTATCTTCCAAAAAAAATGTCCCGATGATTTCATTGCCATAAATTCCTGCCCACACGTTAATTTTTTCGGGATATTGAGTATGCCCTTCTCGGAAAAGGTGCGGATTTTCA
Organism: Diaprepes abbreviatus; assembly: GCA_034092305.1. Classification (NCBI taxonomy): domain Eukaryota; kingdom Metazoa; phylum Arthropoda; class Insecta; order Coleoptera; family Curculionidae; genus Diaprepes; species Diaprepes abbreviatus. The sequence goes on from JASJET010000171.1 coordinate 2,491,655, forward strand.
TTATCCCAGTATCTGCAGTTATGTCTGTTAACCAGTCCATTTAGAAAAAAAGTTGATTCATCACTAAAGCAGATATTCTTAGGTAAATGGGGGTCCTCGTCAATTCGTTGGCACATTAATTCGCAAAATTGAATTCTCCTATCAAAATCGTCTTCTCCGAGTTCTTGAAGAATTTGAATTTTGTTTTAAAACTTTATGCACAGAGCCAGCAGAAATGTTGGTTAAATCTGCGACCTTTGAGATGGATAAAGTTGGATCTATTGCAAACTGTCCTAGTACCTCGATTTGGCATGCTTCATCTACAACCCTTTTCTCAATATATTTTTTATTACAAACGGATCCCGTTTCTTCAAACTTTCGTACCAATTCGAGTACATATTTATGGCCCACGTTTTTGTCTTGATGCCTCTCGTTAAATGCTCTGGCGGTTCTACGAGCGCACCGATCTTCAGCTCCATAGAGAAAAATTATTTCTATTCTTTCGGCTAGCGTATACACCATTTATATTCACGTTTCAACTAGGCGTCACAATGACAATTTTAACAATAATAAACAACTGGTGTTTAAAGATCTTAAAAATTTTATTTATTGCAGTGATTTCTTGTACCTATCAGGTACCGCAAAAAATATCATTGAAATAAATACACTAGATTGATTAGACTGCAATGAATTTTGCGATGAATTTTAAAACAGGCTTAGTTTTTTTCTCGCAAATATTTTAACTGTTTATTATTTTAAAAAAATATTTATTTTAAATTTAAAATAATATTTTACTCTATGAAGTAGCCATTTGACATAATAAAGTTTAATGTGATAAGGTGTCTATTATTACCACACATCTTTTCTTACTATTCGCTTGTACATCAACAGATTTTGTTTTTTTTATTGGCTAAATAGGAGATAGTATGCCCTTTAAAATGATGTATCACACTATAGGGTAATCATTTGACATACTAAAGTTCGAGGCCGATATATTATGCATTATTACAAGACATTTTTGCACACTGTTCGCTTGTACGTCAACCGATTTAATTTTTTTTATACGGTTGGATAGACAATTTTATGCTGCTTACAATGATGTGTCACAAGGTGGGGGTTCCCATTTGACATATCAAAGTGAGGTTAGCTGGAGGTGAGGAGGTGATTGACAGACTTTTAACAAATGCAAAATTAAACTTCCCCCTGTATATCTAAATTGACGTGTTTTTTCTTTTTTTTAAATTTTTCTATTTAACAAAGTTATTAAGGATGGTTCGTTTTGAAATGAAGGCACTGTATATATATATATATATATATATATATATATATATATATATATATATATATATATATATATATATATATATATACATATATATATATATATATATATATATATATATATATATATATATATATATATATATGAATGAATGTGAAATTATAGAAGACAAAGCATGCATATAAATGCCCTTACAACCTAAAAATATCACCACAACCTCCTGGCGTAGCTGGGCAAAAAGTAAACTATTTACCTTTTCCTTCTACATACATTGTTGCAAATTGTTCTAAAGGAATGTCCAACCCAACAAGATTTTTTAAGTAATGATACATTGACACGCAAGTATCTTTAGGGTTTCTCGTAACGTATACAATCTACAAAACAACAAGATAAGCAATTAGTTAACAACTTGTGTATTTTATTTTTGATTCACAAATATCGGGTACTGCCAAACATATCACTTTAATTTCAGTATCTAATATCTTGAATAATAACTGAGGACAAGCAGCGTCGTTATAAAATTTTGCAAATTCTCTTTTCAATGCATAACACAGGTTTACAAAAAGTGGAATCATGATTGTTATTGGGCAGCTAAGAGTCATTTCCCAAGAAATTTGCTTCATAAAATTCGAATTCGGGGTCAGAATTACGTCAGAATTTTAAGATATTTGACGTTACATACTTGAAAAATGTATTTTTTGGCTATTTTGAGGTTATGTGCAGAATGTACAAAATTGTACGATCTTTTTTTCTAGTTGCATCATTTAATACTACTCCTATACTTCAAAATAAGTTGCTGAGCGGTTATTTACGGTTTTTTTTTTTGCAAAGGTAAGACCATTTTAATTACAGGTTAGTAAGTCATTAAAGACTATTTATTTTCTGACATAATATTAGTAATTGGTGACTCCAAAAACCAACAAGTGAAATTTTTTATTTACCAATATTATTTTTTGTAAATTTTAATACGTCATTTTAACTCCGCCATCTTGGAAATGAAAATTTCAGTTTTCTGACATCATATTCATACTCAGCGAGCTAAAAAACTCTCAAGTATAGATTTTCAAGAGAAATGTAAAAGGTAGAAAAATGTATGCCTCAGAGGGTTAACGTGAATGCTCATGACGTTGTTGGGATATATTTCATAACTTAAAATGGCCGTAACTTTGCAAAAAAAAATCATAGATAACGGTTAAGTAGCTAATTTTGAAGGGTAAAAGTAGTATTAAATTATTTTACCAGAGAAAAAGACCTAAAAGCTTTTTCATATCCTGTACAGAACTTCAAAAATAGCAAAAAAACATTTTTCAAGTACATAACCTCAAATATCTCAAAATTCTGACGTAATTCAAATTCGGATTCTATGCAGCAAATAATTTCAAAAATAACTCTCAGCTGCCTAATAAGAGAAACTTGTAGGCGCATGTAATTTGTAACGAATTTTTGGGAAACTATTCACTGAGCGTTAGTAATTTTTAATGAATATATACATTTTTTTAAACTTACCTTTGTTTTCTTACTTCCATCCCTTATTTGCTTAGGTAAAAAAGGGAATGCCAAATGCGTTTTTATACACATAGTTTTTCCTTTTTCCTTATTTTCTTTAATAAATCTTAGCGAGTCGGCTCTAAACAATGGAATTTCCACATTTTTCTTTATACCCACTGGTCTGATGTCCATTAACGTTGAGTCCCTGAAATTAATGAATAGATATGGATTAGTTCGATCAATGACGATAATACATTTAAGTTAATTTTAAGACATTAAAATATTCGGTCAAATAAGTATATAGTTTTTATTTCACTATGGTATAGCAGCAGAAATATCAATTGTTTCTTGTGTATATAATTTTTAATGTGCGAATATTTGTCGTTTAATTTTTAAGAAGTGAAACCTTACAATATTTTGTTGATTATATTAGACAGCCAAGTTTATGTACATAAGGCTTTTATTTTTAGAAATAATTTTAATGCATCCATCTAACTGCGATAACTATTTAGCCATGCGAACATTTTATTTAATTTTAAGGCCCTTTCTTTAAGACTGTAAAACTTCCCTTTTTTGAAAACCATCCATTTAGACACTGAATAAATTTTATCAAGTACCGAAAGTACATCTCTCATCAGAGAAGAGAGAAATGTTGATATTTATTTTATTTTCACTATCAAACTTCTGGGGTCTTAATTCTTAAATCTGCAAAATGCAAAGTAGGAACAATAATTGTTTCATAATTTTATGGCTATTTAAATTGTAAATTATCTATAAGCAACTTTGTATATTACTCTTGACACTTATCTGTTAAATAAGATTTAACTAAATAAATAATCTCATATTTGCAGAAAATTATGCATTTATAAACAATAAACAATACTAAAATTATTTATTTACGTTTATATAATACTATTTTATGCGTTTTAATATGTTTTCAGTTTAACGATAAGACTAAGATAGCACTTCTCGGAAATATTTATTTCTAAACACTTTAAATGAATCCCTATAAGTTTTAAATTCAGATGATAAGTCACTGAATTTATGTGTCTTTAAATCCATGGCAGACCGTATTTTTTGGAATGTGGTAACATTGTACAAATTACCGCCCATCTTAATGATCTATTTAGACAACTAAAAAAATTCTTTACATTTTTTGAATTATTAACAGGATATATTTTTTCGACTTACTCCCAATGTGGTGTCCTTTCTTGAATTGATTTTTTGGCACCTTCAAAATCCAAGTCGTTTGCAATAAGCCACACCATTTCTTGAGTCCATGTTGTTCCTTTTAAACATTTAACATTATTGGATGATAAATATATTAATTTAGTTTTTATGATTGGCCGAGTATTAAATGATCCACTCTCTTAACAGACGTCAGTAAATTATAAAAAAATTATACTTAAATAAATTGAAAAAAAAAAACTAAAAATAAATAATAAATTATAAACTGTTATAAGGAGTTCTTCAAATTAATTTTAGGAGATTAGTATTTTCAATCGACATCATTTCTTTGTCAGTATTGTATTATTTGCTTAGCTTTTGACCTCTGTTTAATTTTTTCCTATGTTTGTTAAGAGTGTAGATATACTTTTATAAAGTTAATTATAATTTAAAAGAGTTTTGAATTTTATTTTTAGTGCAATTTTTTGCAGTCGATTTAATTTTTTTTAATGATTATTTCTTTATTTTTTGTTTTAACTAACTTTTCGAAAAGACAGCCAGCTTTGTCGCTAACGAACAATTTTGAATGTGGTTTTAAATAGGCCCTTCTTGTGACAAAACGTTACATTCCTAGCAAATGTTCACTAATCAATTATTATTTGCCTTTTCTTTTTCAGTTTTTAGTCTTCATGAATAAACATAGAGAAGAAATAATTTTACGGGATCCACCTAGGAGTTTCCTTGGTACACCTCTTCCTCTATTAAAACGCAGAGGGTATAAAATTGTATTTAAAGTTAATGAAGATTGTAAATTTCCAAAATTGATGGTTTCGATACTTTACATAAAAAAAAACTTGATGTACATTCTAACATGTATTAACTTCTCTTTGGATATAATTTAACATAAGCAAACATCTATTAATTACATTTTCAATAGAATTTACCATGAAAAAAACATTATTTATATTGCTCCCTCTAAGTACTTTGAGTTCAGATATATAGACCCAATTCTGCCTCTTATATTAAGAATATGTATGCTGCTCCCTCACTCCGTCGACAACTTGCTTTCTCTTGCTATACTGTATTTTTGTGATATCACCCCCCTCCCCGCCAAAGCGAGAAGCTAGTTCCGGCCATGATATCAATACATAGTTCAACTTTTCATTCAAAATTTTGAATAGTTGATAAAAGCAAATTCTATGGTATTAATCGTCCGCTATCAAGAATTTTATCAGATTAATTGAGGCTGAATAAAGGTCTACAATAATTTATTTTCGTGAAACTTGTATGTTTTGCATACATGTGTAAATATTGTCTTCCTCGAAAATAAGTTTCATAAAAATTTACCGCTAATTTTGACATTTTAACCTACAAATGATCTACGTATGTGATTTGGTCCCCTGTTATTTATAGGGCTGGATAGGAAATTTTCACCGTTTTCCATTTCTGCAATGAAAAATGGAGGATCTTATTTGAAAAATTCAACTTGACCTTGAAATGACCTTGAAAGTTAATCCCAAAGTCAAATTGGAGGTCATTATTTGACTCTTCCTTCTAAAATCAAAAAAAAAAAATGATTTAGGCCTGCCCATTAGAATTATTTGCGTGGGTCTTTTAAAATGAGTCACCCTGTATAAAAAATGTATAGAATTTTAAAAAGAATTTAACAACATTAGTACATTAGAGCTTGTTATTAAAAAATAATTAAAGTTTTTCTGACTCCAGCTTTTTTAAAGTACTATATAATAAAAAATATTTTGTATTTATATGCGATCCAAATGATTTTCGAATAATTAAGCATTTTTGAGTAACTTAATTTAATCCTCTTTTTTTAATAAGTATATTATTTATTTGTATTATAGAGAAAAAGTCCTATCCTATTTTTAATAGTAACCTTATTATATAATTGAAGTCAAGATTAAAAGAATTAAAATGAGTAACAACCTAACAATACACTAACCTGCTTTAGGGTGTCCGGCAATCCAGATATCTTCATTATAAACTTCCCATTCATCAAGGATATGTCTATCTTTAACATAGGATTTCGTCACTGCGAATCCGTCAACCACTGTATATTCAAACAGATCATTTTCACCACTAATGTCTCCCTGTAATTTTGCTTGAGAAGCCATAATAAGTGTTTGTAAAGTAACACTGCATTTTCAACTATTTATCTCTGGGAATGTTTTCGGATTTATATGTTTTTTTTTGAACAATCTTATCGCTAAGTTTTTAAATCATATTTATTTAGAATCATACAAAATACATAAATATAATATGTAATCTATAATAAAGAATATTCAACGTGTATCTTTTTACTTCATAAAGTTCGTTTCTAGAGGGTTAAAACTTCCCCCAAAGTTCATCCATAAAAATAGGGTTTCTTCAATTATAATTCAAAAGACCAATTTTCTTATACAAAATTACATTATTAGGTTTACGATTTTTTTACACAAGTCGTTTTTTCAATAAGGGCTTGCTTTATATTTTTTTAAATGAAAACTTTATTTTTCTCGCTGTTTATATAATCTAAATAAATGTATAAAGGGCGATCGCAAAAACAGGTGAAAATTAGCTTATTTCGTGGACAACGTATTTGAAAATAAAATTCTGTGATAATTGGAAATTTATGATAAGATAATGTTGTGTGAAAAGTGATGTCACGTCAAAACTAACTAGAGATTCTTTTTCTTGTAGACGTATGTTTTTGATTATTTCGCAAAAATGTTGCAAGTTTTTAAAGTAGGAGGCCGTTTTTTGGACGAAGGGTTGGAGAATCGTGGCTAGATGTTTTGCTAGGGCCTGAGTTGGAGAGGCAACAGAGCTTACAATTGGTCTCAAGGAGGCTCCGGGCTTGTGTATTTTGGGTAAGCCATAAAGTTTAGGACATATGGGTGATTTTTCTCTTGGTGTGATCTTCTTCTTTATTTCTTCAGTAATTGGAGATACACACATACACAAATACCAGTTAAAGAGGCTCTTTCTGTAATAGAAAACAAATACAATCTGCCAAAATATATCATCGAATTAGCTAGACACTGTCTTGATAACACCTATTTTACTTATGAAGGCCGACGATATAAACAAGTCGAGGGAGCCCCGATGGGATCGCCGCTATCTCCTGCACTCGCTACCTTATTTATGGAAGATTTTGAATCAAAAGCTTTGGAGACCTTTTCACACAAACCAAGACTGTGGCTACGTTACGTAGATGATACATTCGTTATATGGCAACATGGGGAAGAAAATCTCAAAAGTTTCCTGGAACACATAAACAGTATACATCCCAAAATTAAATTCACCATGGAGACAGAACGGGGCCTCACATAACGAAATTATTTTTAAAAATTCAATATGGCGGATTCAATATGGCGGACAAAAAAAAACAATTTTGTCCAATTTTCACCAAAATTGGTACGGGAGAGATTTCGGAGTCACACATGACGAATCTAAAATTATTTTTAAAAAATTCAATATAGCGTATCCAATATGGTGGATAAAAATTAATTTTTTCCGATTTTTTTCAAAATTGATATGATAGCACATTACGAATTTGAAATTATTTAAAAAAAATTAAATATGGCGGATCTAAGATGGATGATTAAAGATTCTACATCTCTCGATTTTGTCTAAAGTCAGTATTGGGGGATTTTTATTAGTGTCAGTAAAGAAATTAAATATTTTTTGAAAAACTCAATCTGGCGGATTCAATATGGTGTCCTAAAAATTTTACATTTTTCGACTTTCTCCAAAACTGATATAAAGGGTTCTTGAGGGTGTAAATTATGAATTTAAAAGTATTTTTTCTGGATTCAATGTGGCGAACGCAATATAGCTAATTAAAAATTTTACATTTTTCGATTTTGTTCAAATGTGGAACTAAATCGTTTTTGAGGATGTAAATAGCGAATATAAAATTATTTTAAGAAAATCTAACATGTCAGATGCAATATGACCGTTTAGAAATTTTAAATTTCTGGATTTCATCTAAAATTGGTACTAGAGGGTTTACACACCCAGTATTACGAATATGAAGTTAATTTTTTACAACTATTAAGTTGATAAGATACAATATGAGGGACTAAAACTTTTACATTTTCCGGTTTTATCTTAAATTGATATTGTGGGGTACTTAGGGCGTATACAAACTCAATATGCAATATAAAATATATCGGGCTAAGAAATATACGTCTCAAATTCTTTAAATATCGATATGGGAAGGTTTTGGGGCCTATATTACCAATTTAAAATTAATTTGAAATTAAGGATAGTGGATTTACTATGATAGACTTATTATTTGTTTCACACAATTTCATTGGTATTTGGAGAACTGTAAGAATCAAAGAATTTTTAGTGGTTCATTTTAGGGTGATTTACAATTATGGATAAATGGGTATTTTTTTGCCTCCTTGTGAGTTACGCTAATCTCGATTAGTACTTAGTTCAAATAATTTATAAATATCATAATGAATTTAAAACTAAAAATCGAGAAATAAAATTTTTATATAAAAATTGAACCGACTTCTAAAAGTGCGCTAAAAAGTGAAAAATAACTATAAATTTTTATATGAAATTGAAATTTTTGAAGTCGGCGCCAAATTATTTCTTAGTTAGTCAAAATCACATTTGACAAATTCTGTGGTTACTGTTTTAAGAAATGTGCAATTACATAATGCAAGTTAAAAATGGAAATATTAAAAATTAAAATTGATGTGTTTCACGTTTTGTGTCAATTTTTTTTTTGGAAATTTTTCAAGTGTTCTTTATAATTTTTAATAAGGAAAAGAACTATACTATTTTGGGAAGAACCTAAAATAAGTTTTTATATGAAATTTAAAACCAACTTTTTTTTTTAATCATAGACGAATATTACTTTTTTTCTCGAAAGGGAAAAATATAATGTTGAACTATTTTTACGACTTTTTAATAAAATATTATAATAATAGGAAAAAAGCTTCAGTACATGGAAAAGATTATAGGGAATATAAAATGTGTGTTTGTATTGTTTTTTGAATTAGGTAAATAACCAATAATAAAAATGACAAAACATATATTTTGGAGGATTACATTAAATTAATGTACTGAGTGGCTTACTAAAAAATAATATTTTAATTGAGTATACATAAGTTGTAGTGAACTATCTCTATTTCTGTTGTATTAAACTGAAAAAAAAATGAAGAATTATTTCTGTTATTTTTCCCTCGTTTATACAAAGCATATTCATTCTGGGAACCTTGAATAAATTTTCCTTCAAAATTCAAATCTTAAAAAGTGAGGAGTTCTCAAATATCACTTATTTAGAGGGAAAAAAATTCAACCAATACATCGTAATTGCCGTAAAAACTCTTTAGAATATATTTATTTCGTACGTTCTGTAGCAATGGTAGGAGTCCTGCATCACAATTAGTGGGTTTGACTTCAGATCATTTGTAGTATATATCTCTGAGGGCAAGTATCGAATTCTGTTAATGTCGGGCAGAACAGATTGCTCTCTAACATTACAATGCCGAAAACTATAAATTTGTATGGAATAATATAGTCACTATTTTTTTTGTGAAAGGATCAGCATATGTTTTACTCAGCAATAAATACTAACTCTTATTTGGATGAAGCAGATTATATCATTACAGGCAAAAACGATTTTTTTATTAAAGATTCATTCGCCTTTAAAAAATTTATTGATAAAGTAAACCTACCTGAAAATTACAGACTCATTTCGCTAGATGTTATATCTTTGTATACAAACATACTAAATCAACTTGTCCACACTATTTTAGCAGAAAAATGGGAAATTTTAAATAAACATACATCGTTCTTAATACAAATTACTTTCAGTACGAAAATACATTTTACAAACAATTCGATGGATCTGCTATGGGATTACCAATTTCATCTACCATTGCTCAGCTAGTAATCGAATATTTAGAGGAAAAAGTTTTAGAAAAATTAAATTTTATTATAATATTTTTCAAACGTTTTGTCGATGATTGTATAGCAGCCGTACCACAAAATAAAATAAATGAAATTCTCCAAGAGTTTAACAGTTTCAATGAAAAATTACAGTTCTTTTCTAGATATGACACTTATACGCAGAAAAAACAAAATTTTAACTGAATGGTACACCAAACCAACTTGGTCAGATAGATATCTAAACTATTTCTCTAATCATTCAAAAACTCAAAAAAATAGCGTTATAATCGGTCTATCTGATCGTGCTATCTCCCTAACGTCTCCAGAATTCCGACCAAAAATACTGCAAAAAGTAAAAGAGACAGTAATAAATAAATAATTTCAACGAAAAGACTATCACCAAAATAATTGATAAACGAACATATAAGTTTTATAATAACGTAAAAACAAAAAACATAGAACATAAACAGCAAAAATATGTGGCATTACCGTACACTAGTGAGCTGTCAGAAAAAATAAAATACATGTTAAAAAAGCATGATATTATCGTATGCCACAGGTCACATAATAAATTAAATACATTGTTCACAAATTTAAAAAGTAAAACTCCTCTAATGAATAAATCAAATATAATATATTCGATCTCTTGCACAAATTGTCTCAAAACATATATAGGCATGACGAGCCAATTACTGAAGAACAGATTAAGTGGCCATAAATATACAAAATACGCCTCAACAGCGTTAAACAAAAACACAGGACGAAAAACACACTTTTGATTATAACAGTACCATTATAAAAAACAAAGATATGAATTACCAAAAATTATAGATAAAGGCAATGATTGAAATTAAAAAAGATAAAAATACTGTTAACGACAGAACAGATATGGGAAATTTGAGCCACATTTACGCAAGCCTAATTTAAACAAAAATATTAAGTATTCGATCCGGTCAAATAAGAATCAAATATGGAATATCCTCTTAAACATAAAACCAAACATATACCTTATTTGTTTTTTTATGCATTGTAAAATATAAAAAATATTAAAAAAATAAAACACATTCGCATTCCACGTATCCTCAGTAAACGATGTAAAATTTAAATTTTATTTAGTAACAGAACAGCAAAATGTTAAGGTGTGTATCGGTAAAATTAAATATTTTTAAAAAATTTTAAAGTTTTGACTACTGTTTTTGTCTTGTTTGTTTTTCGAAATTGTAAATGTGTTTTTTATGTAATGTATTTTAATTATATACTTTTAGGAGGAAAAAATTTTGAAAATGCCTTGAATAAAGGGCGAAACGTCAATCGTTTTGTGTATTTATTAAATATAGAACCTAAACCCAAGAAAAGACAAAATAAAGAAAAATTATATATATATATATATATATATATATATATATATATATATATATATATATATATATATATATATATATATATATATATATATATATATATATATTGAGAGAGAGAGATTTTGGCGAAACATCTAGAAACTTCTTTAAGAAGGTTTAAATATATTTTTAGGCCACATTGTATAAAATATAAACATGTGTTTTGCAAAGCAATCTTCATGAAAAGCAAACTAATAACTATCATTGCTTTTATTAATTCTGTTCCAAGGGATAAATAACATAGGATTATCATTTAGTCGTAGGTAGTAATTTTATAAATTCCGGTAGGTATAAAAGCGTTTTACGTGCATTGTTTTTATGTTCGCTTTTCTTTAAAAAAGACTGTTGGCAAGTTTCTAAGCAAGAAGTTATGAAATTTTCTAACAGATATTTCACTTATATGCAATATTTTGAATATGACTTGACGAGATTAAAATTGTTTACGGGATGGATTAATTACGATTTTAAAGAAACGAAAGGTTACAAATTGTACTTCTTAGTAGTCACTGTACTTTTTGTTATTTTTTTCAACTTACAATTGGTGATTTTTTGGATTTCTAACTCCAATAGCATAAAAACTTTTGCTGCTATAGGATATTTGCTAATGATGTGCTTTTTGGGAGGACTAAAATCACTTTTCATCTTTTTAAACAGAAACGAATTTGAAGACTTAATTAGACAATTTGATAATGAATTATTTAAACCAAAGAATGAAGATGAATTATTATATGCAGATAAAACGTTTGCCACTTATAAGAAAATTAAAAACTTTCTTATAACTTGCAGTTTCTGTTCCACTGCATCTGCAATTTTTGTACCATTAGTTTATCAAAAAGGCCAGGGGTTGCCTTCGACTGCTTGGTATCCAGTAGATATATCTTATTCGCCATTATTTGAAATTGCTTATGTCCATCAAAGTCTTTCGCTTATTTATTTATCTGGACTACTTATTTATACTGATGTCACAGTAGCACGTCTGTTCACTTTTATAGGATTACAGTGCGATTTGCTTGCTAAGAGACTAGAAGAATTAGGAAAGCTCTCTGATAAAAATAATCATATAGATTTGGTAAATTGCATTCATCATCACAGGTTAATACTCAAGTAAGTACTTAGAATTTTTAAATGAAAGTAATTCTCTTATTCCAAACAAATAATGAACTTGAGATTCATCAACTTGATTTTTGGGATTCTGTACCAAGATAAAAAATTTTCTGCACTTGAAAAGTCCAAATCGAAAACATTGTGATTCTTCTTTTTAAGATGGGGATTAAAAAATGGGAATTCAAATCTTTTTTTATACTAAGTGGGATATCGTATATTAACCTAATTATGAATGTTAAAAAAATATCTACACATAATGGATATTTATAATGAAGAATCAACTATGTGAATAGAGGACTAAATAATCTCATGTCCTATCTTCTTCAACCCACCAGAGACACCTTCAAGCATCCATCAGTCCTCAAGCCCTCTACCCATCAGATAAATTATTGTACGCCTTTCTGAATAAAATAAACAGAAATTTTGAGGCTACAGAGTAAGGGTTTCTTAGTCCTAGCTTGTTATATTATTGAATCAACCAATTAATATTCCATTAATAAAGAATACCTAACGATGTAAAAACTATACAAAAAAGCGCAATGAAAATATCAAATTCTTATTTTTTCAGGTTTCTCAGCACTACACAACAAGTTTTTGGAATAATATATTTTGGACAGATTTTTGCAAGTGCAGCCGCGTTGTGTATGGATCTATTTTTACTAAGCTTGGTAAATAACATAGAATTAAATTAACATTAATTAATTTAAGTGTTACAAATTTGAGAATATAAAGAAATATAGGAAATTTATTTTCAAACACAATTGCGGAGTATATAGCTAAACTAACACAAGGGCTTAGAGAAGGCAAAAATACATGTCTTTGGTTTATTCCTCGAACTTTGGAGGAGTAGTATGATTTCTCAAGGAAATAGTCTTAGTTCAAATTAAAATTTAGACAACATTATGTTTCTGCCGATACATCTTAAGTAAAAGTAAAAATTCTATAGAATAAACCAATTTTACATATAATGTTTCAACTGTACATGTCATTGATTAAAATGTGGTTGTCGGACTTACATTGTCTTTATTTTTGTTTATTTTTACGACGTTTCGATTAGGTTGTAAATACTGAAACGCTGATATTAACCAATTCTTAACCGACTTCTAAAAAATAAGTTGTTAACTTCAAAAATTTCAATTTGATATAGAAATTATATCCCTTTCTAGCGTTTTTCTGCAAATCGGTTCAATTAAAAAAAAAAAACATTTTTTGATTTTTAGTTTTGAATTAAATTTCCAAGGTCGCAGTAACTGAACATCGTACATTTTTTGATTCTAAAAATTCTCGCGGACATCTTTAATTTTGCAAACTGAGTTTGAAAAAATTCCTTTATGATCCCTAATCTACGCCTCAAAAATCCATAATATCAACATGGACAAAATCGGAAAAATGTAAAATTTTCTTCATGTGCCAAATTAAATTGTAAAAAATTAACTTCAGATTCGTAACCTTCGATTCCGAAAACCACCTAGTTCCAATTGTGTAAAAATGTGAATAACGTAAAATTTTCACACACCATCTTAAATCCGCCATATTAAATTTCAAAAAAAAAAAAAATTTTGAACTCCTAATGTATATATATTTTTTTTAAAATAACTTTAAATTCCTTATTTACACTCTCAAAAACCTCCCTAGTATCTACTTTGAACAACATCAAAAGAGGTAAAATTTTTAATCCGACATAGTGTATCTATTATATTGAATTTTTTAAAAATAATTTTAGATTCATCATGTACGATATTGAAAACTTCCCCATAACAATTTTGAAGATAATTAGACAAAATTAATATTTCTGTCCGCCATATTATCAGCGCCGTCTTGAATTTTACTGAATCAATTTCGATCAAAATAATATGAGATCATTGCAGCGACTTTCTGAACATAACGTAAAAAATGTTTTATTCAAACCGGTGCTGCCGGCCCGAAGTAATTGACGTTCTTTTAGAAGTCGGTTATAAATCAGGACTTGTTAGATCTGGAAACCTGGTTAGTATTGTGTTGCTTCACGTCTTATTCACCTATTGGAATAATGAATATCTAACTCATTTTTGATGTTATCTTGAAAGTGTGCTGGAGCATCGAGTAATTGTAGCCACATTCTTTCTTGAATCTTTAGTAAAACATTCTCCAAAAATACAGGTAAATTCTTGACTAAGTAGTCTGCTACTTTCTGATAGTACATTATAAATATTAGTGAAACAAAATTTGCTTTGTTAGACTTATCACTATTATTATTATTAAATTGGAGTAACCGCGGCTTCGTAATACTATTACACTCTCAAACGCAATGCCTTAAAAACTACGGGTTACATTATTTTATAGGCTTTTTTTTGGCTCGCACATTTTTTATATCTGCTATCTAGGTACTAAAGACAGAACATCGAACAACGAAGAATTTCGTAGATCTCTTTGATCATTAAAAAGATAAGTTTTTTACTTTTGGGACGGTATGCAAAACTTGAATAATGTTTCCCAGATGTTAACAGTATCCAGTATCAAAATCAAATATGTTACCTATAAGAAAAACTAGTTTAGTATATCTTTGTAACTAAAAAAGTACAAGGTTTCTAGAGAATATCAATTTATTTATCTTGGTCAATTAACGTATTAGGCAAAATTTTTCCTTTACATACTTTTTATCTCTTACTAATTAAGAAATAGCAATACTGTCCCTATGAAATAGATGAAACCCTGTATATTTTTGCTTAAGTCCAGGAAATTGTTGAGGTAGTCACATTGCAGACGCTTATAACATGGGAAAAAAATTGGCTTAAAAAAATCCGTTCTGGAAATTTTTCACTCAACGATAACTAACGTTCTGATCGACGTGGTGAAATTGATGACTAAATCAAAGTCATATATTCAACAGATATTAGGGTGGTTAAATATATCACACAAAACATTTGAAAATAACTTTAAAAACCTTGGACTCGCTAAGAAGCTCGATTAATATTTGTCACATGCATCTCACTTGTAATGTAGAGTCAGGTCATTCGAAAACCATCATGGTGCAAGCTTGATGAACCAGCACAAACTACATCTAAAACTGAATTGTATTCAAAAAGGTCATGCTGTCAATTTGGTGGGACTATAAAAGTGTTATGTATTTTGAACTGCTTCCAAGAGACCAGAAAACCAATCAGATGTTTATTGTTAACAATTAATGACACTGGATGAAGCAGTCAAAGAAAAACGGCCAGAATTGTTAACTCGCGAAGGAATTGTGATAATGCCAAGCGTCACTCATCTTTAGTAACTTGTAGGAAATTACTGGAGCTTGGTTGGGAAGTAACATTGCATCTCCCATAAAGACCTGATCATCTAATAACCATTTATTTCGAAGTTTGCAAAAATCTTTAAATGATAAAACTTTCAGAAATAATGATGAACTTAAATTGCTTCAGTTTTTTGATGATAAGAACCTAAATTTTTATGAGCGCGGAATCATGAAGTTGCAAGAAAAATGGCAAAAGGTGATTGACCAAAATGTAAAATATTCAATTGATTAAAGTTTAGTCTTTGTATAAAAAAAGTATTTTTTTTCACACTACAAAACCGAAATTAATTTTTGCAGACCTGATAATTACTCAGTAATGTTTAGAATATGGCTGAATTTAACAAAAAATGTATTATATTCTTTAGGGATCAATTCAATAAGTAATTATTTTTCAGTTATTTTGGTCTATGTAATGAAAAAAATATAAAATCTCTTGTTTTAGACCAGTTCAAAGTCATTTGAATTTGTGTATCTCATGGTTTACCAAGTAGCAGTAAGTAATTTGATGTTTGTACCATGCTATTTTGCTTCAGTTATGACCGAAAAGGTTTGTATTTATAGAGTACTTTTTTCTTGAGAGATTAATGGATGAATGGTAATGAAGGAATATTGCATAAAAGTTGTATATATCTTTATTTGCTATTCTCTTAAATGGACAATTTGTCCACATGTCATTCAAAAATTTTTGAAATGTTTATATATTATTTTTGCTAGATACAGAAGATCCTAGAATATTTCAACAATTACAGGGCCTATAAAAAAAATTAATACGACGTTCTAGTAAATTCTAAATCTTCTTTAATAGGCGTACTGCGTACCGGATATCAAGTTAATAAGATATTATAAAAATTTAAAACCAAAATAAAGGTTTTATAATAATCAATATTTTTCTTAGATTTAAACTGGATCATGTTAGGGTACCTTCCATGATTTTACAGCATTGAACGAGTTTGAAATGGAAATAATTTATTTCAGATCCGTGTCCATTGAATAATTTGTTTCCATGTGCGATGATAAGTTTTGATGGAGAATCTAATTTTTCATTAGAAGAATTCTGATACCAACCTCGAACTTAGCATTCTTTTACATTAAAGGTATGACTTGTAAAATGCTATGAAATCTGACTACTGCGAAATGTGTTTACCTTTAATAGGATTATCATTTTCTTTAGGTCTAATAGATATCAAATATCTAGTTCTTCTTACATCCATCTTACCACAATACATAAAATTTTATATATTCTTTCCGTTTAAAGCGAGATATTATTTTTTGTGATTATTGTTGAACATTGTACAGCAGTAAAACTTCAATGTGGGTTGGTGAATAATTTTTATTTCTATACTGTCGAGGCATTGGACTTTTGGGGATTTTCTATGTCACCTAAAGCAGTACAACATTTAAAAGAAATTTCCAGGTTATACGATCCAATCCACTTAATTATAGTTGTGAATCTTTATTAATATTATTTATTTTTCAAAGCGTATAAAATTAAAATTGTATTACCAAACAATAATTAAAATGTACACTTTTCTTCATATTATATATATATATATATATATATATATATATATATATATATATATAATATATATATATATATATATATATATATATATATATATATATATATATATATATATATAAATATATATATATATATATATATATATATATATATATATATATATAAATATATATATATATATATATATATATATATATATATATATATATATATATATATATATATACCTATATACCTACGATGAAACAGTTTTCAGCGAGTAACGAGACAAACCGCATTTGAAAATGCCAAATGAGGTTTTGACGAAACGTCGTAAAAACGATTTTTTGAACGAACGGATTGAAACCCGGAATAACCAAACTAATCATATATATATATATATATATATATATATATATATATATATATATATATATATATATATATATATATATATATATATATATATATGTTTACGCGGCTTTCACGGATTCCTCCCGTGTGAGTTGCAATAGCAGTGGATACATCCACATTATACCGTTGTAGTGCTGAAATCACATTCAGCAAACGTACAACTATATGCAACTCCGTGTATAAGTGAAGTAAAATGCGAACAGTAAATGCAAACTTCGTTCCATCATATCCTTTCCGTGTTAGAGGTTGCACACTTTGAATAGATTGCTACAGAACACAATCCATCCAATTCCACCACCATCGAGATGGCCTACCTGTACCACCATATCGAGAAGAAAGTCAAAACTTACCCTCCCCGCTACAGTGATACGGCAGAGATACATGTTTCATCTCTCATTAGATTCATCAGGGTACTGACATGTACTTGGCTGTGCAAAGGACAGATCGGAAGGAAGCATGCAAATATTGAATGCGGTTTCGCCGACCTCCCGCCGGATGGCGTATATATGTTTATGCGGCTTTCACGGATTCCTCCGTGTGAGATGCAATAGCAGTGGATATATTCATTCCTTTGCACAGCCAGGTGCATGTCGGTACCCTGATGAGTCTAGTAGTGACGAAATATGTATCTTTGCCATATCACTGTGGCGGGGAGGGTAAGTTTTTGACTTTCTTTTCGATATGGTGGTACTGGAGGCCATCATCTCGATGGTGGTGGAATTGGATGGATTGTGTTCTGTAACAATCTATTCAAACTGTGCAACCTCTAACACGGAAAGGATATGAGGGAACGAAGTTTGCATTTACTGTTCGCATTTTACTTCACTTATACACGGAGTTGCATATACTTGTACGTTTGCTGAATGTGATTTCAGCACTACAACGGTATAATGTGGATGTATCCACTGCTATTGCAACTCACACGGGAGGAATCCGTGAAAGCCGCGTAAACATATATACGCCATCCGGCGAGAGGTCGGCGAAACCTCATTCAGTATTTGAATGCTTCCTTCCGATCTGTCCTT
The DNA here is from genome assembly GCA_034092305.1 of Diaprepes abbreviatus. Taxonomy (NCBI): domain Eukaryota; kingdom Metazoa; phylum Arthropoda; class Insecta; order Coleoptera; family Curculionidae; genus Diaprepes; species Diaprepes abbreviatus. The sequence continues at coordinate 2,510,205 of JASJET010000171.1, forward strand.
TTCACAGCCAGGTGCATGTCGGTACCCTGGTGAGTCTAGTAGAGACGAAACATGTGCCTCTGCCGTATCACTGTAGCGGGGAGGGTAAGTTTTGACTTTCTTCTCGATATGGTGGTACAGGTAGGCCATCATCTCAATGGTGGTGGAATTGGATGGATTGTGTTCTGTAGCAATCTATTCAAACTGTGCAACCTCTAGCACGGAAAGGATATGATGGAACGAAGTTTGCATTTACTGTTCCCATTTTACTTCATATATATATATATATATATATATATATATATATATATATATATATATATATATATATATACTGCAAATATACAGGTTGATGTGTATCTATACACGTTTCTTGGGACGAAAATTGTTTCAATTTACTCAAATTTGTTTGAAACTAGATCCCATCATGAGTGAGTCCTGAATAGCTGACTGCTGGTTGCCAAAATAATTAATATCCTGGTTATTTTATAGTTACATTCTAGTCAATATATTAAATATTTTATATAAGTAATATTTGATGAATTTATTTTCAAAAATCGAATTTCAGAGCGAAAAGTTACCAAATGCAGCTTATAATTGTAATTGGCCAGATGCCAGCAACATTTTTAAGAAAGAACTAATAGTTTTCATAAGAAGATCGCAAACTCCATTAAAATTTTTTGCTGCCAACTACTTTAATATATCAGTGGACATATTTGTAAAGGTCTGTATAAATCTTTTACCCCAACAAAATATAGGTATTTTTTAATAGTGGATAAAGAGGGTACCAATTTCAATAGTTACTAGCAGTCAAATCACTACATAGTATAAAACAAAGTCGCTTTCTCTGTCCCTATGTCCCTTTGTATGCTTAAATCTTTAAAACTACGCACCGGATTTTGATGCGGTTTTTTTCAATAGATAGAGTGATTCAAGAGGAAGGTTTATGTGTATAATAACATCCATTAAATAGTGGAGAAATACTGTTATTTTTGAGGTTTCTAATGTGATGTCGTTAATTATCATATTTTTTTTCCGTTTACATTGCAAACGCAGGCTGAACCCTACGAGATTTATCAAAATAATGTACTAATTATTTGTACACATTGAAAAGGTCTACAGAAAACTCCGCGATGGTATATGTCTATCTCTCATGGATATCCCACAATAACATTTTTTTGTCATTTACTTTTTACGACAAATAATGGCAAATTTTGAAGCGATTTTAACCAATACAGCATTAATCCTTATCCAATTAAATAGCTTAAATACATTGTTGATTTATTATAGATCTATATGGTCCTTTACAGCACAAGATTTAAATGAATATTTTCGAAGATATTACAGATTTAAAATTGCGGGAAGTAGCGCTTGCGGCGGTACTGGCCGACCGGGGCGGCGGCAGCGTGCCTATAAATAGCGCGTCGGAGGCCGATGTAATAATTGTTGTAAAAATAAAATAAATAGTCACAGTTTTTCTGTAGTGTATTTAGTATCAGTATTGCACCCGTGCGAAGCCGGGGCGGGTCGCTAGTATGATATAATTTGAAGAATATCAATTTTCTGCGAAAAAACTGTTGCAGGAAAATCACTGTTTATGGCCAAAGACATAAAACGAGATTTGAAAGTTGATATTTGTCTAAACTGTATGTCATAAAAAAAATGGTTTTAGATATTCCTCATCACACATGTATTTCACATTGAGTTGTCAATTTTGTGATAGAACAATCTTTTTTTAAAGAAAGCTGATTAGAAGAAAAGAAAATCAATGATAATTTAATCGTTGTTTGAAAGAATATTGTACAATACAACGATTTAACTTTAGACTAAATAAAATGAAATTTATATTTCGTTTTGTCTTACATTTCTGTGTAAAATATAATTATTAGTATCTAATAGAATTTTATATTTTTAGATTATTCGTGCTTCTCTGTCTTACTACGCTGTGTTAAGTAACTTAAACATGGCAGAAAACAACTAATAACAGCTTGAAATTACATAAAAAATAATGGCCTTCATTTGCTTAAGGAAAATTTCGAATAGATGAATCTTTCTCCACGTGTCTTCAGTTAATAAGTCTATTTCCTCAGAAATTCAATCTATCAATTAGTAATAGAAAGACTAAGTATGTATAGTCAGACAGTATTTTATTTCTTATGATTCTTAGTCTCTATAAATGAAACGATGCCGAAATATATTGTATGAGATATTGTGGAAAAATAATAGAACATGGGTAATCTTTCATCAGTTAGCGTATAAAATTTTGTGTGTTAGTGAGCCACCAGATTGAAGTATCAATTAGCGAATAAAAATTAATATTATTTTAGTACGTGTTTGCACTTCTCGTCCTAGTTAATCAAATCAGTTAAGTTTAGTAATTGCAAATGTTAAGGAAGTTCCGCTTTGGACTTTTTCGTAACCTATTAACTTATTATTTATTTGAAATTAAGTTAGCGGCACAGAACACCAAAATATCACTTTTTGAATGGAACAGGTTTTTTTTAAAAAAGTTTTCGTTGTAGAGATCAAATCTGACTGTAGAATCATTCCATCACTTGAAAGTATGGAAAATCTTCTTTTTTGCTCTACATCTTCGTGCGTAAAATGGCAATATTTATTTATGAATATTAAAAATATTTCCCTTCGAAATGAGATATTAAAGGTTTCGATTCGATTTATAACTACTTTAAATCGATATAGTTGTGTGTAAATTACGAATCGAGGAATGTTTGTACTTTTGGATGGTGAACATACAAATTTTTATAAAAAAAGGAGTTAACATTTAACGTATATTAGGCAGTCTTCGGGACTAGAATATCCTTTAAATCCCATGCTGTGGAGTGATTCTGTCACTCTTCTATCAAAATTTATTTGTTAAATTACGCAAAATTTTAAACTGTTCTCACAAGTAGTTGGTAGTACACTTATTTATTTTAAATATTCTAATAAAAGTAAGTTTCATTGAAAATTGTGTTTTATTTTCCATTAAAGTATTTATTGTATTTTTATGTTAGAACTTAAAAAATCGTTAAAAGGGGGGCACGATAAAAAGACTGGAATACTTCAATGCTGACAGAATATTGTTAGAAATTGGTTAAAGATCTCCAGAAGTAGAATACAAACGAGTACAAATACAGCACTTTTTGAAATACTGAACAAATTGGTATTTGCTACCATTTATATATAAAGCTTCTTAAAAAACGGAGTTAATCCATCATTATAACTATTAGTTTCATATTTATTATAACAAGTTTTATAAAGTGCTTTGTATCACGTAAATCTGAAATATGTTAAAATTTGTTGTAATTTTTTAACGGGTCTCAGACTCTAAGCTTTTTAAAATTATATTTACAGAAATTGTTTTGTTGTCATGATGATATCTATTACCCTGAAAAATATTTTAGACTTTGTTTTGTGCTTATTATTTTCTAAATTTATTTGTTTAAAAGTAATTGACTAACCTATCTGATTGATTAATGGTTTCATCGATGAATTTCTTGAAAAATAGAAACATGGAAATTATTTTTCTCACTGCCTAGTATAGGATAGCTACAAATTTAAACATGACTTATTATTTTTTACAACCACTTAATAACTAATATTTTGTGCCCCAAATCTTATAGATCTTTACTCCAATATTATCTTTACATATTTACTCACTTCACAGAAATCATGAACTTAAGGTTTTCGTTCGCCGACTACAAAGGACCAAGGTACGTTTGTTGGCTCTCTTGAGATTTTTTTTTTAAAACCTCAGATTATCTCCTCTCAGATATCGATTACCTTTTGTTTTTGCTTAAATTTATCTTCAGAGCATAAATTTCTTTGGCATTTAACAAAAAAATTTATTTTACAACAATGCTTTTCATTTCTTAATAGGCCATCTTTATATGTAGATATGAAATGTTTTGTTGTTTGTAAGAGGTTATACCCGAATCCATGAATACTGTCTTAAAAACTCGTTGCTGGTATATATTAGCATTTTTTTTTTGTATTTGAACTACCTGCTGCTAAAGCGTTTTGGTAACCTAATACTGTTTGGAGAATTGTACTGGCTAGTTCTATGTTTTCTGCACTAACACCAAGATAAAATGTATCTAAAAGATAGTTGCCATTGTGTAATTGAAACACTTTAATGCTCATAGAATGTTTTTCTAAAAAAACTTGGCTGATAAATATAAAAAATACATTGGGGCCTAAGCCACATGATTTTTCATATATTCACACTCGAGTTTCAACCTACTTCGTCAGAAGGACTACAGATGACTCTTAAACTTATCTTTAATCTTTGACTTCATCAATAATTTGTAGGGGACGCAAATTTTAAAATAATATCCTTCAAGCAATTTTAAAATTTATTGTGTTAGGGATAAAGATGGAATTAATAATAACTAATTAGTTATTAAAATTATAAATTTAGAGCAACCCAACATATGAAATCTTGTATTGACCAATTATGGAAAGAAAAAAAAAACAGATATAGTGTCGGCAGAACAAAAATATTCGGGTTCAAGAATTTAAAAAAATCGTTTAATCTAACTCTATCCAATTACTTTGAGTAGCTGTCAACAAAGTAAAGATTTCTCTATTTTTTTCTAGCCTCCAATGGGATAAGGTACCTCAAGAAGAAAGAAAATCCTTATCATGTCCTTTCTGAGTACTGAAGTATACAAGAATGGTTAAAGCTATAAAAACAGCAAATATATAAATTTTTCAAATCTAACTATGTGATTTTTTATTGGGTACAATTTGAAAATTATGCATTTTTCATATTCTTAATCCAGAGAGAATGTCGAAACTACGCAGAAACAATAAATTTTAGAACGAATATGTAATTACGACTTCACTCTAAACTCTTTGGAGATTTAATTCTTAAATTTACAAATGGTAAATACGGTTAAGCGGTTCATAACCTTATCGTCCTTAAAATTACAAATAATCATTTTTTAGAACTTTGTAAATTGCTTATTTCTTAAAACTTATCTGTGTTAAATGTTATAAATAATAATCTCATAAATGCAACATGCATTTGCATATGTGAAATAAACATGTCTAAAATTATCAATTGTTTTGGCACATTATTATTTCTTTGCAATTTATTAGATATAAAGATTTTTTACACGAAGAATTCACGTGACGGACTTTAAAGTTAACGACAAGGCTAAGAAAATAAGATTTTTCGAAATCTAATATATCTTGTCTTTGTAAAACTCTACTCAATGTCATTGTCAATATTCATATTTAACATATCGCTTTTAACAAATAAAGCACCTTATCAGGATAAGAGTTATTTGTAGTAGAACCAAGTCATTTCCCAACACTTATCTGAATCACTATAAGGTTTATTGAATTTCTGTGGACTCAAAACTGAATATTCTGTAAATTAGTGTGAAACTAGAAAATTGCTTTACACCCTTTGAATTACTTATAGGGCATATGATTTAAACTTATTTCCAGTGGGGTGTTTTTCTTGAGGTGATTTTTCGGCTTCCTCAAAATTCAAGTCAAGTACACCATTTCTTGAGTTCATGTTATTCATATTAAATATTTATATATATCATTTGATGATGAAAAAATTAAATTGCTATAGCATGATTTGTAAGATTAAAATAATTTTATTTATTAACCACTTCAAAATCGATCTTTAAAAAAAACTCAGAAATAAAATTTTTATAAAAAAATTGAACCGACTTCTAAAAGTGAGCTAAAAAGGGAAAAATAACTAGAAATTTTTATATGAAATTGAAATTTTTGAAGTCTGCGCCAAACTAATACCTGACGAAATATGATTCGCATAAACAGATTAAAAATACTTTATTTGTAATTGCTTTCTTACTTATAATTTATATATATTAGTAGTTATTTATTTCATTTAGAAACAATTTGGCGCCGACTTCAAAAATTTCTAGTTATTTTTCCCTTTTTAGCTCACTTTTAGAAGTCGGTTCAATTTTTTTATAAAAATTTTATTTTTCGATTTTTAGTTTGGAATTCTTTATGATATTCATAAATTATTTGAACAACGTGCTAATCGAGATTAATGTACCTCGCAATGACTCCAAGGTGGCAAAAAAGTATCCATTTTATCCAGAATTGTAATTCACCCTAAAATGAACCACTAAAAATTCCTTAATTCTTAGAGTTCTCCAAATACCAATAAAATTGTGTCAAACAAATATTTAGTCTGTCATAGTAAATCCACTATCTTAAATTTCAAATTAATTTGAGATTGGTAATATAGGCCCCAAAACCTTCCAATATCGATATTTAAAGAATTTGAGACGTAAATTTCTTAGCCCGATATATTTTATGTTGCATATTGAGTTTGTACACGCCCCAAGAACCCCGCAATATCAATTTTAGATGAAACCGGAAATTGTAAAATTTTTAGTCCCTCATATTGTATCTTATCAACCTAGTAGTTGTAAAAAATTAACTTCATATTCATAATACACCACTCCCTAATGCCCTAATATTAAATCTGAAAAAATGTGAATATGGTAAAATTTTCAACCCACCATATTGGATCCGCCATATTGAAATTCAAAAAAATAATTTTAACGTCTTAATTTAATCTAAATCTAAACCCTTCAAAGCCCCTTAGTACTAATTTTAGATGAAATCCAGAAATTTAAAATTTCTAAACGGTCATATTGCATCTGACGTATTACATTTTCTTTAAATAATTTTATATTCGCTACTTACATCCTCAAAAATGATCCAGTTCCACATTTGAACAACATCGAAAAATGGAAAATTTTTAGTCAGCCATATTGCATTCGCCATATTGAATCTTGAAAAAATACTTTTAAATTCATAATTTATACCCTCAAGAACCCCCTATATCAGTTTGGGAGAAAGTCGAAGAATATAAAATTTTTAGAACACCATATTGAATCGGCCAGATTAAATTTTTCAAAAAATATTTTAATTTCGTAATTAACACTAACAAAAATCCCTCTATATTGACTTTAGACAAAATCGAGAGATGAAGAATCTTTAATCCGCCATCTTAGATCCGCCTTATTTATTTTTTTTTTTAAATAATATCAGATTCGTAATGTGCTATCCCAAAAACTCCCTCATATCAATTTTGAAAAAAATTGAACAAATTAATTTTTTATCCATCATATTGGATACGCTATATTGAATTTTTTTAAAAATAATTTTAGATTCGTCATGTGCGACCCCGAAAACTCTCCCGTACCAATTTTGGTGAAAATCGGACAAAATTGATTTTTTGTCCGCCATATTGAATTTTAAAAAAATATTTTCAGATTCGTTATGTGTGACCTCAAAAACTCCCCCATACCAATTTTGGAGAAAATCGGACAAGATTAATTTTTTCGTCCGCCATATTGAATCTGCCATCTTGAATTTTTTAAAAATAATTTCAGATTCGTCATGTGCGACCCCGAAAACATCCCTGTACTAATTTTGGAGAAAATCGGACAAAATCGATTTTTTTGTCCGCCATATTGAATCCGCCATATTGAATTTTTTAAAAATGTTTTGAATTCGTAATGTGCGACCTCAAAAACTCCCCCATACCAATTTTGGAGAAAATCGGACAAAATTAAATTTTTTTGTCCGCCATATTGGATCCGCCATTTTGAATTTTTTTTAAATAATTTCAGATTCGTTGGGTTTTTCGAAAATTTCCCCATGCCAATTTTGGAGAAAATCGGACAAAATTAATTTTTTTGGCCGCTATATTGTCGGCGCCATCTTGGATTTTACTGCACCAATTTCCTCCATAAAAATATGGGACCACCGCAGCATCTTCCTGAATATAACGTAAAAAATTTCATTCAGATCGGTGCAGCCATTCCGGAAAAATCGGTGTACATACATAAAAAAAAAAATATATATACGCGACGAATTGAGAACCTCCTTCTTTTAGAAGTCGGTTAAAAATTAATTTAAGATCCCTAATATATGCCCCAAAAACCCCACATTATCAATTTGGACAAAATCGGAAAATGTTAAGTTTTTATTCCCTCTTATTCTATCTGCCATATTGAACTGTAAAAATAAATTTAGAATTCGTAACCTACGATTTCGAAAACCCCCTAACGCAAATTAAGAGAAAATGTAAATAACGTAAAAAATTCAACACACTCCATTGAATTCGTTATATTGAATTTCAAAAAAATAATTTTAAACTAATCTACACCATGGAAATCCCCACTCTCCTCTAACCAATTTTGAACATAGTCTGAAACATAAAATTTTTAGATCACCTAATTGCTTTTGCCATAATAAGTTTAAAAAAAAATTGGAATTCATTACTATGCTCTCAGAAACCCTCCAGTATCAATATTGAACAAAATCGAGAGATGTTAAATTTTTAGTCCACCATATTGGATCAGCCAAAATGAATTTTCAAAAAATAGTTTTAGATTCGTTATGTATGACCCCGAAAACTCCCCTATAGCAATTTTGAAGAAAATTAGACAATATAAATTTTTTGTTCATCATATTATCAAAGACATCTTTAATTTTACTTAACCCATTTAGGCCAAAATGATATGAGACTGCCGCAGAAACTTCCTGAACATAATGCAGAAAATTTCATTCAAATCTTGCAACCATTCCGAAGTAACCGATATACATACACCAAAAAAAAAAGCGGTCGAATTTAGAACCTCGCCCTTTTAGACGTCGGTTAAAAATATTATTTACATCAGCAATACCTTCTTGCAATTTTACGTGTAAAGCAGTTACAATTATTTTAATATATATATATATATATATATATATATATATATATATATATATATATATATATATATATATATATATATATATATATATTAAAATAATTGTAACTGCTTTACACGTAAAATTGCAAGAAGGTATTGCAATTTTACGTGTAAAGTTGGTATATATAATTGCTAATATCAACATAAAATATTCTACTAGAAACATAATATTTGATAGAAAAATTTTAAAATTCGAAATCTTCCTGATCGGTTTTGCTACAAGTACTGAAACTGGCAACATTTTAGTGATGTTCTGAAATATCACTTTAAGAGTGGGGTGAATTCATATTTTCCGTGTTTCGTTCACAGTAGAGCCGTCGTCAAGTCTAGCAAGTAACACTACCCAACTTGTGACTCACCAAGAGAACAGATATTTCCATTATACTACAAAAATTATTCTGAGGGTGAAATATTCGCCTGAAGGGAAAACTCTTGAAGAATCAGTTATCTCTTCACATAAACTGAACTCAGTATATTTTTTAACAAATATTGAGATCAAATATTTTCATTGAATCTCAAGAATCATTTGTAGGGCGAAACTCACCCGTATAGAGAGATGATCGCTTCAAAACTTCTTCAAATAAAATTAGACCTAATCTTCAAGTGAGAGCTAAAAATTATTTGTTAAACATAAAAACCATTTTTTTTTATTTTCTCCAAATATTCGATGGCAAGCGGACCATCCACTTCCAAAACGGCAAACAGCTGATTTTTTTTTCGAGGATTGGAAATCTTGCATAGACATCAACATAAAGTGTGAAGGTCGTGCCGAATTCCTACCGGCTAAAACCCCCCCTTGGACTGAAGGTCCCCACAATCTACTTCGGTTGACTATAGTGAAGCTATAGCCGACAGAAGCGCACTGTGAGTATCCCACTGGTTTCCGGGCCGAAGCCCTGTAAACCTCCAGTCTCCCCGCTTTAATGTTTCCGCTCCAGGTGCCGTTGCACCTGTTGCATCGCACTGCCTTACATTTTGCATACAATGTAAGGTTGGTCTTGTTTCACTCTCTTTCGCGGATCAATCATTCATTACCTCGAATGATAAACTGACCTAGACTTCTTACGTTCCCTGGGTTTCTCGGTGCTGTCCTATGGAGTCTTCCTCTGGGTTCTGCTTACCGGTCGATCTTGTTTCCTTCCCTAGCTCTTTCTTCAAACTCCTTTCTTCTCTCTTTTTTCTTCCCTTTTCTTACCTGAAATTTCGGACTTCTTCTTCGCCTAAAGTTGTAATCTAGGTCTTTTGTATTTTCCTGCATCCATTTCTGGATCATAAACCACTGCTTGTCTAATCAGTGAATTGTCATGTTCTTCTGCTGTTTGAAAGACTTTTAAGACCGTTCTCGGTACTATAATTTCTTGAGCTTCAAGTCTTTTGATGTACGATTTAGCAGCGTGTCCCCACGCTGCTGAACCGTAAGTCAGCACTGCCCTCAGCACTGTCTTAATTATCGTCAATTTATTCCCCAAAATTATTTTGCTTCTTCTGTTTAGCAAAGAGTACAGTTGTTTTCTTGCTAACTTGAACTTCTTTATAGCAGTAGTGGCGTGTTTTTCCAACACAATCTTCTGTCTAGAGTAACTCCAAGATATTTCGCTTGATTCGTTCATCAATATCTCATCTCGGCTAGTATTCAACTTCTCTTCGTCAGGAAGAACGCTTGACTCTTTTTGGCATTCATTGTTACTGCAAGAAATGAACTAGTCATTGACTAGGTCCATCTCTTCTAGTAGGTATCAATTGATCATCATCGGATGAGTAGATCTCGCCATAATTGCTGTGTCGTCTGCGAACAGTTCCATTTTCATATTCCTGGTCATGCTGATGTCGTGAGTAAAAATATTATAGAGGTGCGGAGAGAGTACGGACCCCTGTGGTACTCCTGTCTCTGGTCTTCTCATACAAACAGATGAATGAAAACCTCTAAATTGTAAATAAACTAAACTCACTTATACGCGTGATAGCAAAGCAACAAAAAAGACCAAGGTAACAAAGGCAACATCGCATGTCTGCACTCTTTTGTAAATTGTATTTATTATTGATTGTTACAATAAATTAATTTTATTTATTTGTTTTTAAAGGTGAAAGTTAATATAACGAATACAGGCTGTTGATTGCCATTTCTTCAGTGCTTCAGTTGCTTAGTGTAATTTATTATCTATACAACTCCTATTAAAGTTATATGGCTATTTTTAGAGTTTGTTAAGCGAAAGCATTGAACTATAGAAATTTCCAAGAATAAACAAATGAACTCAAAATGAGTTGTATATATGCTTGGGAACGCAACATTTAAAGATCGGTTATTTCTGTTGTGCATGATTTAAAACGTTTATTAAATTAATGCCTAAACCTGACGTGATTAGCACGGGGGGCATATTCATTTTGCACGTTATCTTTAACAATTCAGGACCGCGTCTGTGTTGCGGATTTTGACGAGTAATATTTTAATAGCGTTCAATGTTTAGCGAAGGATGGAAGAGATATTTCAGTAAATATTGAAGGCATTACTCACATGGGCATGCTACGTATGCTCGTGCATATTTTACACGTGTCACTGCCGTGTTTAAAAGCCATGATTTTGCAAATGACAAACGGCCGACCGTTCGATTTCAGTGTTTGAGCCGTATTTTTGTACCGACTGTTTTCTGTCCAAATTGTTATTTTTTAAAAGAAAGTAAAAGCAAGAAGGAAAGTTACATATAAAAAGTAAAAAATTTTGGAAGAAATATAATGCTTAAAAATAACACGAGTGAAACTGTTTTGTCATTTGTATTCCTTCTCTTTTTAACTGACCTCCAGGAAGTTGTGCATCTATTTATTATTATTTTATTATGATTTACAAGCCAGACGGCTTCGCACTCCCTCCAGGGAATATTCACTCATACCAGGTACCCAAAGATACCAAAAGTATGAAGCTCTGTGGGAACCTTTTCCATGTTATCGGGTCCTAGGTGACGTGGTCTGCTGTATTTCCCATGAACTTTCGGACGGTTCGCGCGGTTGCTAGGAGAGTTGATTTCTGCATCGGTTTATACAGGTGCTCACTAAGACCCAGTCCCTTGATGTTCTGCAGGAGGTTCTTTGGTATCACTCCAGTTGTTGAGAGTATTATGGGAATCGTTTGGACGCTGTTCATTGCCCACTGTCTTCGGATTTGCACCTCCAGATCTCTGTATTTGGCGATCTTCTCGTTGTATTTTGGTCTTAGGTTGTTGTTGTTAGGTACAGCGATGTCGATTAGTGTAGTTCGCCTAGAAATTTTATCTATTAGTATAATATCTGGTCTATTATGAGCAACTGTTCGATCCGTCAGAACCGTTCGATCCCAATATAACTTGAACTGGTTGTTTTCAAGAATAGGCTCTGGATTGTATTTGTAATAAGGCACTTTTCCTACCTGTAATAGGTTCAACTTTTCTGCTAACTCTTGGTGGAGTATCTTAGCGGCTGAGTCGTGTCTTTCCTTATACTCGGTTGCGGCAAACGCTTGGCATCCTCCAGTTATGTGCTGAATTGTCTCCGATGTTCGACAGCCATATCTGCACTGGTCATTCTCTATTGAGGGATCTCTAATGATGAACTTCCGATAGTTCTTCGTCGGAATAACCTGGTCTTGGATAGCCAACAAGAAGCCCTCCGTTTCCGGAAACATCTGTCCTGAAATCAACCAGTAGTTCGACGCTGAGTTGTCGACATTGTCCTGATTGACCTCATTTGGATGCCGTCCATGAAGTGGCTTCCGCAGCCAGGTTTGTAACTTCTCTTGGTCTGTTTGGTGGTGAGAAGTAATATCTTGTTCCCTCAACTGTAGCGGCGTTGAGTCGTCTGCCTCGCATATTGCTCGATGTAGTGTGGAAGAGTCCGCTAACCTGTGGAAATATGAACGTAAGTTTATTATTTGTTGATCGAGCTGTTTACCAATATCCACCAATCCTCTTCCTCCTTGGTGTCTTGGAAGCATTGTACGTTCAATGGCACTCCTAGGATGATGTTTTTGTGCTTTTGTTAGGAGTGTCCTTATTTTTCTTTGCAGGTTTTGGATGTCCGTCCTGCTCCATTTTACAATTCCAAAGGAGTAGCTCAGCGCTGAGCAAGCATACGTGTTGAGCGCCTTAAACAAATTTCTACTATTTAAATTAGTTCTTAATACCCGCCTTACCCTCCTGACAAATTCGATTCTCAATTCAGCTTTCATAGTGCCATGGTCAATTCTTTTAGCCTGTTTCATACCTAGATATTTGTATGTTTGGTCTGCCTCCATTGCAGCTATAGTTTCACCGTTCTGCATTTCAAAAGCCCCTGGTTGTATCTTCCCTTTAACGATGTTTAAAATACGGCACTTGTCAAGTCCAAATTGCATTCCGATATCCCCGGAGAACTCCTCTACAATTTTAAGCATTTGTTCCAGCTGGTTTCTGGTAGCAGCCATCATTTTAAGATCATCCATGTATAGAAGATGATTCACTCTGACTACCTCTTCGTTGTTATTTCTAACACTAAAGCCGTATCTGGTGGAGTTCAAACGGCGTGATAGTGGGTTCATTGCAAGGCAGAACCACAATGGGCTAAGTGAATCGCCCTGAAAAATTCCTCTCCGTATCGGAATGGTGTTAGTTTCGATGGTGTCGCTGGATGGCACTTGCAATTGGATCCTAGTTCTCCAGGTTGACATGATGCGTTCTAAAAAGGAAACAAAATTATTATCGACCCTGTACATTCTCAATATAGTTTTGAGCCACTCATGTGGCACCGAGTCGAAGGCCTTCTTATAATCCACGTAGGCAGCAAAGAGGTTTCTTCGGTTGGTACAGGCTTGGTTACATATGACAGAGTCAATAATCAATTGTTCCCTGCATCCCATTGCTCCCCTCGTGCATCCTTTCTGTTTAGTTGCAATGATGTTATTTTGCTCACAATGAGCATAGATGCGTTGGGTCAAGCAGGAGGTGATCACCTTATACAGTGTGGGTAGGCAGGTGATCGGCCTATACTTAGCTGGGTCATGTGTGTTATGTTGATCCTTTGGTAGGAGGTACGTAATACCTTCGGTCAAGAACAATGGCATTTTTGCTGGGTTAAGAAAAACATCATTAATAAGATTAGCCAGCTGATGGTGCATACACCATAACTTTTTAAGCCAGTAGTTCTGGATCCCATCGAGACCTGGAGCTTTCCAGTTATGGGATTCTTTGATTATTCTTGAAATTTCTTCGGTGGTAAATGGCTCAAACTGCATCTGGCTGTAATCTTGGCAGATTTGGTGTTCTTCATTGATCCAGCCAGCTGCGATGTTAAAATCGGCTGGTGTGGAAAGTTGGTTTCCCCAAAACTCTTCTACCTGCTCTCTATTGGGATATCTATTATCTGTCCCAGCAGAGAATAGCTGACCAGTATAGAGTTATTCTCCGAAACAGCCTAATTTCTGAAGCTCGGCTTAATAGCATCAAAGAAGAAATTGAACGTGAGATCAGAGGCACTGACAATAACAACAATCCGATTGCTGAACCTGAGCCACAACCGGAACCTGAGGTCCAAGAACAGCAGGAACAGCTGAATGACGAAACTCAACAGGACAACACTGAACTCTTTTATCAAAAACTGTCAACGGAAATGAGTGCTGCGGTGTTGGAGTATGATGGAAGCAATCCGTTGAGAAGACCGGCACTGCCAAAAATTAATTCATCCAAAAAACTGGGTGCCATGTTGGACATCATGAACAATCGGATTTTACCAGCTTATGTTTCGGATGCCTACACTCTGGAGTCCTTACATATGACCATCTACTGTGCCGCGATTGCTCTAGCTAGAGCTCTAGAAATTAAAGTTACAACAGAGCGCCGACCAGCAAGAAGAGAACCCAACACACCACCATGGGAAAGACGTCTAAATAAGAAAATTGAAAATCTTCGAATAGATATAGGACAGCTGACGGAGTACATCAGGGGCATAAGGACTTTTCGACTGCAAAGGCGAGTTGAAGAAATCATGAATCGTGCCCGATATCATTCGCAACAAGATCCAGCGAATATTACTGCTCAGCAATGCCTTGATTCGGTGAAACAGAAGCTCTCTGTTATTGCGGGACGGCTAAGGAGGTACAAGACCAGCAATAACCGAAAACGAGACAATGCGCTTTTCCAACGATCAGAAAAGACTTTCTACCGTAAGCTAAACTCTCCACCTAATATAGCAGATAATAGTTATTATTTTATTATTTATACTTTTTTAATATTTGTTTGCACATAATTTTTGGCAAAAGTGAGGTAAGATTCAATTCACAAGGTCACTTTTATTTCTGAAAAAAAAAACGAACTTTCGTATTTATTTCGAATAGTAATAGTTAAAATATATTGTATGTAATATATTTCAATTATTTTTGCAAAAATTTTAGCCAATAAATTAGGAAAAACTTGCATTTTCAATGAAAACGCAAGAATAAATTTTGTAAACTTCATCGACCTTTCTATTATTGAAAACGCCAAATATTCGCTACTATGTTGCCAGATGTAAAATAAGTTTATGGTATAATTTTTATTTTAAAAAAACTTTCACAATATGTCCATCTCAGTCAGCAACATGGTTTAATTTTTGTAGTGTAAAAACGAGTTTAAAATCAATCCTAAGCAACCAACATTTTTCATTAGTTCAGGTTTAGCTTGGTTTTAACTAGTTTAAAAAACTGAAACTAAATTAAACTGATCTAGATATAATTAAAAAATTTTATTGTTCAACAGAAATCAGGTAAAAGGCAGGACAATCTCTGCCAGGTAAATATATTGAGAAAGGTCTGAGTTAGTAGGTATAAATGACATGTTTAGTAAAATTATAAGGCCCAGATGTGCTAAAATGAATTAGGATTATAAATTTGATGGAAGAATGGTGTTGTTTAGCAGCAGAACAACAGAAGAAATGGGCGGCAAAAAGAAATATCCAATGAAAGCTAATTATTAATGTTCTTCCTCATTCTCATTAAAAAAGAGGGGATAAAACTGTACTATGTATTTAAAAAAATTATAACCAAGAACTTTCACATGTATTTCGCCTCAGCCAGATAAGCTTCTGCAACTAAAAGAATCAGTGTCGAAGATCTCGGAGATATAGCCCCGAAGACAGCAGTAGTAGCCCTGACGATATTAATGGTTATATTCTTTTTGTTAATTAAACATACGTTCATTCTTAAAAATGTAGAAGTTTATTATGGATAATTTTCTCTTTAACTTATTAAAAATCACGTTTATTTTACAAAGGTAGTTATAATTTTCTTACAAAAAAATACATGTCAAATAAACAAAACCATTTTTGATGTCAACATTAATTTTAATTTAAAATGTCTCAGGTATTTTTAATCCATATCTGTATTTACACATTGTGTAAAAACAGCGGTTTAAAATACCTTAAGCGTATGAAAAAATTTATTTTTTTGTTATTCTGTTATTCCTGTAAAATAATGTTTTTAACTTAAGCTATTTTTGCTATAAACAATACAATTGCAATATAAAAGAGTAGTTTTTTTACTACTTTGTGCCATTTTTCATTCTTATTTTTAAGGCAAGGCAAAACAAGAAGGGATGTAACAAATAAACCGTTTTGCCATTCCTATTTTTTCTCTTTTTGTAAATTAAGCAGTAAAATCGCTGTTATCAAAATAATACTTTATTTGCCAAATCCCTTGGGAGCTATAAATTAACCCATAAATAACTTCCCAAAAAAAAACTCCCTTTTTATCGAAACTCCTGAATAGGTGAGAATTGGCTTTTAAAACTTGAATTCGAAACGATAAAAGTAAAGCTTAGGTATTTTTTGAATAAAACAAGCCGGAAATGGAAGAAATAAGATAAAGAACCGAAAGGGAACAAAGCTAAGTCGGGTATGGTACACGATAGACCCTGCTGTATACGGCCGATTCTAAGAAAAAAGAATAAATTTGAGTAAATTATTATAACTACAGAAGTATATATATATATATATATATATATATATATATATATATATATATATATAAATGTATGGTAACTTCTTTGGATTAGGTTTCAAAAATTAATACTACTATTCTGTGCTTGCAACGTAGTGGCTTTTTCAAAAGTATAATTTAAAATAAAAACAAAATACAACTAACATGGTCACAAACGCACACTCACAAGACTTAGAATTAACACTCAAATGGTACAATATTAATTAAAAATATCAATTGATAAAATAATGTGACATTAAAAATCAAAAATTAAAATTAAAAATTACAAATTAATCCCAGATACGCACCTCAATTTACCTTGGCCATGTTTCTCAGTGAAGTATTTGACGATTCCTTCAGTTACTATCAACTTAATATTTTTTTTTATTTGGAAACCTTTTTACTCAGTTTTTTCTGATTTATAAATAAATTGTACAAATACAGTGTGTTGCAAACAACAAGGGCTACAATAGGTGGTTTAGTTTATTAGGTTAAAATATATTTGGCTCAGCTTTTTGATATCTTGTTTGTCACTGATTGCTTGTTTTTCTTTTTTTGTATGTAGCATTTCCTTTATTTGAAGTTTATGGTAGTTTCTTTCCTGGGTTACAATCTGTGTGTTTGAAAAATCAAATTCATGTTTAAAATTTGTCTCGTGTTTGTGTAATGCTGTCGTTGCGTTTTTTGTGTATTTATGTCCGTTCAATCTGCTGTCTAGATATTGTGTTGTCATTCCAATATATTTTTGTGGACAATTTAGACATGGTACGGAATAGATAATGTTAGATTTCTTTTTATGTGTCACCTTACTTTTTAGCTTTGTAAATAGTGATGACAAGTGGTTGTATGTTTTGTGGCAAACTATAATATCGTGTTGTTTGAGGATGTGTGTAACTTTTTCTGACAATGAGTTTATGTATGGTATTGCAACATATGTTCTTGGGTTGTTATTATTATTATTTTGTGTAAGGGCGTTCTTACTATACAGTTTGTAGGTTCGTTGTTTTATTATTCTGTTTGTGAGTTTTTCGGGGAAATTATTATCACGCAGGATTTGTCTGACTTTCCTTAAAGCTTCTTGACGATATTTCGGCGAAGTTAGGGTTAAAGCTCTATCAGTCAAACCTATTATTACGCTGATCTTTTGGGGTTTCGGATGATGTGATTTATAGTTAAGGTAGCGTTCCGACCATGTATCTTTTGTGTGGTACACGTCTCAATCTTTTTACTTTCATAATTTCGAACTAGTGTGAGGTCAAGGAAATTTATTTTTTCATTTTGTTCGACTTCTGATGTAAATTGCATCTTTTGGTGGAAATTGTTGAATGCATTTAGTATGGTGTCTATATCAGTTTGGGGGACAGCTGCTAGACAGTCGTCAACGTACCTCTTGAAAAATTGAATCGGTATATTAAGTTTTTCTATGACATTTTCTTCCAGATATTCCATGACCAACTGTGCTACTGTAGATGATATTGGTGAGGCCATTGCGTCAAGCACAGAATAGTAGTATTAATTTTTGAAACCTAATCCAAATGTATATATACTTTCTCTAAAACTAAATCAATTACTAAATATGCCCAGAAAAAAAAACATATAACAAAGTCGAGCAAAATTCATCCTATGATTATGCAAAATTAGGTATTTCAATGCATAGGGTGTATAAACGGGTAGTACCTGCAGCAGAATTCACTACAGGTAAGCTTATTGATGCGCGCAGGTGTACGTTATTAATTTTGAAATTGAATGTCAACGCGTAAAAAAGAGCACCTCCTAAGTAACCGGCTGCTTTGTGGCAGTGCCAAATCAGTGTGAATTTCTCTTATATAAAATGGATTCACCTAAAAAAAGAAACACAACTCTGACCAAAAAATGTAAGAAAAACAAAACATATTCTTCTCCAAAATAAGTCACTTCTATTTAACAATGTTGCATCTTTATTCACATCATTAGAAAAAAATACTCAAAATATTCAAAAAGTTATTCAAAACCCATATATACTTTTTATATGACATTCCGTAAATTCTATAAAGGAATTTTGTCTACCTCAATTGATGTCGAGCGCCTGCAGCGGTCGGCGTCCAAGGAAATAACAAAAGCGTCAGGGATATAACAAACCAGTTTCATCTTATTGTTCTCAAAGTGCAAATATTTTTATTAGTCCTTGTTTTAGATGATATATCCTATTTAAAATAACATTAAATAAAATAATTTCTTATGAAATATTTAAAATATGTCAGTTGTTCGCTTCTCTGCAAATCTTATTTTTTCCGCGGAATCCCCTACAGCTACAAGAAAACCAGAGAAACCGTATATCCATCTCTTTTATACGTATATACATAAATGCATGCTTCTGAATTATATCTGACAGCAAAATTGATTTTAGTAGATAAAATCACTTTAAACAAAAGAAATATACGCCACATTTTTGAATTTATGGTAGACTAAAACTATATTTGAATGCCATAAATAAAATTTTACTGTGCGTATGAAGCTCGGGATGAACATTCTACATTTTATTACTTTTATTTCTGAAAAGGAAAATATGATATCATCGATATATTGTTTGCAACTATTATTGTTTTAATGTAAAATTAATTTTTAAACACTGTAAGAAGTTCCGGAATTTTTACGCAAAATTATTTTACAAGAGAAGGTAATTTTAATAGGCATAATTCTCACTTCTGGAGCATGAATTCTCATGCAATTCGAAAGAGAAATTTTCAAAAAAGATTTATTGTAAACGTATTTGCTCTAATTATGCACGATCAAGTACACTATCATATTTATGAGGAAGTATTGAATACCGAACGATTCCTGGCCATTTTACAAACGGTTTTGACAGATTCTGTTGATAATCTGCCGTCGGATAGAAGATTTTTAGTATCAAGTGAATGATGCTCGGCCACATTGCAGAAATTGAATTATATGTGTGAAGATAGATGGATTAGGTATCTAGGACCATGGAATTGCCCACCTTAATCCCCAGATTAACACCATTAAATTTCTATCTCTGGGGAACAGTAAAGCAAAGAATTTACTTTACTGGAAGAACTAGTAGGTTGAATAAGAAGAACCTTCGACTATTTTGATCCAGCTCAAATAGCAAAAGCTACTACAGAAACTATTATGTCGAGCATTCAAAAGTGTTTAAGAGTCAATGAGGGTTATATTGAACATTTAGATTAAGATTATTTTTTGTAATTATTTTAATTTATTACTTTCTGTTTCTTATTATTACTTACTATTTATCATTATTTACTCTCCTTCGTCGCAATTTTGTATAAAAGGTTAACATAATTAAGATGATTTTTCTTAATGTTTCTAAATTTTCTTCTGTTCATTAGTGTTAAGTTAGAATATATTTCGTTGAAAACTTTGCATGTCCCACCTATAATTCTGTTGCACTTGTCATGAATAAAATAACTGTTCTAGCTAGGTATAGGGAGATCCCATATGGACAGATATATTCTTCTTGCCGATGGACCAAATGAATCAAAAACGTAGCATCTTATTTGGAAAAATTAGGTTTTTTAAATTTTTTCCAGGTTTTGTTACTTTTCCACTTCACTGTGTTTAAATTGTCATTTTTAGACAATTCATTATCGATACCAATAATATCTAAAGCCACAACCGGAATACCAGGATTCATTATTTTATTTTTTAAATGATATTCAATTTTAGGCGGTACCTTAATAATGATAAAAATTTGAAAAAAATATGATTTCCTCAAAAACGGCTAGAGTGGGGCAAAAAACTGAGTTAAAGTTATAGAAAATAAAGAAACAAATTACTACGCCGCGAAAGAGAAATTAAAAATTCGATATGCCCAACTAAATACTTCTATACAGGTGGATATTTTTTGCCTAGGCTAGCATGCCGGAGATTAGGGATATATATTATATATATATATATATATATATATATATATATATATATATATATATATATATATATATATATATAATGTTTGTTTGAAGTGTGTCACGGATGGATAAATGTGCTTTATTGTTTATCCGGGAGTTCATCCGTTCGTCATTGTTTCCTGTTGAAGGATCTTGCAGACGTTTCGCCAAGGTCGCACTTGGCATTTTCAATGTTTACTGATCGAAGTTTGGAAAGTGAACTGAGGTTTCTTAGATTGCGCAGGCTTTTTATACTTTTCGTGATTGTTCGTGGTCGTAGGTTGTACCGAAGATTGTTCGGTGGTGACCCCTCCTTCGTGCCGCGTGTGCTTGCCGACGTTGCCGGGAGAAAATCACAAATGCTCTGCGACAAAACGGGTACAAATCACACGCAATTAAAAAAGCTATGAAACAACACAAAAAACCACGCGAAACACAGGAGCCCACCGACAACACCGCAAAAACCACATTGCCATACTTAAAAGGGGTCCCAGATAGAATAGGACGGATTTTAAGAAGGAACAATATCCAAACAGCTTACAAACCTCATCAAATCATAAGATCGACATTTAAAAACCCCAAGGACAAAATTAAGTTAGAGAATCCAGGGGTCTACAATATATCCTGCGGGTTCTGCCAGAAATCATATATAGGACAGACAAACAGAAGAATATCACCTAGACTCGAAGAACACAAGCTATCTACTAAGAACAAACAAACCACGTCGGCACTATTTCAATACCACATCCAAACAGGACATAAAGTTGATTTTGAGTCATGCAAAGAAATAGCCAATGTTAGTAACCTCAGAACAAGACTTGTTCACGAAGCAATAGAAATCGAAAAAAGTGGCGAACTAAACAAAAGAGACGACGCACTAAATTTGCCAGTCACATGGAAATCCATCATCAAACGAACAGAAAACACCACACCAACATCGGTAAAACAAGTACAACCGGCAACGTCGGCAAGCACACGCGGCACGAAGGAGGAGTCACCACCGAACAATCTTCGGTACAACTTACGATCACGAACGATCACGAAAAGTATAAAAAGCCTGCGAAATCTAAGGAACGTCAGTTCACTTTCCAAACTTCGATCAGTAAGCATTGAAAATGCCAAGTGCGACCTTGGCGAAACGTCTGCAAGATCCTTCAACAGGAAACAATGACGAACGGATGAACTCCTGGATAAACAATGAAGCATATATATATATATATATATATATATATATATATATATATATATATATATAATGATGTTAGTGAAGACAGAAAACAACCAGATTCAAAAATAAAACACCCCGATTCCAAAAACAATTAAAATCTATATTTAACCATAAGTAAAAAAAACGGAATTCTGAATTACAAACTATGGGTATTTTAACTTAATCTAAAAGAAATATGTGACTATTTGTTACGTGAATTAAAAAAAGAACAAGAAACAATGAACAATAACACTATTACTAATATGACGTCATCTGCACCAAACGCCAAGTCAGTTAGCTTTAGCTCTAGCTTTAGATTGGAAAAGCTGCGTTAAATAACGTTACTTTTGCTTTCGTTCAAATATTTATATTTATTTTAAAATAATAAACTATCTAGTAGGCCGATTAAGACTAAAATTATTTTTATTTAAACCTGATTAAAAATCTTGGATTATTAAGATGTGAGTGAGTATATTAAAATGATGTTTCAAATTACCTAGTGTATACAAATACCTTCGGTTTACAAGATATTTTAAATGAACTTAAATATAAAGTGTCCTGTAATTGATTGCAGAAAGTCTTATTAGTTCCCAATCACAGGGCAAAAATGAAAGTATACTTTAAAATCGGTAACTGTTTATTATAAAGTTATAATACTTAAAAGGCCGTTTTGTCATTAAATCCAAACACTTTCGGCAAGCCGGTGGCCTCTTCGGGAGCAGTGGTATCTTATATGCCGGCACTGGCATGTCAATCCAATCTTAGACAGAAAGGCAAAATCCCGGTATTATAAAAACTGTTTGTGGCATGTACCTGACTGTTTTTAAGGTTGTACCAAGTATTAAAAGTCGCAAAGACGGTTAGTTAACTTCTTAGGTGTGATCACTTTTTCTACGGTGTACTTAGCGAAAAACGAATACAATAAAAACTTTGTTTATCCTTACTATCTGGCAAATGATTCCTTAACACACTAAACTATAGTTTTAGCTGCAACTAAGAATAAGAGTAGTATTGTACTCTTAGGAAATCAGCAAAAAATCTGCTTTCTGGGTTTTGCCAGTTTTCACAACCAAGGCTTGGCCCAGACTCTCTCTACTGATGCTTCTAGAAATCTCCAGAGTGCCAAAAACAAAGGTAAACAAACAAAAGATTAATTACACCCTTTTCGAAAGTAGTAAAAGTGGAGTGTTTGATGCACTTTAAGGCACACTTGAATTTTTTACAATACCGGTTTTTGATGTGACAGATAAATAAACTGTTTTTTTTTGTAATATTTATCAAAGAGACTAACTGATGAAAATAAGGGATTAATTTATGATGAATATTAGCTTGTTATGATTTACAAGCCAAACGGCTTCGCACTCCTTCCAGGGAACATTCACTTATACCAGGCATACAAAGACACCAAAAGTATGAAGCTCTGTGGGAACTCTTTCCATGTTATCGGGTCCTAGGTGACGTGGTCTGCTGTATTTCCCATGAACTTTCGGACGGTTCGCGCGATTGCTAGGAGAGTTGCTTTCTGCATCGGTTTATACAGATGCTCACTAAGACCCAGCCCCTTGATGTTCTGCAGGATGTTCTTTGGTATCACTCCAGTTGTTGACAGTATTATGGGAATCATTTGGACGCTGTTCATTGCCCATTGTCTTCGGATTTGCACCTCCAGATCTCTGTATTTGGCGATTTTCTCGTTGTATTTCGGCCTTAGGTTGTTGTTGTTAGGTACAGCGATGTCGATTAGTGTAGTTCGCCTAGAAATTTTATCTATTAGAATAATATCTGGTCTATTATGAGCAACTGTCTGATTCGTCAAAACCGTTCGGTCCCAATATAACTTGAACTGGTTGTTCTCAAGAATAGGCTCGGGATTGTATTGGTAATAAGGCACTTTTCCTACCTGTAATAGGTTTAACTTTTCTGCTAACTCTTGGTGGAGTATCTTAGCGGCTGAGTCGTGTTTTTCCTTATACTCGGTTGCGGCAAACGCTTGGCATCCTCCAGTTATGTGCTGGATGGTCTCTGATGTTCGACAGCCATATCTGCATTGGTCATTTTCTATTGAGAGATCTTTAATGATGAACTTCCGATAGTTCTTCGTCGGAATAACCTGGTCCTGGATAGCTAACAAGAAGCCCTCCGTTTCCCGAAACATCTGTCCTGAAATCAACCAGTAGTTCGACGCTGAGTTGTCGACATTGTCCTGATTGACCTCATTTAGATGCCGTCCATGAAGTGGCTTCCGTAACCAGGTTTGTAACTTCTCTTGGTCTGTTTGGTGGTGAGAAGTAATATCTTGTTCCCTCAACTGTAGCGGTGTTGAATCGTCTGCCTCCCATATTGCTCGATGTAGTGTGGAAGAGTGCGCTAGCCTGTGGAAATATGAACGTAATAGCTTTATTGTTGATATTATTGGTAAAGTTACTTCTAGTTTTATTCGTAATATAACAAAACTGTAACAAAATAAAAAAAAATTAAACATACAGGGTGATTCATTTATAATAAATAAGTTTTGGATAACTTTCGGTATAACCTGAAGTCTCACAAGATCGCTGTTACTTCATTTGAAGTGAGCGTGACCGAAAACCCCAATATACAAATTTGCAGGATTCAAATTGCATTATTTTTGTAGATATTCTAACGGACAATCACCGTGGGATACCCTGTATAGGGGAGCTTTTATACTAGTTTCCACTCCTCCAGCATATTCAGATTTAAAAATACTACAAAAATGTTTGTCCCTCTTGAAAAATAATTTCGAAAATTACTTCCTTAGTAAGCATTAACGTACTGTGACCCCATACTCTCTTTTCAACTTCCTACGTATCGGTACATATGTTTTTCTAACCAATCAACAAGTTTTCAGGAATATTGGTAGCAATCACATTTGTACGATACTGATTCAAAAGTATAAATCACAAAAAAGTTTTAATATTACAGAGTAATTATTAGCAAAAGTATATTTGAATATAATTATTTTTGTTTCAAATATGATTTGCGTAAGCTAATTTAATCTGTCAATCGTATATCGTGCTGAGATGGAGTTTATTATTTCCTTTATGTACTCACGTAAGCCGTTCGATACGACTAATAATAGAGCAAAGCTGAGACAATGCAAGGTAAAGTCATTGTGTGTATGAGTAAGTTTGTTAGGCGGTCACGATTTTGTTAGTTTTGAATGTGCGCGACGTTATCAGCAGCGACTCTCCATGTGAATAAAACATTTCATTAACTCAAAATATAAGCTGTCACAAGATAAGCGCAACATGAGACTTTGTGTTGTACGTGGAGTGGTTTGTTTTGCGAAACACTGCTTTGTTAATAGGAATATATGTGGTTTTTTGTTTGACTGGATTTTTAATTAAAACTTTTACGTTGTGTATATTCGTGTTAGTAAAAGGCATACTAATAATATTATTTACAAAGAAAATTTCTATTCCATAAAGGAAAAAAATCATTAATCAATATGTGCAGTCGATCATTGTAACCCTGCACGCCAAAGAACAGGATTCCATTTTTCCATTATTTTTTTCTCAAGAATTTTTATTTGTTTACTTGTATTCGGTTAAAACTTCATGCTTTCCCTATACATAGGTCTGGTGACAGTACTTTCCAACCTCTCCTCCACTCATCTTAACTATCTGATCCTGAGTTTGTCAAGTAATCCCGGTTTGCGTAGAAAGCATAAAAGTAATTATTCTCTTCATTTCTTCAACTTTCCCCCCTTTACATGTAATTATAATTAAAGATAAAATGGATCCCGCACCAACCAAATGGAAATTGGATCTCGGTCAAATTCGTTGAAAATTCAGTATATTGTAGGTCTAGATGTGCTGATCAAAAGTTTCTATGGGCACAAAGTCCAAAAGTTAATAGTTTTCAAGATACAAAGGGATGAGTTGCGCCCGCACCAACCAAATGGAAATTGGATCCCGGTCAAATTCGTTGAAAATTCAGTATATTGTAGGTCTAGATGTGCTGATCAAAAGTTTCTATGGGCACAAAGTCCAAAAGTTAATAGTTTTCAAGATACAGAGGGATGAGTTGCGCCCGTACAACCAAATGGAAATTGGATCTCGGTCAAATTCGTTGAAAATTCAGTATATTGTAGGTCTAGATGTGCTGATCAAAAGTTTCTATGGGCACAAAGTCCAAAAGTTAATAGTTTTCAAGATACAAAGGGATGAGTTGCGCCCGCACCAACCAAATGGAAATTGGATCCCGGTCAAATTCGTTGAAAATTCAGTATATTGTAGGTCTAGATGTGCTGATCAAAAGTTTCTATGGGCACAAAGTCCAAAAGTTAATAGTTTTCAAGATACAGAGGGATGAGTTGCGCCCGTACAACCAAATGGAAATTGGATCTCGGTCAAATTCGTTGAAAATTCAGTATATTGTAGGTCTAGATGTGCTGATCAAAAGTTTCTATGGGCACAAAGTCCAAAAGTTAATAGTTTTCAAGATACAGAGGGACGAGTTGCGCCCGCACCAACCAAATGGAAATTGGATCCCGGTCAAATTCGTTGAAAATTCAGTATATTGTAGGTCTAGATGTGCTGATCAAAAGTTTCTATGGGCACAAAGTCCAAAAGTTAATAGTTTTCAAGATACAGAGGGATGAGTTGCGCCCGCACCAACCAAATGGAAATTGGATCTCGGTCAAATTCGTTGAAAATTCAGTATATTGTAGGTCTAGATGTGCTGATCAAAAGTTTCTATGGGCACAAAGTCCAAAAGTTAATAGTTTTCAAGATACAGAGGGATGAGTTGCGACCGCACCAACCAAATGGAAATTGGATCCCGGTCAAATTCGTTGAAAATTCAGTATATTGTAGGCCTAGATGTGCTGATCAAAAGTTTCTATGGGCACAAAGTCCAAAAGTTAATAGTTTTCAAGACACAGAGGGATGAGTTGCGCCCGTACAACCAAATGGAAATTGGATCTCGGTCAAATTCGTTGAAAATTCAGTATATTGTAGGTCTAGATGTGCTGATCAAAAGTTCCTATGGGCACAAAGTCCAAAAGTTAATAGTTTTCAAGATACAGAGGGATGAGTTGCGCCCGCACCAACCAAATGGAAATTGGATCTCGGTCAAATTCGTTGAAAATTCAGTATATTGTAGGTCTAGATGTGCTGATCAAAAGTTTCTATGGGCACAAAGTCCAAAAGTTAATAGTTTTCAAAATACAGAGGGATGAGTTGCGCCCGCACCAACCAAATGGAAATTGGATTCCGGTCAAATTCGTTGAAAATTCAGTATATTGTAGGTCTAGATGTGCTGATCAAAAGTTTCTATGGGCACAAAGTCCAAAAGTTAATAGTTTTCAAGATACAGAGGGATGAGTTGCGCCCGCACCAACCAAATGGAAATTGGATCTCGGTCAAATTCGTTGAAAATTCAGTATATTGTAGATCTAGATGTGCTGATCAAAAGTTTCTATGGGCACAAAGTCCAAAAGTTAATAGTTTTCAAGATACAGAGGGATGAGTTGCGCCCGCACCAACCAAATGGAAATTGAATCCCGGTCAAATTCGTTGAAAATTCAGTATTTTGTAGATCTAGATGTCTTGATCAAAAGTTCCTATGGGCACAAAGTCCAAAAGTTAATAGTTTTCAAGATACAGAGGATGAGTTGCGCCCGAACCACCATTCCCACACAGCACTAGACGTCTTATGGACGTCATTTTTATATCCATATTATGTCTGAAGGTCTCAAGACATAAATAAAGCGTCTTATAGACGTTGTTTTAAAGACATCCATAAGACGTCTATATACAACGTCTTTAAGATATCTTTTAAAAGTCTATATACAACATTTTATATGAAAATAAATACAGTTGTGTATAATTTAGTTGATAAAAACTAAAAAGCATTTCCTTCCCTATGGATTTTGTCGCAGTTGGGTAATAAGTTTGCAACGCCGCACAGAGCTCAGCTGAATACAAGTTGAGGTTAAAATATTTGATTGAACGACAAATTTTTAGTAGCCTCACTACGATCTTGGTTAATGGAATTCTTGCGTGATCTTTTTTATCAATACTTTGGTGCTTTTTGTCACAGACTGTTTGATGTACCGATAACAATATGATGCCAACTAACTTTAAAAAACCCGCCATTTGTTTCTGTCAACTCTGTCATTTTTGTTTTTATATTTCGTCATGTCATTATTCATTTTTAATGTTGTTGGTGTGCCGACTGTGAAAATTTAGCTTTTGAAAGAATTTTATTAAAATAGTTGATTTATCTATGTGCCTCTGAAAATCTTTTTTATTCGTGTTTATGTAATACTTAAGGTAAGATCGAGAATCATATGCACTTAGGAAAAACAGTAACGTTATTTATAGGTTGTCTTACAGGAAATTCCCAAATGCTTTACGGCTTATATTTTTGTAGTAACTCGATGTTATTAGAAGTATGAAATGAAATCTTCAAAAATATTATCTGTGCAAAAAAGGCCTGCACAGCTCATCCAGACCCGGTCCTAAATATTACAAGAAATATTACTAATGAAATGGAAGGCGAAATGTTTGTTTATGGAGTGCTCCATTAATGAAACCTGTAAGATTTATTTTGTTCCTGATGATTGGTTTATATTTAAAGAACATAGAAAATAGAATTTTGTTAATTACAAGAAGTAATTTTGTTTAAGGTTTTAGAAATTTCAAAACTGGGAGTAGGGAGCATTTATGACTTTGTAAAGTGAGCTTGTAAAATTACCATGTACAGTTGATTAGTACGAAAAGGAAAGAGAAAGTTCTACGATTCCAACTTGGCGAGACTTATTATGAGTAAGTTCTGTCTTTCATTATACATATTAACCTTGAAATAGCATAAGTCACGATTCTATAGTAGAGGACAATTATAAAAATACGCAAAAATAACACAAAATTTACTCCCACAAATGATAAACTTTATCCTATAAAATTAAAATCAGTTTGTTATTCGGATCTACAGAGACAACAGGACTGGCAAAAAGTTAGAAGAATGAGGAAATTTCAATCCAAACATGGCTGAAAAGGGCATCAGACCAGATTTGTTATTCGACTAAATAAAAATTCTTGTTTTTAAAACTATTTAAATATTTGTGTACTTTTTATTTCAATAAACTTTTATTTTGTTGATAGTCTACCTTTTAGAGTTATTATAGCGAAGGGATAAACTAGGGCTTAAATTTGATAAGTTCACTTATAGTTCGAACAGTAGTAGTTCTGAAAATATTTGCTCTTCTACCTCACTTCTTAAATTTCTCGTCTTTAATGGACGTCCATAAGACGTCTTGAACGTTGAGATCAAACGTTTTATGGACGTCTTTAAGACGTATATGTGCTGTTTGGGATTTATATAGACAAGACGTAAGGGTCGATTTTTTCTATCTATCTTTTTCTCTCTCTCTCTCTCTTCCTATCTTGTGAACTTGTTTGGCTAACATAGGCGAATGCAAATGTACAATACATATATATATATATATATATATATATATATATATATATATATATATATATATATATATATATATATATATATATGTGTGTGTTGCAGCGTAAAACATTACACACTATGTACCAAAATAGTGAAATCGCGTGATTAAAAATACTTCAGTCGATAGGTTTAGAATAATGAAGGAGATCACCAATTGGAATCTTGACTATGGCCTTTAGATCAAGGGTCAAGGTCGAACATTGTCAAACTAGGAATAGTACATGTCTTATATGCAATGCTGAAAATGGTTTTCACCGACTGTCAAGTGAATGTAAAGCAAATGTCTTCATTTCCAGAAATATATATGTGCCTGGGAATGTTAAGTCATGTCAGTATCATTTAGATGAACGAGGTTATTTGCTGCAATCGTTCTTGTTTGGTTTGCAATTTATTAATAGACCATATGTGTTAAAAGGACAGGAACTTAAACTATTTTTACAAACTTTTCGTGAAGTAACAAAAAATATATCTCGAAAACTATTAACTTTTGGACTTTGTGTCTATGGGAACTTTTGATCGAGACATCTAGACCTACAACATACTGAATTTTCAACAAATTTGACCGGGATTCAATTTCCATTTGGTTGGTGCGGGCGCAACTCATCCCTCTGTATCTCGAAAATTATTAACTTTTGGACTTTGTGCCCATAATAACTTTTGATCAGGACATCTAGGCCTACAACATACTGAATTTTCAACGAATTTGACCAGGATCCAATTTCCATTTACAAGCGTTCCTCGTATCTTAGTTACGTAAGTTAATTAAAAAGTCATTATTATACTGCAAAGTTTTTTTTACGCAAAATAAAATAGAATACTTTTTTTTCTAACGGAATCATATTTTGAGTTATATGGTAAACTGACACTTTTTTAAATAGATCACCCCATATATTTTTACGATTTTGTCTCATTGAAATCGCTCACTGAGTTCACAGAATAAAACACAACATCCCTCACTAATACTTCCAATACTTAAATATATACACAACTCTCTTATTACTACTACTTAATCTTCACTATTCAAAAACCACTATACAACTCCTAACTATACAACTAAACGACTAACTCTACTACGCTATTCATATCTCTATTTATATACCTATAGAAATTCCTGTATAAATCTAGAGCATAAAAGTTGAGATCTGTCTAAAAAGATGAGTCATTAATACACTATTCCTTTCGGTACATTATAATAAAGATGACTCATCGCGTCGGATTATTTGTATATACGAGGGCGTATCAATAAGTTACTTCTAGTTATTCGTAACAATATTATCGCATAGCTTAATTTTAATTAAGTATTAAGTATTTTCAGACTTATTGACTGATATTTGAGTAAACACCTGTATCCGCTAAAATTAAAAAATAATATCTTCAAGCATTACTGCGTATTCGCCAGGTTATCATTTTACAGATAAACAACTTAGAATAATATACAATATATTGACGTATCCGAATATCTTAGGCTCTCAGAAAAATGTACCGCTAGATACGTACTGATGGCAATACAATAATGTATTAAATTTGAAACATTTCTTTCACTTAATGGGATAAAATAATTGCTAAACACTAAAAGATATGAAATAAAATACAATTTTTTTTCGTGTACTATCAAATATCAAATTTTTTTCTTTTCTATCAGATTTGATCCAGTGTGACTAAAAGTAAAATTGGGAGATGCAAATAAAACCGTAACACCCAGATTCACTAGGAAAGTTTAAGACTTAAACTCGATCTAATTGCCATGGAAGTTAAATCCTCTAGTTTGTCCGTTTTGTTTTGCATATGATATTGTCATAATTTATATTATTGTATACTGAAATTTGATAAAGTTCTCGATTTATGCTCGATTAGTAATAAAAGAAAATGATTTTTTTTTGTGTTTCTATTTTTAGGGTTTAAAACTTGCTTGCATTTGTTACGTTTAAGAAGTGTTCCGTAAACCAATATATCTAGAATTATTAAATTAATTGCAATTTAAAATGGTTTCTAATTATTTATGTGCTGTGAAAAATACAGCTTAGGAAAAAATAAGATAGTATAGAAGTAAAAAAACAATTAATGATGATCCATTATGACTAATATTACCAAACAGATATATTATTTGCAAAAAGAAGCTCTTAGAAAGTTTTTACCGATAAAGAAAAATTAGAAATAATTTTTATAAACTCCATATTGATTTTCCTAAAATATCTCAAAAACCCAAACAGTCATACGTCATAAAATTACAGACAAAATTGTCTGAAACTTTTTTGATTTAACAATTTTTTTTATCTATTAAAGATTTCAAAATCCTGATACATCATTTTAGAACACATTATAATTTAAAATAATGTAAATATTGATTTAATTTTTAACATAGTGCGGTAAAATATAGCGCTTAATAATAGTTATTGATAGAAATTTCTGCTTGTATTTGTGGAGTTTTAAATGTATACACTTTAAATACCTAATACCCATCTACTGTGATTAACTGTCTACTCTATACCTGAATTATTGCCGTCCACTTATATTTAACTGACCGCATCTGTATCACCGCTGGTTTTACCTCTGTTTCCGATTTCTCCCCATTCTCCCCTTATTCTAAATGGACTCAATTTTCCTCGTAATTTGCTCGTGAATAAGGCGGACAAATAAACCGTTATAAAAGAAGTAAATGTTTTATTAAAGTATAAGTCGCTGTCGATCTTTTTACAGCCTTTAAACAATATCGGAACATGAAATGTCATTCCCTACTAAAAAATGATTAATTTTCCATTATAGCGTTTACGAACACAAGTCAAAATGTTCAATTAAAAAATGTATTAAAATTTAAAAAAGTAAAAACGGACTGTTGTAGAATTTTGACGTAAAATCTATGCAACTTTATATTTTATGTTTTAAATTTAAATAACAAAATTGAGGTTACTAATTCCAGACTTTATCCTTAACTCAATAAAGATTAGAGTCATGTGAAGGAGACTATTTTAAAATTTGCGTCGCTTACAAGTACTAATAGTAAAGCTGAGCGGTGTTCCAAACTAAATTTTGAAAATGAGCAAAATAAAAGTCAAAAATAATAATAAACAATTTATTAACGATAAATATATAATGGTTAAAAAAAAATTGATAAAGTAAATAATTTATCAAAAAAATTGTACATAAGTTATAATATAACCTGCGTTGTTTAAATTGTTTTATAAGTGATCAACACAAACAAGAATTGTTTTTAGACTAACCCTGTAGTATATAAAAAGAAATAGGCTACCTTTAACTTATAAAGAAGGTTAACTATACGACTTTATATACAGTTATTAAAAATCTATGACCATTTAAGCTGTTAAAATTAACAAATATATTCCGATATTTAAAAATACAATAGTAATGAATCAAGATAAGAAAGTTGGTCAAATGTGAGCTGAACACAATGTTATGTTTTAATAGATAAAACTGGATTTGCTCTTTTGCTAAGTATATTCAATATTTATCTAAAGATAAAATGAAACTAAATATGTCTAGGTAATTAATACAAAGCTTGTTGCTTCAAGACAATATTTTGCGAAAGGAGAGTTTAAGATAAGTTGTCTTCTACTAAGACATGATAAGATAAGAAAAAAGATAGTCGAGCTCCTTAAACTTGGAACAATCGAGCAGGTTCAGTCAAAATTTTACATATAAGCTTCAAATAAGCCAAGGAAAAGATGAAACTTAAGACTTACCTGTAGTCCTCCTGTCGAAGTAGGAGGTTGGGAATTAATATTTAATCTAGAAAATATGTCTGGATATGACTGCCTTTTTTCTGGATATCTATAATACAAAAGGAAATTTTCAATATTACATCGCAGCTCAGAAAGATTTTTAATAGCAATAAATTTGTATTATTTGTACCTGTAAAAATAACATTCAGAAGCCTCGTGAGAAATCCCATTTGATAGGATACAATACACTAGTACGTTATATTCTTATAATTATCGTAATTTTGGACAGCAATCAATTATTAAAATTTTTAAAAAATACTCAGCGAATGAAAAAATGTCCTTACCGAACTATTTCAAACCTGATTAAATTTTCACCTGTCAAATTGTGATGGAAATTTAAAGCTTTTGTTTTCCGCAGTAGACGTGACCTACTTACATTGGTTGCTTTTTTTATATCAAGTATCAAAATTGTCTTTCTTAAACCATAATATATTTAGAGAATATTAGAAACTTTGAAACTTAAGTTTTAAATGATATTTATGATATTGTATCAAAAATATTATTATTAATAAGATATGTATTCAATATTC
Source organism: Diaprepes abbreviatus (assembly GCA_034092305.1). Lineage (NCBI taxonomy): Eukaryota > Metazoa > Arthropoda > Insecta > Coleoptera > Curculionidae > Diaprepes > Diaprepes abbreviatus. The sequence continues at coordinate 2,543,761 of JASJET010000171.1, forward strand.
ATAATCTTGCGAATTGTAAGAAAAAAAAAACAAAATTTTATATTTATTCTTCTTCTTCTTCAAGTGCCATATCAGGTCCCCCTGACGTTGGCAATTACATTGGCAAGTCTTTCACGATCCTGCGCCAACTGGAACAGTTCCCCTGCGCTACGTATACCAGTCCATTCGCGAATATTCCTCAACCAGGAAGCCTGTCTCCTTCCTACCCCTCTACGTCCCTCCACTTTACCCATCATGATTAGCTGAAGAATTCTATATCGCTCCCCTCGGAATATATGTCCAAGATATGAAATTTTTCTACACTTCACAGTGTTTAATAGTAGACGAGTTGTGTCGGCCCTATTGAGTACCATTTCGTTGGTCTGCCTAGCTGTCCAAGGTATTCTCAGCATTCACCGGTGTAATCACATTTCGAGAGCCTCCAACCGATTAATCGTGGCAGTCTTAATTGTCCAGATCTCTGCCCCATATAGTAGCACTGGCCAGACGCATGATCTTATCATTCTCTGTCGTAGTTTTAGGTTGAGATTATCATTGCAGAAAAGTGGTTTCATTTTTTGAAAAGTTACTCTAGCAGTCTCTATTCTACACCTTATTTCTTTATCTGGGTTTAGATTTTCGGTGATATAACATCCAAGATATTTAAAATGAGTCACCCTGTCTATATTTTTTCCTTCTATTTGTATTGAAGCGTTAAGATGAGGTTGTCTACTAAAGACCATACGTTTTGTCTTTTTGATATTTATGTTGAGCCCCATTTCTTGACCCTTAGTGTCAACACAGTTTAATAGATGTTGCAGATCTTGTAGTTTGTCGCTTAGGATAACAGTGTCGTCAGCATATCGTATTGTATTTATATATTCTCCATTGATTTGTACTCCCATTCGTTGTCCTTGAGTAGCCCGTTTAAAGATTTGATCTGAATATATATTAAAAAGCAGTGGAGATAGTATGCAGCCCTGTCTGACGCCTCGCAGAATTTTACTTTCTTCTGTGAGTTTTCCATTACATTACATTTATTACTGAAATCAAATATCAATTATTATACGTTTTTGAAAATCTATATCCTGTTATTTTCCAAAAAAATCTGATTGTAACGGACAAATCGCGTCTTAACCAAACATATAAATGCCTGTATTCGATCTGCGCTCCTTAATGCAAGTGTAGTGAGCAATCTTATAAACATTAAATGTCTGAAACTCAAAAAGTCAAAGTTGGAGGTAGTAAAAGAATCCAAGTTAAAATTAATATTGTTAGTCATGGTGCTGCAAATAAGGGTGTTTCTAAAAAGCCTTATCACTTTTCCATGATATAATATATCCCATTTTTAATATATACATCTATATTTTTAAATATATCAATATCAGATATATCTAAAATATTATATATCAACTCAATTTAAAAAAAAAAGAAGATCAATTTAAAAATAAATAAAACAGTTTTTCAATCAAATATATTTATTGAAGAAATCAAATTATAAAAATTTGTAACACAAAACACATGAAATGTTTCTCACGTCAACCTTCTTAAAATTGTTCCAAATAAATAAAAGATTTACTACCGATGACATATTACGCCATCCAGAAGATAGCAACAAATCCAAAATCAAAATTATGCAAGGCGAATATATAAAATAGAATGAAGGTAGAAGAAAAGATAGATAACCGTTCGACAAATTGAAAATTGCTCTGAAAAATATATGATTTATTTCTCAAAAAAACTCACTCACCTCAAAAAGCGCATTCGGGGAAAATTCAAGAATGTATTTCTGAAGTCCTTAAAGATTGGCGTAGGAAAGCCACACACATCACCAATCCTTAAATAAATACCATTTTGATATGTGCAGCGGGCTACGTTCAGATTTTCGTGGATTAGTCAAATGTAGCACCTGCCTATTACTCACAATCAAGGAGTGTTCAGATTTTCGAGACGAAACTGATTGATGACGACGTGAACGCAACAAATAACAATTATTAAAACAATAACAGTATTTCTTGCTTTCTATAATCAGTTAATTTATACGTGAATAATTATCGATCCCGAGACAGATCAGTTCATTAAAAAATTTTTTTTTACATTTGACAGGATTTTATGTTCAAAATAATGTTTTAGTGAAAAGATAAAAAGTAATTATTTTTTATAGCTTAATTTAGTTTTGGATTAGGTTTGTTATTTTAATCGGTATACCTTTTTCCGATTGGTTTGTTCCGCAAAATTTATAGATCTGTTAAACATCCTTTGTTTAAAGGTTTTCTGTGGTTGGAGACCGAAATTATAATGCGAAGCATATTGGAGGCAAAAGCTTTAGGAAAAGGATACTTGAGTTCCAACTCAATTCGTCAGGAGGACTACAGGTGAGCCTTACTTTCCTATATTTTCTCTTTAGCTTATTTGAAGCTGCAGAATTTTCAGTCCGCTTGTTAGTCTGCTCCAAGTTTAAGGAGCTCGACTAATCTTCCTATTTTGTATCGTGTCTTGGTAAAAACCAACTTATCTTAAAGTAATCTAATTCTAATCTACATATTTTTAAAAAAAAATTTTATCTTCAGGCATATATTAAATATAACTAACAAAAAGGCAAATCCAGTTTTAATTAGTAGTTGAAAATGTACCATTGTACTTTGTATTCGGATAACGTCTGACTAACTTTGTTATATCATTTTATCTATTTTATAAATTTTAGTAAATTTTGAACTGATTGTATCTAACCAGTATGTTTGGCTTTTTGTGTAAACTTAACGTAAATTTATTTCTGTTTTATATACTGTAGAGTTAGTGTAAAGGTTATATCTCGAGACAGAGTGCTATTTTATTTAGAATTATTGTTTAATTTATATATATATATATATATATATATATATATATATATATATATATATATATATATATATATATATATATATATATATATATATATATATATATATATATATATATATATTTAGTTGGTTATTTTCTTGGGAATATGGTTCATTTTTATATTGAAACTACATATATACAGTAGTCATACTTATTGTATATATATATATATATATATATATATATATATATATATATATATATATATATATATATATATATATATATTTATTTCTCAGGACGTTTCGATTCTTTCGAATCTTTTTCAACTGATGCGGATGCAGAACAGAGATTTTTGTTTTAAACAATAGTTAATTACATCACAAACCAATTGTAGTCACTCACTCTTTTGTATATTCATTTTTTAAAAGTCTTTTTAAAAGGCCAGTTAGAAGAATGGGCACTACATTTTTAACCCTATAACTGTCTTGACTTGACTGAAATAACCAACTAAAAATATATTGAATGGTTCAAGAAAAAATTAATTCCTATATTATATATATATATATATATATATATATATATATATATATATATATATATATATATATATACAGTGCTTTCATTTCAAAACGAACCATCCTTAATAACTTTGTTAAATAGAAAAATTAAAAAAAAAGAAAAAACACGTCAATTTAGATATACAGGGGGAAGTTTAATTTTGCATTTGTTAAAAGTCTGTCAATCACCTCCTCACCTCCAGCTAACCTCACTTTGATATGTCAAATGGGAACCCCCACCTTGTGACACATCATTGTAAGCAGCATAAAATTGTCTATCCAACCGTATAAAAAAAATTAAATCGGTTGACGTACAAGCGAATAGTGTGCAAAAATGTCTTGTAATAATGCATAATATATCGGCCTCGAACTTTGGTATGTCAAATGATTACCCTATAGTGTGATACATCATTTTAAAGGACGTACGATCTGCTATCCAACGATGTCAAAAAAAAATTAAGTTAATAGACGTTATAGGCAATTAGGATGCAAAAATGTGTGTTAAATATAAGCAGTTTATTCAGTTTTATTCAGTTGAAGAAAATTATTTTATTAAATGTTCAAAATGTACGCCGTTATTAGCGAGACAATAAAAAAGCCTATTTTGAAATTCCCCACGAACATTGGCAAGGGTTTCTCTGCTAATTCCTCTACATTCCCGAACAATTCGATCTTTTAAATCGTCAATATTTTCAGGTGGGGTTTTATAAACCTTGCTTTTTAAATACCCCCAAAGAAAAAAGTCTAGAGGGGTTAGGTCTGGAGACCGTGCTGGCCATTCAATTGCACCACGTCTGCCAATCCACGTCCCTGGAAAATGTTCATCAAGCCACTCTCGAATTGCCAAAGCGTAGTACGGGGGAGCTCCATTTTGCTGGAAATGCAAATTATTTTCATTTAGTACCATAACAGCATTTTCATCCACTTGATTTTCTAAAGATTGCACAATGGCAGGATATATTGTGTTTTCTAAAAGGTTTAAATAAATTTGCCCAGTTAAATTATCTTCCAAAAAAAATGGCCCGATGATTTCATTGCCATAAATTCCTGCCCACACGTTAATTTTTTCGGGATATTGAGTATGCCCTTCTCGGAAAAGGTGCGGATTTTCATTATCCCAGTATCTGCAGTTATGTCTGTTAACCAGTCCATTTAGAAAAAAAGTTGATTCATCACTAAAGCAGATATTCTTAGGTAAATGGGGGTCCTCGTCAATTCGTTGGCACATTAATTCGCAAAATTGAATTCTCCTATCAAAATCGTCTTCTCCGAGTTCTTGAAGAATTTGAATTTTGTAGGGAAAAAACTTATTTTGTTTTAAAACTTTATGCACAGAGCCAGCAGAAATGTTGGTTAAATCTGCGACCTTTGAGATGGATAAAGTTGGATCTATTGCAAACTGTCCTAGTACCTCGATTTGGCATGCTTCATCTACAACCCTTTTCTCAATAGATTTTTTATTACAAACGGATCCCGTTTCTTCAAACTTTCGTACCAATTCGAGTACATATTTATGGCCCACGTTTTTGTCTTGATGCCTCTCGTTAAATGCTCTGGCGGTTCTACGAGCGCACCGATCTTCAGCTCCATAGAGAAAAATTATTTCTATTCTTTCGGCTAGCGTATACTGCATTTATATTCACGTTTCAACTAGGCGTCACACTGACAATTTTAACAATAATAAACAACTGGTGTTTAAAGATCTTAAAAATTTTATTTATTGCAGTGATTTTTTGTACCTATCAGGTACCGCAAAAAATATCATTGAAATAAATACACTAGATTGATTAGACTGCAATGAATTTTGCGATGAATTTTAAAACAGGCTTAGTTTTTTTCTCGCAAATATTTTAACTGTTTATTATTTTAAAAAAATATTTATTTTAAATTTACAATAATATTTTACTCTATGAAGTAGCCATTTGACATAATAAAGTTTAATGTGATAAGGTGTCTATTATTACCACACATCTTTTCTTACTATTCGCTTGTACATCAACAGATTTTGTTTTTTTTTATTGGCTAAATAGGAGATAGTATGCCCTTTAAAATGATGTATCAAACTATAGGGTAATCATTTGACATACTAAAGTTCGAGGCCGATATATTATGCATTATTACAAGACATTTTTGCACACTGTTCGCTTGTACGTCAACCGATTTAATTTTTTTTATACGGTTGGATAGACAATTTTATGCTGCTTACAATGATGTGTCACAAGGTGGGGGTTCCCATTTGACATATCAAAGTGAGGTTAGCTGGAGGTGAGGAGGTGATTGACAGACTTTTAACAAATGCAAAATTAAACTTCCCCCTGTATATCTAAATTGACGTGTTTTTTCTTTTTTTTTAATTTTTCTATTTAACAAAGTTATTAAGGATGGTTCGTTTTGAAATGAAGGCACTGTATACATATATAATTATATATATATATATATATATATATATATATATATATATATATATATATATATATATAAATATGTATTTATAAATATATATATTTATATTAGAAAATTCTCGGGTACACGGACAAACACCATTGATAAATATTATTCTTTTGTTAAAAAGTGCAGAGAACTCCAAGATCATGGAAAAACTCCGGTTCCGAAAATAACAACAGCGCTGTTTCGTTCTAGTATGGGACTCATCAGGCCATTGCATTTGGTATAAACCATCACCTCGCATCTGTGTCCTATAAACAGATTTTACGGTTGAAAAGACATTAAGAGAATTTGAACTTGGACTAAACTTGCAGTATTTTATTTTTTTACCATTTACCATAAAACTGAATATTTATTATTACATTTTTTAATTATTCTCTTTGACTTTTATTTTACACACACGTTGTCTTTCCTTAACCCCACATTTCCTTAAATTAGATTTAAACCCCCCTCAGTTTTACCATCAATAATTTGCAGGGGACGAAAAGTTTAAAATAATGCCATTCCCATAATTCTAAATTTTATTATATTAGGGATAAAGTTCAGAATTAATAACAATAAATTTGTTGTTAAAATTATAAATTTAAAATAACCCAGCACAAGTTATGTCGTATCAAAGATTATTATAGCGAGCGTTAGCAATGATAATCTTTGGTAGTATATAGTTTATTACTTTTTAGTGGAATTTTTTTGAGACAGTTTTTTTTTCAGTTTATTTATCTAATAATAATATGTAATATTGACTAATGATCCTTATTGCCATTTTAAAACTTTGAAATTTTTCGTTAAAACTTTCATAGATTATTATTATACTTATTATATGAAGATGATAAATTGGTAAAATTATAACAATTAGCAATCAATTTGCAATATCTTCATACATTGCTACTTCTTAATATGTATTTAATGACTTAACTTATTCAAATAAAGTATACAATGTCAATGTCGTGACATATTACATACAAGAGAATTTTGATTAATTTTAACGACGTGACCAGAGGACAAAATAATTCTGCAGACCCTGCGGCTGTCCCAAGCTGAAACGTCTCTACTATCAGACAGTGATGTATGCTCGAGTCATGATAACATCTTCATCTGGCATGAAGTCTATTTTTTTCAGCTTAGATATGCCACGTATTAAATCAAATAGAAGAAAAATCCATTTGTACGGTTTATCCAATGGACGTTAATAAATTCAAGCTATTCTGCGGTAAAAGATAAAAATTAGATTGATGGTCTTTTCTCCATTCCGTTTCCACGATGTTTGTTTTAACTGGCTATCTTTTTTTTTTATTGAAATTGGACATTATAGTCGGTCATTTTACATAAAAGTTTTGAAAATTGTTTATATTAATTGTTCAATGAAATAAAATCTCTCTAACCTAAAATATGTTACTACCTATTATGGCATGTTATTTAACTATTAAACCTTATACGATGTGAACATTTCTCTATATAAAATCTTTTACGAAATAAAAGACCTAGCTTCTAACGCATCGGACCAATTCAATGCTGTCTGATATACTTCATAAATTCACGTAATAAACAATTCTAATTTCTAATCAATGCAACATTTCAAATGGTTGTATAAAATGTTGCATTCGACTCGCGGCTCAACTTTGTGACCAAAAATCCGTTTAGGAAATTTAAACTTATGTAATAGAAACATTAGTTTATTGACAATATGATCTATGGGCACTATCCAATTTATAGATTAATCTATACATACTCCCAAATATTTTACACTCAAGAAACTAAAACACACTCATAATCCATACATTCATAAAAAATGCTTGCTTTTCCTTATTGGTTAAAAATTTTATTCTTGGTGTGTCTTGCTGGATTGATTTTAATGGGCCTATAGGGCTTTGCTATTATAATAGACACTTTGTAGCCTAAAAACAAAAACGTTAATTACATAGGCATATTTTTATTTATTTATTCATATGCTTAACAGTGTTATAACAAAAATAGGTTTTTTCTATAGAACAACTAACAAATTTATGAATTACATAACAATCAAACCTCTAGGTATACAAAAATCCGTATATCTTTTATTAGAAATATCTATTATTAAAAATATAACAAATTAATGTTTTCTATGCTAATTTAATTTTAAGTTTGTGAAAGATGAGACAATGAGTTGCCAAAAACAAGAAAGACGACGAAAAAAAAAAGATTAATAAATTTAACCTAAAGAAGTAAAATTCAATCGTGACATAACATGCCTACACACACACAGTTGATGGTAAATTTAATATAAAATTTTTATAAAAAAATTGAACCGACTTCTAAAAGTGCGTTAAAAAGTGAAAAATAACTATAAATTTTTATATGAAATTGAACTTTTTGAAGTCGGTGCCAAACTAACACCTGACAAAATGTGATATGCATAAACAGATCAAAAATACTTTATTTGTGATTGCGTTCTTACCATAATTTGTATATATTAGTAGTTATTTATTTCGTGTACAAATAATTTGGCGCCGACTTCAATTTCATATAAAAATTTATGGTTATTTTTCACTTTTTAGCGCACTTTTAGAAGTCGGTTCCATTTTTTTATAAAAATTGTATTTTTCTATTTTTAGTTTTAGAATTCATTATGATATTCATAAATTATTTGAATAAAGTACTAATCGAGATTAATGTACCTCGCAATGACTCCAAACTGGCAAAAAAGTACCCATTTTATCCAAAGTTGTAAATCACCCTAAAATGAACCACTAAAAATTCTTTAGTTCTTAGAGTTTTCCAAATACCAATCAAATTGGGTCAAACGAATATTTAGTTTGTCATAGAGAATCCACTATCTTAAATTTCAAATTAATTTTAGATTGGTAATATAGGCCCCAAAACCTTCCAATATCGATATTTAAAGAAAATAAATTAATTTTTATCCACCATATTGGATACGCCATATTGAATTTTTTAAAATAATTTTAGATTCGTCATGTGTGACCCCGAAAACTCTCCCGTACCAATTTTGGTGAAAATCGGACAAAACTGATTTTTTTTGTCCGCCCTATTGAATCCGCCATAATGAGTTTTTTAAAAATAATTTCAGATTCTTAATGTGAGGCCCAGAAAACTTCCCCATACCAATTTTGGAGAAAATAGGACAAAATTGACTTTTTCGTCTGCCATATTGGATCCGCCATATTGAATATTTTAAAAATTATTTTAGATTCGTCATATGCGACTCCGAGAACTCCCCCCTACCAATTTTGGAGAAAATCGGACAAAAACGATTTTTTGTCGGCCATATTGCATCCGCCAAATTGAATTTTTTTAAAATTATTTTAGATTCGTCATATGCGACCCCGTAAACTCCCTCTTACCAATTATGGTGAAAATCGGACAAAATTGATTTTTTCGTCCGCCATATTGGATCCGCCATATTGAATTTTTTTAAAATAATATCAGATTCGTTATGTACAACCTCGAAAACTCCCCCCTACCAATTTTGGAGAAAATCAGACTAAATTAAATTTTTTGTCCGCCATATTAGATCCGCCATTTTGAATTTTAAAGAAATAATTTCGGATTCGTTGGGTATAACTCCGAAAATTCCTCCATACCAATTTTGGAGAAAATCGGACAAAATTAATTTTTTTGGCCGCCATATTGTAAGCGCCATCTTGGATTTTACTGTACCAATTTCATCTAAAAAAATATGGGACCACCGCAGCAACTTCCTTTACATAACGTAAAAAATTTCATTGAAATCGGTGCACCCGCTCCGGAGTAATCGGTGTACATACATTAAAAAAAAAATACATTGTCGACGAATTGAGAACCTCCTTCTTTTAGAAGTCGGTTAAAAAAATTAAAATTTTCATACAAAAAAGTAAATGCTCAACATAATAAAAAAATATATTTTATCTTTTTTGGCTGCAGGTATTTTGATGTTTCATCTTTTTTCTTTCTCTTTTATCGAAAAAATACTAATGATACTTATCAGCCAATTAAACACTCTCTTTCTTAATCTGAGATTAAAATAGTTTTTTACAAATACAGCGTTTATATATTCTGATCCATGTTTATTAGATAGGTTAAAAATAATTTATTGAAATGAATATTTTGAATGAATAAACAATAAAGAATATATACGCGTCAAATCAATCACTTTTTTTGAAGTCTGTGCTTTTCTATTTAAGTCTGCATAAAACCACCTAAAACTTTATAGTAAAATTTCCGCTTGGCATACCAACACCTATGAAAATCCTATTAAATATTAGGCTTAAACCAACAAGTCCTGTGAAAAGGGGTAATTGCAAAGTCTTACAGATTTCGAACTTATCGAACTTCTATGTCTGCATTAGTCAAACAAGTATATTCACTTCAGGACGGCCACACTAATCCTTTCAAGGCTTCCTTCGTGCATAATATATGTGTGCCCGTCTAACGGCTTTTGGGGGTCTTACGGTATCGAATTAATTAGTTAGTGCCAAAGAGTGAAACAAACTTTTGGGAAAACTAGATAAAACCTATTAAGCATTGTTACTATTCTACTTAGTTTTAGGACAATTTACGTTCAACAATCGATATTTTAAAAATTATTAAGAGTATTCACTGCAACAGCAACCGTCGATATGAAGTCGCAATTTTGTTTTTGTATTCTGTGTTTTTCAATTTTTAGAACATTAACAATCCAATCAAATATTCTCTAATAATATTTAAGTTTTAATCAGCTTTATATTGTAAAAATTTTAAAAATGTGAATGATTCTTTGGCTTATTTACTTCTAATTTTAAAACCAATTACCTATTAAGCGACTTCTAAAAAAAGAAAGTTCTCAATTTGTCGACTATGTCCCATATTTTTTTGGATGAAATTGGTGCAGTAAAATCCAAGATGGCGCTGACAATATGGCGATCAAAAAAATTAATTTTGTCCGATTTTCTCCGAAATTGGTATGGGGGAATTTTCAGGGTCGTACACAACGAATCTGATATTATTTTTAAAAAATTCAATATGGCGGATCCGATATGGCGGACAAAAAAATTTAATTTTTTCCGATTTTCTCCAAAATTGGTACAGGAGAGTTTTCTTCGCATTTTTTCAGATTTGGTGTTCGGGGGTTTTAGGGGTCGTGTATTACGGATATGAAGTTAATTTTTTACAACTATTAGGTTGATAAGATACAATATGAGGGACTGAAAATTTTACATTTACATACAAATTCAATATGCAGTATAAAATATATCGCACTAAGAAACTTATGTCTCAAGTTCTTAAATATCGATATTGGAAGGTTTTGGGGGCTTATATTACCAATCTAAAATTAATTTGAAATTCAAGATAGTGGATTTACTACGACAGACTAAATATTTGTTTGACACAATTTCACTGGGATTTGGAGAAATCCAAGAATCAAAAAATTTTTAGTGGTTCATTTTAGGGTGATTCACAACTTTGGATAAAATCGGTATTTTTTGCCACCTTGGAGTCATTGCGAGGTACACTAATCTCGATTAGTACTTAGTTCAAATAATTTTTGGATATCAAAATGACTTCAAAACTAAAAACCGAAAAATAAAATTTTTGTAAAAAAAATTGAACCGACTTCTAAAAGTGCGCTAAAAAGTGACAAATAACTATAAATTTTTATATGAAATTGAACTTTTCGAAGTCGGCGCCAAATTATTTCTAAATGAAATAAATAACTACTCACTTTTAGAAGTTGGTTCAATTTTTTTTACAAAAATTTTATATTAATTGCATAGTGCATAAATAAATAGCAAATGAACCTGATTCTTTCCCTTTTTTTGGGTGCGAGAATAAACAAATTTTTTAGGTTTTAAACATTACTAAGCTATGTCTGTAAGTGGTTATAATTTAACGCTGTTGCCCATTCATGCATCATTCAACTAATAATTTATAAAGTCTATGTAAAAGTTCGTTTCTATCACCAGCGGATTAAGTTGGTTCCTGTAAATAGGCACTGCATATAAACAGATTATTGGTTAGGTAAAGCACTATTGTTTGCTTAGAATAAAATCTGGTAAAAACAGAGGCAAAAACATGAATAAAGAGACAGGAAACGTATTTTTTTTTTTAGATTTTATAGTTCCATCACAAGTTTTTTAGTGGACTTACTCTATCCATATTTTCTTACTAAATTCAAAATCGCAATTTCTATCGACCACAAAATTAGATTCTCCAAAGTTATTACTAAAGTTTAAACGTTTATTAAGTGGCATTTTGTTTTGAATGCAGCAAAGGTAGTGGTTTTCGAAACATAAGTAATTAGTTGCGGCCATTGTGTCAAGTCCACCCTCCCTGGACAAATCCTACACAGATGTTACATGGTTTATACTTGTTAGTAAACTTGCGTAATTTGTCACACCCTTGTGTTTGTTAAATTGATTAATTAAATGGGACATCGCCAACGGGTTAAATCATTTTCAAATTTTGTTTTCGGAACTCCGTTTAAAAAATGTATATTTTCGAATTATATTTATGTGACGTCTATTGTTTCGCACAGATAAATCCCTTCGGACAAAGGTATTTATACTAAATTAGAGCAATATTCACATATAATAGAAAATGTTTAAAACGAGATATATTTTCTTTTGTTTTATGGTAATAATCATACATGAAATTGTCCATTGTTGAACTTAAATTCCAAATTCTAATTCACTATTACTAGTTTTTCGCCAACCGAACCGTTTCAAAATTACTAAAAATATTTTCACAATGCTCATATTCCTTTTAAAAATTTAGTTAAAAAAGTTTTTTTTCTATCACAGTTCATTAGAGATTTAGCTTTTAGTCCACATAACAATATGTTGTGAAAAATATAAAATACTTTTTACTATGTTTTAAATAGAACTATAAATATTCAACTATAAGTTAAAATAACACCGTAAAAAAATCGGTACATGCATTCTAAAAAAAGCGATTATTTTTATAGTTTAAATGAAATATTTTTATACATTATGAAAATAAAATAATTTCATTGATGTATAAGACAGTTGAGAAAGTAGTTTCTTTCCTTACTGCTATTTAGGGAAGAGCAGAAAATTTGTTTTCTACAAATAAAGAAATTTTAATTGTCAAAAATACCATTCAATTAGAGAAATTTTTTAGGATACACAAAAAACCGTGACTTGATGGCGCCATTTAGAACCCAGATTTAAATCCAGCGCGTTAAATTGGTCTGGAAAACTACTTTTTTTGTGTGTCTGTGTTTAATTTGCAATATAATTACTGTATTTGTTTAATGTTTTTTTGTTACAATACATAAAATACCATAATGTTGAATGCAGTTTTTGTTGCTTTATTGTTATGACTCTTATTTTTGTTGATTTTTAACCGACTTCTAAAAGATGGAGGTTCTCAATTCGTCGACAATGCATTGTTTTTTTATGCATGTACACCGATTACTCCGGAACAGCGGCACCAATTTGAATGACATTTTTTACGTTATGTTCAGGAAGTTGCTGTTTTGATCCCATATTTTTTTGGGCGAAATTCGTCCAGTAAAATCCAAGATGACGCTACCAATATGGCGGCCAAAAAAATTAATTTTGTCCGATTTTCTCCTAAATTGATATGGGGAAATTTTCAAAGTCGTACACAACGAATCTGAAATTATTTTTGAAAAGTTCAATATGGTGGATCCAATATGGCGGACAAAAAAATGTTATTTTATCCGATTTTCTCCAAAATTGGTATGAGGAAGTTTTCGGGGTGTTACATAACAAGTCCAAAATATTTTTAAAAAATTCAATATGGCGAATCCAATATGTCGGACAAAAAATCAGTTTTTGTCCGATGTTCTCCAAAATTTTCCAAATCTAAAATTATTTTAAAAAAATTCTATATGGCTAAACCAATATGGCGGAAAAAAATTTATTTTTGTCCGATTTTTTTTTTAATTGATATGGGGGAGTTTTTGGGATCGCACATTACGAATCTAAAAATGATTTAAAAAAAATAAATATGGCTGATCCAAGACAGCGGATTAAAGATTCTACATCTCTTGATTTTGCCTAAAATCAGTAGTGGGGGATTTTTATTAGTGTTAATTACAAATTTAAAATATTTTTCAAAAAACTGAATATGGCGTATTCAATATGGCGTTCTAAAAAAAATTTGAATTTAAAAGTATTGTTTCCGTACTGAATATGGCGAATCTAATATAGCGGACCAAAAATTTTACATTTTTCGATTTTGTTCAAAGGTGGGATTGAAATGCTTTTGAGGATATAAATAGCGAATATAAAATTATTTTAAGAAATCTAATATATCAGATGCAATATGACAGTCTAGAAATTTTAAATTTTTGGATTTTATCCAAAATTGATACTAGGGGACTTTGAAGGGTTCAGATTTAGATTAGATTAAGACGTTAAAATTATTTTTTTGATATTCTGTATGGCGGATCCAATATGGTGGGTTGAAAATTTCACCTTAATCGCCTTTTATCAGATTTGATATTAGGCTGTTTTCGGGGTCGTGTATTACGAACATGAAGTTAACTATTAGGTTGATAAGATACAATATGAGAGACTGAAAATTTTATAATTTCTGATTTTGTCTAAAATTGATATTGTGTGGTTCTTGGGGAGTATACAAACTCAATGTGCATCAACTCAATCTAAAAGTAATTTGAAATTTAAGATAGTGGATTTACGATGACAGACTAAACATTTGTTTGACACAATTTTACTCGTATTTGGAGAATTCTAAGAATTAAAGAATCTTTAGTGGTTCATTTTAGGGTGATTTACAACTCTAAATAAAATGGGTATTTTTTTGCCACCTTGGAGTCATTGCGAGGTACACTAATCTCGATTAGTACTTAGTAGTTTATGGATATCATAATGAATTCAAAACTAAAAATCGAAAAATAAAATGTTTATAAAAAAAATTGAACCGACTGCTAAAAGTGCCCCAAAAAGTGAAAAATAACTATAAATTTTTATATAAAATTGAAATTTTTGAAGTTTTCATATAAAAATGTATAGTTAATTTTCACTTTATAGCGCACTTTTAGAAGTCGGTTCATTTTTTTATAAAAATTGTATTATAATTACAAATATTGGTCTACCTAAATTTTGCTTTAGATTTGCCAAGATTAAAAGAAGGATATTAATATCAGCTAGATATTTCTTTTCATAATTCAAAAGAACAAAATAACTTTATTCGGTAGTGAATATGTACATATTCTTTTTTAAAAAAATATCTTTTCGCCCACAAATTTAAGCCACAATAACATATAAAATTGAAATTCGTAATCTGTATCTATTACGTCCCTTTATCTGATATAAGTGGTTTAGCGTGGTTTCCTTCTCGACTAGTTTTATCGCTGTAGTTTCCGATGGATCCTTTTGCCTTTACTCACAACAATGAGAATTTTATGCGCTTTTTAGAAAACACATTCACCAGATATCCAACTTTTCCTCTAAACGTTTTCCAATCTTTAACAATAACGATTTTTATACCCACCAGGGGTGGAAATGATTTTTATCTGTCTCATGTCAAGGGAAAGTTTTGTGGTAAACAAAGTTCTAACAAAATGTTTTTCGGTTGCTCTGAAAGTCCGAAACGGAAATGTTTTTTATTATTACTATATTAGGATGCACCATAAAAGGACATATTCCAAGTCATAAATGATGTGTCTTTAAAAACGTAAATATCCTTCACAGAGCATAAAAACAATGTATTATTAAAAACCAAATATCCAAAGGGTATCAACTAATACTTCAATTTAAATAAATTAAAGAAGCATATTATTTTAATGAATCTATTTCAAATTTTTATTGATATGAAATGAAGAATGCTTCGTGTCGCTGTTCAAAATCGAAAAAGAAGGTGTGCACTAGGATTAGAACAAAGACTATCGACGTTTTGCAACAAGCAGCTAAACTAAAATAGAAATGAACAGGCCACAATGAAATACATTTGTACGTCAAGTGGAAATACGAAATACAGACATAGAGGCAGGCGCGGATCCAAGGGGGGGGGGGCGGTGGGGTCGATAGCCCCCCCCCCCAAGAGCTTTGAGTTCAGGAAAATAGACCCGATTTTACCTCTTATACTATAGTTTATTCAAAAACTAGAAAGAGTAATAAATTATTTTTTATCTTTTTTCCTTCGCAAACTACCTGTGTTCTTTAGTTCGGTGTCTTTGGCAAAATCTGTTAGATATATATATTTTTCCTAGGAATAGGTTAGAAATTTTATAATCAAAAATACCGGTCTATAATAATGGACTATTTGGGTTGGATAACAATAGACATTTGGAAGTGTTAAAAAGGATTTTAATCCTTATCATAGGCGTCGGAAAGAGATTTATTTTATCACTAAGTATTTATGGCATAGAATATTATTTCGGTAATAAATTTAAAATAAAAAGTTTTTATATTATTATTTTATTTCTTATGATTTCTTAATAATTCACATACAGTACACAATACAGATAATTTTGACATATTTAACACAAATCACAACTGTATTTTTATTATTTTTAATTTTGGCATAAAAACCGTGTTAGGCACATTCAGACTAAAACGTAGCCTTTTTCTTTCAAAAAATTCGAAGTTACAATTTAAATACTTACAAAATACTCATTGTCAAAAAGAAAAGAAGTTAAACATATATAAAAAAATAAATTCGTCCATATAAAATTAAAAATTTTTTTGGGGGCTCTCGGTCATTTTATTATTAATTATAAACATTTTTAGGAAATTTGACGTTTCAGTTTATTTATTTCGTAAATTAAACACTAGAAAGGGATTCAAATGAAATTAATTTTTATATGTTACAGTTAAAATTAGATCTACTTATTTTTATTTCTATTGCACTGGCATCTTAATTTAATTTCCTTTATTATATGAAATATCCGATAGGCTTAAAAAAATAAAATAAACGTGTTAATTCTACACGCTTAAGCAAAAGACACAAATATAACAATAAAATAATAAAGAAATTACGGCTAATTGGAATTAAACATATATAAAATTAAAGAATGGGACACACTAAAATAAAAATATATAAAAAAATATATATAAACAACATTAAACAATAAAATGCAACAAAAACAAATTGTGTTTACACTGGTAAGCATTACGTATCTAATTCGTAATCAAATTCAGGGAAGCTATCGTCGCTCAATTAATTGAGTTTCCACATTTTGTTTTATTCTTTTATTATATGGATTTTTCCCAATTTTTCGCAGCAACTTTGTTCAAAAAAATCTTTCAAAAGTTCAGTTAAATTACTAATTTTGTATATTGTATTATTTCTAGTAATTCTGCCTTTTACTTGAGAGAGATATTTTCTTCTCCAACGGACAGTTTCCGGACGATCTATAAGAACAGATTTCCTATTTGGTTTTTTCCATCAAAAATTAAGTTCTCTGAGCAATTTCTAGAGCTCAGTTCTTTTAATTTAAGGTAAATCCCGATCTTCATTGATTTTAGTAAGAATTTGTTGACGGTTGGGATCTGCTTCTCATAATAAAATGTATGTACAACTCCTTTTATTGCAGTTTTCATCTCTTCTTCCAACGAGGTTTTTCATCTGCCTGTGATCGAATGAGGGAGTACGAAACATTGCAGTCGTTTTTTTTCCTTCAGTATTCGGTACATAGTAGATTTTCCTGTCATGTTGGAACACATCTCAACAGAGCTTTTAATATTATTATCTAGATATTGATATCTTAGGGCATCTAAGCATTCTTCGTAATAAGTTTTTCATTGAGGAAAAATGCCTTGGTTTAACGATTTTGGAATAAATATAGAAGTGGAGGCCATATTTTTTCGGTATCCTACTAATCTCAAATAATATATAAAAACAAGCACAAACAAGATAAATTACTAAGGACACACTGTAAGGTGTACTTTCCTCACTGACAGAATAAAAATGAACTATCAGAAATTTTGTTATTGCAGTAAATTTATAAAAGCTTATAATATTTAAATAAAATTAGATTTACGGCAGTCCTCCGTTACCTGCGGTACTGGAGCAAGTACGTTGGGGATTTCGGTAACAGTTTTATTACTCTCTCTAGTTCTTGAATAGAGTATAGGAATGTGTATGCTTGCGATCGCCCCCCCCCCTGCTCCCAAGAGCTCTGAGTTCAGGAAAATAGACCCGATTCTGACTTTTATATTAGGAATTTGTATGCTGCTGACACTCCCTCACCGTTGACAACTTGTTTTTTTTGCGATAGCCGCTCTCCAATAGCTTTGTGTTCAGGAAAATAGACCCGATTCTGCCACTTATACTAGGAATGTGTATGTTGCTGGCATCCCCTCCTCTCCAAGAGCTTCAAATTCAGAAAAATAGGCACGACCCTGCCATTTACACTAGAAATGGGAATGTCTCCGGTGACCCCCCCCCCCTGTCGACAACTTGCTTTCGCTTGCCATAATGTACTTTTGTGATGTCACCGCCCCCCCCCCCCCAAAGAGAGAGGCTGGATCCGCCCCTGCATAGAGGCCCTATAATGAGCATAGCAATAGTGACATGCTAGGTGGATGTGGAAAAGGCAACCTTAAATAAGGGTCGATGTAGAAAATTGGGAAAGACGTTTATTGAAACCTGGCCTAGATATCATAACAAAAGTTAATGATAATGATGGATGATGTACAGAGTAATTATTTACATGACACATGAAATCAAATGTTAGTGTAATGACCACCGTGGTTCCGTTCGCAGATATATATATCAGTACTCTCCCAATGCAATGATTTTAGAGCAAAAGTAGCTGAATTTCACGAGTTTGGTAATCAATTTCTTCTCTACTTCCAGTTTGGATCTCCAAAACGAGACATGACACAACCGAAGGACGTCATTTTCAACAGTCATCGTTTTGCATGCAGGTGGTGTTATCATGTTGAAACCACATTTCAATAACGTCCATTCTAGTCAAAAAAAGGAATGTCAAGTTGTTAAAGTAGCAATCATCATTAACAGTGATGGAGGCAATTTCGTCATGAAAAAAATATATGTCTAGTACCCACATAATATACCAAACAATCTCTTTTTGAGTATAATTCAAAAGAACTGGTCACTAAAGTTAATTTTGTTATGGAATGCATCAGCAACTTGCAGTTGTTCCAAGATTCAGGTGGTAAAGTTTCTGGACTCTCCATGATTGGTATTCTGTAGTTTGTGAGTCCCTTGAGCATTAAGATCAAAATTCTTTATATTTACTCGAATTACGTCATCCTTTGGTAATCAGTGCTCAGTAATATATATATATATATATATATATATATATATATATATATATATATATATATATATATATATGTATATATATATATATATAATCTTGTTAAGCTTGTTGAGAATATCCTGAACATTCACATGACTTCAACAACTACAACATGCTAAAAATTGAATCAAAACATTCTACTTGAATCAAAATTTCTGCGCTAGTTAACAATTTTTCCATCTTTAGCCTTTTTGGATAAACCTACCGTAAAAATATTTCTGAGATATTCTCTGAAGTATCTTGTATAATATAATGAAAACCACATCGAAATATCTCATTTCTTTCAAAAGTTACATGCGAATAAATTGGATAAAAAGTTGGAAAATCAAAAATTTTTTTCAGTTTTTTACCCTCTCACAATAAACCTATTATAAAAATATTTTTATAGGACCACTCTGCTTATAACATACTGAGTATTTCATTAAACTAGCTCACTCTTATCCAAAGTTATCCAAGGTCGCTATTATACGGTCCAGATCATTTGAAACTATTCTTATTGCGTACCATGCAAATGCCAATTTTTTAAAAGATATACTATGTATTCTTTGAATTTTGAATTTAAATCTATATCATCTTTGTTAAGTCTTGCAAATTCATTAATATATTTCTCTAATAATGTGACAGCTACTCTCAATCTAAGTCAACAATATTTGTTTCCAATAAGTAACTGCTTCCTCTAACTTAATATGACTTAACCGTTACATCATTAAAAAATTTTTTATTTTAGTTGTTTAGTTTTTATCCAATTTTTACCCATTACACATTGAATAAGAATGACACAGAAAATTAAATTAATTTTTAAAATTGCATGCATGCGATAACATAAGACCAATTAGAATTATGTCATAAACAATTGGTCATATCATGAAGCTTCAACGAAACAATGAACACATGCTACCTCCGTTCTGTCAGGGTAATGCCTCTGAAACATTAATCTGAAGTTGGATTTCCGAACTGGACTAGATCGTCGTCATTGAACCGGTTTAAGCTAATTTTCACTTTTTACAGTATGAAGTATTTTCAAAATATGTGTACTATGTAAGTTAATATTGACATCTGACTTATGTTTTTTATATTAAATCAATGGCAGATACAATTTAAATAAACTAAGGTCTTAAAAAATTAATACAGTCCATCCTGAAATAGATGTTATTCAAGAACACACTGACCAAACATTTCCAAAAATATTATTCAAGAAATTATTCCTGCTGGATCTAAAACTAAAACTATAACTATTAAACCAGTTCCATGTTTCCATGCAAGGGTTATATATGCCCTGCTTTACTTAAAATTCAACTGTATTCTTTACTCAAAATTTTTGCAATTTAGACTTTAATCTCTGTATTGTTAATTTAATCTTAGTTTCAAAGTTTGATTTTAACAAGTTTAGGGGATAATACATTAAACAATCAAATAAATAAGTAAATAATATAACAATAGACAATTTCGACACTGCCCCAATAATTAATACCCTTGGGAGCCTTAAATTATCAAAGAGTAAACAACGTTACAACGTCCATTCTCTGTGATTCGAAAATGGGTTGATTGATAAATTGCATTAAGTCGACAAGACTAATGGAGAAATATGTTCAGCATTAAATTTTGCCCCGTGAATATGATTTTATGACCGTTAAAATATTTCGGAGACTAAGTTGATGACAGACGTATATGGGTCAAAAAAATTAGAAACTCAGAAATACCAATCTCAGCATTTATTTTTAACATGTGTACCTTCTACCTAGTACCTATTGTTTAGTATGGTTTCAAATATTAATACATCATTATGATTTAAATAATTCTCTGATATAATTAAAAACTTTTCTAGATCTAATATAATATAATAAAAAAAATTATAGTTTCTATAACCTTGGATAGCTAAGAAATGGATGTCCTAAGTGGCATACTATTAGAAAATAAAATTTTTATAAATAAATTAAACCAACTTCTGAAAAAGCGTGAAATGAACCAAATTCTGAAAATTTTATCTAAAATAATACAAAATAGTTAAATATCTACATAAAAAATTAGTAAAACAATAAATTGTCTTTTATAAAGTAACAGTTGGTAGCCATTTTGGGAACAATTTCGGAGTTGAGAAGAACAGCTTTATAATGGTTCGAACAATTTAGTCAAATGTCGCTTTTATTAGAGGGCACTTATGTTTTATATTACGTGAAACTTTTAAAAAACATGAAATATTTGTTGATGACTTAATAACCGACTTTTTTTCGCACAACAGGGAGGTATTTCCACTCGATGTTTAGCATGTTGTAAGGAATAATCACAAGTAGATGCCGTAAAAATATTTCCACGGTAGGTTTATTGTTAAATATCTGAAAAAATCAAAACAAAATTGTGTTGGTTAATGAACTTTATGGATTCCTTTTTGTGCCGTCGCCTTTTTCACCTTGTTTCAATTAAAAATTTTCTCATTTTCACTTTCTTGTAAACATTTTTCGTGGATTCATGTAGGATAATTAGAGTTATCCATTTTAAAGACTAAGTGGAACTAAAACAAGGAAACAAATTATTTAAAAAAAAATAGCTAAATAGACTTCAAAAAAGGCATTAGAAGTAAAAAAAATAAATTGGAAACCGTTTTATATGATAATTAATTTAAATATTGTAAATTTACTTTTTTTCTATTCGATTGAACATAATGGTAATTTAAAATAGTTTTTATTTAATTATAAAATATTGAGTGTCAATTTTTGAGGTAGGCTTAGTTTTTTCAAAACAATAATTTATTTTATAGAATTTGTCAAAAAATAGATCAAATGAAGTTTGGAATTATATATGACTATTCTTAACTGCATAAAGATGATTAGAACTATTAAAATTTAACCAGTGTACTCCATACTACCTCCAGAATAATGCGAATAATAATAATTGAGATATGCTTCCTCTTAAAAAATACCGCTTCACTTATTTATTTAACAAAAAGTAAAAAAAAAAATGAAAAAAAACGCATGTTTTTCTTCCTGTCTTCCTTGTAACTTTCAAAGTATTCACTTGAAAAGTTGAAAAGAGAAAAAAGTTTTGTAATTAAATTTTCTATAAAAAGTTAATTAGACATCTCAAAATTTATTACCCTTGTGGCAAAATAATATTAATCCATATACATTTCTCTCAGGACCTACATATTTGGGCAAATAAAACTTCATATTATACTAAAATAATATGTTGAATTTTGTTAAAATCGATTCGACGGTTTTTGCATAATAATTTTATAATCCAATATTTTGGAAAATGGAAAATTTTCCAAATTTGATTAAAACTTAAATCAAAAAGTCACATAATTGAAATTTTTTTCATATATATTTCAGATCTCAAGCTTTTAAATACTTTTCTAAAAATTAAAATCGGCTAATTAGGGCCTACTCAGGAATTGTTTAAAATTATTATTAAATATTTTTGCCTATAAATAAATTTTCGCGAATTTTCATTCACAATTTTTTGCAAATTCAAATTCGATTTTAAAGCAAGAGCTCCCCACCCATTTTTTTGCCATTTTTCACGCTCGTGGACGAAAAAAGTACTCGGAAAGAAAGTTAATGGATTTAAAGTTAACTCTAAATTGTTTATAGATTCGCTGTAAACGCCTGTCAAATTTACCAGCTTGTAACTCAGTAACCAATTGACAAAATATAAACTTTTTTTTTTAAAAGAAGCATTTCTTCGATTACTTACAAACCATGTTTTCAAAAACATTTTCCTTTGATGAAAATTCGCAAAAATTTGTAATAGAATAAGTAATGTAAATATAATTAATAAGCAAAAAATTTAACAGTAACTTTAAACAATTCCTGAGAAGGTCCTAATTATCCAATTTTAATTTTTAAAAAAGTTTGAGATCTCTAGTATACGAGTAGTGGATATATGAGAGAAGGAAAGAGGAGGAGGAGGAGTAAGAAGAGTAAATCATCAACACTTTTCATCCTCCTCCTCCTCTTTTCTTCTCTCATTATACTTTTCAAATCTCTCATTATACTTATTAAAAAACCTCGTATCATCAACACTTTTCATCCTCCTCCTCTTTTGTTCTCTCATTATACTTTTCAAAAAGCCTCGTATACATCACCTTGAGTTTAATCTTAAAGTTATCAACATGGCTAACCTTTCATCGAATCCGATCATAGTAGGAGATCTAACCTTATGTTTGACCTTGAGGTGGATAACCTTATTTGACCATGAAGTCGATATAAAGTCCTACCACCAATGAATTTTCACTTCAGTAAATTTATAAAATAGATACGTGGAGCAACAAAAGATGATAAATTAAATACCAACAAATAATAAGTAAATAATAAGTAAATAATTTTATATTTAATAGTAAATATTACAAAGTAAATATTAAAAAATTCATTCAAAAATTTATGGATAATAATATTGAAGAAGAAGATCCAGATCTAGATGAATTAATTGGAGTATTGGATTACAATACACATCTTAACGAAGAAAAATTTCAGAAGAACTTCAGAAATTGTTTAAACTACGATATAAATAATTTCGAACAAATTGAAGCTGACTCTGGTGACTCCGATATTGAAGAAGATAATGAAGAAGACAGTGCTAGTGCTAAATTTTGTTTAGTGAAACATAAGTACACTGATCCCAAAGAAGTTGTGTTCTGTATTACTCAGAGTTATATCGTAGTATTTGTAGTGACGGAAAATCAAGAAAAAACTCTTTGTCACGCATGCTATCAAATTATACAATTTTATCAAAGGGCAGGGGCTCATAGACATGTAAATACTCATAATAAGAGAAAATTAAAACGCTTAAGCAATGATTTACATTGCGATATGTGTTCAAGACAGTTGTATCAAATTATTACCCCCAAAGTTTGTTTAATTTGCAATAGTAGTGTTAAAAATATTGATTTAGATTGGGACGCAAATGTTCCAGTGGTGCCAATATAATGCCTGGTAAAAAACCAATATATAAAAACGGTAGGAAGTCGCGAAGGGTAAAAAAAAAAGTTGTTAATGAAATAATTGAAAATAAAACCGAAGAATGTCCTATATGTCTTGAAGATATATTATCTAATAAAATGATATCACCAGAACCTTGTAATCACAGATTTTGCATCCCTTGTTTAGGAATGTGGATGTTAATTAATAAAACATGTCCAATCTGTCGCAATGAACTATGTGTAATTAAATGTGAAAATGAAGAAACTGTAGTCCTAGAATATTTAGACTAGAATGTATTATTTAATATTTATGTATTGCAAACCACTTCATAAATGTGAAAATGAAGAAATTATAATCCTAGAATATTTTTTTTAAAATGTATTATTATTTAATTTTTATTATTTTAAAATTATTATTGTTTGTATTTAATTTATCCATTTATTCTTATCTTATTGGAATAAAGAATTGAACAATTTCGAAAAAAAATGTTTTATTTATAAGAATAACGAACAAACATAACAACTAAATACAAGAGTTTTGATTATTCATAATAGATTGAAAAAATATTTTAAATTAATCACCCTGTTCAAAAATTCTTAATCCTTTCTTATTTTAGACAGTTTTAAATCTAAAATTAATAAGTTTATAAATATGAAAGAAAAATATTATAGGAAATTTAGGTACAGTTATCTTCATACTCCTTTATAATTAGATCAATTAAATAAAATTTACATTACCTTAAATCGTCTCCGTTACTATTCACTATCACTTAAACACTTTAACTTAACCTAAAAATAGTTTCACTTAACACTGTCCCTAAACTTGGTCTATTGTTTGTATCTGTCAACTGAAAAAAAAAAAAATCAATTAGTATTTTGATATTAGGAAGACTAATAATAAATTTAATATAAGCTTAATATAAGCTACTTACTTTGTAGTGGAATCGACTTCGTCACACTGGACTGGTTCCTCCGGATTTATCTGAGGTTCCGCTTGAGGATCCTCATTTTCCTCTGGATTTGTCGAGGAGGTTATGGATGGTACTTGTACCGGAGGAGGAACGTTGACTCTTCTTCTTATTACAAGTCTATTACCATCCATAACCTGAATTTCATAATTTCTGTTCCTAAACATATTGATAATTAAATGAAATAATAAAAATTAAAATTTAGGAAGACAGCACTGGTGATGAACCAAAAATGAAAAAGTCACCTCGCAAAACAGTCATTTTATGAAAGTAGGTCAAGGTAAAATTTCGATTTTTAAATCGCGGAGAGGGCCCCTCATACCGCCCCTATACTCCTCCTATACCCCCCCGCCCCGCCCCGCCCCCCGAAGGGGGAGGGGCGGGGGGGGGGCGCGGCCTTCTAGGGAGCGGGGGGCCTTCGGCCC
This sequence comes from Diaprepes abbreviatus, assembly GCA_034092305.1. NCBI lineage: Eukaryota > Metazoa > Arthropoda > Insecta > Coleoptera > Curculionidae > Diaprepes > Diaprepes abbreviatus. Next base: position 2,569,110 of record JASJET010000171.1, read on the forward strand.
CCCGCCCCCTGGACCCCTCCCCAGTCGAGATGCCCCGAAAAAACCTTGTGTTTTTTATAGGCTCGCAAACCTCTCGAGTTTTTATAGTTACAGCACATTTTAGGACGTCCCACTGAGAGTTATAGGGGACCCTAAGGTAAGATGCTCCGAAGAGAATTTTGTGTTTTATACGCCCGCAAACCTCTCGAGTTTTTATAATTACAGCACATTTTAGGGCGTCTCACTGAGACTTATAGGGAACGTAGCTCCCTAAGCAGCTCAGCAGAGGGACTCAGCTGGGGGGCTCAGCGGGGGGAAGGGAGGAAAGGGGAAGGAGGCTTTGCGGGGGAAGGGGGCGGGGAAAAAATTTTGCGGGGGGAGGGGGAAGGGGGGCTCCGCGGGGTGTGACGCGCAGAATTGAGGTCATTGACCTTTATTGAGGTCACTATACGTACGAGGACAAACCGTGGTCTGCTTTCATATAAAACGGTCGAGGATCAGTTTATAGCAAGCTTAAGTCGAGTTTACCACGCTTTAAATTTAAAGTCTCCAATTTTAGTTTGTTTTAGTTTGTTTTAGTGTGTTTTAGTTTGTTGCTGTCAAGTGTACTCAAATTTTAAAGGTATGTCTTTTCCTTTTGCCTCAACTTCCACTGAACAGTTAGGAGTGGTGAACAAAATTAATATAATTTCAAATATAATAATTCAGCCTGCTTTTTTGAAAAATGAAAATGAAAGTGACAACCAAAATTTAAGTCAGAGAGCCCAAAATTTTAACGCGATGATTAATACGATGCAAGAAAAAAATTTAGAAAACAAATTACTCCAAAGTTGTTCAGAAACGAACATAAAATTTTTAGAAAATTTGGAATATTTGCCTGAACTAAAGAATATTTCGGAGACAGATTTTGACTTTCAAAATTCAATTTTATCACAAAATTTAGATTTTAATAATATTTTAACGCCGGAAACCCCAAATTTTTTAACTCAAGATTTAGATGTAACAACGGACACTCCCATTACAAATACTCCCGACATATTAACTCAAGATTTGGATAATATCGACAATTTTAAAAAGCTAATGGGGATTCCCAAAATTAATAAAAATTTAACAAATTATCAGAGTAAAAGTGACAATGACAGTGACAATGATTCGAGTTCAAATAAATCACAAAATTTTTTTGGAATGTTGAAAACTAGAAATTTTGAAAGTGAAAACAATTCTGGAGGAATACCGGGTAATTCTTCATTTTCTCCTCTATCTCTGTTCAAAATTTCAACTAATCAAAAAAAAAATAAAATTTCGGAATCGACTAGTAGTGGAAATATGGGGGTTGATATTTTGGGGGAGGAGGATGGTTCACGGGATAGTTACAAAATTTCAGATTGTAGTGAAGATTTGGGAGCATCGTTTACTAGTGGTGGTGGTTCCCAAGAAATTCTTCCAATAATAAGTGAACCATCAGAAAAAAATGAAAATTTTAGTCAAAATTCAATTCCGTGCGGCCAAAATACCTACTGTGAATTAAATTTTCCAAATTCTCCAATAATTTTTGAAAACTCGCCACCAGATTTCGATGAAATTTTAAATTCTGTTTCTACACAAACAGAGACAGTTCAAAATTCTGTTTTAACACAAACGGAAGTGTCAATCCCCTTCGAAAACGATTATCCGAAACTAAGCTTTCATTCAAAATCAAATTTCAAAATTAAAAATAAACATTTGTCTTATCAAAGATCATTAGGATTTGTTTTGGATTCTATTTTAAATTGCGATCCTAATAAAACAGCTGAGGAGAAAAGGAAGATGTGGGAAAGGGCGATAGAACTTTATAAAGCTACTCTTAGCTTTTTCCATCCCATTCCTTAACTCCCCTCCTACTTCTTTTCCACCATTTAAATTCATACCTGACCGTGTTACCTTCAGTGTGTTAAAATCGACTTGGGCTTCACAATAAGAGATTCGTTTTAGAAAAATGGATTTTAAATGTGAAGAGTGCTTCAAAATTTTTACTCGAAAAGACAATTTGAATCGCCACAAGAAGATAATTCACTCTAACAATGGCCCCCAGTTAGAACAGAAGAAGAAAAGCTGTAAGTTTAATTTTAAATAGAAATTTTGTTTCAATTTAATAATTAGTTATTAATTTGATGAATTAGAGGCAAATTTAATAAAGAAGTTATTAAATTTTAGGTGAAAGAAGATATTGTCAATTCTGCAAAATATTTATAAAAAAGTCATTATGGTTCTGTCATTTGAGAACAAATAAACACAAAACCAATTCAATGGTGGTTAGGGATGAAAATGTGTCTGTAATAAAATCGGCATTTAAGGAAAGAATCATTTCATATAAAATATCATCGACTCAATACCAAATCAACATTTATGATTTTTTCTCCGAAATACAACAAAAAATAATTGAGGTAATCAGTTATGAAATCCAAAGACACACCTGCATCAAACTCAACATGGAGTTATTTGGTCTTTACTTAAATCCTTCCAATGAAAGTCATGAAGTTAAGTCTTTCAATACCCCATTTCGGATTTTATGTAATAGTTCAGAATTAACGCAAGAACTAGAAGATATTATTAAAATTATTGACCGGAAAGCTGATGAACTGGCAGAAAAAGATTCGGGTAAATTATTTTTTATTAAATATTTAGTAACTAAACTTAAACCAAAAATACATTTGTTGTTAATTATTCTTCTTTAATTTCAGGATGGATTTTAATAAAAATATTACACGTTGAGCTTAACATCAACAAGTACAACCCCTTAAAAGCTTCTTCATATATACCGCTACCGTCAGAGATCAAGTTGAAAAATGCTGTAGTCAACGTTCAAAACAATGATGAATGTTGTTTCGCCTGGTCTGTGGTTGCAGCTCTTCATTCACCTAACGGACCAATTGAAAAGGTGGAGTCGTATCCACATTTCACCACTATTTTAAACTTTAAAGGTATCAATTTTCCTTTAACTTTAAAAGACATAAGTAAATTTGAAAATTTAAACAATATTTCGGTTAATGTTTATGGATTAGAAAAAATCAAGAATAATTTAAAAACTCAATTCGAAATTATAGGACCTTTACATTATACAAAAAATAAGCGAGAACGTCACCTTAATTTATTATTAATTGGAGATGATAATGGAAATTTCCATTACTGTTATATTTCGGATTTATCTAGATTAATTTCAAAACAATTATCTAAACATCATGGGAAAAAATTTTTATGCGACGGTTGTTTACAATATTTTACTACTGAAGAATTATTAGTCAGGCATAACACATATGATTGCGATTTTGTAAGAATAAATTTACCTTCAACTGAAACCAAAATAGATAGATTTGGAAATATTATTCCCGAAAATATTTTAAAATTTCAGAATATACAAAAACAAATTGAAGTTCCATTTGTTATATATGCAGATTTTGAATGCATTCTTAAGCCTTTAAATAATGAAATTAATGATGTAGATCCAAGTTCTCCATATACTGAAAAAAAATGTCAACATATTCCATATTCGTTTGCTTATTATATAAAGTGTTCATTTGATGATTCAATTTCCAAATTTCAAAATTATATGGGTCCCAATTGTGCACAAATTTTTATAACTTACTTAGAAAGAGACGTTCTTAATATTTACAATAAATATATGAAAAAGTTAATACCAATGAAAAAATTAAATGTGTTGGAACAATTACATTTTGAATATACGAATGATTGTCATATATGTGATAAACCTATAATTTCGGATAAGGTTGCTGATCATTGTCATTTAACAGGTTCCTATAGAGGTCCGTCACACTCTATATGCAACTTAAATTATAAATTATCTAATTCCATTCCGGTAGTTTTACACAATTTGCGTAATTATGATTCTCATCTGTTTATAAAAAATTTATGTCCAAATCATGAACAATTATTTGTCATAGCCCAGAATAAAGAGAAATACATTTCATTTCAAAAATCTATTGAAGTAGATCAATATTTAGATAAAAAGACTGGTTTCACCAAGTCAAAATTTCTATATCTTAAGTTTATTGATTCATTTCAGTTCCTACCATATTCTTTGTCAAATTTAGCTTCCATCCTTAATGATGAACAATGCAAAGAAGTGTTCAAATATTTTAATGAAAAGGAAAAATTTAAGTATATCCGTCAAAAAGGCGTTTTCCCTTATAAATATATTGATAATATCGACAAATTAAATGAAACGGAGTTACCAGATAAAAAAAATTTTTATAATGACCTCACGGATGAACACATTACTGATGAAGAATATGAGAGGGCTAAAAATGTTTGGAATTTATTTGAATGTAAAACAATCGGTGAATATTCCGATTTATATCTTAAATCTGATGTATTACTTTTGGCAGATGTTTTTCAAAATTTTAGAAAAACGTGTATGGAAACTTACAAACTTGATCCTGCACATTATTATACTTTTCCAGGTTTAAGTTTTGACGCTTGTTTAAGATATACTGGAGTCGAATTGGAGTTAATAACAGACCCAGATATGTTACATTTTTTTAAAGGTAGTGTAAGAGGAGGAATCAGTACCTGTGTATGTAGGAAATCTATAGCAAACAATTTATTTCTTTCAAATTATGATCCATTACAACCATCTAAATATATTATGTATTTTGATGCAACTAATCTTTACGGATATGCGATGTCTCAATATCTGCCCGAAAAAGATTTTGTTTGGTTATCAAATCAACAAATTCAAAATTTAGATATAATGAATATATCTGAGACTAATGACAAGGGTTATGTGCTAGAGGTTGATTTAGAATATCCTGAAAATTTACACAATTTACATAATGAATTTCCATTCTGTCCAGAAAATTATAAGCCTCAAAATTCTAAAACTTTTAAATTAATTCCAAATTTAAAAAATAAAGAAAAATATGTAATTCACTATACTTTATTAAAACAATGTATTCAATATGGAATTAAACTAACTAAAATTCATCGGGTTGTAGAGTTTACACAATCTCAATGGTTAAAAAAATTTATTGATCTAAATACAAATTTAAGAAATCAATCTAAAAATCAATTTCAGAAAAATTCTTATAAATTGGCAAATAATAGCATCTACGGAAAAACAATGGAAAATGTGGATAAAAGGACAGATATACGATTGGTTACACAATGGGCAAAAAATCATAGAAAAGATGGGGCAGAAAATTTAATTGCTAAACCATCATTTAAAGATGTAACAATATTTTCAGAGAATTTAGTAGCTGTGCAAATGCGTAAAGTGTTAGTGCAATATGATAAACCTGTCTATGTAGGCTTTAGTATTTTAGATATATCAAAAACGGTGATGTATGACTTTTTTTATGGGTTTTTAAAACCTTTATATAAGAATAATATTAAACTTCTGTACACAGATACAGATTCCTTTATTTTGGAAATTGAGACAAGTAATGTTTATGAAGACATTAGGGTTAATATTGATAAATTCGATACTTCAAATTATGATGTTAATAATATTCATGAAATACCAATAACTGAATCTGTTGTTGGAAAGTTTAAGGATGAATATGCTGGTGAACCAATAGAAAGCTTTTATGGCACAGGGGCCAAAGCTTATTGTGTTAAGTCAGAAAATGGGTTGCTTAAAAAAGCTAAGGGGATAAAGAAAAGTAGCATTAAAAAACAATTAGAATTAACACATTATAAAGATGTTGTAGAACAAAATTCAAAAGCTTTCTGTACAATGTATTTGTTTAGATCTCGACTTCACAATATTTATACAGAATTAGTTAACAAATTAGCTCTCACTTCTAATGATGATAAAAGATTTAAAATTCCCAATAGTTATGATACATTAGCATGGGGTCACCAAGATATTCCATTTTTTCAGTGGTTAATAGACCATGAAAATGAATTATAAAAAATTATTTTAAGATTAAAAGTTTTACTCTTCAAGGCTAAATTTGAAGTATTTAAGAACATGGTAAATTTTAAAATTATATCAGTATAAAATATACCACCGTCTAGAATAAATATGTGTTTAGAATCTTTTGAAAAAGAAATTGATAACAAATTATATAGAACATATGAAAAAAGACTTTCCTCATTTAAATTCTGGAATGGAAAATTAAATCCTAAAGTGTTAGCCCAATCAGGGTTTTATTATTTAGCTATTCATGATGTTTGTAAATGTTTTTACTGTGGTGCAGAAATATTTGCCTGGAAAATTGATGATTGTCCAATTGAGGAACATTATCGTCACTGGAAGAACTGTGACTTAATCGAGTGTTTGTGGTTAGGTGAAAAAAATAAAAAATGTGAACCTGTTGTCCTTAAAGTGAAAGAAAATATGTCGACATCTTTCATTTTTTTATTAGTTTTAGTAACTATGTTTGTATCTCTAATTTGTAAACAAATTATTTAATGTCCTTAAAGTGAAAGAAAATATGTCAACATCTTTCATTTTTTAATAGTTTTAATAACCATGTTTGTATCTCTAATTTGTAAACAAATTATTTAATATTTTGAAAAAAAAAAATGTCTATATATTGTAGAAAATTAATTAAAACTGTTCAGTCTTATTTCAATCTCTTATTGTTTTGTTAATAGACATTTAAAATTGAAAAGTGTTTTAATGGCATCCCTTATCAACTACATTGTTTTACATTCAATTTTAAATAATACTTTATATGTACTTTATCCTCCAAGGGTTTTACATGGAATGGTGTGTTTTGAAAACGAAACCTCTACTATTAAACCTGAAATATGTAATTATATGAAAGCTATGAATATTAATAATTATTCAACTGCTTTCGCATATAATATGAATAATAGTCAATCTAATAGTAATTTTTTCAAAATTTACTTTCATTATCCAAATAATACAATTTTTGACACTAACTGGATTGAAAAAAATAAAAAACCATTTACGATTTCTAGCTGTGCTCATATTAAAAATGATGAGGAAGGTAAAAACTGTTTAATTCTATTTATCTTCAATATAATTTTATCAATAGGTAGTTTTTCACTTTTGTCGTTCTTGACAATTTTGTTTTATCAAGATAGGTCATAAAAATTTAATAAACTTGCTTGACCTTGAAATTTATAGAGGAGTGGGGTGGATAAGATATATTCAGACTCAGTATTTTAGTTTTCAGTTAGCATCAAGACATCATGTTTAATAGTAGCAATTTTAATGGATATAAATCCAGTTCTAGTGAAACCAATGATAAAATTAGTCAGTGTAATGAAAAATTATTAAATTCAAAAATCTACTATCTTAACAATTCTTTATCAAAATTTGTTTGTGTTGGAATTGGTATAAATGATTTTACACCAAAAGTTCTAATTGGAGGTCGAAATGGATTTCACATTTACTTGAATGAAGAAGAATGGAAAGAACTTCAAAAAAATCAAGGAGTGTTGGTGAATTATTTTTATTCTGCTCAAGCATATGCATACCCACTAAAAATTGAAAAAATCACAGTGTTTTTTGAAAAAATAAATCATTCTCCTGTTATCAGAATTCAAAAGGATGAACATTATGTGATTCTGGGAAAAGAATCAATAGATAAATTAGTTGAAATCGATGAACTTGTTGACTACAGAATTCATATAATTAAAAAGCAAGAATTTTCCAAATATTTTAATTTGTTTCATCACTATAATTATTAGTCAGGAGATGTGTTGTCTCATATTTATAGTGTTTTGGATCCATGTCAGAATTTAAACAGTGAAAATGTCGGAACTGTTTTAGAAATGTTATCTCTACATAAACAGGAATTAGAAAACAAGTTAAGAAAATCCGGTGCATTACAATAGAAATATGAAGAAATCAGTGACAATCAGTGAGAACAATAATAAAGTTTATATATTAGTGACATGGGACTTTGCATTTAGACAAGCTCGAAAAAGTGAATATCAGAAATTTTATCTTGACAGACTAAGATTTGAAAAACGAGTTGAACAATGTGAAAGTATTCTTAAAAGTATTTTTGATGTAGATCATAGAAAAAAAATATATATTGAAAGATTTAATGTAAAAATATAAATTTATATTGTTAATCTCAGTTGTAAACATCTTAAAAATTATATTGTTAGTATTTGTTGTAAAAAGGATTATCGTAAATAAAAAATATGTTATATAAATAGGTCTTTTATTTAAAAATTTGATATACAATATTACTTAAAATTAATTACAATACATCTTTTTTAAGAATCCATGAATTATGTGATTTATCGAATCCTAACCATTTAACAAAAACTTGGTTCCCTTTCTTCCTTAAAATTTTTTCAACCAAAAACACATCTGGATGTTTAACTTTTTGTAACTCTTCTTGGTAGAAACCTCCTTCAATATATTCATTTTTACTATCTTTTAATAAATAGGTGGGTGGATTTGTTAACTGAACCTTTCTAATTTGAAAAATTTCAGTTGACCAATTTGGAGTATATCCTTTTTCAAAAGCTTCTCTTTGTTTGGAAATTCTAACAAAATCATTTTCTTTAAATTTAGTGCGCTTTAAATCAAATGTTTTTTTAAAAGTAAAAGAATTTTGCAGTATAGTTTTCTCATTTTTTTTATTAACCTCAACAGGTCTATATCCGGTAGTTCTATGAATACTATTATTATATTTTTCAATAATAGTGGGTAAAATAGAGTACCATTGGTAATTCCCTCTATTACTAAAATATTTCCACATTATATTTTTTAAAGTTCGATTTACGCGTTCTACAATACTCGCTTTGAGATTAGAGTAAGTATTATAATGATTAATTTTGTAATAATTCATAAGATCTTTAAAATCTTTATTGAAAAATTCTTTTCCCAAATCTGTCTGCAAATTTTGCGGTTTACTTGTTTTTTCTAAAATTTTTTTCATAGCTTCAGTTACATCTTTTCCTTTTTTACTTTTAAGTGGTTGAGTCCAAACATACTTTGAGAATGCATTTATCACCACCAAAATATATCTATAACCTTTATTAAATTTGGAATAGGGTTGCATCTCTACCAAATCAGCTTGCCATAAGTCATTAAGGCTTTTAACAATAGTTCGTCTTCTTCTATATCTTCTTCTTGCCGGTTTATGTAATTCATCTACAACTGTTTCTTTAATATTTTTACTCATAGTACTAGAATAAAATTTCTTAATACCTTCTTTAAATAACTTATTTTATTTGTTTGTTATCTTTTTTTAGCAAATCTTCGATTTTATATTCCAAAGTTTTAAAAGATGCATTATTCGAATCTTTGACTTTTTTGATTTCATCTTCGATTTTATATTCCAAATTTTTAAAAGATGCATTATTCGAATCTTTGACTTTTTTGATTTCATCTTCAATGTTGGTAATTCTTACATTAATTTTAGTTTCAAAAACAACAAGTGATTTTATACTTTCGTTTCTCATTTCTCTTACTGTTGCGTTTAATTCTTCTCTAGCATATGCCATTGTGTCATTAAACTCTTTTCTAGAAACTTCGGCTGCTCTTTGAACTAATTCGTTTAGTGATTTTATTTCTTTTACCAATTTATTTTCTAGATTTTTTATATCTTTTCCTAATTGAAATTCTACATTTGTTAAATTTAATTTTATTTCTACCAATTTTTTTTCTATTTTCTTTATATCTAAAATCGCTTTTTCAATTTCAATTCTTACATCGTTCAAAGATTTTTCATAATCATTTAACTTTGTTGAAATTTCTTCAATTTTTGAACTGTGTTGTGCAAGTCCTTTTTTTAAATCATGGATAGAGGTGTTAATCATAGCTTGTATTAGTTCTGCTAAAGATTCTAATTCTTTTTCTAATCTTTTATTCAACATCTTTTGAAAATATTCATCGTCAACAGTGGTTTTTAATTCTGTTTTTAGATTGTTTAATTGTGAGATTATCTCCATGATTTGTTCACTATTTTTTAAAATTTCATTTTTAAATTTATTTTCAATTTTTTCATCTACATTTTGTAAATCTGTGTTTAATTTCTTTTCCAAATTTTTCAAGTTTAATAGAATTATTTCAGCATTATTTTCAATTGAATTAATTTTCTGATTTATTTCATTAATATTATCGCTATCTTTTTTATGGATTATAAAGTGTGTATTCATAGCTCTCTCTATTTGTTGTGTGTTTTTATTCATACCATCATGAATGTTTTGAAAATTACCTATTTCTTCAGAAACCCTATTATTAAGTTTGTTCGTAAATTCTTGGAACTTTGATACCATATCTTTTATAATAATTTGTTTAACATTTTCTATTGCAGAAGTATCATTTATTTTTGATTTAACCAATGTTATTTCATTTTTTATGTTATTTTCAAAACTCTTTACTTCATCATATTTCTGTTTTATTGTTTTAAAATCATCTTCACACTTCGATGTTTTTTGAGAAAAACTTTTTAATAGTTCATCATTGTCTTTGACAATATTTTTTATATTTAATATCCTGTTATCATAGTTTGACACAACATTTTCTTCAAATAACTTAATTTTTTTCGAAATAGATTCCACATTTTCATCATTTTCACTAACTCTCTTTTTTAAATTTACAATATCATTTTTTAACACAGGTTCAAATCTTTGAACAATATCATCACTTTTAAAATTTTTTAATATTTCATTTTCAACATTGGCTAGTATTTTATTTTCTATTGTAGGTATATCTACTGTATACTTTTTAGAAATATGACGTCCAAATTTATCAATGGTCATTTTAACAATGTTATGTAACAATATTTACTACATTCTTTTATACAATTATATTGGCTTCTTTCAATTCTTCAATAATAGAAATAATTTCGTTGTTATGTCCTGTATTCCCAGCCATCATAGATGCTACCAACAGTCGAAGTCTATCAACAAGTTCATTTACGTTATCCCAATATACGTAATCGGTATAAGGTTTATTAACTTTTAAAGTTATTCCGGATCCTGTTCTTTTCGAAGATATTCGAGTTTCCCTGTATGGAGCTTTTCGTCTGTCAAAAAATCCTTGAACTATATTATGCGTTTCGGGATTTATGGTTTTAGTTTTTGTAATTCCTTTATTTTGTAAATAAGGCCCTATTATAGAAATATATTTTTGTGATCCATTTCCCTGTACCTGCTCATTTGGATCATAATTTCTACGGTATGCATTGGTTCTCTTTAAAATATCCATATAATTTTCCAAATCTTGTTTTTTATAACCTACTGGTTCCTTTTTAAATAATAATTCATATAAACCTGGTGTACCTGTATAAGTTATACCTTCAACTTTTATGTTTTTACCGATAATTTCTATAGGTCTTTGTGTTAAACCCAAAAAGAATTTCTCAGTTTCAAAATCATGTACTATTCCATAGAGGTGATCAAACTTATGTTCCACATCTTTTACCCCTCCGTCAATATATTGACGAGGTAATTCATGAAATCCTGATAAATATTCTTGATATAAAGGTGTACTGACAAATGTTTGAATTGTTTGGCGTGTTTGTTCTAATATATCCGAAAGATTTCCTACCGTAGATTGTGAAATTGAAGAAGGGGTGGTTTCTGCTATGACACTTGTTTGTTGTAAAGATGGCATCTGACTATGTGAAGCTATACTGGTTTCCCAATCAATAATTGTTGGTATTTCTGTAGGAAGAATTGGAGTTTTCCCTGTCTTTCTTTTTTCTGGTGTTGATGTTCCATACTGTAGTTTTTTTCTTGGTGTTAGTGTTGGAAACAATCTTTTTTCTGGTGTTTCATAATTTTTTTTAATGGGTGTTTGTAGCTCTTCCTTTACCTCAGCCGATTCAATTTTACCAATTGTTGAAATTAATTGTTGTAGGGGTTGAGTTATTGGTTTATAGGTTTCCTCCAATTTGGATTGTGCTTCAAATTCAGCATTTTTTAAACTTTGATATTTTTGTTTAACAGCTTTCCTTGACTTAACAAGCTCTCTTGCTAAGCGTTCATTCATGATTAGTTAAATTTTTCACAAAACTTTTATTTTTATAAGTAAATATATGAATCAAATCCTTTTCGATATCGACCGGATTTTAAATTCGAATCCTTGTCTATTACCAAAAATCCAAATTTATCTTTCCAACACATCAAACATAACTCATTAAATTGATTAAATGACATATCAACATTAACATGATCATCATAAATATGTTTTAAGTTCGTTTTGTCTTGTTGAAATATAACAATCAAATTCGCATTGTCACGAATTAATTGTTTTGGAATCGAAGAATACGTTTGACACAAATAAAAACAATCAGTATTTTTATGTCTTCCGAAACAAAAATAATCTTTTACAACATTCTGATTGCAACACACTATATCATCAAATATAATTATGGAATTTGGTTTTATTTCTTGTGGAGAAACAATATTTTCTTCATTTTCGGATTCATAATATCCAATTTCTCTCAATGGTTTAAAAAGTAATCTCAAATATTCATATTTTGGTTGATATAGAGACTTTGAATAAATATATAAATTTTCAAACCGTAAACCATTGGGATCTTCAATTAAACTTATAATGATATTAGTTTTACCACACCCTGATGGACCAATAATTAACCCCCTTTTACTAGAGCCTTCAAACAATTTTCCATGTTTTCTAAAATTATTTCTTGAAGTCTCATGGTCTTTAATAATAATTGAATAAGGTTGTTTGACAATTTTCATATATAAGAGGATGTATAAAGGGTAAGTTCTAATTTAAAACTAGTCAGTTTGTTCCAAGATTTCAATTATATAATGCCAATCTCATATAAGCAACAATCCATTTATAAAAGAAGAGTCAGAAAAAGAGGTAGTGGTTTAATTAATACTCTAATAAATAAGTTACCTTTTGAATTACATCTACCTGGGTATAATTTTTGTGGACCTGGAACCAAACTAGAAAAGAGACTAGCTAGAGGCGATAAAGGCATAAACTTATTGGATGAAGCTTGTAAAGAGCATGATATTGCCTATGCACAATCAAATGATATAAAAAGCCGACACGCTGCTGATAAATTATTAGGTGACAAAGCTGCCGAAAGGTTCAGAGCAAAAGACGCCACTTTTGGAGAAAAAACTGCTGCACTTGGAATAAGAGGTGCAATGAAAATTAAAAGAAAATTTGGTATGGGATTAAAAAAAAGAAGGAAAAACAGAAGTCGAAAAACTCGTCTAGGACGAGGAATAACTTTATCTCAAGCTATTTCAAAAGCAAGACAAGCACTAAACGGAAAACAATTTAAAAGTTTGACTGATATTATTCAAACCGCACTTAGATCTATCGGAGATAGTAGAATATTATCACCAAAAAATAGAATCATACCAATTCCAAAAACTGGTGGATTTCTACCTCTTATTCCTTTATTTGCTGGTTTGTCCGCTTTAGGTGCTCTTGGAGGAGGAGCAGCAGGTATTGCGAAAGCTGTCAACGATGCAAAAGCTGCTAAAGAAAAATTAGAAGAGTCCAAAAGACATAATAAAATGATGGAATCTATAGCAGTAGGAAAACAAGGAAGTGGTCTTTATTTAAAACCATATAAAACTGGATGTGGATTATATCTGAAACCTTATTCAAAAAACTGTTAAAACAAATACCTCGAAAACCACTTACAAATTATGATTTAAGTAAATATATTAATCTACTTAAAATTCCCAACTTTCGAGGTATATTCATGAGAGATAAATTACCAAAAAAAATTAATAACAATGAAAGTGGTATTGTTAATCTCGATAAGAATAGTGGTGATGGAACTCATTGGACTGCATACATAAAAAAAGGGAAAAATATTTTATATTTTGATAGTTATGGCAATTTGCGACCATCTACCGAATTAACAAAATATTTTTTCAGCGATAACAAGAAAAATATTGTGAAATATAACTACGATCATTATCAATCAATTAACAAAACAAATTGTGGTGAGCTCTGTCTTAAATTTCTTTATAATAATGGTTGAAAAACAATATTAATTCATTTTGTTAAAAATTTTTAAAGAGATATGTCGTACAGTTTTGTCATTAGTGGTAATTCCCCCACGCTTTCTGTTAATATTCATCCTCCAATATATTTAGATGAAAATTTTGAATATTCCATTGGACTTGTAAATTTTGAAACTTTTAATGCTATTCCAAATATTGATGAGACTAATAATCTTTTCATTTATGACTCAAATAAAGAAATAAGAATACCACCAGGTAGTTATGAAATAGATGATGTAAATAATTTTATTCAAAAATTTTTGGACAATCGTACTTTTCTTCATATTTATGCCAATAATAATACTTTACGAACACATATTAAAACAGATATTCCTATCTCGTTTCGTGATGGAACTATAGGAAAAATATTAGGTTTTAAAAATAAGGAATTAGAAGGCCTTAGGGAGCACATTTCAGATTTTCCAGCGGAAATTATTAAAGTAAACGCCATAAACATCGATTGTAATATTGCCGAAGGATCATATTTAAATGGAAAACCTGTTCATATAATACATCAATTTTTTCCTAGTGTAGCTCCTGGTTTTAAAATAATAGAATCACCACAAAATGTCCTTTACTTTCCTGTTACTGTAAAGGTAATAGACAATATAAACATTAAAATAGTAGATCAAGATGGTGATCTCATCAATTTCAGAGGAGAAACGGTAACAGTAAGACTACATCTTAAAAAAATAGATGAATAATGGTTATTTTATATAATAAAAAAGTCTCAAATTATAATTTTTCAAAAAAATTTTACTCTAAAAACATTAATAAGAAAGATACTAAACGACATTTAACTAGTAATAAATTAAACTCTCAAAGGTTAACACCTTCTAATAAAAAATTTCTGATAAGTTTAGGTTTCAAACTAAAATAAAATGGAATATTTAAATGTAAAAGAAAATATTCTTGTAGATGAATCAATATTAAGCTGGGAAATACTATCATTTGAACCTTTCAATCCTACAAAACTTGGATTAAATGATGAAATTAGAATTGCTCTACAACAAACAGGAAAATATCCTTTACCTTGCAAAAGTGAATTATATTTAGAATTTCAAGTTACCAAAGAAGATGATACTCCATTGGCTAATACGGTATTAATCAACAATGCTCCAGCGTTCTTGTTTAAAGAATTACGTTATATTTTAAATGGTGTTACAATTGATTCAGTTCGAGATGTAGGAATTACTTCAACTCTTAAAGGATACATATCATTTAATCAAAACGAAAGTGCTAAATTGGAAAATGCTGGATGGTATCCAAAAACGAAACCTAAAGAAAAAATTATGACTGATGAAAAAGGAAACGTTTCCCTATGCGTCCCATTAAAAATGTACTCGGGATTTTTTGAAGATTATAACAAAATAATTTTAAATTCACAACAAGAACTAATACTAATAAGAAGCAATGATGACACTAATGCTTTAGTAACCACAAGTGATGATGAAAAACCGAAAATTAAAATAACCAAACTTTGTTGGCGAGTTCCACATCTTACTGTGGCCATTCCCCAAGAATTGGGACTAACGAAAATTATTGATAAAAACAATGATATTCTTCTTACTTTCCGAAGTTGGGAATTAATTGAATATCCAGAGTTATTAGAAAATACAAGACATAATTGGCCTGTCAAAACCTCCACAAAAATTGAAACACCAAGACATGTACTAATTGCTTTTCAAAAGGATAGACGTGGTAATTTAAAATCAGATATGAGTAAATTTGATCATTGTGACCTAAGGAATATAAATGTGTTTTTAAATTCAGAAAGATATCCTTACCAGGATCTTCAGCTTGATTTTAAAAATAATAAGTTTGCTACCCTGTATGAAATGTTTTCTGAATTTCGTCAAGTATATTATAACTTTCCAATAGAACCAATATTTAATCCCAAAGAATTTAAAGATAATGCACCTATTGCTTACATTAATTGCTCTCATCAGAGAGATTTATTACAATCCGGCCCAGTAACCATGAGAATTGAATTTGAGACAAAAGAAAAAATATCGGGAAAAACAGCTGCGTATTGTGTTATAATACATGATAAAGTATTTAGCTATAATCCATTAACAAAAATTGTTAAACAACTTTAACTTCTCCCACCACATCAAATATCATTATTAAAATGAAAATATATCGAATAAGATCAGTTGTTTCTATACCATAGTTTGTTGCACATCAAATGGAATGTACAAAATACAAAAAGAAAAAATAGAACTATTTTTAAAAAAAATTAAACATCTAAAAAATCTTATTGAAGACTATTCGAAAAAACAATTTGTAATAAAAAAATTTAGTACTTTAAAAATTTGCTAAATAAAAATGAGAATAGTTATGGATGTTCAAGGATTTAAGGATGAACACAACAAGTTTATTCCTAAAGAACTTGCAATGTTTGATGGACATAAAATGAGTCATTATATTTTTAAACCACCGTATCCACTACAAATGCTTCCACCAGAAACATACAAGCAAGCAGAATGGTTAATGAAATTTCATCACTGCATCAATTGGAATACAGGATATATTCCTCTTCATAATTTTTCATCTATAGTAAAAAACTTAACAGAAAAAGGAGAATTCATTTATATTAAAGGAGAAGAGAAAGCTAATTTTATTAGAAAATATTGTACTAAGCCAATAATTGAATTGGACGAACAACCTGTTTTAATTAAATCAGCTCCTAAATGTTTTTATCATTCTCAATCACCTTCAATGTGTGCCCTTTCTAATGTATTCTTTATGTATAAAAATTTTTTTATGAATGAATAAATTAACAATGAATGTAATAATATTTTTTTTATTTATCCACATCCCCACATTACTAACAGAAAATTATATTTTCCTATCTTTACATAATCAAATATTTAAACATAACAGCCGTTACACAATAATAAAACAACTATAAAAATTTAAATATTTTATTTCACACTAACTTTAATTAACCAATAAATCAATACATAAATTTATTTCTTTATTGAGTCCAATTTTTTTAAGTGCATCAAAGAATTTTAACACATTTTTAGTCTTCAAAAATTCACTACACAATTCTGCTGCTTTTTTACAAAAATTTGCATGATCAACATATTTTATATATAACAATAAATCTTGACCCTCACTTTCTTCTTCAACTAAACAAGATAAATATCTGGAACATGCTTCGTTCATAATGAACCCTTCATAAAGATCCCTCACAAAATTTTCAATTTTAGGCATCATCTTCACCACGCAATTTGATTAGTTCTTGTAATACAACAGGATCTCTAATATATTGGTTTAAATGACGAACTTCATGATGAAACCAACTTAACTTCACTAATTCACGTATAAACTGTACAATATCTTTCTTTTGAAAATAACGTTCGCACAATTTCACAGCCTCTGTATGGTTTTTGGATATATCCAAATAATATTGAAACCAAGATGGACCACTATCAACTGCATAATGTTCGAACTCAAAAGCAGAACTTTTACATTTTTTATAAAATTTTTGAATTAATAAATTTAATTCACTTTCGTTAGAAGCAGAAGACATATTTCATTTTAGTATGTTTTAAGCTGGTAAAGTGTTGCTTTTATAATCAAAATTTAAAGAAGGGATACAAGGTCATGTTAACATGTATACGAAGTAACTCGAATGTATACGAAGTAACTCGAATGTATACGAGATAATTCGAATGAGAAAACAAAAGAGGAGGAGGATGAAAAGCGTTGATGATACGAGGTTTTTTAATAAGTATAATGAGAGATTTGAAAAGTATAATGAGAGAAGAAAAGAGGAGGAGGATGAAAAGTGTTGATGATTTACTCTTACTCCTCCTCCTCCTCTTTCCTTCTCTCATATATCCACTACTTATACGTGAAAAAATTTCAAGTATGAGAGTTTTTCATTTAAGACTTTATCAGATTTGAAAAATTTTCCATTTTTTGAGAAAAAAATTAGATTGCAAAATTATTACGCAATTTTGTGAAAATCAGCATTTTGTTTTATTACAACATGAAGTTTTATTTGCTTAAATATGGAAGACCTCAGTGAAATTTAAATGGTTAAAAAAATCGTTTAAAAATTACTTTTTTTTGTCTTTTTTGAATTATTACTCTTTTTCAAAAAGAGTAATAAATTTTGAGATTTCTAACCAACTCTATCTCGTCGAAAATTAAATTACAAAACTTTTTTCTTTCTTTAGCTTTTCTGCAAAGTGAACACTTTCAAAGTTATAAGAAATAAAATGAGAAAAAAACGTGTTTTTTAATTTTTTTTTTCACTTTTTGTTAAATAAATAAATGAAGTAGTATTTTTTGAGAGTGAGTATATCTTAAATATTGTTAAAAGCATTAATTTGGAGAGTTTAGAGCAAAAATTAACTTGCTCCCTCTCAACACCCAACTAAAAATAAATCAACCCTGGTCGATTACTTTTAACAACAAAATAAGCTGCTATTTGGTATCTACGTTGAAAATTAACTAAAATTAATTGAGTGATTAATGTGATGTATGTAGCAAACTCTATTTGTTGTTACCAGAAATGGTTTAATATCTGCTTTATCGTGCAAAATAGGGTGATACTTGTTAATTTCATAATGATAGAGAAATTTAATGTATTACAAAACCACACTTTTAGGTAAAAATTTATATCTATGTGTTCTCTCAGTCGTAGCATATAACTTACTAATGACACAGGTGATTCTTATCTAGGAATCTACTGCAAATATTCTAATTAAAATTGTTAAGCAACAGGCAAAGTTAAAAATTGAGAAATATAAAATACTCCTTATAAAAATGTTAATTAAATGTTATTTGAATACTATTTTAAAACTTAATGGGTATTAATTTGATACATAAGTAACACTCAGTATTGAAGTATATGAAAATTCACAGTGTGTACCATACTTCGGTTTTAATTTAGTACCTATCACATAATATAATAAGGATATAAAGGGTGATTCTTCGGGAAATTTATTTATCGATTGTGGCAAAGTTATAATCAGTCAGTGTACTAAGGTACATGGGGACAGCCGACTAAAATATTTTCAAGATGGTGGCACTTTCAGTTATACCAGAAGTAGATGTCAACTTGCTTATTTGAAATGGAACAACCTATATATTATTGCATTTTTAATTTCTACGTAAAATTCTAACCATATTTCATGTATCATCACTACATAGTATAAAACAAAGTCACTTTCTCTGTCCCTATGTCCCTTTGTATGCTTAAATCTTTAAAACTACGCACCGGATTTTGATGGGGTTTTTTTCAATAGATAGAGTGATTCAAGAGGAAGGTTTATATGTATAATAACATCCATTAAATAGTGGAGAAATACTGTTATTTTTGAGGTTTCTAATGTGATGTCGTTAATTATCATATTTTTTTCCGCTTACATTGCAAACGCAGGCTGAACCCTACGAGATTTATCAAAATAATGTACTAATTATTTGTACACATTGAAAAGGTCTACAGAAAACTCCGCGATGGTATATGTCTATCTCTCATGGATATCCCACAATAACATTTTTTTGTCATTTACTTTTTACGACAAATAATGGCAAATTTTGAAGCGATTTTAACCAATACAGCATTAATCCTTATCCAATTAAATAGCTTAAATACATTGTTGATTTAATATAGATCTATATTGTCCTTTACAGCACTAGATTTAAATGAATATTTTCGAAGATATTACAGATTTAAAATTGCGGGAAGTAGCGCTTGTGACGGTACTGGCCGACCGGGGCGGCGGCAGTGTGCCTATAAATAGCGCGTCGGAGGCCGATGTAATAATTGTTGTAAAAATAAAATAAATAGTCACAGTTTTTCTGTAGTATATTTAGTATCAGCATTGCACCCGTGCGAAGCCGGGGCGGGTCGCTAGTAATATTATGTACTTAAGCCTCACCGTTTTGGACATATTTAAATTTATATGTCAAAAATGACGTCTGCGGACCAAAACTTCATTATAAATGTTTCCTATAAGGAAGTTTTTAATATTTAATTTGGGTTAGTTTTCTTATAGACGAAGATCGACTTTACGATATTGTGAAAATTATTACTAGATAGTGGTCAAAAAAGAAGAAAAAAAATTAAAAAAAAAATCGTCAAAAGTCAATTTCTTCAAATAGAAAGCACCTATTTTTTCAATTTTGTCATATTTAGCATTAAAAATAAGTATAACTTTGTATAAAGTTGTCTATTCCAAAAATTTGTAGTTTTCAAAATATTGGCAATTCAACATTTTTTTATTGTAAAAATGCAATACGGTTTTTAGGATTTGTTATTAGTTGGCCATGAGGGCGAAAATAAAACAATCGAACCATACAGAATTGTCACTATTTCTTGTCATTTGACATTCATTAATAATAATCATGCCGGGGCGATGAAATTACATACATGAAGATTATTTAAACTTATTTATTATTTATGGATAATATGATAGAGTTATTTCAAGAACACGCGATACATTCGCGATCCGTTATCTGAAGAAACAGAAACCACCATTACCAATTGTTAAAAAGATTATAAAAAACTTCAAGAACTTTGGATCTATAAAAGCTAAAACAAATAGAAATAAACCAGTTGTTAATAAAATAGAGTTACAAAAATTATTTGAGTAAATGTTCAAGTTGACGCCCTTGAACTTCCAAACATTTTTTGTATCTAAACAGCAACTCTTTATGGGTGGCTCTTCTTATTGACTGAGGATTAAGTTCTTCAAATGCTATTCTGACGCGCTGCATGCAATCTTCCATAGTAATTAATGCGGTCTTGTTTATTTTATTTTTGATTGTTCCCCAAATAAAAAAAAAATCAAGTAATGTAAGGGGGGGGGGAGCGAGGTGGCCAAAAATGTGGCCCATTCTTGGCTATCCATTGATCATAAAACAAGTTTTGCAGATGATTGTTAACTAAATTACTATTATGAGGAGGCGCCACATCATGTTGATGAAATAGATTTCTATGAACAGCCAGTGGCAAGTGATCTAAATAGTTCACTTCCAAATTTCTCAAGATGTCGAAGTAGCGCGCACCTATAAGTCAAAAAATGTATTTTGTATCTAGAAGTCTTCAAAAATTGCTACCTTACTACTATCTATCTAACTATCTTGGTAGAATTCTAGAGCGACGACTCCGTCATTTCTTATAGCACAATACATGTGAAACTGCCAAGACTCTTGGATGTACGGTTGAGTCGCTCCAATAATGGGAACTGCGTCGATTCAACTATCCATTTTTTGTGAATTTGGCTTCATCCGATCAAATAATATCCAAAAAACGAGCATTTTCTTGTGACCAAAATAAAAGAAATTGACAGAACTCTACTCTTCATGGAAAATCAGTTCCTTTTAAATGTTATACTATGGAATATACACAAGGATGAAAATTGTGTTTCCATAAAATCCTTAAAACTAATGTTTGATATAATCCAGACTCTAATGCTACTTGCCTTGTAGATATTGTCGGGTATACGACGAGATATCCTCAAATAGTAGTTTCAATATTTTCATTATTAATAACTGGTTTATTTCTATTTCTTTTGGCTTTTATGGATCCAAAGTTCTTAAAGGTTCTGTTCTTGACATAACTCTATCACATTCTCCATAAATAATAAATAAGTTTAAATAATCTTCGTGCGTGTAATTTCATCGCCTCGGTATGATTATTATTAATAAATGTCAAATGACAAGAAATAGGAACAATTCTGTAGGGTTCGATTGTTTTATTTTTGACATGTCTGGCCGTCATGGCCAACTAATAAAACTTAAAGGCCATATAGCATTGTTACAATAGAAAAATATTGAATTGCTAATATTTTGAAAACTACAAATTTTTGGAATAGACAACTTTATACAAAGTTATCCTTATTTTTAATGCTTAATATGATAAAATTATAAAAATAGCTGCTTTCTATTTGAAAAAATTGACGATTTTTTTAATATAATTTTTTTTCTTCTTTTTTGACCACTCTAGTAATAATTTTCAAAATATCATAAAAAGGTTACTAAAGTCGATCTTCGTCTACAAGAACACTAACCCAAATTAAATAATAAAGACTTTCATATAGGAAAAATTTATAGTTAAGTTACGTCATTTTTGACATAAAAATTTAAATGTGTCCAAATCGGTAAGACTTAGTTTAGATTATATATAACATATATCTAGAATTTTAGGTAGAAATCAAAAATGCAATAATATATAGGGTGTTGTATTTAGAATAAGCAAGTTGACATCTACCTCTGGTATAACCGGAAGTGCAGCCATTTTGAAAATATTTTAGCCGGCTGTGTCCCATGCACGTTAGTACATTGTCAAATTTTCAGATTCTTCCTAATTATAGTTTTCCCACAATCTTCTTCTTCTTCTTTGCGAAAGCCTAAGGCTTGTTTCTACCCATTTCTTTGTCCCTCCTGAGATGCCGACGACCAGCTATCCTTCCACCTCTTGGGGGGCCGTCCCGGCGGTCTGCCGGATGCTGGTTTTCCATTTCTGGCGATTTTTACCAGTCTGCTGTTCTCCATCCTGGATATGTGCTCGTTCCAGAAGCGTCTCCTAGCGCGTGTCCATCTTACCACGTCTTCCGTCTTGCATTCTTCCCTTATTTCGCTGCTTCTCCTTTGATCCCAGAGTGTGTTTCCTGTGATCGTTCTCAATATTCTCATTTCATTGGTTCGCATCATCCTCTTAGTCTCTGCTGTGTCAGCTCGTGTTTCTGCCGTATATGTCATTACGGGCCTGACACATGCTTTATATATTCTAACTTTTGCTGGAATTGATATGTGTGCATTTTTCCATATGGTTGTTCGTAAGGCTCCCGCTATCCTGGTTGCCTTGTTTACCTGGTCTCGTACGCCCTTCTTGAGTTCACCATATGGTGATACTGTTGTTCCCAAATAGTTGAATTCGAAAACCTGGTCTATTATTGTGTTGTTCAGTTCTAGTTTGCATCTCCGTGGTTCCCTGGCGATCACTATACTTTTTGTTTTGATGGTAGATATTTCCATGTTGAATTTCTCGGCCTCTTTTTTAAATGCCTGTAAAAGCCATTGCAGTCCGTCCTCGGTGTCCGCGAATAGCGTTGCATCGTCTGCGTAGCATATTATCTTGATTTTTTGGTTTCCCATCTTGTATCCTTGCTCCACCCTACATACTCGCTCTATTATTCTGTCCATTATTATGTTGAACAGCAGTGGACTGAGACTGTCTCCCTGTCGTATCCCTGTGCTTTGCTCTATTTTTTCTGTTGTTGTTGATTTTGTTCGTATTATTGTGGTGTTGTTTGTGTTGAGCTTTCTAACCGTCTCTATGATGCTTAGAGGCACTCCCCTGCGGTCCAGCTCGTTCATTACGTCCTCCAGCCTTATTCTGTCGAACGCTTTCATCAGATCTATAAAGCACAGGTATGCTGGTTTGTTATACTCTATTGCTTTCTCTACAACCTGTCTGACAACGAACACTGCGTCAATCGTTGAACGGTTTTTCCGAAAGCCTTGTTGTTCCTCGCTGATTGTGGTGTAACTGAGAATACGCTGCTGTAGTATACGGGTGAACAGTTTCATGGTCGTGTCTAGGAGTGATATTCCTCGGTAGTTCGCCGGATCTGAGGTTGTCCCCTTTTTAAATATCGGGACTGTAATACTGTGTCTCCATCTCGTTGGTGTGTTTTCGTCCTTCAATATTTTGTTGAATAGTTCGGCCAATTGTCCAGCCAGAGCCTCTCCTCCGCACTTCAGCAGTTCGTTTGGGACATTGTCCGGGCCTGGAGATTTACCGTTTTTCAGGTGCTTTAGTTCGGCTGTTACTTCCTCCACCGTGCACTGTTCTACCTCCTCGATGTCTATGGCTTCTCCTCGGTTCAGCCTCCCTCGCTCCCTGGGCCTTAGTTCTTCCTGTTTGTCCTGGTCTTTATACAGGCCCTGAAAGTAGGTGGTCCATTCGGCTATCGAGATGTTGTTTAGTTGCACTGTCTCATTTATTTCCTTCCTTGTTGCTCTGAGCATTTTCCATATACGTTTTTGGGTTCCATAAAGGTCATTCTCCATTTCTCTACTAAAGTTTTCCCAATGCTCTCGCTTTATTTCCCTTATGCGGTTGTTTACTCTGTTCCTTGTTTCAGTGTATTTGATGTAGTTTATTGGGGTCTTGTTGGCTGTGTATGTTAGGTGGGCTTTTTTTTTCTCTTGAGCCAGTATCTTCACCTCTGGTTTGAACCATGGTTTTTTATTTCTGTTTGTTGTCGTTGTGTTGATTGTTCTTTTGCCTAATGCTTCCTCCGCTGCTTGGTTTATGTTGTTTATTAGGGTGTCCCAAGCTTGGTTTACTGTGTGTTGTTGGAGAATGGGTTCCCTTTCAATTTTCTGGGATATGCGCCGTTTGTACAGATCTAGTGTGCTCTCTGTTTTTAATGACTCGATATTAAACTTTGTTGTTTGGTTGTGCGGTTTTTTCCTATTGGCTGGCGGTCTTGCCATGGTAATTATTCCCATTACTAAGTGATGATCCGATCCGATATTTGCCGATGTTAGTGATCTTACATCCTGTATTTGTTCTGGTTTTATGGCTCTATTCGTTATTATATAATCTATTGTGGACGTGGCCCCTCTATTGCCCTGAAACGTGACTTTGTGTTGGGGTTTGTGTTTAAAGTATGTGTTGTTAATCCTTAGTTCCTGGTAGGCGCAAAATTCAACAAGTATCTCACCTCGCTCGTTCACTGTCTCCTCGTTAAATCCATTCTTGACTCCAGGTATCACCTCTCTCCCTACTCGTCCGTTCAGGTCGCCCATTATTATTATGCCCTCAATTCCCACAATCGATCGATAAAATTAAATATTCAATATTTTTAAAATAACATTTCTAAAAATATGGGTTTCTTTAATACAACTTGTATTCCTTTATCATTTTTTTAACGAATACCAATTTTGATAGAAAATACCTTCAAATGACACAAAACACTGATATCAAAGTGAAATCGGTTAGTAATACCAATTCACCTTGAACTAATTTAAAAATCTCCTCGATTAGAATTACAATATAGCAATATTTATTGAAACTTTATGTATTGTATGTATTTTATGAATTGCTTCATGTTTTCAGCTAAATTTAAGAACTAAAGTTTTCAAAATCTCATTTGGTAGGGGTGATGTTTAAATAAAGACCATTTACAATATTGGTGATATAAAATGTATTATATATGAATGTTATGTAAATGAGTTGTAAAGAGTTTTATGTATAAACATAAGATTGTCTGTTGAAAGTTTGCGACGATTTGACATAAATGAATTCCTGGTACGCTTATCTAATTGGGGAATAGAGTAGGTAATTGATTTAGCTGATATCAATACCTGATGCGGGGACATGCACAACCTTTATTTGTATTACCGTTCTGGATGTTTGCATTCAATTCGAATCATACAATTAGGAGACTTTGTTATTCAGTTGGCTTATAATCAAATGTTTGCTTTATGCTCATTAGCGGACCAAACTGGATTTATTGTAATTTGGTATTTACGTTTCAAATTAACTATTACTAATTGGCCAATTAATTTAATCTATGTTGCGAACGCTGTTTAATACCCTAAAGTATTTGATATTTGCCTCATTATGCAAAACGACATAATGAATGTTAATTAAACATGTGGAACATGTTTAGCGAAAATTGTAAACAATATCGTTGCTGAAATTGTTTTAGGAATGTGAGTTGTATTACCAATAATTTCAATAAATCTTCTAACTGCATAGTAACAACTATTTACGTAATTATTTAACAAATTTAAATATTTTAATCGAAACTACCATTATATTAGAAATTGGGCATTTTTTATATAACGCAGGTTTCCTTTATTTTTCTTTCAGTTGTTACGCTCTTATTGGTTGCCTAAAAAACCATTTATTGCTAATAGAGAATAGAGAGAAAGCATAAGACGATTTTCAAGTTATGATTTTTAATGAATTGACATGCTTGTCAATTGATGTTTAAGAAATCGACTATTTAACTAATAGAATACTCGATACTTGAGCAGTTTCACTTGAATAATTTTTTTGCTCCAATTTCATTTATTAAGGTTAAACGCTTCTGTTCAACAATTTCCTTTTATCATTGTTCTGCATGAAAATTTGTATGTAATCCTTAGACTGACCAGTAAATTGTAGTGATTTAGCATACCAGAGTGCGATGTTGCCAAATCTACGTTTTATCAAAGTTTGAGGAAATTGTGCACAATCTAGCAACACTGCATGAGAGGCGTATGGTGGAAAACTCCCATTTACGAAGTCTCAACTCCCTAGGGCTTAAAATAACGGAAATACCCATACCCCATATAATTCCAAATTTCACCATATCCTGAGTCGTCGAAGGGTCAGCTACTTATCGAAAGCCCCTGTATACAGGAATTATGTCATCGGTTCTAGTACTTTCTATACCTGATATTTTTAAAAAACAGATGTACGATAAGCAGCCGGGTGGTCGTCGGAGGTTCAGTATTGGATATACGAGCGAAGTGCAAAGAATTAGCGAATAGTGATAGTGTTGTAGTAGCAGGTGCGGATCCAAGGGGGGGGGGCGGTGCGGCTTTGAATTCAGGAAAATATACCCGATTTGACCTCTTATACTATAGTTAATTCAAGGACTAGAGAGAGTAATAAATCATTTTTTTACCCTTTTTCCTTCGCAAAGTACCTGTGTTCTTTAGTTCGGTGTCTTTGGCAAAATCTGTTATATATATATATATATATATATATATATATATATATATATATATATATATATATATATATATATATATATATTTCCTATGAATGGGTTAGAAATTTTATAATCAAAAATACCAGTCTGTAATAATGGACTATTTGGGTTGGATAACAATAGACATTTGGAAGTGTTAAAAAGGATTTTAATCCTTGTCATAGGCGTCGGAAAGAGGTTTATTTTATCACTAAGTATTTATGGCATAGAATATTATTTCGGTAATAAATTTAAAATAAAAAGTTTTTATATTATTATTATATTTCTTATGATTTCTTAATAATTCACATACAGTACAAAATACAAAAAATTTTGACATATTTAACACAAATCACAACTTTTATTATTTTTAATTTTGGCATAAAAACCGTTTTAGGCACATTCAGACTAAAACGTAGCCTTATTCTTTCAAAAAATTCGAAGTTACAATTTAAATACTTACAAAATACTCATTGTCAAAAAGAAAAAAAAATTAAACATATATAAAAAAATAAATTCGTCCATATCATATTAAAATTTTTTTTGGGGGCTATCGGTCATTTTATTATTAATTATAAACATTTTTAGGAAATTTGACGTTTCAGTTTATTTATTTCTTAAATTAAACACTAAAAAGGGATTCAAATGTAATTAATTTTTATATGTTACAGTTAAAATTAGATCTACTTATTTTTATTTCTATTGCACTGGCATCTTAATTTAATTTCCTTTATTATATGAAATATCCGATAGGCTTAAAAAAATAAAATAAACGTGTTAATTCTACACGCTTAAGAAAAAGACACAAATATAATAATAAAATAATAAAGAAATTACGATTAATTGGAATTAAACATATATAAAATTAAAGAATGGGACACACTAAAATAAAAATATATAAAAAAAATATATAAACAACATTAACCAATAAAATGCAACAAAAACAAATTGTGTTTACACTGGTAAACATTACGTATCTAATTTCTAATCAAAGTCAGTGAAGCTATCGTCGCTCAATTAATTCAGTTTCCACATTTTGTTTTATTCTTTTATTATATGGATTTTTCCCAATTTTCCGCAGTAACTTTGTTCAAAAAAATCTTTCAAAAGTTCAGTTAAATTACTAATTTTGTACGTCGTATTATTGCTTGCAACTCTGCCTTTTACTTGAGAGAGATATTTCCTTCTCCAACGGACAGTTTCCGGACGATCTGTAAGAAGAGATTTCCTATCTGGTTTTTTCCATCAAAAATTAAGTTCTCTGAGCAATTTCTAGAGCTCAGTTCTTTTAATTTCAGGTAAATCCCTATCTTCATTGATTTTTGAAAGAATTTTGTTGACGATTGGGATCTGCTTCTCATAATAAAATGTATGTACTTCTTTTATTGCAGTTTTTATCTCTTCTTCCAAGGAGGTTTTTCATCTGCCTATGATCGAATGGGGGAGTACGAAATATTCCAGTCGTTTTTTCTCCTTCAGTATTCGGTACATAGTAGATTTTCCTGTCATGTTGGAACACATCTCAACAGAGCTTTTAACATTATTATCTAGATATTGATATCTTAGGGCATCATAAGTATTCATCGTAATAAGTTTTTCATTGAGAAAAAATGCCTTGGTTTACCGATTTTGGAATAAATATAGAAGTGGAGGCCATATTTTTTCGGTATCTTACTAATCTCAAATAATATATTAAAACAAGCACAAACAAGATAAATCACTAAGAACACACTGTAAGGTGTACTTTTCTCACTGACAGAAATAAAAATGAACTATCAGAAATTTTATTATTGCGGTAAATTTATAAAAGTTTGTAATATTTAAATATAATTAGATTTACGCCAGTCCTCCGTTACCTGCGGTACTGACACTCCCTCCCCGTTGACAACTCGTTTTTCTTGCGATAGCCGCCCCTCAATAGCTTTGATTTCAGGAAAATAGATCTGATTCTGCCTCTTATATTAGGAATGTGTATGTTGCTGGCATCCCCTCCTCTCCAAGAGCTTCAAATCCAGAGAAATAGGCACGACCCTGCCATTTACACTAGAAATGGGAATGTTTCCGGTGTCCCCCCCTCCCGTCGACAACTTGCTTTCGCTTGCTATAATGTACTTTTGTGATGTCCGCCCCCCCCCCCCCCCCCAAAGAGAGAGGCTGGATCCGCCCCTGTGTAGTAGTCGTCTTATTTTCGCCGTGTGTAAATGATGTAGTTGCCATCCTTTGTAAACAAACTGAATAGTGTCTGTTATGTATGTGATGAAGTTACACTGAAAGCTCAACAAAAGACTTTGAGCATATTTGTAAGAAAAGCCTAGATGCAAAGGTGGCGATCAAGACAAAATTTAGGCTTACTAAATTTGCTGCCGCACTTGCTCAAGAACTTTAAGAGGATGGCTACTGGGTACTCAAAAGTCTATGAAGTTTGGAGTGCCAATGATTTAGTGGGAAGCTCAGAATCATGTTGATGATTACTACTTTTGCTTAACAAAAATCCTAGGATTTTCTAGTAAAAGTAAACACAAAATTGAATATTTTAATATTCCTTCATCTATGAAACCTGTATCCCATGACACTTCTAGCATACCTGTCTCTAAGCTTCCAGAAAAATACGAAATCGAATCGGAATCGGATAACCTAGATGATTCTGAATCAAAAGCTGATCCAAGTTCTCGAGAGAAAGACGAAGCAGTAGATATTTTTAAATCAGCCAGCACGTCACTGAGTTTGTTTCTCTGTTATTTTCTTATAAATAAAGCAAACACAAATGTTAATAAATGTTTTTTATGAGTAAGTAACAGCCTACTGATTATAAAGTTTTTAACTAGTCACCCGAATATTTGTTTTAAAAATCCAAGTTTTTAAAAAGTTTTTCATTCGGTTGATTCCAACACAAGTAACAAGTGACCTTAAAATACCTTTGGAGAAGCAGCATCATATTGTGTAAATGTATTTAATAATTACTTAAGTTCAAGTACAACTATCACCATCTTGGTAACAATATTGATATTGCGGGAAATGACGAAATAAAGCTTTTTGTCTAAAAAACTAAGTAGTGAGAATTTAATTTTACTTCAAGTGCTAATTAGAATATGTACTATATTAAGTGTTCAACTCAAATCCATTTCTAACATTTCAAAAACATTATGGCATTTGATTTACCAGAAAAAAAATATACTGGGCTTTCTCAACCGAACAACAGAAACAAAATTTATGGCACAAGATATAAGTGGCTCGAAGTCTATCTTGATTACTTTATTATAGTAGCCACCACAAAACTAAGCCTTCGAGCTATCATTTTCATCACCCTTAACCCTGTCATATAAGTTTCCGTTATCTCAGAATTCCTCCCACTTTACTCTCGGCTCGGCTCTCTGCTCCCCTTCTAAATCTCAGTTTTAAGCTCGAATATTATCAGGGCTGGATTAAGCGGGACATGGTAACATATACATACTAGTGGGATTTGCTCATCAAAGTATACGTAATATGAAATAAATTATTGTAATAAAAATACTATTAACCGACTTAAAAAAGAAGGTTATCAATTCGACGCATATATTACTTTTTTTTTAATTTTTTTTCTACACATAACTTTTGAAAGGATTGAGATTTTAACGAAAATTTCAATATATTCTAAAGGGTTTTTCGGGGCGGTTCTATAATAATATTTCTAAGATAAGCTCACTACAAAAGTATTAAAAACTAAAAAAACATATCAGTTAACGAACTTGTAAATTAACTTCTTTCGTACATAACTTTTGATAAAAGTAAGAAATTTTAATGCAATTTTTAGGATATTGTATAGGATATTCTCGTAAACATATTTCTAAAGCAAGTTAAAAACTGATGAGATGTTTTAATTCGGTTTTTTGTATGCTGTAAGGAATACTCACAAGGGTGTTCTGTTAAAATATTTCCACGGTAGCTTTATTTCAAAGAAATTGCTGAGAAGACAAAAACAAAATTATTAATTAGCAAATTTTACCTGTTTTATTTTGAACTGTTGCTTTTTGCATCCCATCTAAAAAAATTGCACTAAAAAGTAAAAAATAAACTAGAAACTATTTTATAATGCCATTAATTTTAGTGTTAACAACATTTGACACAGATCAATGGCAGAATAATTTGATAGCAAACCTTTGTCTGCGCTTATGGATGATGGATGAGAGTTTCTATGGGGTAACTTTAATTTCTCTCTTTTCACTGATCAAATGGTAAAAATAATATCAGAAAATTAAAACCCCGGAGGAGTACAGGAGATAACAATGTACTATCTTGTATATACAAGAGATGTGCTGACTTATTATTCAAACCACTCGCCCATATATTTACAAATAGAAACTGCGCAAAATTTTTGAAATGATTATTTTTATAGATATTTAAAACAATACTAATATGTATTTGCTAGTTACGTATTATCAGTACTTAGAAATAAGAGGCAGCTTGATGTTGTATATATAAACTATGCTAAGGCTTTCGATAAAGTGTATCAGGGTTTGTTGTCTCACAAGTTCGTGCAGTCTGACTTTACTAAAAAAGCGTATCTATTTTTAAAACCTTAATTAGTATCAAGAAATCAAAAAGTTAAGGTCAGCGATGTTCGATCGCGAGCTTCTGGTGTTCCACAGAGAAGCCATTTGGGGTCTGTAATATTTACATTATTCATCAACGATCTGACTAGTGTCATTGGAGGCTCTGAGTACTTGTTGGCTGACGATTTGAAGATTTGTAAATCTATATTTTCATTTGATAACTGTCTGCAACTGCAACATGATATGGATTCTGATTGATTTCTTGTCAACAAAATGTTTCTTATTATAAAAAAATGCTGTGACATTACTTTTACACGGTAAACAAATTGAAATAAGTTAGATTAATTAATAAATAACAGTACTTTGGATAAGAGTGCGGGTGTATGCAGTCAAACTTAAATTTTAATAATCACTATACATATCATCAACAAGTTGTTAGGTTTCATTATTCGGAACAATAAATATTTTGACCATATCAGTGTCATAATACTATTATACAATTGAAATATGCCTCTGATTTGGTTACTATAATGGTTTGCGGAATGCGATCAGATAAAACGCGTCCAAAAACGTTTTTTAACATACCTCGATGTTACAAAACACAATAGATTCCTATATAGTTTCGTATATTTCACTGCTTTAAAGTTTTGCATTATAAAGAGTAATACAAAGAAAAGAAGGCCAGTCTATACTTCATTCTACGTTCATTATTATTGAATAAGTTGAAATTTGAAAACTGTTTACTAGTCAATTATATCAAATTAAATAAATCTTAGATTAATTTAAGGTGAAAAAATAATAAGGACTACTTGCATGTTAAAAATACTGCACTGCTATCTTCCATGTTAATTTGATGTAATAGGTTCTTGCAAAACCATAATGTTAGACTGTTCAATGTAATAAATAAATAAAAACTTTAATAACTGTAGATTTATTTACCTTCATAACGCTTTTTTTTAGGTCGGCGCCAAAAAATGTATAGGAGGTGCCTGCAAATCATACAAAAACACTGTTAACTATTGCAAAGAAAAATAGAACGGAGATAAAAAGCTACGGAAATAATGCAATAATGATATAGTAATGAAGTCGATTAATCCACCTAGAATTAATTCAAGAAATCCTACAGCGCCACCTTCAAGCGTTAAGTGAATAAAAAATCTAAAATTATTTCATATTTTAGTTGTTCATTTTTTGTTTTTTATTCAAAATTATATTTCAAATAAATATGATATGTTTTGTAGCACTGCTAGTTCATCAAATATCAAATTATTAATATCAAATAAAGTTATTGAAGATATTGAGGTACCTATGGTCACGGTTTAAATTTTTATTTAAGTTCACTATGAGCAAACACAATATCCTTTTCCTTAAGTATCCCTCATAAATTATTTAAATAAAAGCACTCCATTCGTCGCATATTTTTGGTTTTACTATATTACGAGCCATCGTAATTCTATTTCCTTACTAATTTCTTTCCCAGTTCGGTTATTTTTATCTTCCTGGACTTTCCCTTCATTCTTATACTACCAAGTGCGATTTAAAGTTACATCTTATTATCAGTTTGACCATTATTATTGCTATTTTACTACACTGTGCTTGGTTGTTTTTATAGATGCTGAATTTATCGTTATTTTTTTTTTTACAGATAAATCTCGATTTTCCTGCCTACTGAACCTATCGATAGAATATTGCATAAATTTTTGTGTTTTAATTTCTGAGAAGAAATTTGGACAGGTTACTTATCCTATGTTGGTAATGACTAACGGAAAATATATTTCTTTCATTAAAAAAATATATGGGTTACTTATTTAATTTTGAATAGGAAATGTATTTATTAATGGAGTGACTTATTTAGTAAATTTATTTCAGCTGACTCTTGTTGCTTAGGAATATTTTTGAGCTATTATTTTCATCAAATGTGTCACGCCTTAAAATTTCTTTTTTAAGGTTTGTAAGAAGAAGCGTGATACACAATAATGTATCGGATATATAAATGAAGGCTATTTTTGTATTGACTTTCACATTTTCTGTATGATTTTGCTGAAGAAACTGTAGACTTATTCCATCTCAATATATATTGGCCATCCTTTAAAAATTTGGGCTGGAAAGTCGTTTATTATCCCAGTAATTTAGTTTAATTGATTAGTTACTCTATATATTTTGCCTCTTTGGCATTTTTGAGTTATTTTAACCTGGATAAACCTGGAGATAGGAATGTTAGCACCTGTACCAACCTGAATAAGTCAGCCCCACTTAACGGCATAGGGGTTAGCTTGGCATTTTGCTCGCTAGTACGGTTACTAGCCTTCAGCTGAACTCTAGTGATTTTGTCAGGTTCACATGTTTCTATAGTTGTACCGTAATAAGGAAAAACACAATAAAAATAATACAGTTTTGACCAAAAAGCAAAAAGTGAAAACTTGAAACAGTCTAGTTTTTGTTATATATTATGGGACTCTAGTTTTTCTTTATTACAATGCTATCATAAAAATATGCAAACCGAAATAATTTTTAAAATAGGTAGTTAAACACCTTGCTATGAAACACGTCATGTTTATTTGAAATATAATTTTAAATAAAAAACAGAAAGAAATAATAAGTTTCGTTACATATTATGTAATATGGATCGTCACTAAATAACAGTCACCCCAATACGTTACTTCAGTTATTAAATTAACTAGAATATAAAAGACTTTTTAGTTTATTGTTTATATTTTTGTGTTATTTTTTTAAAACCGGCTTGTTTAAAAAAATATTTATTATAAACGCTTAAAGATAAATATGAATTAGTGGAAAGTTCTCTAACAAATGGTTAAATACTATGCTATAATAAAAGGTTTAAAATTGAACATGTTCGATTTTTTTTACTTAATGCATAAATACCCTATGGGAAAAATAGTAGATCACCAATTTCGAAAGATGTTTAAATCCCGATATTTTAAATTCTCAAAGCACCCTGTTGTTATCAGTTGTTATTTCCAACAATCATAACAAATAAACTCACAATAAAGCAACCTTTCAATTACAAAAAATATTGAAACAACATTGTAACAGGGAATTTTCCAGAGTTTATTTTATGTATAATAAACATTTCTGTTCTAAATTGATCATGTTAAAAATTATCCCAATTTCTAAAGAATTGCAGCATAGAATACCAAAAGCATTTACGAAGTGCAGTGCAGTGAAGGTGCAGAATATCGAAAATTATTTTATATTGTAATGAAAGGAGACGTTTAAAGAATATTCCAAAAACCTTGAAAATTCACACCTAGAATTATTGCTGATATTCCAGAATAGCTCTATAAACAAGAATTCCAAAATCCAATATCTTAAAACTTGCAAACCATATACAGATGCAATACAAATAAATAACTTAAGCCGTGACTCTTAGACCATTAACCGTACATTCCACAAACGCAAATTTCACATGAACCTTGAGCTCATATATCCCAAACCCCTGAGCGCTAAGACATTAACTCATAAAACTTATAAACCCTGCATCTATAAACTCATAAACCTTAAAACTATAAACCTAAAACGCATAATCCAAAAAAACCCCAAAACTGAAACTCATAAACCAGTAAGCCATATGAACCCATTCAAATTTGTTTTTAATTTTTAAAACTTATTTCGTTTTAATGCACCAAGTCATATTTTCCATATATTTTGTTATCTCTTTCTATTATTTATACAAGGTGTTTTAAAAAGTCTATACAAAATGTTAGCGCATATTTCTGAAGCCAAAATATGAGGATCTAGTCTATTTTACCTTAGTTCAAAAGTTGATATTTTCCAAAATACAGGTTGTCTCAAGTTAAAATTTTTTAATATTTTTTTGTAAATATTTATCTAAATAACAACTTGATTTACACTATATTTACTATTTTGGGGTTTTTTAGAATGAGAAATCAAGAGGTGATTATAGTTTTACTGTACATTGTAAAGGGTGCCACCAGTAGTACTTCGCCTATATATAAAAATTCATAATTATATTATATTCCAATTAAAAATTCTTATTCCTAGACTGGCTTAGGATTGGTTTAGGAAATTTGGAGCGTGTTCAAGGCCCAACAGGCCAACAAAAATAAAAAATTACATAACAATCAGCAATGCGTTCTTGGTTACTAAAAGGTATTGTCAAACGATTCAATCTGACCAACCTTTATCCTTTAGTTTTAATTTGTAAAAATATGTTGAAGAACTTACGCTTTAAATTTAGAGCTTCTAAAGATACAGTAGATAGGATTTTAAGAGAACAGTTGTTGCCTCCATTCTACCTCCAGATAATACAAAAGCTGTTACCTCTTGATCTCGAGTTGAGACTAGGCTTTTGTTGTTTTACGGGAAATTTATACAATGAAAATACGCATGCAATAAATATTCTACATTATCAACATCAATTTAAGATTAAAATATGGTCATTGAAAGATTCATTATGGGCCTTTGTATTTTACTACCTCATTTAAATGGTTTGAATTCCCTAGAACGCCTAGTAAATTTGCTTAATATATTAGGTGATTTTCTACTGGCTATTAGACAAATATTTGGTGAATGCACGACGGTGCATCCCCACACTTTCCATTAAATGTTAGAAATCGTTAAAGTGAGAATTCTCAAAATGAATAGATTGACAGAGGAAATGATGCACCTACAAATTGGCCACCCCATTCACCAAATTTAATGTATATGGATTATTTTTTATGTGGAACCCTTAAACAAGTGGTATACTGTAGATCTATGAACTCCGAAGAGGAGTTGAGAGCATTAGTACCAAATTCAGGAAACACTTTATGTTTAGAAGCATAAAGTATTTACTGGCTGCTTAGATGCAGAGATGAGGGAAAGATTGCAGTTTAAATTTTTCTGTATTATCTTTGAGTACATGAAAATAAGGGTCATTTTGAACATTTAAATTATTCTTATTATTTGCCGGTTTATTTTTACATTATTATCATTACTACATAAATTTTTATTGTTATTAGCCTGTTGGCTCTTACACACGTTCCAAATTTCTTGGACCAAGTCAGGATAAAGTGTGAAGGGTGTCAACGACGAGTCTCAGTATACAATAAAACTTTTATATTCGATTTTCTTAGGTGTAACTTTTTTTCGATCAACGCTATTAAGGGATAAGAATTTTTAGTTAGAAATGTAATATACTAAGGCACAAAGAAGTTATATAACTTTAGATGTAGGAGAAGTGCTGCTGGTGGCGCCATCTTCGTGGACATATTTCAAGTCATACATGTTACAGAGCCCGTGCTCTTCTAAATATTTTATTATCTCCTTGTATTTTATCGGATAAAATGCTGTAATTGATTAACCTGATTCTATTCTTTTCGTCAAGGGTTATTAGGTTATTATATGCATACGTGTAAGTTTTAAGTATATATGTCTTAAGTTTATAGATTTTGATCTTCTGAGTTTTGTAGATTGTAGATTTGATGAAAGTGTTCTCTCAAAACAGTGACCTTTTGAGCAATATAACAAATTCAAAAATATTTTTGTCTACAAGGAAAACAAAATCAATAAAATTATTTTATTAACGTCCTGTGAAGTTCGGCTCTGACACCACGCTACTTTGCCTAATTCGGCCCTGTTACATTTCCTTCTAAATCTCAGCTTTAACCGTGAACCTAACTTTGGGACTGACAATAATACCACTCGAAGGGCGCCTTTGTTTGACTAAATGCTACAATTTAGAAGTTGGCAACTTGTTTGCCTGGCGAGGTTTCCATTATTGTCCCTATTAAATTCAAAGTTGCCATTTGCGCTTCTATTGTGTGCGAAATCTTATAAACTATTGAATAATGACTTATTTCATTGTGGAAAATTTGTTCGATCGTTGCTAAAACGTGCCGCTTCTAAACAAAGAACTTATATTGCGTCAAAATAACAATTTACTTTTGTTCGGGTTTTGATTGAAATGACTGGAAAGGAAATATTCACCTCGGAAAAGTATTTGTGAGCTTCAAGAGAATCAAAAATATTATGGAAATATTTATTGAGAGTTTCATTTTTACTTCGCGATTACGTACAAAGGTTGAATATCTACAATAGAGAATAATTTTGAAAAAATATATATTTTAATCATGTACAATAAAAAAGTGTTTTAAATAAAATTTTTATAAAGAATGAACCAACTTCTAAAAGTGCACTAAAAATAACTATAAATATTTATATGAAATTGGAATTTTTGAAGTCGGCGCCAAACTAATATCTGACAAAATGTGATTCGCATTAACAGATTAAAAATACTTAATTTATAATTGCTTTCTTAACATAATTTGTATATGTTAGTAGTTATTTATTTCATTTATAAATAATTTGGCGCCGACTTCAAAAATTTCAATTTCATATAAAAATTTATAGTTATTTTTCACTTTTTGATTCGCTTTTTTTTGAATTCATTATGATATCCATAAATTATTTGAACTAAATACTAATCGAGATTAGTGTACCTCGCAATGACTCCAAGATGGTAAAAAGTAACCATCTTATCCAAAGTTGATCACCCTAAAATGAACCACTAAAAATTCTTTGATTCTTAGAGTTCTTCAAATACCCGTGAAATTATGTCAAACAAATATTTAGTCCGTCATAGTAAATCCACTATCTTCAATTTCAAATTAATTTTAGATTGGCAATATAGGCCCCAAAACGTTTCAGTATCGATACCTACAGAACTTGAAACGTAAATTTCTTAGCCCGATATATTTTATACTGCATATTGAGTTTATATACACCCCAAGAACCCTTCAATATCAATTTTAGACAAAATCGGAAAATGTAAAATTTTCAATTCCTCATATTGTAACTTATCAACCTAATAGTTATAAAAAATTAACTTCATATTCGTAATACACGACCCCGAAAACCCCCTAATACTAAATCTGAAAATATGCGAGTAAGGTAAAATTGTCAACCCACCATATTGGATCCGCCATATTAAATTTCAAAAAAATAATATTAGCGTCTTGATCTAATCTAACCCTAAACCCTTCAAAGTCTCTGGTACTAATTTTGTATGAAATCTTGAAATTTAAAATTTCTAGACGGTCATATTGCATCTGATATATTAAATTTTCTTAAAATAATTTTATATTCGCTATTTACATCCTCAAAAACAATTCAGTCCCACCATATTGAATCTACCAGATTGAGTTTTTCAAAAAATATTTAAAAATCCGGCATCTTGGATCTGTCATATTTATTTATTTTTTAATAATTTCAGATTCGTAATGTGCGATCCCAAAAACTCCCTCATATCAATTTTGAAAAAAATCGGACCAAATTAAATTTTTATTCGCCATATTGGATACGCCATATTGAATTTTTTAAAAATAATTTCAGATTCGTAATGTGCGATCCCAAAAACTCCCCCATATCAATTTTGAAAAAAATCGGATAAAATTAAATTTTTATCCGCCATATTGGACACGCCATATTGAATTTTTAAAAAATAATTTCACCTTGGAAACTCCCTTATACCAAATTAGGAGAAAATCAGACAAAATTGATTTTTTCGTCCGCCATGTTGGATCCGTCATATTGAATTCTTTAAAAATAATTTTAAATTCGTTATGTGTGACCGCGAAAACTCCCCCGTACCAAATCGGTTAAAATTAATTTTTAGTCCGCCATATTAATTTTGTTAAAAATATTTTGGATTAGTTATGTGCGACCCGAAAGACTTCTCCATACCAATTTTGGAGAAAATCGGACAAAATTAAATTTTTTATCCACCATATTGGATTTACCATATAAATTTTATTAAAAATAATTTCGTATTCGTTATGTGCGACCCCGAAAATTTCCCCATACCAATTTTGAAGAAAATCAAACAAAATTTTTTTTTGGCCGCCATATTGGTAGCGCCATTTTGGATTCAACGCATCAATTTCGTCCAAAAAAATATTGGACCATCGCAGCAACTTCCTGAATATAACGTAAAAAATTTCATTCAAATCGGTGCCGCCGTTCCGGAATAATCGGTGTACGACATAAAAAATACATAGTCGACAATTGAGAAACTTTTTCTTTTAGAAGTCGGTTAAAAATACTTCAAAACATCCTTAGATTCCTATGTACAACCCTGAAAAGTCCCCCGTACCAATTTTGAAAAAATTGGACAAAATTAAATTTTTTGTTCTCCATATTATCAGGGCCATTTTACTGATCCAATTTGGGCCAAAATAATAGGGAACTACAGTAAAAAATTTCTGAACATAACGCAAAAAATTGCATGCAAATCCGTATCGTCGTTTCGGTGTAATTAACGTACATATAATAGAAGTCTATTAAAAATAAATTATGAACTGTTTTAAATCGCAGTCAGTTCATTAACTGTAGACTTACTCATTTACTTAACACATTTTTAAAGCCTGCGACAAAATTAATTTTTAAAGAAAATATCTTCAAACTACAAAACAGTTTCGAATATATTTTTTATATTATAGTGCAATTTATTGAAAAAAAAAATATTGAACCACATTTTATAAACTAAGGAAATTAAAATATAAACAAAAGTATACAATGCTAATAATTAAATATAATACACTACTATTATAAATATACTGTGTTTGAAATATCAAAATATGTAGAACAATCATGACAAATGAATTAATATTAACATAAACTTTTTAACACAGAATAGTAATGCATCAAAATTAAAGTAACATTTATTTATTTTGCAAAAGGAAAAGTTTTTACGAAAAGTAAAGGCTAAGATATTTTTTTATAATTTATTTTATACTAGCGACCCGCCCCGCCTTCTCACGGGTGCAATGCTGATACTAAATGCACTTCAGAAAAACTGTGACTATTTATTTTATTTTTACAACAATTATTACATCGGCCTCCGACGCGCTATTTATAGGCACGCTGCCGTCGCCCCGGTCGGCCAGTACCGCCGCAAGCGCTACTTCCCGCAATTTTAAATCTGTAATATCTTCGAAAATATTCATTTAAATCTTGTGCTGTAAAGGACCATATAGATCTATATTAAATCAACAATGTATTTAAGCTATTTAATTGGATAAGGATTAATGCTGTATTGGTTAAAATCGCTTCAAAATTTGCCATTATTTGTCGTGAAAAGTAAATGACAAAAAAATGTTATTGTGGGATATCCATGAGAGATAGACATATACCATCGCGGAGTTTTCTGTAGACCTTTTCAATGTGTACAAATAATTAGTACATTATTTTGATAAATCTCGTAGGGTTCAGCCTGCGTTTGCAATGTAAGCGGAAAAAAATATGATAATTAACGACATCACATTAGAAACCTCAAAAATAACAGTATTTCTCCACTATTTAATGGATGTAATTATACATACAAAACTTCCTCTTGAATCACTCTATCTATTGAAAAAAACCGCATCAAAATCCGGTGCATAGTTTTAAAGATTTAAGCATACAAAGGGACATAGGGACAGAGAAAGCGACTTTGTTTTATACTATGTAGTGATGTAATAAACATTTATGTGCTGAATTAATTATGTCAAGAGATCCTTCATTTTTGAAATAAGGTGAATACATTTTTGGAAGGTAAAAAACAAACCCCCCACTTAATAAAATAAAAATAATTCATGTAAATATAGCGTATCCAAAAAATTCAATATTATAGTGGGAGAGAACATTTAAAGATTATGCTGAAATCGGGAAGCTCGAGAAAAACAACAATGTTATTACTGAAATTCCAGAAATTCTAGCTAGCAGACCGGAAGTTTATATAAGATTTGTAATGTATGTATGTGCATAGAGTTGGAGTCTGTACACTGGGACCTGATAGATCTATTGTGTCCCCCTACTGCTGCCCAGTCGTAAGAGTTACCTTATCGGCTAGAGCAGGTCCTCCAGTCCTATTTCCCTCAGGAATCTCAGGATTTTGGACGGCTTCAAGGTGGATAGCTCCCCTTCTTCGATTTGGTGTGCTCCCAAGAACCGCAACCTAAGATTTTCTAGAGCGCTGCACTTTACAAGGATATGAACAGAGGGTTCGTCTTCCTCCTCACAGAATCTGCACTCTTTTCTCTCTACCAGTCCGATTTTCTTGAGGTGTCCCTTCAGGTGGCAATGCCCTGTCAGGACCACTATCAGAACTCTGAACTGGTTTTTACTGAAGCTTATGCATTCTTTGAATCTCTTCTGGTCGTAGTTCCCCAGAAGCATCTTCGCTTGTCTCAATCCTCCGTCCAATAATTGTATCTCTTGCTTTCTTCTTCTTCTATCTTGAGATCTTACACTGCTACTGATTCCACAGAAAGAGTTTGGCCCCAGAAAAGGTATCTCAGCCCCTTTCCCCGCGAGCTTATCTACTATTTCATACCCCTCTATCCCGGTATGTCCCGGCACCTACATGAAGATAACTTTATTATTCTTACTCAAGTCATTCAGTTCCTCTAGGCATTCCCAGACCATCTTAGAATTGATAACTTGAGAACTCAGCACACTGATGGGTGCTTAACTATTCGTCATGATGATAATCTCTTGGCCTTGATAGTTTTATATCTTGTTAAATTGAATACATATTCTTATGGCATGTATTTCTGGCTGGAAAATGCTTGGTGACTTACCTAAACTTTCGTAGGGTCTGGTGTCGGGTCCATACACTCCAGTTCCCTCCGTTGTTTTGGAACCATCTGTATATCATATGGTGGATTTCTTGCTGAGTTTATCAATGGCTTTTCTGTCCCATTCACTCTTGCAACTCAATTTTTTGCTGAAATTTTTTACAAAGCTGAATTTCCTTTTCATTTCATCTTGGGACATGCCCCCATGTTAATTTCTGGATAAGAGATTAGGCTTTTGTCTTATGACCTCGTCTCTCATCATCCTATAAATCGTCCTCTTCGTCATGTTCTCTAGAAATATATGTAGTGGTGTGAAGTTTAGGATTACTTCCATGGTGGCGATTGGGCAAGATTTCATTACCCCGGTTATACATGCACAGGCTAGTCTTGAGATTTGTAAACTCAAGCTGTTAATGTATCCCTTAGATTATGCCTAAATTTCATTTAAATATCTCACTTCTCTCAAAAGGTACATGCAAATGAAATAGATTAAATGATTCTCCAATAATTTTTTTTTCGTTTTTTAACTCCCTTGCAATAAACCTATCTTGGAAATACTTTTATGGAACTACCCCGGAGACCCTTGGCGTATGCTAAAAATTTCATCCAAAACACTTATAACTTAATTCGTGTATTAA
The DNA here is from genome assembly GCA_034092305.1 of Diaprepes abbreviatus. Classification (NCBI taxonomy): domain Eukaryota; kingdom Metazoa; phylum Arthropoda; class Insecta; order Coleoptera; family Curculionidae; genus Diaprepes; species Diaprepes abbreviatus. The sequence goes on from JASJET010000171.1 coordinate 2,611,499, forward strand.
CTCAGATGTTAACTATTTATTAATTTTATTTTAAATACGTAAATTTGAGATGTTCTGAATAAAAACAGGAAATAAGTGTCTGGCCGATAAGATGTAAAAGAACTCGAGGAGTTTTTAATAATTTAGGAGGTGTTTGCTAAAGACAGTAGCAATAGTGACTTCTCATTTCCGTCCCGTGACAAGATTTTTATGCTTTAAGGCACTTTTATCAATTTTTCGTTTTGACTTTGTTCCGGTTGCATTTATTATTTAGCCTGGTGGAAATTAAAACGGAATCAAGCGTCAATTTGTTATCTCATTCTATTTCGAAGCAACATACCCACCCTAAAAAATTAATGAGTTTTTAAGAGATTTAAATGTCCGCCGTGGTCTTACGTCGACTAATATTTGTCACGATTTTCTTTTTAATTATTAATATATCTTATACAATTTTAAGTGTTATTTACGACCATGTTACTGTCTAAATTTATTTGATTTATTTACATATTTACGACCTTGATACAGGTTTAAAGAAAAAAAATTTTCATCGTCTTCATCCTATAAAATCTAACATTTTTCAAGAGTGCAAAAACTACGAAATGATTGCCCAACAATACCGAATATGAATATAATTACGTATATATAATTTTCAAGACAATAATAAAATCACTGTAGTAAGAGCCGTTTTACACACATAAGAATTATTGCAAAAATTTATCTCATAATTATGTTGAAAATTTTCACAAAACTAATTTGCTGTTTTACACGTCAAAGAATTATTGTCAAAATTTTGGTGAAAAATTTTCGGCATAAAAATATAGAACCTGTTCTATATTTTTATGACTAAAATGCAGAAAGTGCGCGAAAATCGACGCAGAATAAAATTTGTGAATTGACAGCCCACGTTTGGTAATCAATTTAACCTCAATATTTACTCTTTGTTTCTCGACAGCTTGTTATAGTTTGTACGCATATTTCGTGTTTGGTAGCTTTATATTTTGATTTTTACGTATAAAAATGTCGTGGAATAGAGAAGTACTGACGCTGATAGAGGAATATAGGAAATGGCCGAATTTGTATAATACAAAATCCATTAATTATAAAAATCGAAATTTGAGACGTCGAGCATTGGAATCAATTTTAGATGCTTTGCAAAATGTGAAACCAAACTTAACAACCCAGGACATACAGACAAAATTTCAAGCATCATACTTCTAAAGAGAGAAGGAAATGGTTGGAGTCACAGAAAAGTGGTGCTGGTACCAAGGAAGTAAGTAGGATTACCTAAATTGAATCCAAAAAATTGTTTGAAAATATTTTAATAAATTCTAATATACATATACATATATTTTTTTAGTTGATTGAACCTTCTCTATGGTACTATGAAAGTATTTCCTTTATTTTTGATGATACTGAAGCCAGGACCGGCATAGACTCGCTAGATGAATCAGAAGGCAGCCAATTTATAACTGTAAGTTTTTCATTTTAAACTTAAAAAAATATATTTGATGAAATAATTATTTCTTATAAATCTGTAATGTATTTTGTTTTTTAACCTAAATAAATGCAGAAATAATGTTATGAGTATAAATATGTTGTTTTTAAAAGGTTTTCCAGGTTACATTTTTTCTTTATGTACAACTGATTTCCTAAAACTCAAAATAACAGAGAATTTGAGTTTTTACGAAAGAGAACTTGGAACTCTATGTTGTAGCAATCATTAAAAATTTTATTATTTGTTTTAGTTTATCATTCTTAGATTTTTCAAAAATTTTACTGTATTTATTACTTTAGATTGAGGAATATGATGAAGAGCAACAGGCAGAGGAGGAGTTAATTACAATTGAATCGGCAAGTAATACTATAGATGAGGAAAACGTTGAGACTGGTGGACAAGACACTCCAAGCCGATCTACCTCGGTAATGAGTACGTGTTCAGGATCAGTCAAAAAAAGAAAAAGAAAATCTGAAGATCAAGATGACTCTGTATTGGGGGAGATGGAAACAACACGAAAAAATTTGAGCAAACAATTGTGTGACAAATCTAATTCCCTCAATTAGCCCGAAAGCATGTCAGCCAGCAGAAAATTTGGGGAATACATAATTTCAAAACTCGACAGAATTGACATAGAAGAAGTCAGGGATGAGGCCGAAGCAGACATTATTAATATATTAAATAACGCACTAAAGAAATGCCGGGAAGAAAAAAAATGAAATGTTCACTTTTAAATTTTTTTTTTCAACTTCATTTATAGTTATTTAGTTTTTAAGTTTCTTTTTGTTAATCAGAAATATGTTTTTTTTTGTTTCTCATAATTTATTTATTTGTAATAAATACATATACTATACCGAGTGTGGTTATAATTTTAACACTTTTCCTTGATTACTAACTAGGGTACATAAAATTAAGGAATAAAATGTTAAATAAGTAAAAAAGTAATGTTACTTTATTCAAGTTTTGGTCTCACAGAAAGCTTATTTGAAATACAAGTTTTTTCATGTGATTTTATTTGTAAAGAAATTTAAATAAAGCAACATTAGGTTTTCACTTATTTTTCTTTATTTTCATCACATATACCCAAGTAGGTTAGAGTGTTGTATCCCATTCAGATCATTTTGTTTATATGTATAATTTTTAAATTTAAAAGAATGACCTAGAGCAACACCACATGTCAGGAAACATTTGTGATATTCAGCTTTGTTACTAATAGTACTTACGATAAATTTTTCTTTGCTATAAAATATACTAAATGTATAACTTATGATGTTGCTATTGTTTTGTGCTTTCATTCTCGGTAAGTTGCTTTAAATAATTTTAATTACATGTTGATAGGCAATGAGTGAATCAACAATACTTTATCAAATTTATTAAACCAATTCATATAAGATCTATAAATACTTTAAAAACATATATATTTTTTTCTCACTAAAGAAATTGCCTTATTTCCCTCTTTGTACTGCAGTATCTTGCCATGCAACTTTACCACCTTCAGAATTAAAATAATCTCGAAATTTGTCACGAATTATTCTTGCTGAATTTTTGCATCTATTTCTAATTTGGAACGAAATTGGTTGTAACAACTGCTTAGGATTTAAATCATATTCACTTTCTTGATTGCTTTTACTTGCAGTAGTTAAAAGGTTATGTAAAACTACACAAGTTAACGTAATTAGTTCAACTTTCTCAGGACTTAAATTAATTTTTGTAATAGGATTCTCCATCTGTTGGCCAAGATACCAAAAGCACACTCAACCATTCGTCTGGCTCTTGAAAGTCGGTAGTTATAAATTCTGCTTTCATATGTGAGTGCTCTTTGTGGAAAAGGTTTCATTAGATTCTCTGACAAAGGAAAATCATCATCAGCTACAATAACATTCGGTACTCTCTGTGATCGGCCTGGAAGGGGTCTAGGTTCTGGCAATCCTAGGGTATTATTTTGCATTTTTTCATACAACTTGCTTGCATTGAAAACGCCTCCATCACTAATTCTTCCATTAACTCCTATATTTGCATATATAAATTTGTAGTTAGCATCAACAAGCCCTAGCAAGACAATACTATCTGTCCCTTTGTAATTATGATAATAAGAACCGGAAGAAATAGGTGGACTAAATGCTATGTGTCTACCAACAAGCGTTCCAATACAATTTGGAAAGTTCCATAGAGATTTTGACCCATTCTTCAGGTTGACTGGGTGTCTGCAATAAAAGAAAACATTGATATTAAAATTATTAGTGTTATTTAATTGTAATATGTGTTTGAAATAGGTACTTGCTAAATTTCAAAATGTGTCGAGTGAAAGATATAATTCACATTTTTTAAATGAATATTTTTGTTTTCCTATTTCTGGTTAGCAATGGACACTGTTACCATATAATATTCAAATATGAATACCTTTAAATAAAGACTCATCAAATGTGTACAAATTGCTCGACAAGTTTCAGAAACAATTTTTGGATTTAGTACTTTCATGAATTCTTATGGTATACATTAAACTTCTGTAAGTTTCTCCAGTTGCCAAGAACCTTAGTGTGACATTTAGCATGAAAGTATCAACAAGTAAATGATCTATTCTATTTTAATATTATATAGTGGGCAACTTACCTATTTCGTGGGCTAACAGAATCCTTCATGAGTGTATTTTGTTTATATATGTCTTTTTCTACTAATTTAAGTAAAAAATTAAACTGTGCCTCATCCAGGCTTAGAAAATTTCTATACGCTTCAGGATCTTCAGTTATTAATTCTTTATTTAATAGTGCTAATGTGACCCTTCCATTTCTTCTCTCTAACCACTTTTTGGTCCATTCTTTTCTTTTGGTCTTCGATTTTTTTTTCTTTATTATTTTATGTAATAATAAACAACCAACTGTTAAAGTTAATATAATTAAGTTTTGGTGTTTACGTTTGGAAATTTTCATATTTATGACATTTTAAAGTTATCCCCAGAGCAACTGGAATGTCACATGTTATGAAAATGCGCATGAGCACCGACAAAATTACCACCAAAATTATATTCAGATTTCTTGTACGTATCAAACAGAGTAGAATTTTATTTTAAAAATTATCTCCAGAGAATTTTCGGCAAAAATTTGCTGAAAATTTTCGTTATAATTTTCGGAATAATTTTTGTGTGTGTAAAACGGCTCTAAGCGAGGAAAAATGTTTCGTTCTTTCCATTGGCGTTGTCAAAAATTGGCCATTCCATCTTAAAAAACGCGACGGATTTTAGATTACTAAAGATTATGATCAATATTAAAATCAAATATTTCCCTCTAATCCACACAATTTTGTTTGAATCATTTTTTTTTCTGCCTAGTTTACGACCAGTGATCAGCAGAAAACATATATAATTAACCATTAATCATATAGTGGAAAATTATTAACCAGCAAATCGAAATTATTTAATGCTCTTATACTATCAATTAATAATCTTGAAATTAAAATTATCAATTAATGAATTAATTCGTAATTTTATTCCTACAATTATCAGTTAATGAAATAACTCGGAATTTCCTTTTTGAAATTATCAATTTTCGAAGTAATTTACCCATTATCAGAGTAATTAAAAATTTCGTTTTTCAAATTATTAAATTATAAATTGGTATTTTTTTCTGAATTAAATTAAAAACAATTTAATGACAATTTTTCGTCAATAATGCAGCATCATGTAAAAGAACAATATAACCATGATTATTCATCCTGCTTATGCAATTATGTTTATCATACACTTTCAATAAAAAATAGAATATGTATGAAAACGAGCTTGGTTTGAACTCCGATAGTCTCGTAATTAAAAGAAATGGAAAAACATTAAGTTATTGTAAAAAGGTTACTCAAGTATGTAGTCAAAATTTTTCGTCACCCTTTTTTCACTTCTTTTCTGGTATTTTTTAATTAAATCCATAAATTTTTCTACCATAGTGGATTATATTGACGAGACTAAAGCGTATCGTCATGGACAAAAGCAGTGTCATTTTATTTTTAATTATGTATTATTTGTTTTAGCCTGAACATAAAAATCTTTTAACGATATAAAATACGTTTTAATTATAATTTTTCCCGTAGAATTAAATGAAGCATTTGACAAATCTTTCCGACTGTTAATATTCCATTACTTTATTTAAAAAGATGGAGTGTTGCGATAATTTTTTTTTAAATTTAATTCTGGTAAATCATTATTAATTACTCTCGTAATGGGTAATTTAAACAATGAAAATTACACTTACTTTGTAGAAATAAAATTATCAATTAATGAAGAAATTGGTAATTATATTTTGTGAATTAATGTTACTAAAAAAAATATTATTGCCGATCTCTGTTTACGACATAATTGCCTGAGAAAATTAAACTGAAATGTTCATACAGTGTATATTAAAAAGTTTACAAGATATTTACATTTAAATAGCTGTTTGAATGAGTGGTCAAGACTTCATTCAATTTAGTTTTCAGTAAAAATTTTATATTGAGGTGATTTTGGTGTGTTTTAAACAATTAAAGTCTTCTGTAGCATGCAATCAGTAGTATCGTCTATATTTATTTCGTCAGAATTAAGATTTTGGAGGAGCTGGAGTTAAAACATTTTCTTTGATAACCTGTATGAATTTACTATAGATGACATTGAAGATCCCATGGTCATCCCTAAAGCTGTAAGATGTTACTTTAAAGATAAAATATGTAAACATCATACAAGCTTAAATTCAATTAGATCTAGTAGTATCCAATAAACTCTAGTGTATCATATCATACCATATTATGATAACGGAATGATTTTTGGAACACCAGTGGGGTCTAGAATTTCTATCATTTTAGTTAACTATGTGCTAGATGATCTGGTTACGGATTGTCTCCAATATATGCCTTTTCACATTACATTTGTCAAGCGATATCTAGATGACTTATTGCTTGCTGTACCTGCGGGTAGAATTGAGATAGCTCTTGAACTATTTAATTCCTTTAATAATCATATTCAATTCACAGTGGAGGAAGACACTAAGAATAGAATCTCACTTTTGGATGTTAGTTATAAGTAGAATGAAAACACTTTAAAAACGAAATAGTATAGAAAACCATACTCTTCTGATTAGTTACCATTCGTACCATTCTATGAGATAAAAAATCAATCTAATCTTAGGCATGACAAACAGAGCTATCAAACTTAGACACCCGAATTTTAGATTAGAGTCATTGCTCTAATTTAATGATATACTACTGGAGAATTCTTACCCTGATAACATTATTAAAAAATTTCTCTATAATAACAAATATAATATCCCAAAAAACATCTTTGAAATACGTTCTCAACCATTTCTTTTGCATTCTCAATATTTAGTTCTAGCTAATACTCTTTTAAATGTAACAGTACAAATTCAGTTTTTCCGCACACTTCCTCATATAGAAAATCTTACTGACAAATAGATGAATATTTTTAAAAATACAGATATGAAAATAGCCAGAAAACAATTACTTACTTTCTCTAAAATTTATTCTAAAACTAAAACACCATTACAACTGAATGAGATGTCCTGCATCATGTATAAAGTTCCCTGTTCCAACTGTCCATTAGTTTGTATAGGCCAGACTTCCAGAAGCCTCAAAGGCAGACTTACTTCCCATCGTAGTGATATTAATAGAAGTTTGCCCTCTTGTGCTCTGGTTCAACACGTTTTCATCAAGATCACGTCATTAACTGGGATGGCACTGAGATTCTAGAAAGGGTTCCTGCATATCACAGAAGGCTCCACCTTGAAATGGTGCTTATTAACCAAGAAAACAACACCATGAATAAAAAAAGTGACACCGAGAGTCTAAGTGCCATTTAAAGTTATATTTTAAAGTTGGAAAAAAAAGTATTTGCGCCTCCTGGACAGTCCATCTCCAGATGAATAATTTTCTGTATTGAATTCTCTTATATCATGTAAAAACTATCAAACAAGTATTTTTTTTTAATTTATATTCTATTTTCGCTAAATCTCATGCTTAACTACGCCACTGGTTACGGATCCGTATTTTTCTCAACTACTTAGGCCACCCGCGCCACTGCCCGGTTGTCACCTGATATTGGTCACTACAAAATGATGAATTAGTCAAGTAGGATATTTGGCTTTTTTCGAATTTTCTAGAATTTCAACGAATTTTTACAATCATATCAAAATATGCGTCTAAATATAATTAAAAAGTGCTAATGCAGGGTTTTTCCCCTGTTTTTCAAAGTTTTACTTGTTCTGAATTCAAACCACATTGGTGAGTTACTTAATAATTATAGGTAAGGTTAAAACTCTAACTGTTTAATTAATAATTGTAGAGATGCCCTGAAGAAGAGATAAATAAATTCTCGAATCTGTCTATGAATGAAGTAAAGCTGCATATAGTTGTACGTTTTCTGAATGTGACTTCAGCACTACAACGGCATAATGTGGATATATCCACTGCTATTGCATCTCACACGGAAGAATCCGTGAAAGTCGCATAAACATATATATGCCACCCGGCGGGAGGTCGGCGAAGCCCCGTTCAGTATTGCATGCGTCCTTTCGATATGTCCTTTGCACGGTCAGGTGCATGTCGGTACCCTGATGAGTCTAATAGAGACGAAACATGTACCTCTGCCGTATCACTGTGGCGGGGAGGGTAAGTTTTGACTTTCTTCTCGGTATGGTGGTACAGGTAGGCCATCATCTCGAAGGTGTTGGAATCGGATAAATTGTGTTCCTTAGCAATTTGTTTAATCTGTGCAACTTCTAACACGGAAAGGATATGGTTGGAATGAAGTTTGCATTTACTGTTCGCTTTTTACTGTATTTATAGACGGAGTTGCATATAGTTGTACGGTTGATGAATGTGATTTCAGCACTACAACGGCATAATGTGGATATATCCACTGCTATTGCATCTCACGCAGAGGAATCCATGAAAGTCGCATAAACATATATATATATATATATATATATATATATATATATATATATATATATATATATATATATATATATATATATATAATTTTTCCTTCAACCTTGGTATATATTTATTTTATTTGGATATCTTCTTGGGTAATAGGTTGTAAAATAGATTTCAAAATTTTATTTTTTTTCCTATATTTAATTACGACGTTTCGCACATCGTGTTGTACTTTTTCAAGTTTCTTTTTCCGTTAGAGTTTGTCAGTTCAAGAATATTAACATTATTGTACACATGATGTGATGGAATAATAATTTACATTATTAATCCATATTCAATTACATATGATAATATAATTTTAATGTATAATATTAAATGTTAATGACCCTTATGTTAAAAAATATATACAAGCTGTGTCAATTATTTCTTGTGCACATATAATAAATTTAACGTACATTTATATATAACAATTCAAGCATAATATAAGGCAAGAGATTCTCTGTTCAGATTGCACGAAATTCCGGGAGATGGCGCAAATTTTTTTTAGTATCATATATAAATTTCTTAAAAGATTCACTTTTCTTAGTGACTTGTAAATGCTTGCTTCATACTGACGATAACCAATGAAATCAGAACAGGTCTACAGTTGGTGATACAGTATCTATGAAAAAATGTGCACCTTTTTCTGGTAGTTTCTTGCAATCTGAAGTAGTTCTTTTAATTCCTAACGAGAAAAAAGCATTTCCTGTTGAAATTTAATTCATATGTGCAATACACACTTTTTCGAAGTCGCATTAATGTTCATGTATTAAATATATGATAACTTATATAGTCACCGTAAGAAATAATGATTAAATTTTAAATTTAATATATGATTACATTAAATAATTTATATTAATATAAATTATTATATTCAATGCATTACATTAAATGTATTCAATAAACCTTTGGGAAATTTGCTTCCAGCACATTTACATTAAATTTAATGCATTTCCTTTTTACAGTGTACTTAAAAACATGAAAGATATGTAAAAAAACTCAATACAACTTTAAAGACCGTCACAATTAAAATATAACTTCGATATTAAATACAGGGTGTTCTCTCAAAATAATAAAGTTATTTGGCTTTAATAACAAAAATCAAATATATCAACCTAGTATAATTTTTTAAGATCATGTTACAATAAATCATTCATACATCTCAATTCTACCCGCAGGTACAGCAAACAATAAGTCATCTACATATCGCTTGACAAATGGAATGTGAGAAATGAGAGAAATTCTAGACCCCATTGGTGTTACAAAAATTATTCCGTTATTTTACATAATTAGTCTAATATTTCAAATAAAGCTTGTCTTAGGTATATGAACCTTATTTGACCCGAGCTATCACAATTTGCAATTGATTGACTTGATTGTCGATGTCTAGGCTTCAGTGGGCCCCTTCCTACTAAGGCTATAAGTTATTCGAGGCTGATTGCCTTTGCCAATCCAAGCAGTCTCGTTAATTGAACTTGCCTAAAGACTTCAGGTGACAATATTGTATCTTGGAAATGTCTTTGCCTCAGCTCGTTATGTGCAGGGCACTCTCTGAGAAGATGATCAATAGTTTCACCCTCCTGTGCATATTCGTCATCAATGCGTTATAAATAACTTCTTGTAAATTATTAACCATAGACTACAATAGAACCTTCAAACAGATGAAGCTTTTAACAACCATGAGAAATAACCGAAAAATAATGATAGCTACCTTTGATAGAATAAAGTTTGATACATAAATGAGTTCTTTAAAATATTACACTCAAGATCTAGTCATAATTGACGGTAACTTGTGCATATATAACAAACATTTTGTAAGAGACACTTAAACTTGTATCTATGTTAACATGATTGTTTATAAAACCATATTTCTTTGAGTTAAATTAAGTCTTTTTAAATATTAATATAATTTTTGACTATTAGCACATCATGCTAGGAATTAATTTGTCTACATCGTATTTTATCTTTTATGACAAAATCATTCAGAAAAGCAAAATTATGCCACGTAATTCTACAAACACGCAAATTTTAATGGATATAAAGCGACTAAATTCATTTCTATCTCTAACGTGGCGATAATGCTCAAACCATCAAAACGATTGCTGCGTCTCTTGTATACACACAGTGGATGTATGTGTGTATTTGCTCCGCTCCATTTTAGCCATTATTCGGGCGTTATGAACCAGAAGTGCGATAAGAGCACAAAGGAAATGACGTCACACGCCCATTGACTGCTCTCTGTGTTGGATTGATTCCTAATCGATCACCAATAGTGGCTGTCAGGCCGACATTCAACGGCTTATCTTTATAAATGATGCTTGAACGTTTTCATAATGACTATCAGCATTTATGTGGCCTGATATTTTACCGTTCGGTTACGCGGGAAGTTTATAATACGTTATGGAATGGTTTATTGGGGAAAAAGAGCTTATCTTTGCATTAATACACGTGGGGATGGGAAAAAGGTCAAATCAACATTCGATACGGAATAAACGGCTTTGTAGTCCATTACAGATTGACGATTCGTTGAATTCGGGTTGGGTTTGACGTCGTTGTCTGTTTCAGGAGCATAATAAAATTGCGAAAGAAAATTAATTCGTAAGTGAAGGCAAATTCGTAGCTCAAATATTTTTCAGAAACGTCTCTCTTTTCAGGTCACTGATTTTAAAATTTTTAGAGGTTAGATACATTAAATTTATAATAATGTTAACCATTAATACACCCAATACGAGTAAAAAAATAGCAACTTTCTTTTAATAAAAAAAATTCTGAATTTTTCCTTAAAAGTTAGAACGCAATTTGTCCCAGTAATATTCACCTCAGCTTAGTTGAAACAGGAAAGAAGTTAATTGATAAGATATAATGGAGAGCAGTAAATCATTATTAAAAACTCGTATGGATTTAAATTAAAACCAGTTGGCCTCCTGACTTGATGCTTGTCCTACTCTAGATATACAATTACTGGTCATCAAAATATGTATAACTTTTTAATAAAAATCCGAACAGACGTCTAAAAATGAATTACACAGCGAAAAATAATTCTATAAATTTTTAAATGAAATTGAAACTTTTGAAGTTGGCGCCAAACCAATACCTGACAAAATATATGATTCCCATAAAAAGAGGAAGAAATACTTTATTTGTAATTGCTTTCTTGCCGTAGGAAGATGCGTGGTGACTTACCCAAACTTTCACAATGTCTGGTTCTGAGTCCATATACTCCTATTCCAGTTCCCTCTGTTGTTTTGGAGTCATCTATATACCACTTAATGGAATTCTTGTTAAGTTTTTCTATGGTGCTTTTATCCCTATCACTTTTTTTTTACAAAGTTGAACTCCTTCTTCGTTTCATCTAAGGGCATATCCCAGATGTGTTGATTTCTGAATATGATATTTTGGGCCTTCATTTTATGACCTCACCTCTCATCATCCTATCTTCTTCGCCATAGTCTCGACAAGTATATGTAGAGGTGTATGGTTTAAGATTACTTGCATGACGGCCATTGAGCAGATTTTCACTACTCCAATTATGCATACACAGGCCATTCGTCAAACTTTCGAGAAGTTGGCTCTCGTATTGGCCAGACTGGTTCTTTTGCTCCAGATCATTGCCCCATATGTGATGATTACTCTCACTTTTGCAGTGTACATTCCCTGTGCAGGATTTTTCGGTTTGTATTCAAGTGTTTTCGCTCGAGTTTCTACAAACCATCAAGGCTTTTATAGCCTTGTTGACTGCTTATTCCAGAAAAGTTTATTATTTAGACTCAGGTCCTGATATTTAACCTCTGACTTCCATTGAATAACGTTCCCAACTATTTTGATGGTTTTCAGGTTGAATTTTCTTTTGTAAAGGCTACTACGGTAGCTTTGGTGGAGTTGACATTTAGTCTCATTATCTGTCACCATTCTTTAGTGGAATTGACATCTCTCTGGACTATGTTGCAGGGAGTATTTACGAATTTGACACTCGCGACATAACCACATCGTCGCCACAGTCCTGACAAGATATGCCGAGGTCAATCAGATCACACAGGAGTTGATCTACAATTAGACTCTATATAAATGGAGAAGCTACTCCTCCCGATGTCTTCCTCTGGTGGTACAGAGGGCGCTAGTGTTCTGTCCTATTCTAGTGGAGAGAAGTCGCGCCATTTAGTTGGACCTCGTTCCGTCTACTCCTCCCTCATCAAGTGCCCTTTTGACTACCTCATGTGGAGTGTTGTTAAAATCCCTTCAACATCAAGAAAGGCACATACCATGATTTTCTTGCTGTTCAGAACATTTTGAATCTTATCTATTAATTGTATGAGTGTGGTTCTCGTAGATCTGCCCGTTTGATACGCATGTTGATGAGAGTGCAGTGGCACTTCTTCAAAAATTGCTGTTCTGATGTAGTCATTAACAAACTTTTCCATCGTTTTGATTTCGTATAAAAATTTATATTGTTATTTTTTGCTTTCAAGGGACTTTTTAGAAGTCGATTTTATTTTTTTTATGAAAATTTTATTTTTCTATTTTTAGTTTTGAACTGAGTTGAATTTTAAGGTCGCAAAAAGTACTAATTTTATCCAAAGTTGTCAACCCCACCAAATTGAGCTACAAAATTTTTTTTAATTCTGAAAATTCTTTCCATAGCAGTTTTGGAACAAATTATACCAAACAAATATTTAACTTACTATAGTAAATCAATTATTTTGAAAAAATCCTCCTATGCTAACTTTCGACAAATCGAAGATAATTAAATCTTCGGTCCCCCACATTGGATCCGCCATATTGATTTTTTTAATACTTTTAAATTCGTAATTTACGTCTTCAAATAATTGCCATATTGAATTTTTTAAGCAAGTAATTTTGGATTCGCAAATAAATTGTTAGGGTTAAAATTGTTGAACTATGAATTTTTTACAAATACCTGAGACAGTTTTGAAGTTTCTCTTAAAATCCCTGAGTGCTGGGTGGCCTTAAAAATGCATAGTGAATTTCAAAATAACAAGAAAATTCCTTCTTTTAACGTCAGCGGATGTACACGTTTAAAATAAATTGTTAGCGTTATAATTGTTGAACTATGAATTTTTTACAGATACCTAAAACACTTTTAAAGCTTCTCCTAAAATCCCTGAGTGCTGGGTGGCCTCAAAAATGCATAGTGAATTTTAAAATAACAAGAAAATTTCTTTTTTTAACGTCAGTGGATGTACAATCATAAAATAAATTGTGAGCGTTATAATTGTTGAACTATGAATTTTTTACAGATACCTAAAACACTTTTAAAGCTTCTATTAAAATCCCTGAGTGCTGGGGGGCCTTAAAAATGCATAGTGAATTTTAAAATAAGAAGAAAATTTCTTTTTTTAACGTCAGTGGATGTACACCCTTAAAATAAATTGTTAGCGTTAAAATTGTTGAACTATGAATTTTCTACAGATACCTGAGACAGTTTTAAAGCTTTTCTTAAAATCCTTGAGTGCTGGGTGGCTTTAAAAATGCATAGTGAATTTTAAAATAACAAGAAAATTTCTTTTTTTAACGTCAGTGGATGTACACCCTTAAAATAAATTGTTAGCGTTAAAATTGTTGAACTATGAATTTTTTACAGATACCTGAGACAGTTTTAAAGCTTCTCTTAAAATCCCTGAGTGCTGGGTGGCCTTAAAAATGCATAGTAAATTTTAAAATGACAAGAAAATTTCTTCTTTAAACGTCAGTGGATGTACACGCTTAAAATAAATTTTTAGGGTTATAATTGTTGAACTATGAATTTTTACAGATACCTAAAATACTTTTAAAGCTTCTCTTAAAATCCCTGAGTGCTAGGTGCCCTTAAAAATGCATAGTGAATTTTAAAATAACAAGAAAATTTCTTCTTTTAACGTCAGTGGATGTACACGCTTAAAATAAATTTTTAGGGTTATAATTGTTGAACTATGAATTTTTACAGATACCTAAAACACTTTTAAAGCTTCTCTTAAAATCCCTGAGAGCTAGGTGCCCTTAAAAATGCATAGTGAATTTTAAAATAACAAAAAAAATTATTTTTTTAACATCAGTGGATGTACACGTTCAAAATAAATTGTTAGCGTTATAATTGTTGAACTATGAATTTTTTACAGATATCTAAAACACTTTTAAAGCTTCTCCTAAAATCCCTGAGTGCTGGGTGGCCTCAAAAATGCATATTGAATTTTAAAATAACACAAAAATTTATTTTTTAACGTCAGTGGATGTACAACCTTAAAATAAATTATTAGCGTTAAAATTGTTGAATTATGAATTTTTACAGATACCTAAAACACTTTTAAAGCTTCTCGTAAAATTCCTGAGTGCTGGACGGCCTTAAAAAGGCATAGTGAATTTTAAAGTAGCAAGAAAATTTCTTTTTTTAACGTCAGTGGATGTACACGCTTAAAATAAATTGTTAGCGTTATAATTATTGAACTATGAATTTTCTACAAAGTGTTTTACTTTACGTGCTACCCAGAAAACTCTTCAATGCTAACTTTGAAGAAAATCAAACGAAGATAATTTTTTATCCGCCATATTATCAGCGCCATCTTGGATTTTATTGAACCAATTTCAGCCAAAATAATATGGGCCTCTCAAAGCAACTTTCTGAACATAACGCAAAAAATTTCATTTAAATCAGAGCCGCCGTTCCGGAATAATCGATGTACATACATTAAAAAATACATAGTGATCGAATTTAGAACCAACTTGTTTTAAAAGTCGATTAAAATTTGACCCCATAATTTACTAAAATGGTTTAACCCTCCTGAATTGACAGTAAGAGGCTTGAACTGACAAGAGCAACAACTAGTCAAGTAAGTTTGGAACTCTAAAAATGTAAACATAAAAAATTCATTTTGTTTTATTAATGTTATAATTAATCGGAGAATTTTATTTATTTTCGGGATACAAATATTTATTTTACATATTTCAAGGCTTTATCGCAAGTTTCTTGTCCTTAATCAGGTTTCATTTGTTGACATATGTAATATAAAATATGACAATATCATAAGTAAAACAGAACTGGCCGACTAGAGGATCTAAATTTCATGGCAACTTGATTGAGTTTAAGTCTCCAATTATCTTAGTGAATCTGGCTGTGAAATTTTAAATAGCATCTAATTAAAACCAGCATATTATTACATTTCAACATACGAAAGGGGCAAAATTTGTACCGTAATTATGATATATATATATATATATATATATATATATATATATATATATATATATATATATATATATATATATATTGAATAGGAATCGACACAAGATGACCTAATGACCATATTATAAATACTCGACGAGTCTAAACAATTTCAATTAAAATATCTAAGATACAACATAAATTTATTATTTAGATAGTAATAAGTAGTTAGTAGATATATTAATTAATTAGAGTCATTAATATTTACAAATAATATGGACCAAAGCATAATTAAAAGCTTACATGATTAAAAAAATCATATATAATGCTAAATTCATAATGAATTTTTAGACATAATTGTAAAAATAAACAATATATAAATATTAATACAATAAGATCATATTATAAATTGATCATAAGAATAATAAGGTACAAACATTAGATGTGATAGTGAAGGTAAAGTGATAATAAAGAGTGAAAATCTTCAAGTGAAATAAAAAAAACATAACGATCGGTTTTTGCAACAATAATGTTTTGAAAAGGAACAAAAGGTGAACATAGTGTGAAACCAGTCACGAAAAGTACTTTTAAATAATAAATAAGGTTCATTGAATTGTTTTTAATATAAATTAGACAGTTAACAGTAGTATTAAGAAAATAATTTTAATTAAAACAGATAAGAACATAGAATAAATTTAAGAAAATTTTTGATATTGACATTAAAATTAGATATTATAAATTAATTTTAACTAGTGGAGTAAAATAAGTTATATTAGAATGTAAGGAAAATTCTAATATTTAATATTTTAATATTAAGAAAACATAATTTAGCATCTTCAAACAATAATTTTCAATAATTAGTGAATTATAGATTTCAATATTTTCATGTCAAGCCATTTTGTTTTATAATTTTTAATATTAAAAATTGTTTTAGGAAGGCTAAAATATGTATAATTAGATAGGTAAAATCATAGAGTTTAATTTTATAGTATTTATTGTCATGCATATGTTTGGATAAATCCAGGAAATGGTAAAATTGGAAAAATTTTATCAATTTTAAAATTCTTGACAGCCATTTTTGTTTGACAAGAATGCCAAGAAAAGGGTGATTTTTCATCAAGTAACCCGATGCCTTCAACTGCTGAGCCAATCAGAATGATTAATTAAGTCAGCTGGAGGCATACGATAGAAAGAAAAATCACAAAAATTCGAGACAGTTGCAAAAAAGTATTGTTACTGAGAGGTGTAAAAGAAAAGTTTCTCCTCAAAACATAACCTTAAAATTTTCACGACAAGATCATAAAGCCACGTGCGAGATCTTTTGTTTTTGATAAGTAAATATTTTTTTAAAAGGTTATAAAAGTAAATAAATATTAAATAAAGTTTGATTAATCAATATTTAAAAAAAAAATAATTTAAATTAAATTGAATGTCATTAAGAAATAGCAACTCCAACTAACATCAAGAAAATTTAGTAAAACCCGATTGTGTCAAATAAAAGTTCAAGAAATTATACCTGGCTGGTGTAAATACCAACATTTCCTAGAAGTAGACAATTCCTGGACATTTCCAAAAATAACCAAGACAGTGTTTAATAAAGAATATCTACTTACTTGATAGTAGGTATTTTTAAACAATTATCCCAATCCAATTTGATGGTAAAAGAAGACAAGGAAACACAAATATACCTTTTTAATTGTTTATAAATAAACAAACACTTAAGGATCAAGGTATTTTAAAATATAATATTACCACATTTATATTAGACATTATAAAATCATTAGAACTAATTTATAATCACTTGTTAAAATTAATAATCCGCACTTTGCACATTTTTTTTTTAATTTTTAAAATAAATAAAAGTAATACATTTCAACTGAACACGAGACCTTCATATTTGTCAAACAACTCTTGACAGTTAAGTGGAGTGACATTATAATTAACAGTAGAGATAAGGTGCAATTGATTTTTAATTTTAATAAAGCTGATCTAGATAATAGGTATTTCAAAATAATTTTATAATCCGAATTAATATCATTTTGATTTATAATAAATTTATGTTGATTGTTAATACAATTCAGTGGTTTTAATTGGCAGTAGATAAAAGGTAATTTTAACTTATGAGAATCTGAACTCACTTGGGATAGTTTCAGGGGAAGCGAGCTAGTTATATTAAGGGGAGATTAAAAGAGAAAACAGATTTATTAAAATTTTGTTAACAATAATATATGTATTTTTAAGTTAATCCAAAGAATAAATACAGTGCTGTTATCTTATCTTAGATAAGATACAGTAACTGGGCGCTCAAGGAAAAATTAAAAATACATATCGTGGTTTAGAATATTTTTATTAGAGCAAGAGAAAACTTATTTCATCCACATTCACCAATTTTCAAATTTTAAAAAAAAAAACAAAATATTCAAAATTTGAGTATTCTAATTCCTCTTCGGGCAGTTGCTTGAAGCGTGTGTGGGCGACGAAAATAGACCTCTGACGATATACGTTAGGTCCCGCATCACGTTTTTCAACGCAATATATATATATATATATATATATACATATATCATTTTTCCTTTATTTTGTCTTTTCTTGGGATTAGGTTCTAGAACCTAGAAAATAAATAAATAAATATATATATATATATATATATATATATATATATATATATATATATATATATATATATATATATATATATATATATAAACAAAAAAATTGAAAGGAAGGTTGTCAAGAATAATAAAGGTTGCTTTTGTTTATAACAATAATATTTACTATTTATTTCCCAAGTTTTACGCGGCCATTTTTTTAAGAATGGTTTCCCTATTAGGCATACTCTCATGCAATTAAATTTTACAAGACAGTATCCTATCGATTGAAAAAATGATACTATTGGTAGTGATTAAAGTGGAAGGTATTATTGTTGACTTCGGGAAAATTTTAGTCTGACTGATAATCTCCAAATACTACATACAGTAATGGCTTCATCTTCGCTTCCTTTTTTCTCTTCTTACTGAATTTCTGTAAACTGTTCTAAGGAGAAAAATGCATCATTTTCTCCTCATTGATACCGTAAGACTCCTCATCTGTTGTATTTGATTCAACATTATAGCAAGAGTAACAATTTTTACATACTGGTAAATAAAATAATTCGACTTTTTACAGCCAAAATTATCATCCTTGTTGCAATTACAAAAATAGCGTTAAGAAGTTTTTTCTAGAACGAGATGTGTGTAAAATTTGAATTGGTTCCAAACTGTTATCTATTGATTTCCAACCCTAGTCTTCTGGATTCAGCTAGCCACTCTTGAACTTGATAGTGTCCACGATATAAGTGTTGACATGCAGAAGAAGATGTTAGAGAAAGACAAGATAGTTGTACTCTTTCCACATATTTTTACAAAAGGTAAATATCTGTAGTAGATAACTTGTGAAGAAGAGTCAATAATTTCAAATACTTCTACGCAATCAATTAAACCATTACATTTTTCTAACAATTTAAATACTCTGGTTTTACCGCTTTTAAAATTGCAAATGTAGTATCGTAGCCAGTTATTACATACGCAAAATGATTTAATGGCTCAAATTGAAATTAAAAATATTATCAATAAGCACTTTTATTTACTGCAAAAAAACTTTATTTCATTTACGTCTTTCAAAAAAAGGGCAAGTATATCACCGTTGCCACTCAAACAATGGAGTAGTATGCAGATGGTGCACAAGTTTATACGGGCGAGCGGAATGAGGGACTAAGTGTATATTCATTCAAAATCATATAATTTGCACGTATTTTAGTGTGTGTCACACAAACCATGTTTTTATTTTTTCTGAACATCCGATGACGTATTCGGATCACGTAGAAATGCATATTAGTATTTTCAATATTTGAAATCGCGATATTTCAGGAATGGTGATTTGCTGGAAAAAAAGTAAAAGAACAATTTTTGTAGAGAACAGCGTGATTTACAATTTTTATTTTACGATAACCACGAGGAAAATATGAAAAACCCATATCTTTGACCTTGGATCTTGAATAAAATTTTTAGCAGATGTAGGATCGGTGAGAACTTTTGATATTTTATTTGGGACAGTGTATTTAAGACCTATATCGATTTCCAGCTCTATGCAAATTTTTGCGTACTTAAATTCCTATCTTGACTCGATTACAAACTTCTATTAAATTGCATTGGAGAAAAAAACGTTGCATATCTGTTAGATGGGTGAAGTAAATTATTCTCTTCTTAAATCAGTCTAATTGGTTATTCTGGAAAATGTATTCTATGTAGTTATTTGAAAGTAAATTCAAATTAAATTATACCTCTATTATTATTTACGTGGGTACCAAGGTTAAAGAAAAACAGGAGTGGTGTAACATTTGGTGAATGCACTAGGAAAATTGAGCATTTAAACGAGTTTATTCCCGCATGTCTATGAAATAATAAAAAAAAATTGAGAAATTGAAAATTTAATTTTTTTTTGATTTCATGTTACTTCTAATTATACTTTCGCCATCTCATTCTGTGGTGCATTAATATGTTTCATTAATTTTTTACTCTAATTTTTTCCAGTAATTTTTATTTGACTTGGCGGTTACTAGTTTAAATTTAAATTTCTTTTTTTTTCTGACTTCTATACAGTTTTATTTTAAATCCAAATCTTAAATTTAATTGGAACACTTAGTAAATACTTTCAACATAAATTGGTATGATTAAATTACATTTACCAATTAGGAAATATTTGAATAGTGCACCTTTCGTCATAAAGTTTTACAGGTATATGTTATCCATTACTTCAGAGACAGACATGCAACAAAATTGCAGAAAAAGCTGACAAAACCAATAGCCGCACATTGACATAACATAATGCGTATCGACACGCACTTGACCAGTACATTTTCCTATATAATATAGTAGTCACTATACTTTCCGATACTATTTTACAAAGTTTTACATGACGCAATGGTAAAGTTTTCATACACTGTATTGATAGAGAACTTAATGATGTTGATCGTTCAAGTTGATAATTTTTAATAGATTGTCTTTTACTTTTTTAAGCCGTGTTATCTCTGCTTACGATTGCACAAACGGAAACGGTTGACTTAATTCGATCAAAATAGCTTACACGATTTCCACTACATTTATTAAATGACACCACGGTTTCCCGTTAGTATAAAATTAACTCATTCCACGTTTGCATAACGCGCACTCTTTCAAAGGAAACGCCGCCAGTAATCAGTAGCCCGGAAGATCTATCGAAACTTTTATACTACAGTTAATGTTCACTCTTTTGCCTGCTAATTTTGGTAGTAAGAATTTGTCAGGTTCACATATTCAGATGGTTTAATCTTGAAACAAACAAAATTGACCATGCATGAATAATTTTTATACCATAAACAGATAAATTAAAACACTCATAATTTTCTTGTGAAAAAATAAATATTGATGACTTAAGTCATTTGAACAATTTATTCCAGGATAAAAATTGGACTAAATAATTTTTACGTGAACAATATTCAATTTTTACAAGAAAATAAATTAAGCACCATTATTATGGAAACTAAGGATATTTACTTTAAACTTAAATATTATTGAGAAGACAATTACTAGTATTATATTAAAAATAAAGCATAATTAATAACAACTATTTTTTCATCGAGGTTTAATTATTGCTTTAAATTTTCTCAGCATGCTACTATCTGGAAGTAGAGTTTGAATGTATTTTCTGAGGAATTACATTTTATTTATATATTATGCTTTAAACCGAAAAAGTATTTGAAACTGAGCTTATTTTTCTTTTGTGACATTTTAGCTGATTTTACATGTGCTATACTCCATTGCAGTGAAGTCTGATCTGAGGTAATTAGCCGCAACACCAACTGCATGTCATCGAGCCTCAATGCATACGAATCTTCCTTATACAATTCTCAGTCATTCGTTTAGTCACTTCTACGAAGTCAGTGAGTCTCTTCAACTTCTACTTCCCTAACTCTTCATGATTTCATTCATCTGGTTTTCATAACTGAGTACTCTCTTATCCGTAAACAGAATATATTCCCATTTCTTGTTATTCCAACAAGTGTCCTAGTAAATTTTGTGACTGCATAAACATATACGCCATCCGGGGGGAGATCAGCGAAACCGTGTTCAGTGTTGCATGCTTCTCTCCGATTTGTTCTTTGCACAAACAGGTACATGTCGGTACCCTAATGAGTCTAGTAAGAGACGAAACATGTACTTCTGCCGTATCACTCTAGCGAGGAGGGTGAGTTTTGACTTTCTTCTCAATATGGTGGTACAGGTAGACCATCATTTCGATGGTGGTAGAATAGGATAAATTGTGTTTTGTAGCAATTTATTCAAACTGTGCAACGTCTAAAACGGAAATGATATGATGGAGTGAAGTTTACATTAACTGTTCGCATTTTACTTCATATATTTATTTATATATATATATATATATATATATATATATATATATATATATATATATATATATATATATATATATATATATATATGCCGTTATAGTGCTCCCACATTCAGCAAACATACATCTATATGCCACTCCGTGTACGTGTATAAATGAAAGTAAAATGCGAACAGTAAATGTACCTCTGCCGTATCACTGTGGCGGGGAGGATAAGTTTTGACATTCTTCTTGGTATGGTGGTATGTACAGGTAGGCCATCATCTCGATGGTGATGGCAATTTATTCAAACTGTTCAATCTCTAACGCGGAAAGGATATGATGGAACGAAGTTTACATCTACTGTTCGTATTTTACTTTCATTTATACGCAAATTAACTTCACATTCCTAACCTATCACTTCGAATACCCTAACTCCAATAACATAAATTTGTTAACCCACTATTGGATTGACCATATTGAATTTCAAAAAAATCATTTTAAACTCTTAATCTAATCTTAATCTATGCCCTCGAAAACCCCCCAGTACCAATGTGGAACAAATTCCCAAAATATAAATTTTTAAACAGCAATATTAGATTACTCAATTTTTAAAAATATTTTTAAATTCGTAATTTGGACAAAATCGGGAAATGTTAAATTCTTAGGACGTCATATTAGATCTGCCATATTAAATTTTTTTGAAAAAATTTTATCCGTCATATTGAATTTTTTTTTAAATAATTTTAGATTCGATTTGTGCGAACCCAAAACTCCCCTATTCTAATGTTAGAGAAAATCGGAAAAAGTAATTTTTTTGTTCGCCATAATATCAGCGCCATCTTGGATTTTAATAAACCAATTTTGCCCAAAATAAAATGCGACCGTCGCATTAACTCCAAATCGGCCTCAACGGTCCAGAGTAATCGACGTATATACGTAAAAAAAAAATTTATAAAAAAAAAGTGCGCTAAAAAGTAAAAAATAACTATACATTTTTATATGAAATTGAAAATTATGAAGTCGGCGTCAAACTAATACCTGACAAAATGTAATTCGCATAATCAGATTAAAAATACTTTATTTGTAATTGCTTTCTTATCACAATTTGTATAAATTAGTAGTTATCTGTTTAATTTAGAAATAATTTAGCGCCAACTTCAAAAATTTCAATTTCATATATAAATTTATAGTTATTTTTCACTTTTTACCTTACTTGTAGAAGTCGGTTCAATTTTTTTAATAAAAATTTTATTTTTCAATTTTTAGTTTTGAATTTATTATGATATTCATAAATTATTTGAACCAAGAACCTAAAATGAACCACAAAATTCGTTGATTCTTAGAGTTCTCCAAATATATACAAGTGAAATTGTGTCAAACAAATATTTGGTCCCATTATCATAAATTTTAAATTAATTTTAGATTGGTAATATAGGCTCCAAAACCTTCCAGTATCGATATGAAAGGAACCTGAGATATAAATTTCTTAGCCCGATATATTTTATACTGCATATTGAGTTTGTATACGCCTCAAGAACCCCGCAATATCAATAGACAAAATCGGAAAATGTAAAATTTTTAGTCCACCATATTTTATCTTATCAACCTAATAGTTGTAAAAATTTCATTTCATATTCGTAATACTTGACCCCAAAAACACCCTAAAACCAAATCTGAAAAAAAAATGCGAATAAGGTAAAATTTTCAACTCACCATATTGGATCCGCCATATTGAACTTCAAAAAAATAATTTTAACGTCTTAATCTAATCTAAATTTAAACGCTTCAAAGCCCCCTAGTACCAATTTTGGATGAAATCTAGAATTTTAAAATTTCTAGACCGTCATATTGCATCTCACATATTAGATTTTCTTAAAATAATTTTATATTCGCTATTTACATCCTCAAAAACGATTCAGTCTCACATTTGAACAAAATCGAAAAATCTAAAATTTTTAGTTCGCCATATTGGATGCTACTAAATTCATAATTTACATCCTCAAGAACCCCCTATATCAGTTTTGAAAAAAATCGAAAAATATAAAATTTTTCCGATTCCGTATTGAATCTGACAGATTGAGTTTTTCAGAAAATATTTTAAAATCGTAATTAACACGAACAAAAATCCCCCAATACTGATTTTAGACAAAATCGAGAGATGTAGACTTTTAATCCACCATCTTTGATCCACCATATTTAATTTCTTTTTTAATAATGTCAGATTCGTAATGTACGATCCTAAAAACTCCCCCATATCAATTTTGAAAAAAATCGGACAAAATTAATTTTTATCCGCCAGATTAAATGTGTCATATTGATTTTTTTTTATATAATTTGAGATTCGTTATGTGCCACCCCGAAAACTTCCGCATACCAATTTTGGAGAAAATCGAACAAAATTGATTTTTTCGTCCGCCATATTGAATTTTTTAAAAATGATTTTAGATTCGTCATGTGCGACCCTAAAAACTCCTGTATACCAATTTTGGAGAAAATTGATTTTTTCGTCCGCCATATTGAATTTTTTAAAAATAATTTTAGATTCGTCATGTGCGACCCTAAAAACTCCTGTATACCAATTTTGGAAAAAATCGGACAAAGTTGATTTTTTGTCCGCCATATTGGATCCGCCATATTGGATTTTTTAAAAATATTTTGGATTCGTTATGAGCGACCCCAAAAACTCCTCCACACTAATTTTGGAGAAAATCGGACTAAATTAAATTTTTTTGTCCGCCATATTGAATCGGCGATATTGAATTTTTTAAAAGTAATTCAGATTTCCCATACCCATTTTGGAAAAAATCGGATAAAATTAATTTTTTTTGCCGCCATATTGTAAGCGCCATCTTGGATTTTACTGTACCAATTTTATCGAAAAAAATATGGGACCACTGCAGCAACTTCCTGAATGTAATGTAAAAAATTTCATTCAAATCGGTACCTCTGTTCCGGAGTAATCGGTGTACATACATAAAAAAAAATACATAGTCGACGAATTGAGAACCTCCTTTTTTTAGAAGTCGTTAAAAAGTACTAAGTGAATAAGTAAATCTACAGGTATTAAATTAGTCACTGTATGAAACCCATTCAATTTTATTTTTAATTTTAAATGCAATTTTGAAGTCGGTTTAGTGTTTTAAATAATCTATTTATCAATGTGTTAGGAATATATATAAAATTTTAGAATAAGAATGGATTTTTTACCAAAAGTCTCGAATTAGGTATAATATAACCCTATCAGTTTTAAAAATTTTAAGCACCCGGCATATATATATTCTTCCTAAAAACCTACTCTTTTACCAAACATAATTCTTTCCCATAAATCAGCCGCTATCATTCTGAATGCAGAAATATACGAAAGCATTTTATCCTGCAGGGACAAAAAGAGGAATTGAAAAGAAAAAGCATCAAATGGTCATTGTAGTTGAAACTAGCTGGATTTGATAAGAGAAACTTCCTGCGGAACTGCGAGTATAAATCATAAAAAGTTACATCGGAAGCGCACGTTGAATACTATTATGCCGCCCCCAGCTTTGCTTTCTGCATTTCATATATTTGCCAATATGAAAAAGCGGTTGCGGGACTCGACAAAAATAAACGCCCTTCTTTTCTGAATAAAAAAGTCATTAAATATTTAAAGTGAATAGAAAGTTCACACATAACTATGCGTTGCTTTTGAACTAGTGGGAATTATGTTTCGTGCATCATCGCGTCCGAATGGAATTTCCCCTGCTTCCAAGACATTTATTAATTTAAACATAATTTTAAAATCACCTTTTTATTATCAAGTTGTATTTGGTTACTTTTATAATGTATTAATTTTGTTATATTATTAAAAATATTATGTTCGTCTAGGTAGTCGTTCCCAACTTTTTTTTTAATCGCGACCTATTTTCAATTTCGCCATTTTTAATCAATAAAATGAAAAACAAAAAGTTTGAAAAAGATCAACAAAAACTATGTTTTTTTATTTAGTAATAATTATTAAACTGTTATAATTCTTAGTTGAGTTTTGGCAACACCAATCTCGTGTAGTCTTGAATATCCAGCTGATTCCTACATTTTTTCTTGATCTACAGAAGACTTGAAAATCCACTTTTACAAAGTAATGTAGAACAAATGGCAGTAAATACGAAAAGTAAGCATGAAAACTTTAGTATATGAATGTCATATACCACACCGAAATTGAGGTAATGATTTTTCCTAAAATATGTTATGCGCTGAGGAGTCACTTCGCAGTTACAAAAATTCATTCTGAACTTCATCGGGAATGTCGGCTACATCCAAAAATACATTAAAGAGTTCCGGGAATTAACGTTGAATTTCAGATTGAAGGGCTTGTAAGTGTTTACTAATTTTCTTTCTTCGAATATTTACAATTTCCACTTCAAA
The DNA here is from genome assembly GCA_034092305.1 of Diaprepes abbreviatus. NCBI lineage: Eukaryota > Metazoa > Arthropoda > Insecta > Coleoptera > Curculionidae > Diaprepes > Diaprepes abbreviatus. The sequence goes on from JASJET010000171.1 coordinate 2,637,874, forward strand.
CATGACAAAGTTTCCAAGATGTACTTTCCCGCCAGTTCTGCAGCTTTAATACTGAATATTATGTCTGAAGTGAATAATGTGCATGTCTTGACACTGCAGAAGAAAACGAACAGTTGGGAACATGAACCAGCCTCGGTGGACTTGTCAAGTTGAAAGGAAAGAGAGTTGTTATTTTTTTTTGTTAGATAAAACTATTTCCATAACGTCTTTAGACATGTCTGAAACACGTTCCTGAATTTTGTTGTTGGATAAGGGTATTTTATACATTTTAATCTCACAACTCATGAGTAGAATTTCCTTATCCTGTTGGAATTTAAAAGTCACTAGCATTTTTCACTCTCTATAAAGCACCATTATATTTTGCATTATATCTCTACAGACAAATCGAATCATGGAGTTCACCCTATTCAATGGAAAACAACGTAACAGAGAAACGCTGCCTTTGCCATCAATCAAAATGATACTTTTCATTAATTTTTTCTTTATATTTATGTAGTATATATATATATATATATATATATATATATATATATATATATATATATATATATATATATATATATATATATATATATATATATATATATATATATATATAAGGGGAAGAGTAGTTCTTGACCGACTAGTTAGAAAGGAAAACTCAAATTCTTGGGATAGCGGTCCTAGGGATGAATGAAACTCTGTTTTTTACAAACGCCAAGCTTTCGGAAGTATATTATTTCCTTCTTCCGGGCTACAATATAGAACAGTTCTGTTGATCATAATTTTAAATTTTACAATTTATAATATTTAATAATAAAAAGAAAATGATTCTAAATTCAAAGACTTACGTGCAAATTGAGTCCATTTATGGCTTTTGGAAAATGAAACGGAAAATTCATGTAGAAACTGTTGATTTTTGCATAATTATCACATTTTACTGTTACATGGTTTTATTTAATTTTTTAAACACTGATATATAAATCTATTTTATGGGTTATTTTGGTTGTACTGAAAGTAAGTTAATCTGATAAGAAAATCCTTGAAACACACTTTTTTTGGTGGAAGGGATATGTCAGAAATGTCTAATTTTATTTTAGCGGCAATTTTGAATGTGAAATCATTATGTTTTACAGGAACTGTTATTTTGATTTTAATTTTCAAGTTGTGTATTTAATAAAATTATTATTTTATATATATATATATATATATATATATATATATATATATATATATTATTGATGACAATTATGATTATTAATGAGTAATTGTGATTATTTTTTATAAAGTATTGTTACATTTAAAAATTGATATAATTGTAGGAAAGTATTAAGAAATAATTAATGAACATTATTATATAGAACATATCCCTTCCACCAAAAAAGTGTGTTTCAAGGATTTTCTTATCAGATTAACTTACTTTCAGTACAACCAAAATAACCCATAAAATAGATTTATATATCAGTGTTTAAAAAATTAAATAAAACCATGTAACAGTAAAATGTGATAATTATGCAAAAATCAACAGTTTCTACATGAATTTTCCGTTTCATTTTCCAAAAGCCATAAATTGACTCAATTTTCACGTAAGTCTTTGAATTTAGAATCATTTTCTTTTTATTATTAAATATCATAAATTGTAAAATTTAAAATTATGATCAACAGAACTGTTCTATATTGTAGCCCTGAAGAAGGAAATAATATACTTCCGAAAGCTTGGCGTTTGTTTCATTCAGCCCTAGGACCGCTATCCCAAGAATTTGAGTCTTCATATATATATATATATATATATATATATATATATATATATATATATATATATATATATATCCGCTTATTAGCAGTAATGACTGAGGGTTCTAAGCATGTGGGATAATTTACAAGCTGTTGCGATAGGGATTCTGTCTATTTCAGAATTCTTAAAAAAATTTCCTTGGATTGGATATTAAGACATTTTTTGATTTAAAATTTTTTCAACAACCTTTTTCTGCATCTTAGATGACGTTTTAACCTAAATCAAATAATTAAAAAACAATATTTCTTTGTTTAAACTAATTTATTGGAATAAAAATATATCGATTAATTAGTTTAGCATAATTAGTAAATGATAAGTTCAAAAAATATGATATATTAAATAAACATAATTAGTAACCAAAACTGATAGTCATTGTGTAATCAAAAGCTGCGTTTTTATATTTTTACGGTACTACTTTTGATCATGAACTATTTTATACATATTTAAGGTCATTATCAGTTTTATATTCGGTACAGAAGCAATAAATTGTAAGAATATTGTTCTTAATATTATTTATTAAACGATTGTTATGACAGTACGGACCAAGATGTTTTTTCAATATTTAACGGAACGAATAAAAGGAAGTATACATAATGTTGCCAACGTACATTAAAATCCCATAAATATAATATATAATACTATAAAATTCTTCACATATTAATATACATCTGAGTAACTGAGAATGTATCGGGTCGTAATCATTTTGTTTCCTTTTTAGAACGCATCATGTCCACCTGGAGAACTAGGATCCAATTGCAAGTGCCATCTAGCAACATCATCGAAACTAACACAATTCCGATACGAAGGGAAATATTTCAGGGCGATTCACTTAGCCTATTGTCGTTCTGCCTTGCAATGAACTCACTATCATGCTTTAGTATTAGAAATAACAACGAAAAGGTAGTAAGATTGAATCATCTTCTATACATGGATGATCTTAAATTGAACCAGAAACCAGCTGGAATAAATGATTAAAATTGTACAGGAGGCCTCCGGGGATATCGGAATGCAATTTGGACTTAACAAGTGCCGTATTTTGAACATCGTTAAAGGGAAGATACAACCAGGAGCATTTGAAATGCAGAACGGTGAAACTATAGCTGCAATGGAAGCAGAACAAACATACAAATATCTGGGTATAAAACAAGCTAAAAGAATTGACCATCGCGCTATGAAACTCGAATTGACAACCAAATTTGTCAGGAGGGTAAGGAGGGTATTACGAACTAACCTAAATAGTAGAAATTTGTTTAAGGCGCTCAACACGTACGCTTGCTCTTCACTTAGCTACTCTTTTGTAATTGTAAAATAGAGCAAAACATACATCCAAAACCTGCAAAAAAAAATAAGAATACTACTAACAAAAGCGCAAAAACATCACCCTCGGAGTGCTATTGAACGTACAATGCTTCCAAGACATCAAAGAGGAAAAGGATTGGTGAATATTGGTAAGGAGCTCGGCCAACAAATAATAAACTTAAGTTCATATTTTTACAGGTTAGCTGAATCTGCCACACTACATCAAGCAATATGCGAAGCAGACGATTCAACGCCGCTACAGCTGAGGGAACAGGATATTGCTTCTCATCACCAAACAGACCAAGAGAAGTTACAAACCTGGCATTCAAGTGAAGTCAATCAGAACAGATGTTTCCATAAACAAAGAGCGTCTTGTTAGCTATCCAAGACCAGGTTATTCCGACGAAGAACTATCAAAAGTTCATCATCAAAGATCCCTCAATAGAAAAGGACCAATGTAGATATGGCTGTCGAACATCAGAGACAATCCAGTACATAACTGGAGGATGCCAAGCGTTTGGCGCAACCGAGTATAAGGAAAGACACGACTCAGCCGCTAAGATACTCCACCAAGAGTTAACAGATAAGATAAATCTATTGCAGGTAAGAAAAGTGTCTTATTACAAATACATTCCGGAGCTTATTCTTGAAACCAACCAGTTCAAGTTATATTGGGACCGAACGATTCTGACGGATCAGTCGCTAGCTCAAAATAGACTAGATATTATACTAACAGATCAAATTTCTAGGCGAACTACATGTATCGACATTGCTGTACATAACAACAATAACCTAAGGCCAAAATACAACGAGAAGATCACCAAATACAGAGATTTAGAGGTGCAAATCCAAAGACAATGGGCAATGAACAGTGTCCAAGCGATTCCCATAATTTTATCAACAACTGGAGTGATACCAAAGAACCTTCTGCAGAACATCAAGGGACTGGACCTTAGTGAGCATCTGTATAAGACGATTCGGAAGCAGTTTTCCTTGCAACCGCGCGAACCGTCCGAAAGTTTGTAGGAAATACAGCAGACCATGTCACCTAGGACCCGATAACATGGAAAGGGTTCCCACAGAGCTTCATACTTTTGGTATCTTTGTATACCTGGTATGATTCAATATTCCCTGGAGAGAATGCGAAGCCGTTTGGCTTGAAATCGTTAAATCTGAGTAGCCACAAATGATGTAGTGGCCACAATGAGAACTTCTACCCAATCGATTTAAATATTTGATTTGCTGAGAATGGTTGTTGTTTCCGATAACAGAAGTCTATTTTAAACAATTTTATTTAGTTTTACTGCTGCCTTTGACCTATGACCTGTGAGCTGTGGGTCATCAAATTTTTTAATCGAATTTTACCTCACTTATGATTATCCGATCATGCTGAAATTTGGTACCCATATATTAACCCGATGATAATGCAATATTATAACCTTGAAACTGACCTTTAACGCCTATTTCAAAATTAACTTTATTTGTTTTTTTTTTTAATAAAAATCCGTATTTTTTATTACAGAAATGGAAAGGAGAAAAAATACCCCCACTAAA